>CM051238.1:226931569-227531569 GCA_027917425.1 Gastrophryne carolinensis
AGACTTTATCCTGAGCGGAGGTTTCCACCAACTGATCCAGAATAGGTTCTGACACATACCGTATTTTTCGCCATATAAGACGCACCTAGGATTTGGGGGAAGAAAATAAGAAAAAAAAATTTTAAACCAAAAACGCACCATTACAGACAGTGTGGCATTCCCCTATCCCATTCCCATAGGCAGTGTGGGATGCCCCCATTCCATAGACAGTGTAGCATGCCCCCATCCCATTCCCCGTATATCCAGTGTGGCATCCCCCCCTCCCATTCCCCATATACCCATTGGCTGTGTGGCATCCCCCTCTCCCCCCATTAGTATAGGCTGTGTGGCATCCCTCTCCCCACATTCCCATAGGCTGTGTGGCATCCACCTCTCCCCCCATTCCCATTGGCTGTGTGGCATCCCCCTCTCCCCCCATTAGTATAGGCTGTGTGGCATCCACCTCTCCCCCCATTCCCATAGGCTGTGTGGCATCCCCCTCTCCCCATTCCCATAGGCTGTGTGGCATCCCCCATTCCCATAGGCTGTGTGACATCCCCCTCCCCCCAGGCTGTGTGGCATACCCCTCCCCCATTCCCAAAGGCTGTGTGGCATCCCCATCCCCCCATTCCCATAGGCTGTGTGGCATACCCCTCCCCCCATTCCCAAAGGCTGTGTGGCATCCCCATCCCCCCATTCCCATAGGCCGTGTGGCACCCCCCTCCCCCCATTCCCATAGGCTGTGTGGCATCCCCCATTCCCATAGGCTGTGTGACATCCCCCTCCCCCCATTCCCATAGGCTGTGTGGCATACCCCTCCCCCCATTTCCAAAGGCTGTGTGGCATCCCCATCCCCCCATTCCCATAGGCTGTGTGGCATGCCCATCCCCCCATTCCCATAGGCTGTGTGGCATCCCCCTCCCCCCATTCCCACAGGCTGTGTGGCATCCCCATCCCCCCATTCCCATAGGCTGTGTGGCATCCCCCTCTCCCCATTCCCATGGGCTGTGTGGCATCCCCATCCCCCCATTCCCATAGGCTGTGTGGCATCCCCCTCTCCCCATTCCCATAGGCTGTGTGGCATCCCCATCCCCCCATTCCCATAGGCTGTGTGGCATACCCCTCCCCCCATTCCCAAAGGCTGTGTGGCATTCCCATAGGCTGTGTGGCATACCCCTCCCCCCATTCCCAAAGGCTGTGTGGCCCTCTCCTCCCATTAGAATAGGCTGTGTGGCCCCTCTCCCCCCCATTCCCACCCCCCTCCCCCCATTAGTATAGGCAGGCACCATATTAAAAAAAAAAAAAAGTTAAACTCACCTGTCCGCTGACACCGCTGCGCTGAGCGGCCGGCTCCGTGAATGGGGTGGGCGTGGCCTGCGCCGCAGCGTTGACGCAGGCCACGCCCACCCCATTCACGAGCTGGCTCTGTCCCGGCCCCGCCGCTGCGATCGCTGTCTTTTCAGGCAGCGATGACAGCGGCGGGGCCAGAGACAGAGCCCCCGCCGCTCCTCCATCTGCTTCTCCACATGTGAGCACGAAGGTCCGGGCAGCGGGTGGGCGTGGCCTGCGCCGGTGCAGGCCACGCCCACCCACTGCCGGGACCTTCGTGCTCGCGTGTGCTCTGAGCCCGGCAGCAGATGGAAGAGCGGCAGGGGCTTTGTCTCTGGCCCCGCCGCTGTCATCGCTGCCTGAAAAGACAGCGATCGCAGCGGCGGGGCCGGGACAGAGCCCCCGCCGCTCCTCTGGCCTTTCGCAGTGTGCCAGACAACGCGGGAGCGCCGGGGACGGGTGAGTTTTTTTTTTATTTTATTTTTTTTACATTCGCCCGATAAGGCGCACTGACATTTTTCCCCAACTTTTGGGGAAAAATAAGTGCGTCTTATAGGGTGAAAAATACGGTAAATGGCTTGCAGTAGTTCATTCGTCAGGGATACAGGAAAAAGATATCTGGAAGAGCTATCCTTAGATTCAGCTTTCTCATTCTCCCCTTTGACTCATTATCCTCCTGTGAATCCTGGTTTGTAGGGGCAGATTCATTATTGTTTTCCCTATGCTCCTCAGGAGCCGAGACAGTAACTTGAGAAGTTACAGGGGCAACTGAAGTGGAGCATTTACTATGTGACTGCGGCGGGGGGTGACTGCTCTTTAGAAAAAAATCTTTAAACGAATTAAAAATCTTTAACTAATACCATGGCAGCCACAATTTCAGACATTCAGGCTAAACATAATGTCTGTAACTAGGGATGAGCGAATCGATCCGGACGAACCCGGATTCGATCCGAATTTCATGAAAAATTCGATTCGGATCGAATCCGAATTTCCCCGTGCTTCGATCGCTCGAAGTTTTCCTTTAACATCCATTCATTTACATTACAGGCATTCTAAGATGGCGGACGGGACATGTCCAGACATCTACCCCGCTCCAGTGCATGCTGGGGCAGTCACATGCAGCCTATCAGCAGCCAGCAAGCCCGGTGACGTCACAGCGCTATTTAAGGCGGCGGACATCTTGCTTTTCCTCATTTCTCTATTGCATTCGTGAGAGACAGGACGCTGCTGTAGTCAGGGAGAGACAGTTAGAGAGACGGGGACAGACAGGGACAGGCAAGAGACAGGCAGGAGACAGGCAGGAAGTCAGAGAGAAGCAGGGAAAGTTAGGAAAAATCGGAGGCAGTGACAGGGAGATTTTTTTTTTTTTTCATCCAGCCTGAGTGTTACTGGCTGGCTGACTGGCTTTGTTAGCGTTTTCAGGCTGCTTATACACTTACTGTGCATATATACTGAACTGATCTCAAGTCTGCTGTGGGAACATTACCATTTTGTAAAATCTCATTAGCCTCTGTATTTACTGTAAGCTGCACAAGTTATTTAAAGTAATTTGGCCTGTATGAGCCTGCTTACACACTGTTGCTGTGTGCACTGATCTCAAGTCTGCTTGGGGCATCCCATTCTGTAACATACCATTAGCCTCTATATTTACTGTAAGCTGCACAGTTATTTAAAGTAATTTGGCCTGTATGAGCCTGCTTACACACTGTTGCTGTGTGCACTGATCTCAAGTCTGCTTGGGGCATCCCATTCTGTAACAACATACCATTAGCCTCTGTATTTACTGTAAGCTGCACAGTTATTTAAAGTAATTTGGCCTGTATGAGCCTGCTTATACACTGTTGCTGTGTGCACTGATCTCAAGTCTGCTTGGGGCATCCCATTCTGTAACAACATACCATTAGCCTCTGTATTTACTGTAAGCTGCACAGTTATTTAAAGTAATTTGGCCTGTATGAGCCTGCTTACACACTGTTGCTGTGTGCACTGATCTCAAGTCTGCTTGGGGCATCCCATTCTGTAACAACATACCATTAGCCTCTGTATTTACTGTAAGCTGCACAGTTATTTAAAGTAATTTGGCCTGTATGAGCCTGCTTACACACTGTTGCTGTGTGCACTGATCTCAAGTCTGCTTGGGGCATCCCATTCTGTAACATACCATTAGCCTCTGTGTTTACTGTAAGCTGCACAGTTATTTAACCCTTTTGTTGCCAAGCACGTAACACCTACGTGCTGGCTTGGCTGGGCCTTAAGTGCCAAGCCCGTAGGTGTTACATGCTTGACTTTCCCTGCTGCTGGTTTAAAAAATAAAAAATACTCACCTGACCCCTTGTTGGATCCGGCCGGGTCTCCTCTTTAATTTGGTGCCATCCGATCCCCCGTGGGATCCCCCGCTTCTGCAGCAGCAGCTAACTGTAAAAAATAAAAAAAAATAAAAATGACATTCACTTACCTGTGTGTGCGCTGGCTCCCGCTGTCCCTCCTCTTCACCTGGGGGGCCTCCGATCCCCCCCAGGACTTACCGATCTTCAGGAGAGAGCCCGGGAGGCTCTCTCCTCTCTCCTCCTCGATGGCGGCCGCCATCTTGCCGCTTGGGGGCGGGGCTATGACATCATCCCGGCCCCGATCACTTCAGGCTTTAACGTTCTCAGCTGTCAGATGCCGGTGATCGATGCCGGGGAAGGAGGTGGCAGGAGATCCTCTGATCTCCTGCCTCCCCCTTCTCTGGATGCCGATCACCGGCATCTGTCAGCAGAGCGGCGCGGGACAAGAGCTTGCAATCGGAGGTAAGTACAGTAAAATCTTTTTTTTTTTTTTTTTAATAAAATACTTTTGTGTGGTGTTTTTTTCAGTTAACCCTTTGTGAACTGGTAAGGGGTCCATGAGACCCCTTATACCAGTTCACAAGGCTCTGGGTATGGCAGGTCACCTGCGGCAAGCGGGTGACTTGCCATAACCCCCAGCCCCCCATTACCTGCCTCCCCAACGGCCAGGGGGGGGGGGGCAGAAGGGCCCGGGCTACTTAGTGGCTATGTGGGCTAGTAGCCTGCAGGGCCAGGGGCCACTGACGCTGGCCCCTGCGCCCTGTTCTACAAGCCCCCATAGCTGGCCCTGTAGCCTGCAGGGCCAGGGGCCACTGACGCTGGCCCCTGCGCCCTGTTCTACAAGCCCCCATAGCTGGCCCGGGTCGGTAATGCTGGGTACAGGGGACCCTACGTCATTTTTTGGGGGGATTTTTAAGGGTTTTTAACCCTTAAAATTACCAAAAAAATGGGGTCCCCCCCCTAGGAGGGGGAACCCTATGTCTTTTTTTTTAATTAACCCTTTTGTGTTCTGTCATCCAGCAGCTATAAAAGGCTGAAAGAGTGCTCCACTATGGATGGGAGGTAAGTATTAAAAAAAAAAATAATAAAATATTTTTTCTCTTTGTGTGTCTGTGTTTTTTTTTTTACATTTAACCCCTTGTGAACTGGTAAGGGGTCCATGACCCCTATACCAGTTCACAAGGCTGGGGGAGGTGGCAAGTCACCTGCGACTTGCCATTAACCCCCGGCACCCCCCATACCTGCCTCCCCAAAGCTCAGGGGGGGGCATAAGAGCCCGGGCCCACTGGCTATGTGGGCTTGTAGCCTGCAGGGCCAGGGGCCACAAAAGCTGGCCCCTGCGCCCTGTTCCTCCAAACCCTGCATAGCTGGTCCCGGGCTGGTTACTTTGGGTAAGGGGGGGCCCATGTCATTTTTTTTTTTTTAACCCTTAAAAATCCCCCCAAAAAATGCCCCCCCCCCTCCTGGGAGGGGGGACCCTATGTAATTTTTTTTTTCTCGATTTAACCCTTTGTAGTGTGGATGGTAGTTGTATTTTATTTGTAAATGTTAAAAATTACTTGTTTCAGTTAGGTGGGTCTCCTGGGCAGGAACAGGGGACTACCGATAAATATGTGGTACCGTTCTAATCGGTAGAAATGGGGCTTTCACATGCAATATGGTTTTCCCTAATCAAATACATTTTTTATTTAAAATAAAGGAGGCAATTTTCTAAAAAATTTTTTTATTTATTTATTTATTTTTTTACTTAATAATAAATAAAATTAATAATAAATACAATTTACAAACAAGACATTTCATGTTAAAGCCTAAACTCTGCTGCAAAAAATATATATATAATTTTCCTGAAAATTCCAGCAAAAATGACGCAAAACATGGCGCAAAACGGGGAAAAATGACCTGTCGGTGACAAAATCTCAAGTAGGCTGGCAATTAAAAGGGTTAATAGTACCTCTGCATGTTGGGTATTGTTCTGGTTGGGGGACCTTGCGCTTTCAGACTTAGCTTGTTTTTTCTTGTTTGCATATTTATATTTTAGGAAAAGGTGTTTTTTATAAATTTTTTAGGGAAACTCTGCGCAACCAAAGAGTTCTTTGAGGGATTAATTCCAGAAAGATGAGCCCACTACAACAAGCTGGGTACGCTTAGAAAGCTTAACATGTGTACTTTCAGGGAATATATGCTTTATGGGGGATATTTCAAATGTAAAGGGTTGTTTTGGTTGAAAAATCGCAAGGTGCGCACTTTGCAGAGCTGAAATTTTCAAGAAAAATTACCGTTACACACATGCTTTACTTTGGGGTGTTTGGCAACTCTTCCCTTGACAGTAGCTATGCATGTTGGGTATCGTTCTGTTCGGGGGGTGTTGCTTTTTCAGATTATACTTGTGTTTTCTTGTTTGTATATAGTTTTTTAGGAAAATGTGGCTTTGATTCTGCTTTTTTATCCTTTTTTTAGGGAAACTCTTTGCAACCAAAGAATACATTGAGGGATTACTTCTAGAAAACTGTGGCCACATCAACAAGCCTGGTACAAATAGAAAGCCTGAGGTATGTACTTCCAGAGAATATATCGTTTGTGGGGGGTATTTCAAATGTAAAGGGTTGTTTTTCTGGAAAAACTGCAAGGTGCGCATAGCGCATATCACAGTTGTATTTTTTCAGAAAATCCCCTAAAGCTCTGTTTCAGTTTGGGGGAGTCTCCTGGGCAGGAAAAGGTGTCTACCTATACATATGTGTTACCACTGTAACCGGGAGAAATTGGGGTTTCACACGCAATAAGATTTTATTGACAAACTTACATTTTTTATTACAAAAAAACACTACAAATTGTAAAAAATTGATTTTTTTTATTTTTTTGCACATATTTCGCCAAAAAATATTGAGAATACACCTTAAAAATGACAAACAAGACATTTCATGTTAAAGCTCAGACTCAATCATTTTCCTGGGAAATCCCTGGAAATCCCTTCAAAAATCACATTTGAACATGGGAGAGCAAAATAGTGCAAAATGGTCTGGCAACAGAGTGTGACAAAAACTCCAGGTAGGCTGGCACTTAAAGGGTTAAAGTAATTTGGCCTGTATGAGCCTGCTTACACACTGTTGCTGTGTGCATATATACTGATCTCAAGTCTGCTTGGGGCATCCCATTCTGTAACATCCCATTAGCCTCTGTATTTACTCTAAGCTGCACAGTTATTTAAAGTAATTTGGCCTGTTGGAGCCTGCTTATCCACTGTTGCTGTGCATATATACTGTTATAAAGCCTGCTTGGGGGCATCCCATTCTGTAACATCACATTAGCCTCTGTATTTACTCTAAGCTGCACAGTTATTTAAAGTAATTTGGCCTGTTGGAGCCTGCTTAGACACTGTTGCTGTGCATATATACTGATCTCAGGTCTGCTGTGGGGGCATCCCATTTGTTTTTGACTGCTTTTAATAAACCAGGCCGCAGGGCACCGCAAAACTGCACATTGAACCCTATCTGTTTATACTAAATAAGGAAATACATAAAAATGTCAGGCAGACAAGTGCCAGGATGTTCAAAGAGGGGTGGCAGAGGCCAAGATTCAGCAGGCAGAGGTCGCAGCAGACTAGGGGCGAGTGGCAGCAGGAGTCACGGTGAGAGACCTGGTCTGCCAGTATCTGCTAGCGGTCGTGTCTCCACCAGTAACGCATCTACCGTGGTAGATTGGTTAACGCGCTCATCAACAACATCATCACAACTTACCCCCAGTCTAGGGTCGGTAGGTTCCTCTGACACAACCCTGAGTTGGCATGCCCTGAGAGCAGTCCCTGTCCTCCCATTGCCTCTGTCCTACGCCGTTCCCTTCCCCAGCGACGTATCCTATGCTTTGGGTTCAGCTCCACTCTTTAGGTGAGGAGGACGATCAGATAGAGGACAGTCAGCAGCTACTGCCCAGCCAAGAAATGGAGGTGGCTTCTTTAGCTAGGCAGACAAATAGTGATGTGGACAGTGTCGTGGGTGCTCCTGTGCCAGACACTGTTGACGAATCCACAAACATCAGTGACGTACATATTGTTAATGAATCGCGCTCAAAAGTTCAGACAATATATTGTAGTTTCCTCTTATTTCTGTTTCATTATTATTACAGTCCTTCAGCGCAAGGAGATAAATAGTGTGGCACTAACACTCTCAATGGTATATCAATAAAAAGCACTATATGTGCGATTCTCCGCGGGACACTTCAGATACAATTTCTTTCTTCTATTCACCACGTGTTTATCTTTCTCAATTAGCTACATGTGTATCCATCACCAGTCACACCACACACGTACCAGATAATGCAGGACAAAGCGCTTCTCTATATATCCAATATTTCTTCTTGTATAAGATCTTAATATATGGCTACAGGGATATGACTCATTTTTCTCCAAAGCCACTTGTTTTTATCTCTCTCAGAATTATCAATACTTAGATTGTATAAGATAAATCTTCATTTATTCAGATATTGACATGTGGAAATAAAACAAAAGCCGCACATAGCATAATACCGTACTGTTAAATTCTATGCGCAGCATTTAAAATACTCCTTACCAGATACAGATATAAAATAGGCATTGATAAAAATTCTTAAATCAGGAATTTTGATGCTCAAGGTTCATTAATCCCAGCAAAGCTTTGTTTCACTTTTTCAAATAGCACAGCAGCCTCAACGTATACGTTACCGCAGCCTAGGCTTCCAACCTCGGCAGGCGTCGGCTCTGCTCGGCTCCAATCGGAGATCACGTGCTTAGGGTAGGCTCCGCCCAACACGTTTCGTCGTCTAGACTTGTTCACAGGCGCACAGAGCACTACTAATGAGTTCTACTTATAGTTTTGTGTTAAGAGCTATTAACCATTGTGCTCCTGTTATTTGCGCATTCCTTTCAAGCAGTTAGCTATTGCGCTCATTTTGTTTGCAAATTTCTTCTAAATAAAAGTGTATTAATACTATTCTTTATCTTGGGAAAATGAATCTTTGCATCACATATTCCCTTATTATAACAATAAATTTTAAAACAGCATTATTTTGGCATTGTATGATCACGTTACATTTTATTGTTTTATAAAGAGCGCTGGTCATTTAATTAATGTGTATCTATCAGCCTCTCATAATTATTTTATGTCAAGATTATTTATTTATTTTTAATTCTAAATATATTAGATAGATTTTTTTATAGTAATTTAATTATCTTTTTCACAAATTATTTATTTAAAATTTTTCGGCCTTTTGGTTTAATATTAAATGTATATCTGCCAGCCTATAATATCTGCCAGCCTATAATAATTATTTTATATCAATTTATTTATTTATTTCCAATAACTTGAACATTGCCAGCACAATAAACTATCAATATGCTCTTATAATGTTCTAATGCAATCAAAATAATCCAGTTCTATATAATTTTACACGGTAAAACAAAAATAATTATAAAAATATGTATAAAAATATGTAATAATTGATCCAAATTAATTCCAACAATTTTTGGGGGGTTTAAATAAAACAATTTATATCGAACTCGATATTTAAACCCTTAGGTTGCATTGTGTCTAGGGTATAGATCCATTTTGATTCTAATTTCGACAGTTCTTTAATGGTATCTCCCCCTTTCAGATTTAATTTTATCTGATCAATTATACAGTATTTTAAAACCTTAGAGTTACTATTGTGTACCTTTTTAAAATGTAGTGAAACACTGTGCATATCATATTTCCTATTTATGTTGTAAATATGCTCTCTCTACCTGGTTTTAAATTCTCTTCCCGTGCGGCCCACATATTGTAGTCCACAGGGACATTCCAGTAAATAAACAACATTCTTATTTGCACATGTAAAAAAGTTTTTTATCTTGTATTCTTTTTCCATATTTTTAGAGAAGAAATTTTTTATACATTTATTGTTTTCTAGAGAGTTTTTACACCCTGCACATTTTTTGCATGGGTAAAAACCTGTCAATTTTTTGGAGAAGCTATAGGTGTCCTTAATTACCGGTGCTACATAGCTTTTCACCAAATGTGTAGATAAAGTGGGGGGTTTTTTAAATATAACTATGGGTCTTTCAGGTACACATGGCCCCAATACTTCATCATTTTTAATTATACCCCAGTGTTTATTTAAAATATTTTTTAAATTTCTATGATTATTCCCATACTGTGTGATAAATGCAAACTTTTATATTCTTTGTCTGTGTTTTTTGACCCTCATTAATATCTATCAACATTGTGTCTCTGTCTATTTTATTCACTAATTTTATTTCATCTTGAATGAAATCTGGTTCATACCCTTTATTTATAAACCTATCACCTAATGTTTGTGCCTGTTGTCAATCTATTTCTTGCGTGCAATTCCTTTTTAGCCTATAGAACTGCCCTTTGGGGATGTTTCTAATCCATTGAGGATGATGGCAACTTGTTTTTGGTATAAATGAGTTTCTATCGGTGTCCTTAAAGAACGTTTTGGTAACAAGTTTATCTTCTCTTTTTTCCACAACCAGATCTAGGAAGTTAATCTTTGTGTAACTCGTTTCTGTAGTTAGAGTAATTCCCCATTCGTTATCATTAAGGGAATTAAAAAATTCTTCAAAGGATGAAAGGGTTCCTTCCCATATTACTACACAATCGTCTATGTAGCGCCCCCATAATCTCAAGGATATGGGGCGCTTTGTGTAGATAATCTCATCTTCCCACATCCTGATGAAGTGGTGAGGAGGTTCACCACACAACGCGTCGTGTGTTTATTCTGTTGGATGGGGTCTATCATACGGTGATGTATTAAAATGGCATATTATGTTGGATCATTAGTTCCCAGTATACTCTGAATACTTATGTTTTTCTCTCATTAACTCACTGCCAACAGTGAGCGTTTGCAATATTCCCCAATTATTTTGGGACGGCAATAGCACTAGTCACTTTAAATAGTTTAATAACACTTGTCACTTTACTGCACAGGTCACTTATCTTGTTGATAAATTGTTGTATATATATGTATTGCACTTTACTTTCTTTGCATTGTTTTTTAGCTTTTAGATTAATACTTGTGAGGGAACATTGTGATATATTGCATAGACATTAACCACCAGATAGTCACCCCCACCCCAAATGGTTGGGGCTTTTTAACTGTGCTTTTAAATGTATGTATTTTTGTATGTGGGACTTGGATGTGATTAAATAAACCATTATATGTTAATCCAATATTGCCAGTGTGCGGCATATTCTATATGGGCAGTTATGCTGTGTGTGGTTGTCTGGTAACCCACATACATATCCTTTTGTAAGAATTAAAAATAAATAAATAATCTTGACATAAAATAATTATGAGAGGCTGATAGATACACATTGAATAACAAATTAAATGACCAGCGCGCTTTATAAAACAAAATGTAACGTGATCATACAATGCCAAAATAATGCTGTTTTAAAATGTATTGTTATAATAAGGGAATATGTGATGCAAAGATTCATTTTCCCAAGATAAAGAATAGTATTAATACACTTTAATTTAGAAGAAATTTGCAAACAAAATGAGCGCAATAGCTAACTGCTTGAAAGGAATGCGCAAATAACAGGAGCGCAATGGTTAATAGCTCTTAACACAAAACTATAAGTAGAACTCATTAGTAGCGCTCTGTGCGCCTGTGAACAAGTCTAGACGACGAAACCTTGGGCGGAGACTACCCTAAGCACGTGATCTCCGATTGGAGCCGAGCAGAGCCAACGTCAGCCGCTTCGGCCTCCGCGCTCCCTGCCCGTTGGGCCTGTGACACTGTGCGACTCGGCCTCCTCATCCTCCGCCATCTCCTCACCCTCCACTGTAGGCTCAAGTCTCAGTGCCCCTCCAGTCTACCATGTGTGCAGGGCACGGAGGTGTCACGCAGTGCTTCACATGGTTTGTCTTGGCGAAAGGAGTCACACAGGGGAGGAACTGCTTAAATTTATTCATCAGGAAATCCAAACATGGCTTACTCCAAGAAAACTTAAAATGGGAATCATGGTTACCGACAATGGGAAGAACATTTTGTCTGCGCTGCGCCAAGGAAGCCTGACCCATGCCCCCTGCATGGCTCACGTCTTCAATCTGGTTGTCAAGCGGTTTCTGAAGTGTTCCCCCCATCTGCAAGACATCCTAACAACTTCAAGGAAACTTTGCATGCACTTCAGCCCCTCATATACCGCCAAAACACCCTTCTTGAGCTACAGCGTCAGAATGGTATCCCCCAACATAGTCTGATTTGCGATGTTTCCACCCGTTGGAATTCCACCCTTCACATGTGGGACCGATTATATGAACAGAGAAAAGCCATCACGGATTTCCTGATGATCCAAGCAGATAGGGGGACTCCCCTGTGTAACTTCAATGTCAACCAGTGGCAGCTCATACGTGACACCTGCCGTTTGCTCAGGCCCTTTGAGGAAGCCACTTTATTTGTCAGTCGGCAGGATTACGGGATGAATGACGTGATTCCACTGCTTCATGTACTACAGCACATGTTGGAAACCATGGCTGGTCAGGGCACTGGAGACATGGCGTTTACATCTTATGGCCACATGAACCCCGTTGGAGCTGAACTGGAGGAGGAGGAAGAGGAGGAGGAGTTGCCCAGCGAAACACAGTTTAGGCTTGGCGAAATGGCTGGTTTATCTAGTCAGCGGACAGGAGAGGAGGAGCAGGAGCAGCCAGAGGAGCTAGAGGTTTTTGAGGAAGGCGAGACAGAGGACCCGGACACACCGTGGCAGTATGCAGTGGAGATGGAGACAGGCAGTCCGAGTCACTTGCGCAAATGGCAGGAAGCATGCTCACGTGCTTGCGTAGTGACCCCAGAATTGTTTCCATCTGTCGGCGGGATGACTTCTGGCTGTCCACCTTATTGGACCCTCGCTTCCGGCACAAAATGGGGGCATTTTTTAAACCCACCGAGAGGGAGGACAAACTGAACTACTACAAAGACATTCTACGTAGGCAGTTGGCCGATGCCTATCTGCACCATGGTCCATACTCTCGCAGGTCTGACTCGAGGGTACCTCTGCGCTCACCTTCCACTGCCATGGCTGCTGGGGGGTTGGCAGGAGCAGCAGCTCCATCAGCAGCAGCCTCAGTCTTCAGTCGCTAATGAGTAGCTTTCTACACCCGCATAGTGAGGCTACTCATGAGCAGCAGGAAGACCTGGAGCAGGACCTCAACCAGCAGGTCATGTCATACTTTGACATGACCATGCCAACACACCTTGAGGATCCGCTGGACTTCTGGGCAGCCAAACTTGATTTGTGGCCGCAACTAGCAGAGTTTGCCCTGGAAAAGCTGCCCTGCCCGGCAAGTAGCGTGCCATCTGAGTGGGTGTTTAGTGCGGCGGGGGCCATAGTTACGGCGAGGAGAACTCGTCTGTCAACTAAAAATGTGGAGAGACTCACCTTTGTCAAAATGAATCAGGGATGGATCAGCCAGGATTTCCACCCACCAATGCCTGATGCATGCGACTAGATTCAGCATTGTGCCACGTTTTACACTTTCCAAATGGTGCAAAACATATTTATGTCTTTAGGCCAATTTTTGGGCTCCTGCTGATGCAAACTTCAGGGTGTGATTCATCCAATTTTTGGGCTCCTGCTGCCAACTCCAGTGTCTCTTTAAAGTAATATTTGGGCTCCTGCTGCTGCCAACTCCAGGGTGTGATTCATCCAATTTTTGGGCTCCTGAAGCCAACCCCAGTGTCTCTTTAAAGTAATGTTTGGGCTCCTGCTGCTGCCAACCCAGGGTGTGATTCATCCAATTTTTGGGCTCCTACTGCCAACCCCAGTGTCTCTTTAAAGTAATGTTTGGGCTCCTCCTGCTGCTGCTGCTGCTGCCAACTCCAGGGTGTGATTCATCCAATTTTTGGGCTCCTGCTGCCAACTCCAGTGTTTCTTTAACCCTTTTGTTGCCAAGCACGTAACACCTACGTGCTGGCTTGGCTGGGCCTTAAGTGCCAAGCACGTAGGTGTTACGTGCTTGACTTTCCTCGCTTGTAGTTTAAAAAGTAAAAACAACAAATACTCACCTGACCCCTTGTTGGATCCGGCCGGGTCTCCTCTTTAATTTGGTGCCATCCGATCCCCCGTGGGGGGGTCGGATGGCTCCAGGAGAGCCCCCGGAATAGGCCGCCCCCCCCCCCCCCCGCTTCTGCAGCAGCAGCTTCTAACTGTAAAAAAATAAAAATGACATTCACTTACCTGTGTGTGCGCTGGCTCCCGCTGTCCCTCCTCTTCACCTGGGGGGCCTCCGATCCCCCCCCAGGACTTACCGATCTTCAGGAGAGAGCCTGGGAGGCTCTCTCCTCTCTTCTGCACGATGGCGGCCGCCATCATGTCTCTAAGCCCCGCCCCCTTGGGGGCGGGGCTTATGAAGTCATCCCGGCCCCGATCTCAGGCTTCAGCCTTCTCAGCTTCTCAGATGCCGGTGATCGGTGCCCTGGAAGGAGGTGGCAGGAGATCCTCTGATCTCCTGCCTTCTCCTTCTCTGGATGCCGATCACCGGCATCTGTCAGCTGAGCGGCGAGGGACAAGAGCTTGCAATCGAAGGTAAGTACAGTAAAAAAAAATTTTTTTTTTTTCTAATAAAATACTTTTTATTATTGTGTGGTGTTTTTTTTTCACATTAACCCTTTGTGAGCTGGTAAGGGGTCCATGAGACCCCTTATACCAGTTCACAAGGCTGGGGGGGTGGCAAGTCACCTGCCCTAGCGGGTGGCTTGCCATTAACCCCCGCACCCCCATTACCTGCCTCCCCAAAGGCCAGGGGGGGGCAGAAGAGCCCGGGCCCACATAGGCTATGTGGGCTCGTAGGCTGCAGGGTGGGGGGGCCACCAAAGCTGGCCCCCCCACTCTGTGCCTACAAGCCCCCATAGCTGGTCCCGGGCTGGTTACTTTGGGTAAGGGGGACCCCACGTCATTTTTTTTTTTGGATTTTGAAGGGTTTTTAACCCTTCAAAATCCAAAAAAAAATGGGGTCCCCCTCCCCGGGAAGGGGGACCCTATGTCATTTTTTTTTTTAATTAACCATTTGTCATCCAGCAGCTATAAAAGGCTTCTGGGCAGGAAAGGGTGTCTACCTATACATATGTGGTATCGCTGTAACCGGGAGAAATTGGGGTTTCTCACGCAATAAGATTTTATTGACAAACTTACATTTTTTATTACAAAAAAACTCTACAAATTGTAAAAAAATGGTTTTTTTTTGTTTTTTTTCACACATTTCACCCAAAAAAATTGAGAATACACCTAAAAAATACAAACAAGACATTTCATGTTAAAGCCCAGACTCTGTTGAAAAAAACAATATATAATTTTCCTGGGAAATCCCTGGAAATCCCTTCAAAAATGACAGTTGAATATGTGTAGCGCAAAATGGTGAAACATCGTCTGGCAACAGGGAGTGGCAAATGCTGCAGGTAGGCTGGCAGCGAAAGGGTTAAAGTAATGTTTGGGCTCCTGCTGCTGCTGCCAACTCCAGGGTGTGATTCATCCAATTTTGGGCTCCTGCTGCCAACCCCAGTGTCTCTTTAAAGTAATGTTTGGGCTCCTGCTGCTGCTGCTGCCAACTCCAGGGTGTGATTCATCCAATTTTGGGCTCCTGCTGCCAACCCCAGTGTCTCTTTCAAGCTATGTTTGGGCTCCTGCTGCTGCTGCTGCTTGCAACTTCAGGGTGTGATTCATCCAATCTTTGGGCTCCTGCAGCCAACTCCAGTGTCTCTTTCAAGCTATGTTTGGGCTCCTGCTGCTGCTGCTTGAAACTCCAGGGTGTGTCAGTAAATTTTTGGGCTCCTGCTGCTGCCAACTCCAGTGTCTCTTTCAGCCAATGTTTGGGCTCCTGCTGCTGCTTGCAACTCCAGGGTGTGATTCATCCAATTTTTGGGCTCCTGCTGCTGCCAACTCCAGTGTCTCTTTAAAGCAATGTTTGGGCTCCTGCCCCTCATAGTGATGCCACTTCAACTCTCTGCAATTGTGCCGCTCTGCGATTCTATTAGCGATGCCTCTGATCTGCATGTGATATTTATTCAAAGTATTATCTAACTAACCCAGCACGCATCCTATGCGTGTTACAGCAAGGCAGAATGGTTTACAACCCTATTGAGGCTCTAGGAGGCTCAGAAATAGCCGTTTTTAATAGCGATTCGTCGCAAATAAATTCGGGTCGAAACGATTTTTGTCGGAAAATTCGGCGAATCAGTCGAATCGAATTTTTCAAAAGTTCGCTCATCTCTATCTGTAACAAAGGCAGAAGCATCCACAATTAAATGTTTAGCACAACAGGAAGGGCAAAAACATTTATTTCAATCTTTAGCGAGCTCTCAGATCTCTCTTGGTTGAGATGTGCTATAAGACATAAGTGAACAAATAAACCAAGAGGTGAATCTTCAGCATTCCACCCCTCATCCACCACACTACCATCACAAAAGCAGAAGCAGCAGGTGCAGGTGTGGAAGAAGGAAGCTGTGTAGGAGACAAGGCATTGCCAGGACCATCCAAGGAAGGTATCAGAGAGGTAGGTATGGCAGGGGCCGAAGGTGTAGTCTGAGCCTTGCCAGCATCCATTGCAGAGGACATGGGATGTCAGGGCCCACAGATTGTTCCTATAAAGGCCTCTCCCTCCCCATTTCCAGGAAATCACATCCCTTTGCATCTGGAAGTGCTAAACACTTCAAGGTTACTTCTCACTTTCAGTGCTGAGATTTGACCTCTCTCGAGATCTCAGCGGCATCTTAGATCTCATCCACCCTGCCGGGCAGCAGAATTGCGCAACCCCCCCCCCCCGCTTCTGTGTTGGTGCGCTTGGGGCTACTGGTGGCCCAATTCTGAGGCAGCCAAAACTGCCGGTCGGCACCTGCCTCAGAACGATGGCATACTGGAACTCTCTGCAGGAGCAGCCCATGTATTTCAGGGCAACAGCCTATACCTACCTGGGAGCCTGAACAGGAAAGCCCTCCAGGACTCCCTGTATCCCCCCATGGGACACAACTCCCGAAAGCTTAGTATGCTGTATCGGGAGTCCTCCCCAGAGATCTGTACCTTCTGTGACTCCCCAGCACAGAAGCCAGGAAGCAGGGAGCTGGCTCCTCTGAACCCACAGCCACTCTGATTCCTAGTAACCGAAGATTGGAGAGACTGTCTCTCCTATGCGTTGGGGGGCTCTACATGACAGCCGTGGGCTTGAGTGACAGACCAGTGTAGTCAACCTGCTATGCAGATTTGTAGTGGTTAAGGAACAGATTGTATGATCAGAAGGTTGAATGTTAGATTCCCAGCTAGGACATGACAAAAGTGCTGTTGCAAGGAACCCGCCCAACTTGGGTTGATGTGGATAGGGTAGCCCACAAATCCGGGCCTGTATGCACTCACTGCCCCTAGAGTGGTTTACTGGTACCTTGTACTGAACTGATGGTTGAACAGATATACAGCGTAGTATATTATTAGTATTATTATTGACTGTTTGCATACATTTGTGGTATTATTTTCCCAATCAATTTAATCAATGTACCAGACTAAAATGGAATGTTTTTGGTGAATATATATTATACGTATCATGCAGATTAAATATTCATTTCTTAATCCCATGTTGTTCAACTTAGCACATTGAAACTTTAGAGATCATTACTAAAGCATGGAGATTTACACAGTGGCTTTCTACCACACTTCAGTACCACGGAGAGAAAAGTCAGGCTGCTTACATGCATGCTTTCTAGGCAGGGCAGCATGACTGAATGATTTACATGGCTGAATTTATATAAATAACCTTAACAATTCATTTGACAGATAACCTATATAATAGAATCTGTGAGCATTTTGTGCAAGCTAAAATATATATGGGATAAACATTTAGCAAACTGTATAGTGATGTTGTGTACTGGACTTGGATTTAGCCAGGATACATGCAGTGTGTACCCTGGAGGAAGCCGCAAAAAAAAAAAAAAAAAAAAAAAAGATGATGCTAGAAGTCAACTTGTATCCTAGCAACTAGTTGATGGCCTCTATTTTGAGGCCCAGTTGAAACAAGGCTGCACTGCTGGTTTAAATGCTAATCATCTGACAGTAGCTTGAATCACCTACAAAGAATTAATCACTGCTAGTGAATCTATGAAATCACTATAGGCAAGGTCACATCAATCACACAGTGGGTCACATAACTGACTTAATGAATGGTATTTATCACTCAAGCAATTGCTAGGCAGTAATTAATGGTTGTGTTACTCAGAATCTAATAATTATACACTTGAGGAATATGTATGATAATTAACATTAGATTCTGTATAAGGGTGCAAAAAATAAAATCTGCCATAAGACCATAATCTTCTATACCACTTGTAAAACACTTACTAGAGGCATCACAGCAATACCTTGAAATAACCCCCCGAGCCCTGGCACAGAGCTATCTCAGATTTGATAGCATTAACCCAAGTATAAGACTCAACAAGCTAAACATGGATATCATCCAAGAAAGACTAAATAATGTAAATGTGAATAAGACTGCAGGACCAGATGGACTTCACATATGGATGGACTTTTTAAACTGGATGAAAATCCCCATTAAATGATTCAAGACTTGGCCGCTAGACCACCACCAGGACAACCTAAAACAGATGCCCCGCTGCATGAAACCCCCAGGGAGACGGCAATCCAACTTGATCTCCGCCGATGCTGCATCTTCGGCTTCTCTGTGACTGTGCGCGCTCTTGTGCCCAGTCTTCCTAAATGGCTGGGCGCTGGAACAGAGTGCGGGGGGATGAGCCCAGTCAGTTGCACCTTATAACAGCGGAACTTTTTAAAGAGCTAATGGGCTCTCTCAAAAGTGCCACAGGGAGTGGCTTTGGAGGCAGAAAAGCCCGATTTGAAAACCAGGCCACCGACGAGCCAACAGCAACACACGACTGCTCTGTTTCCATCCGCTTTAAATAACTCAGCTCAGTTATCTCATCAACCCGGTTCTTGATCTTTAAAGACTCACTAACAACTGGTATAGTGCCAAAGGATTGTCGCAAGGAAAATGTGGTGCCCATTTTAATAAGCATTCTAGGTCTTCTCCTATCAACTACAGAGCTGTAAGCTTAAAAGCCATTGTGGGAAAATTGCTTGAGAGGCTATTAAGGGACTACATACACGAATATGTAACTATGCTTAATATCATAACCAAAGACCGAAGCTTCCAGACTAACCTGATTGGCTTCTATAAGGTGGCGAGTAGAAGTCTGGACAGAGGGGTGGCTGTAGATATAGTTCTTCTGGATTTTGCAAAAGCGCACTGTCCCCCATAGATGCTTTTTGGGGAAATTGAGGTCTTCAGGATTAGAAAATACAGTTTGTAACTGGATTCAAAACTGGATGAAGGATTGTGTGCAGACAGTTGAGGTTAACGATACCTACTCTGAATGGTTACCGGTTGTAAGCGGTGTACCCCAGGATTCAGTGCTGGGCCCGCTATTATTTGTTTATAAACGAAATAGAAGATGGAATAATAAAAGCACTGTCTCTAGTTTTTCAGATGACACAAATATATGTAGCACAGTGCAATTTATTGAAAATGTGCTTTAGGCGGACTTGGACACTTTGAATATCTGGGCATTCACTTGGCAAATTAAGTTCAATGTGGAGAAATGTAAAGTCATGCACTTGGGGTCTAATAACCTAAAGGTGACATATGTTCTAGAGGGAACTTGGACTGGGACAATCACTTGCGGAGAAGGATCTGGGGGTACTGGTAGACCACAGGCTAAATAACAGTATGCAATGTCAAGCAGCTGCTTCCAAGGCCACCAAGATATAATCATGCATTAAAAGAGGCAAGGAATTACATGTGAGTGATGTAATATTGCCTCTTTACAAGGCACTGGTGCCCCCTCATCGGGAATATGCTGTCAAGCTCTTGGCACCAGTTCATCAAAAGGATGCTTGATTTTGGAAAGGTTGCAGAGAAGAGCCACCAAACTAATAAGAGGAACAAAGGATCTTAGTTATAAGGAAAGATTCGAGGAATTGAATATGTTTAGTCTTGAGAGGAGACTTCCCGGGGGGGGCACAATTAACTTGTACACCATTTCAGATAAAACCCTCACTAAAAGACAGTGGGACAAAAAAAAAAAAAAAAAAGATTAAATCTCTGTATTCTTTACCACAAGAATTATACATATGTGGAATAGCTTCAAAAAGGGATTAAATGTTTATTTAGAAGACATTAACAGTTACTATTAGCTGCTATCAGTAAATAAATAATAAAATAATACAATTTCCAACCCTGTCCCCTGGTTGAACTTGATGGTTGAACTTGATGGACATATCATTACGTTCTCAAGGGCGCATGCCACAAAGCTCAATACTGACTGTTTGTGATCCTTCCCCCTCGTCTTCACCCCTCTTCCTTTAGACTGTAAGCTCGCAAGGGCAGGGCTCTCTCCCCAATTGTATCCTGTATTCAGAATATCCATTGTCAACTCTGTACAACTGCATTTGAATTAGTATATGTACCGTATGTTTCTGCCCTGTCTGTAATTACTACTTTGTAAAGCGCTACGGAAGATGATGGCGCTATATAAATAAACAATAATAATAATAATAATATGTCCATTTTAACTACGTAACTTTAGAAAAAGCTACAAAAAATGTTACAACAGGTATTTTAGTTCTGAACATGTTCTAATGCACAATGGTGTAGAGATGTACCCATGAAAAAATATAATTGAAGTTTAATTTTACTTTTAGGCCAGTTTTGTGGTTTGTAAGTGTGATTATCTAGTCTAGAATGTCCACTGTATATGAGATTTGGCCAGTTTGTTACCAACCATGGGTACTGTGAGGGGGCTGGGAGCTGACTTTAGCTTGGTAATCGTAGATATTTAACTTTCATTCTTGAATGGTCTTAAAGGGAAAGAAAAAAGACGAACATTAATAAATTATTTTTGTCCCCTTCCATTGATTCTTTCTAGTCCAGTTGTTTAAAAAAAAAAAAAAACTTATCGAAGCAGAAGTCTAAGTTCCACTATGAGCAGCTTAATTCCACTAACCGGCTACTACAGTGTAGAAAGCCCCCCCCCTCCCCCACTCTCTGTTCACGATAATACAGGGGGCACTCCAGGCTGCAGCACCGCCCCCCTCCTACTGCAATGAAGGGAATAGGTATGGGCATAAACTGAATAATGTAGCAGGTGTACACATACACCCGGCTAAAATGTTCAATCTTGGGAACCAGTACGTTTTATTGAACCCAAGTCAGTCTGATCAGATGTGCGGGGCAAAAGGTGAGTATCTGGGGTGATTTTTTTTCTGCCTGGAAAGGGGGATTTATTCCTTAGCACATGGCTTTCCTGAGATTACGCCTAGCATCATTTGACAGCTCCCCTAGCAGGAGGGGATCCTCAAAAGGTCACCCCAGGAAGTGCTCAAAGTCTGGTAGGAAGCAAGCCTGTAAAGACCCTTGTCACCCTTCCATCCAAATGCCAGCAAAGCAGCCAATGGAGGACCCCAGGGTTTTTTTTTTTTTTTTTTAAGTTTTTATTTGCATAGAACGTAAAAAACATGACATACAATAAAATATGCAATACAGCAAGCACGACGCCGCAGGCGCCTAAAACAGTCTGGCCTACTTGCACACAAGACGTCCATTCACACAACACAAAACATTCACACCGGACTCAGGCCCTACCAGGTGAGGACATTGCTGGGGGGACCCATAGAGCAAAAAAAAAAAAAAAAAAAATGGCTAGAAGTACCTCAGGGTATTCAGTCTCCCGCATAGACCTAACTTCCCACCTCCCTCTGCTCCCCCCCAGGGTTGGATAGCGATCCACCATTATATTCCCCCGCTCCACGTATCACCATGAGAGCCATAATCCCCGTGATGCTACACACTCTCATCTCAGCCATCATCAGAGGCCGTATCCTGGCACTGTAGCCAAGGATCCCAGGCCTTGGTGAATTTGTCTGGCACCCCCCTCGCCTGATATGTCAGTTTATACATGGCAAGCTTCTGATTAACCAGCCTTTTCCATGCCTGCAAGGACGGCCTAGTCGGGTGCTTCCAGTTTATTAGTATGCACTTCCGGGCATAAAAGAGCAGCAGCCGAAGCAACGCCCTCAATGTATGGAGCTCCGACAGCGGCTCCACCACTCCCAGAAGGCACACCGAAACCGAACCTCTGATGCGAAATCCCACTATCTTGCCGATCAGGTTCATTACGTCCTCCCAATAGTCAACTAGTATTCCACATGACCAAATCATATGCACCCATGTGCCGCTACCACCCTCACATCTAGGACACGTGTCCCTATTCAGGAGTCCCATCCTGTGCAGACGGACCGGAGTAATATACGCCTGGTGGATCCATTTGGTCTGGATCATTCTATCTCTCGCCTCAACCACTGAGGAATGCAAATTGTCCAGCACCTCCTCCCAATCATCCTGGCCCAGGCTCTGGTCTACAGCCCGCCACTTCCTCTCAATCCCTTCCCCAGGGGACCCCAGCTCACCTAGCAGGGTTTTGTATAGTGTGGAGACCGGTTTTTTAAGGTTCGAATCTCTAACCACTTTCTCCACCCGTGAGGCCGACACCTGTGGGCCCACCCTGGAGAACTGCGCGTTCAGGGCATGTCTGAGTTGCAAGTAGCGGAAAAAATCCCGGTTAGACAGGTGGAAACTCTCTTTGAGATAATCGGACACCAGTACCCCCTCTTTATATAATTGGCCCAGCTGATGCACCCCCCTCCCACTCCAGAACCGTGGATCCTGCACAGTCACGAGCTCGGGAAGCCCAGGGTTAGCCCATAGGGCGGTGAAGGGGGAATACACCCTACTCTCTCCCGGATCTGCACATAATTTGGCCACTCGCTCCCAGATACTGCAGACCGTTCTCATACATGTGGTCGCTTCCCCGAGTCCCTTCGTACCCCTATAGGGCAAGGAGGATAGCCGCACGGGGGAGCCCAGCACCGCCTCCTCCAAATGTATCACCGGATTGTCCCCCGGTCGGCTAATCCACCAATGGGCATACAGCAGCTGGGTTGCATAAAAATACATTTTCATGTGCGGCACAGCCAGTCCTCCGGCGGCTATCTGTGCCTTCATAACCTGTCTATTTAACCGAGGAGGGGCATGCCCCCAAATAAAACCAAAAATAATTGCTTCCAACGCCTTGAAGTGAGAAGCGGGGAGCAACACGGGAGAGGCCTGATAGATGTACAATAGTTTTGGAAGAAAGATCATCTTGAATATGTTGATCCTCCCCATGACCGACAGTGAAAGACCCGCCCACTGACTGACCCTCTGTTTCAATTTCGCAATAACTGGCGATATATTGAGGGGCACAAATAGACTGGGCAACTTCCCAACCATGATCCCAAGATATTTAAATTCCCGTACCACCTTTAGCTGGGATCTCGGGGAGATACCCAAAGAGTCACAGACATCAATTCGCATCAAACTGGATTTGTCCCAGTTAATTTTCAAGCCTGAGAATCTTCCAAATGTATCAATAATATCTAAGGCAGCCTCTAGCGACTCATGACAGTCGGCCAAGTATAACAGGGTATCATCTGCGTACAGCGAAATTTTCTCTTCTACCGCACCCAGCTTCCACCCCGTGATGGCCGGGGAGTTCCTCACCAGGATTGCCAATGGCTCAATGGCCAATGCAAATAGCAATGGCGATGGCGATAGCGGGCACCCCTGTCTGGAGGACCCCAGGGTTTATTGATCTAATATCAAGCTACTCACCTCCGCCCTCTTCATCCAGCAGGGAGTGTCCTTCCGCTGCCCACACCAGTGAGTCTGCACAGGTGAGTAAAGTTTAATGTTAGCTTAATAAATTACCAAGGGCCCTTTATACTAGTTCAAAGGGTAGGGGGGTAGCGAATTATCTACTGGCATTGGTCTTTTTTTATTGAGAAATGCACAATGCAAATTTATGTCAAATCTGTGTTTGTGTTGCACACAATGGACTTATATGGCGCCTGGGGTTGGGTCCTGGGCACAAGAATCAGGACATTTAACGGCTGTGTTTTTGTTCACTGTGCCGCACCAGGCAGGTGTGAAAGTAGACCTAGGCTATGTTCACACCTAGTTGGTTTGCTGCAATTGCATAAGATTTTTATGCAAATTTGGATGGAGCTTCATTTGCATAAAATACTGTAAAGTTAAATGTGTATTACGAGTTTTCATTACATGTGGTCAGATTTGGTGACGGAAGTACTTTTAGGGGCTGTGAGTGCGATTCCATCCTTACCTCTACAGCCCCATTAGGTTAAACATTAAGCTGAACAACAGAAAAAAGGGCAGGATATTAAGCAAAAACTGTAATTTGCCGTATACGAAATTCAGTGGTAGTGGATGCTAATATGATCAAGCACAAAAACAGACCCAGACCAATGGGTACTCAGTAAAAAGTCCTGCTATGAGTAAATGTCATGGCAGTGCCCTTGATTCACCAGCCGCTTCTCTTCCGAGTCTCTCTAGACAACATAAAGGGCAATCAGACCAGGGGTTAGAGTGCTCCATTGACTTCAGAGAAGCAGAAAGACATGTGTGGTGTATCCCAGTGGCACAGCAGTATTTTGATGCACGCTTCTCAGCAGTCATTTTGACAGCCACAGTCTGAATCAAGATTCACTTAAATTTGTCAATGATCTTTTTACTACCATCTGTTCATCTAAGTTAGTTACTTCTTACACAACATGAAGATCTACAGGTTTGTTCCTGGCTGTGTAGTCTAGATATCAGGAGGAGCCCATCCAAACTCTGGTATCCAACAGAGTTGCACATTCAATGTCTCATATTTTGTTTTACTGTCTCATATATCGTTTTGTTTTTTTTTTTCCGGATTTTAAGTTGACGCAAATCCTGATTTAAAAGACCTTTAAATACCCTACTCTAAAATCCCTGGTCTGGCCAACATACTTACCGATAATGCTGCAGCATCCCTCTGGCTGATGTGTTCACTCTTATATATCGGCATGGCACAGGCACGCACAGTCCAAGGGGAGCTGCTGATAGGGTGTAGGCCACTCTCAGCATTCTGTCCCAAGCTCTAATGACCAACAGCAATCTATGCCATTCATTTATATTCAGGGCATAGAACACCGATTGGAGAAGAACTCAGGTCTGTAAGTATACTGGGATAACTGAAGGTTTCAGACAGCAGGGGCATCTTAAATCGGATGCCCCCTACAAAAGGGGCAAATTATGATCAAATGTTTTTGGTTTGAAGTACAAGAGTGTCAAGGCTAGATTGGGGGAGGAGGTCTAAACTAAATGCCAGGCAAACACAAAGGATAAAATAACTCAAATTCACTGCAGCACTGCAACAAACCTCATACAACCAGGGGACATTTCATGAAAAAGTTCAACTTTAAAGTAGATGAAAACCAAGCCGACCTCCGGGGTTGTTACAATCGCGACATCCCCTGTAGCTTTGTGCGCTCCCAGGCCCAGCGTATCAGTATAGCTGGAAGCAGTGGTGTCTAAATAGAAATCCAGGGATGTGGGCAGACAGCTGCCGTGTGTCAACTAGCATTTTTGAAACCATCCAATTGGCGATCTCAAAACTGACCCTGGATGTGACTTCGACAGTGGAAAAACCCTTCTTTTGCTGCTGCCAAACCAGCTGCATCACCCAAGGTACTCGAGCAGGGAGGACAGGGTCAAAAAATAGGATTTTGAACCGTTTTAAAAGAAAAATGTGAGCCCAACAGCTTTACATGCACCATGAAACTGGTCAGGCCACATTTGTAACAGTTAGAAATAGGACTAGGGTATGGCTCACTGGGAACAATGTAATATAATAACAGTGATATATAATGTAATACCAGGACTATACAACCCCTTTCCTGTGTTTTATTGGAGCTTGTACAGCTGATCTAGCGAAATGTTCCCCATCAAATAAAAAATATCCTTACATCTCTGAGCCAGTAATCCCAGTAATCCCAGGAATATTTCATTGTCCATGGTCGGGACAAGACCCAGTGGCATAACTATGTGATGAGGCCATGGTGCGAACAATAAATGGGGCCCTTCCAAGAATCATACAGTAATATTTATTCTGTCTTTGAGTAGGATGCAGCAAGTCAACTAAACACTGAAAAAGCAATGACAAATAGTGCTGCCTTTCTCTAAGTTATGCCAAGCGAGCACAAATATGATAAATAAGGTGGAGGAGCAACAATGATATGAACTCCCGGACCCTCGGTGTGGTGGCACCCCCTCTAGTTACACCCCTGCCTATACCTGCATAGGTGCAGGGGTGGGTTGGCTCAGACAGAATAGGCCAGAACAATCCCACTTGAACTATTAGGACTTACATATGCGGGTGCAGAACAAGATATTTTCCTTTAGAGTGATAACAGTCAAGAAATACTGTGGCCCCTGGGGGGCGTGGCCGGCGATGATAGTGTGAGGACGTGCACCTCCTGAGCTCCCTCCGGCCGACCCATTTACCTGCAATTTTTCGGGCTCCTACCCACCCATACCCGGTGCCAGGTGTCATGGCTAAGGGTCGGAAGACAAGAAGCAAACCATCCCCCCCACACAGGAAGATTGACGCTTACCTGGCCCCGGATCGCTCGAGGGGCGGAGGAGAGGGGACTTCCAAGATGGCGGCGCTGGAGGCTGAGGGGGTCGTGTCCGGCGGCGTGCATGGCGAGCCTCGGGAGAGGGCGAGAAGACCGTCGGTCCCGGTGCCGGTGAGTGTACCGGACTAGGAGGGGGGCCCGGTCCCCTCGGCGGTGCCGCTGGCTGTGGGGTGCGGGACGCCGGAGTACAGCACTGGCCTGCGCTGCCCAGCGCTAGTGGAGGAGGCGGCGGTGGCGGTGGCCGTGAAGCAGCAGCAGATGAGGACGGGGAACGGTGCCGGCCTGAACGGAGCTCCCCAGGCAGTAGCAGCTGCTCAGAGCGCTCGAGCCCCTGCGAGATCTGCGCTCCTCTGCAGGCTGTGAGGGGAGATGTGCCTGGAAGCCTTACCTGCGAGACCGCTCGGGGGGGGGAGGACACTCACTGTTGCCATCCACAGCTACAGGGGATCAGGGGCAGAAGAGCCCAACCCTTGTGGGCCATATAATGGCTGAAGGGCAGCCAATGAACGTTTGCATAGCTTCTCCCACATCCATCTGCCCCAGCCCTGACCTCCCACCCTCCCCACAACATGAGGGGCGCCTGGCTGAGACGGGGCCCCTGGCTGGCTCTCCAGGTGTATCACCTATGGACACCCCCTCCCCGCTGCCATGGAGGGGGCCTCCCGAGATGGGGTTCAGCCCTGGCCCAGTTCTGGGGTCCGAAATGGAGTTCCATCCACTGCGGGATGCCCCGGCCTCTACTGGTGCTCCCCCGGCAACAGCTGCAGCACTTACCCCTCCAGGCTTGCCCAGTGCCTGGTATGATCGTGGGGCTTCGCCTGGGATGCCCTCGTCCCCTGCGTGGCAACAAAGGAGCGACTCCTCCTCATCTACCTGGCCGCGCCCCGATGGAGGGGAGGAGAGATGTGGCGGCCCCTCGCGACGACGTTGGGCCCGCGCCTGACCACAGCACTACCCGCCCGGCCTGGCCTCCCGGGCCCGTGAATTCGGGATGCCCTCGAGACCAGACGCCATGCAGCTCCTCGGCTGTGGGAGGGGCGCCGGCACCTCCCGAGACTACCTCGCGAGCCCTGCACGCTCCCCTAACGACGCATTCTCCTCTTGACCCCATCCTCGCGGCCTTGAAGGCAGAGCTGAAGATGTTGCCTACCAGGGACGACCTTGAATCCTTCATTCACAGGGTTGAGAGCACCTTTAAGAAGGACATTTCTGATCTGCAGCAGTCGGTGGGCGGCCTCGATGCCAGAGTCGACTCATTGGAGCAGTTCCGCACCACGACTACCCAGAGGCTGGAGACGTTGGAACGGGACTTGGCCCAGCAGAAGGCTGTCGCACAGATGACGGTCCTGCACCTGGACGACCTCGAAAATAGGAGTCGTCGCAACAACATCCGTATCAGGGGCCTTCCCGAGGCGACGGGCCCGGACCAGCTGCGACCAACCGTCATCGGCATCTTCAACGAGCTACTCCGCCGCCCTCCGGATACCGAGATAGTGATTGATCGGGTCCACAGGGCCCTGGGCCCCAGACCTTCCGACCCTACTCGTCCGCGGGACGTTGTCTGCCGCCTGCATTATTACACCGTGAAGGAGGACATCTTGACGAGGGCCTGGGCGCATGGTCAGATTCGTTTTGATGGAGCGTCTCTACAGTTGTTTCCTGATGTTTCACGTAGGTCCCTCTTGATGAGGCGGGTCCTGAGGCCCTTGCTGTCTAAGATCCGGGAGTGTGGCGGCTCATATCGCTGGGGATACCCTTTTCATCTTGTGGTCCGCAGGAATCAGCGTACTTTTACCGTGAAAACTCAAACGGACCTCCCAGATCTCTTCACCTTCCTGGACTCCCCCCCGGTGGAGATCCCGGATTGGCGCGATGTCTCCCTCTCCTTTGGCCCCCCTCGGCCTCTCGGGGGTCGGCCACAAAGGACCCGTCGGGCGAGGGGTGGAGCCGAGGCCCGCAGGGGACGTGGCGGTGGGCCGATAGGAGAACCCCGTCGCTTGTCCAGTGAGGACTAGGCGAGCTCCATGGTCACCAGCGGTCTTTTCAATTACTGCTCTTGCTTTACTGATTACTCTTGAAACTGTATACGTTTGATTGCTGCGGTTCGGACTCGTCGGGCTGACCCTCCTGCACTTTACTCGGCTCGCCCGTTGAGACTGTGTCTCGGGGGCTCTTGCCGTGTTGCTCAGTGCCTATCTTCTTGACTGGCCTTACGCAATGAGCTTCCGCTCTTGCGGGACGGGGCTTGCTGCCGGGGGTCGGCTTTCGGCGAGCCCTGAATCCTGTTATTTACTTATGTACTTGTTTAACAGCTTACGACTGTAAGGTTTACAGATGGTTATTTTGTATTATCTCGTTATGCTAGTTGAAGTCCGCACTGTATATATTGGTTCCTTGAGCTTCGGGCTCGCTGGGCCGTCGCCACCCCTTTCCTCTTCGCTCTCTCTGCGGGTGGGGGGGGGGGGGGGGACACGGGGCGGTGCGCTGTGCGCGGCGCTCCGTCTTCCCGCCCTTGGCTTCCCGCTGTGTGGGTACCCTTTGGGCGCCCCGGGGGCTGCACCGTGGCGACGGTCCTGGCGACTCTCAAACCTCTTACATATTCGCTTACAGTGATAGCTGTTTACACATATGATGGTGCCACCTGCTTGACTGCCCGCATTGATTGACCGTTGGCCTGTAGGCCCTGGGGGGCGCCGCCGGGCCGATCGTTGCGTGGCGGGTCGGCGGGCCTGGTCTCGCACCAAAAACTCTCCACACTAATACCCCAGCGGGTGATGCCCTATGCTGAGGCCTTTTCCTGATATTATAACTCTGGGTGGGTGCCCCACAGCTATTCTAACCTGGGGTCGGCCGGGGGGACCTCCTCTGTCTTTCGGACCCGTCTCGCCCCCGCTGTAGGTCGAGACCCTGTGGTCCCCTGGGTTGGCTTTTTGTTGGCCTCGGGCGCCCAGGGTTCTCTTTTTTTTTGGGACAGGAGAACTCCTTCCCCACTTAGATCCCCCTAAGTTTTAGTGCCCCTTACACGTTAGGTTTTACCTCGTAAGTTTTAGTCCATTGTGAGTTTATTCCTCTTGTATTGCCCTCCCCCTCCCGTGGTTGTCTACCCCTGTTGTCTGGTATTCTTTCGGTTTCATCCCTCCTTCCCTCCCCCACTGGCCCTTCCTCTACTCCCCTCCTTTGTCCTATCCTTGGCCTGAGAACCCACGCCTTTTCGTATCTTTTATCCCTGAGATAAGAGCCGTTGACCCCGCACAGCTATGTCCAGAGTCCAGTGCACTTCGCTAAATGTCAAGGGCTTAAACTCCCCTGTAAAGCGCGCTTCGGTATTGGCTGAGCTGAAGCGCCTAGGAGCAGGTATTGCCTTTCTCCAGGAAACCCATTTTAAGGGGGGGAGGGTGCATAATTTGTCGAGCCATTACTACAGACACCAGTACCATGGCCTTTCCCCTGACTCTAAGTCACGGGGGGTGTCCATCGTCCTGGCGGGCTATCTCCCCTGGACGTTGGAGGAGGTGATCCACGATTGTGAAGGTAGGTATCTTTTTGTCAGGGGAACCCTTTACACACAGAAGGTGACGCTTGCGACCTGCTACTGTCCAAGTGCGAACCAGGCTAGCTTCTTGAGATCTACCTTGGAGAGGTTGGCAGAGTTTACTGCCGGCATTCTTCTCTTGGGAGGGGATTTTAATTGTGTACTTGACCCTCAAATTGACACCTCTAGGGGGACTTCTAGCGTTCCTTACTCGGCTATCAGGAGGATTAAGGCTCTTCTGTTTGACCACCAACTCCTTGATGTGTGGAGGATTGCTAATCCCCGGGGGAGGGATTACACTTACTTTTCCCCCCCTCACAACACATATTCACGTATAGACTGGTTCCTGATCCCCCATAGGTATGTACATCTAATCTCGCGACCGCACATAGGCTCGATTTCGATCTCTGACCATGCCCCTATTTCCATCACTTTATCGGTTCCGGACTCTCCCCCCCCTTCCGGGCATTGGAGGCTCAATAGCTCCCTCCTGCAGGACCCGGAGTTCAAGGCGGAAATTCAGTCGGCAATCACTGAGTTCTTCTCAGAGAACAATACTCCTGACGTGACACGTATGACTCAGTGGGAGGCTCATAAATGTGTGATCCGGGGCCTCTTAATTAGACGGGGTGCCTACCTCAAGAAAGAAAGGGAAAAACAAGCGGCCCTCCTGCTCCAGGAGCTCCGGGGCCTGGAGACTAGACATAAACAGTCCCTGGACCCCGCGCTATCTGCCAAATTGACTAAACTGCGAGAGACCCTCCGAGACATAAGCTTCGTAAAGGTCAGGGGCCAGATTGCGAGAAGCCGTAGGTTTTACTACGAGTTTAGTAATAAAAGTGGTAGGGCCCTGGCTAGAGCCTTGAGGGGGCAGCGTTCGAGGAACTATATTCCCGGCATCCTCGACCCCGGAGGCACCAGGCACTATAAAATAGGGGATATAGCCAAAACTTTTAGGAACTTTTATGACGCCTTGTACAATTTACCGCAAAATAGGTCTCAGGCGCATCGACAAAAGGTGAGGGCCTACATACAGAGATCGGACCTTCCCCGGCTTCGGCAGAGCGTGGTGGAGGCCTTGGAGGAGGAGATTGGCGTGGGGGAGTTTACAAAGGCCATCAAGAGCATGAAACCCGAAAGGGCACCTGGCCCGGATGGATATAGCATGGAATATTATAAGGAACTTGCGGGCACCTTGGGTCCGCACTTCATTTCCTCCTTCGGCTCTTTGAGTGATGGCCTTCCGCCCCCCCGGGACACCTTACGGGCTAGCATTGCCGTGATTCCTAAGCCGGGCAAGGACCCAGCACAGTGCGGGAGCTATAGGCCCATTTCTTTGCTGAATTGCGACCTCAAGATATACAACAAAATCCTGGCGGACAGAATTGCCCCCCTCCTCCCGGACCTCATTCATTGGGATCAGGTGGGCTTCGTTCCGAATCGCGAGGGGAGGGATAATACCACTAGAGTCATGAACGTGATTTACCACTTCCGACAGATGGGGGAGGCTGCGTTGCTCCTCTCCACGGACGCCGAGAAGGCATTTGACAGGGTGAGCTGGGTCTTCCTTGAAGAGACCTTGCGCCACATAGGGTTGGGCGACAGGATGCTTAACAGGGTCCTGGCCTCATACACTTGCCCCTCGGCGTCCGTGGTGGTGAATGGCCTGCCTTCTCAGGCTTTTAACTTATTCAATGGGACGCGACAGGGCTGCCCGCTCTCCCCCCTTATCTTTATCCTCTCGCTAGAGCCATTCCTACGCCTGATTAGGCAGAACACGGACGTTTCGGGAGTGAGGGTGGGTGGGATTGAACACAAGGTGGCGGCTTACGCTGATGACTTGATGTTCTTTGTGTCGAAGCCAGAGATCACTTTACCTAATCTCCTCGCCGAGCTCAGGAGCTTTCAGGAGGTGTCTAATTATAAAATCAATTACCAGAAGTCCTCCGCCTTAAACATTAATATTCCTGCGGAACGCCTGAGACGTGTAACGGAGAATTTCCATTTTAAATGGGAGCAGGAGGCCATCGTCTACCTGGGCACACGCATCCCCTCCAAATTGCCGGAAACGTATGCCTTAAATTTTCCCCCACTATTGAAGAGGCTGGAAGAGGACCTCCTCAAGTGGAACAAAGGGGTTTACTCTTGGTTTGGGAGGGTCAGTGTCATCAAGATGAACGTCCTCCCTAGGGTGCTGTACCTATTTCAGGCCCTCCCAATAGACATCCCTCACACCTTCTTTAAACAGCTTACAGGACTATGTACTAGATTTGTCTGGGCTGGTCGCTCCCATCGTATGGCGGCCTCCCTACTGACGGTCTCTAAATCTAGGGGGGGATTGGGTCTCCCAGATTGGAAGCGTTACCATGCCGCTGCCCATCTGAGCCGAGTAATTGATTGGTGTCGACACTTTGACTTGAAGCAGTGGGTTCGAATGGAGCAGGCTGCCTCTCCGTGCCCTCTCCCTGGACTGCCATGGATACCACTGAATAGACTCCCACAGTTGAATACGCACCCTACGATTGGTCCGTCCAGGAGGGTAGTGGACAGGTTCCTGGCTGGGACGAGCCTCTCCCCCTCCCCGTCCCCTCTGACACCCGTCCTGGGGCACCCTGATTTCCCGGTGGAGATAGCGGGGGGTCCCTTCAGAGCTTGGATCAGGCAGAACTGCTATAGGAGACTTCACATGCAGAGTGGGGATGCGTGGAGGAGGCCGGAGACCCTGGTCGCAGAGCTTGCACTCAGACCTATCACACAGTTACAGTCTCTTCAACTTTTGCATTATCAGCGATCTGTGGAACGCACGACGCCCAGGCAGTTAACGCAATTTGAACATACCTGCCTGGACTCGGGTCATTTTAGGGGTGCCCTGTCATACTCCTACTCGCTGTTGACGGAGCCTCCGAAGGACTTTGTTCCTTCATACGTGAGGGGATGGGAGAGAGAACTTGGTAGGACCTTTACAGATGAGCAGCAACTGGCTATGATCCAGTTGGCCCATAAGAGCTCTATCTCCTGCAAGTACCAGGAGACTAACTTCAAAATCCTGACACGCTGGTACCGGGTTCCAGCGACGCTAGCGAAAATGTTTCCCTCTTCCTCCCCCCTCTGCTGGAGGTGCTTGCGGGCCAGGGGGACTATGACACACATTTTTTGGGAGTGCGAGAAACTCTCCAGCTTTTGGGCAGGAGTCAGAGAGATTGTCAGGAAACTGACAGATGTTGATCTGGGTGAAGACCCCGTATGCTATCTGCTTAACCTCGCACCGGTTTCCTTGAGTTCTAGGCGCAGGTCCCTTCTTGCTCCCCTCTTGAATGCGGCTAGAACCTGCGTCCCGGCGAAGTGGAGATCTCCTGAGCCCCCCACAATAGCACAGTGGCTGGCCGTTGTCCGGGACATCTGTAGGATGGAGGAGCTTACTGCCTCGCTAAGAGGAACCCTGGAAAAGCACAGGAGAACCTGGCAGATATGGGACAGTTTCACGTTTTCCCCTGATTTCCTCCTCTATACGTAGCCTGGTTTTCTCAGACCCCTTGAGGACTGGACCTCCCATCTGGCCCCCCCTCATCCCTTATCATTCCTTTTCCTTCCCCTCTTTCCCTATGTACTTTTCCCCTGATGTGCCCGTGCTGTCTCCCTCCCGCCTCCCCCCCCCCCCCCGTGTTTCTTGTTGTCCAATAGTTTATTCTTTGTTCCTCCCAGCTCTATTACCCGTTTATAAAAGTTGGGGACATGGGTTGCAGCTGATACATCAGGTGGTTAAGCGGAATTGCAGTCTGAAACACTTGGAGCAAGGCTCAAAGCAGCCACACCCTTCATCCCGCCACCTTCTTATATGGTTTTGATTGTTGGTGATTGATTTTATAGATTAGTATTCTGTGTAATGGCTGTAATTCATGCAATTTTTTTTTTTTCTTTCCTGGCACTGCGCTGCCATGAGCTGTAACCATTGTCTCCCTCAATAAAAATGTTTAATTATAAAAAAAAAAAAAAAAAAAAAAAAGAAATACTGTGGCCCCTTGTACCCCAGCACCACTGAGCATCCTGATTTAGGGTGCCCCACTGTACACACCTGCACAGAACGCAAGACACATGGCTTGCTGATACTCCCTCACTCCTTCTATGTTCAAAGAACACATAGTTACATAGTTAATAATACGGTTGAAAAAAGACACATGTCCATCAAGTTCAACCAAGGGTGTTGGGGTAGGGGGGAAGTTATTTTTATTTTACTAGGGAAGCTATTTATTTTATTTTTGTCTTTATTTTTATTTTTTATTGATAACCGCTAATGTTAATGTTATTTTCTTCTAAATAAGCATCTAATCCTTTTTTGAAGCTGTCAGCAGTTGATGCTGTAACAAGCTTCTGTGGGAGGGTATTCCATAGATTTATAGTTCTTATGGTAAAAAAAACGATTGTCGCCTCCGGAGACTAAATTTCTTTTTTTCCAATCGAAGGCAGTGCCCCCTGTCCTTAGAGAGGATTTTACCTGAAATAGTGCTCCCCCATATTTTTTGTATGGTCCATTTATATATTTATACAAGTTAATCATGTCCCCCCTCAATCGCCTCCTCTCAAGACTAAACAGATTTAATTCTCGTAATCTTTCCTCATAACTAAGATCTTTTATTCCCTTTATTAGTTTGGTGGCTCTCCTTTCTATGAATGGGCGCCCAGAACTGGACGGCATATTCCAGATGAGGGCGCACCAGTGCCTTGTAAAGAGGCAAAATTACATCTCTATCCCGTGATTCCATGCCTCTTTTAATGCATGATAGTGTCTTGGTGGCCTTGGAAGCAGCTGCGTGGCATTGCATGCTGTTATTTAGCCGTAGCATCCAGTCAAGTGCTGTATGAGCTGCCTGGACACTGCGATTGCCAGGCATCCTAATTCAGGATGGCCCTAGGCCATGTGGACCAGCAATCTGTTTTAACCCATGATACTTTGTGGGCCTAAATGTAGGAGACGTGACTGGGACCACTCCCCATGCGTTGGTGTCAGAGGTCTGAAAAGGCTCTTATGAATCCAGACTATAGTATATCAGTATGAATAAATCAAGCTAACTAGACTTGCAAGAACTGTCTTAAAAGGGGCAGTCAGAGGCCTTCAGAAAGTCAGTTAACACCCCCCAACTGCTCCCCGCTGTAATTTGGGCACACCACGCTCCAATATGTCTCACATGTGTGTGTGTAAGCATACAATGACCATATCTCACACATCAGTTGCCTTTATGTGCGAGATGGGACCTGCTGAGCCATGGTATGAAGTTAAAGCGGTCCCCCTCAAACCAAAAAACACAGCAATTGTCCGGCAGTCATTTTTGGGCTTGTGGGAGGCTATGTGCAGGAGTGGATCACCAATCAGGATCACTTTTAAGCAGACATCAGCCAATAATTACTTTAGATCACCAATAACAATCTCTCCATTGGGGATCCTAAATTTAGGATGCTCCTATAGTAAATGACCCGAAAGAAGTCTGTTTGATGGGAGGAAACACGTAGCTGCACAGTGGAGTGACGCATGTATGTGTGCTGCTAATTCCTGTCCCCTACTGGATAAGGGTCTGTCAGGAAAAAGGTTAATATTTGATGGTGGTGAGGTTAAAGTGGCTCAAAACCCACCTTGATCGGTCCAAGAATTGATCGATTCCCTCCCCCGGGACATCCAAAATTGGGATGCTCTGCTGTGCGAGACCCCTGCTGTGTGAGATTGGACGAGCGGTCGCGCATGCGCCATAGGACTGGGAAGTATTACTGGTAAGTTTCTTTGAGCAATGGGGGGGGGGGGGGTTGATCCACTTTAAGTTAGCTTAGTGTCAGGACCTATGGCCAGGAAGGGTGTAGGTCCACTTTAATTAGGATACATGTGTGGGTGGATGTGGTGGAAAGCAATGGGGTTCAGAACCACTGGTCAGGGGCATAGAGAGAGGATAGTAGAGAGATAGGCGCACTCACCGATGCCAAGTCCGACCACCAGGCGGCCCCCGAGTAGCGTCTCCTTGTTTCCGGCAGCGGCCAGCACGACCGCCCCCGCGGTGAAGAGCAGGCTGGCCAATAGGATGCAGGGTCGGCGCCCCAGCACTCCATTCAGCACCCCGCCGGCCAGAGCTGACAGCGCCGCCGCTCCCACCGTGCTGGAGACCAGCAGCTCCTGCCACAACGCCGATAGGTTGAGCTCCTTCTTAAGCAGCAGCATGGCCCCAGACACCACGCCGGTGTCATAGCCGAACAGGAAGCCCCCCAGGGCCGAGAACACCGACACCACGTACACGAAAGCCGGGGTGACATCTTGCTGGAACTGCCTGCGAGCCGCCCGCTCCAGGTCTCCGCCCGCTGCCGCCGCCGCCGAGCTCGTGCTGGTGCCCTGACTATTGATGCTGCTGCAGGAGTCGGCGGCGATTAGGCTCCGCTCCCCGGCGCCCTCCTCCTGCTGCTGCTTCCTCCTTTTCTTCTCCCCCATCAGATTGCTCAGGCTGCGCAGGGTGTACTCCACATTGTCGCTAGCTTGGCGGGACATAGGTGGTGCTGACAGCCTCGGGGGTGAGCTCAGGCTCGGCTCATAGGTGTGCGCTGCCGCCTCCTGAGCTCTCTGGCACTCACACAGCAGGCGGCTACTTTGCGGCGACTTTGGACATCTTTCTGCGATGCGCGGCCACGGCGGCACTGAGCGCGTACCCGGGAGAGCAACGCTGTCAAGCCGGAGAGGGGCGGGGCACCCTGGTCACATGACAGGCGGCAGCTGATTGTCTGACGTCAACGGCAGCCCTAAGAGGTGTGTTCGCCTCCGGTCATCTTTGTCACCAGAGCCATGGAGTGCCGGGTGATGACGTTACCGGAGTGTCTTGTCTGAGTGTATGCTTTGCCTCCAGTCTGCGCACACACCCCAACCATCTCACCGACACCTTGTAACAACATAAGAGAGCTCAGTGTAACTGGGACCAGATTGTGAGCTGTGATGATCAGCATTAGAAGTGTTCCTCTCTGCACAACAATAAAGATGGGCATATATGTACAAGACAATACTTACTCTAACATTGATTCATTTTATCTGTATTGAGAAATACATATATAACAATAGAGATGGGCATAGATGTGCAAGACAATACGTACTCTCACATTGATTCATTTTATCTGTATGGAGAAATACATATATAACAATAGAGATGGGCATAGATGTACAAGACAATACCTACTCTCACATCGATTCATTTTATCTGTATGGAGAAATACATATATAACAATAGAGATGGGCATAGATGTACAAGACAATACCTACTCTCACATTGATTCATTTTATCTGTATTGAGAAATACATATATAACAATAGAGATGGGCATAGATGTACAAGACAATACCTACTCTCACATTGATTCATATTATCTGTATTTAGAAATACATATATAACAATAGAGATGGGCATAGAAGTACAAGACAATACATACTCTCACATTGATTCATTTTATCTGTATAGAGAAATACATATATAACAATAGAGATGGGCATAGATGTACAAGACAATACCTACTCTCACATTGATTCATTTTATCTGTATTGAGAAATACATATATAACAATAGAGATGGGCATAGATGTACAAGACAATAAGTACTCTCACATTGATTCATTTTATCTGTATTGAGAAATACATATATAACAATAGAGATGGGCATAGATGTACAAGACAATAAGTACTCTCACATTGATTCATTTTATCTGTATAGAGAAATACATATATAACAATAGAGATGGCCATAGATGTACAAGACAATACCTACTCTCAAATTGATTCATTTTATCTGTATTGAGAAATACATATATAACAATAGAGATGAGCATATATGTACAAGACAATACCTACTCTAACATTGATTCATTTTATCTGTATTGAGAAATACATATATAACAATAGAGATGAGCATAGATGTACAAGACAATACCTACTCTCACATTGATTCATTTTATCTGTATGGAGAAATACATATATAACAATAGAGATGGGCATAGATGTACAAGACAATACCTACTCTCACATTGATTCATTTTATCTGTATGGAGAAATACATATATAACAATAGAGATGGGCATAGATGTACAAGACAATACCTACTCTCACATTGATTTGTTTTATCTGTATGGAGAAATACATACATAACAATAGAGATGGGCAGAGATGTACAAGACAATAGCTACTCTCACATTGATTCATTTTATATGTATAGAGAAAACAATGTATAATAATAGAGATGAGCACAAGACATTGATTAGTTTTCTAGGAACAATTGTGCTCAGTGTGGGAAGTAAAATAATGTTCCCCCCCTCCTCACCTGTCCTATGGTGTTGCTGCTGCCTTATACAGGTACTGTAGGTGCCATGCTGTGCTCCTTCCTTAGCAGCAGATAGTGCCCCTTCCCGATCACTGAGCCCAATATGGGGGATGAGGGGCCTGTCTTATGGCCTGCACTCAGGGCTGGATTATGAGGAGGGCGCAAGGGGCACGAGCCCCGGGGGCTACACCAACCTTTGGGTTATGGTCTGGTCCAGGAGGCTTTTCAGTCTTTGGTCTGACAGGCTGCAAGGCCAGCAACAAAGCTATCAGCAGCAGTGGGGGCCCCCGCGCCTGGGCAAGCCTTTTTTTGTTTTTGCAAACCTGCAGCCAAAGCCAACGCAGGGCAGGACAGAGAGTCTAGAGCAGCAAAGCTGCCATCAGCAACGCTACAGTGATGGGTGGGTGCAGAGCTACCAATTGGCATCCGCTCACTGCAAATTAGCCGCCAAGCACAGCCGCTGGCAGCTCAATGCAGGGAGCTGTTTTCTGCTGGACCATCTGGGCAACTACACTACTCCCCATCCAGAACGGCAAAGCAGGAGTTCCCGGGCAGCACGCACCCACACAAGGAACTCAATTTGACATTCCAGTAAACATAGAAAGTTGACAGCAGAAGACCATATGGTCCATCTAGTCTGCCCTTATGTGTATATTGTATGTTCTCTTTATCTTAGGATAGATGTTTGCTTATCCCAGGCATGTTTAAATTCAGTGACTGTTGATTTTTCAACTACCTCTGCTGGGACCAGTAAGTAGGCGGGTCCCAGAAAACCACCAGTTACTTGGCAAGAAAAAAATTATGTATCTGGGGCCTCCACCAGATTTGATGCCCAGGAGCTTCCACCAAACGTAATCTGGCCCTGTCTGTAATGCTAACAATGGCCTTGACTCATCTGCTCTGCACATCTACTCCGCACAGCACACCTTCCTTTGGAGGGTGTGACTGTTGGACATGAGTGCAGCCATTTCATAACCCGCTTGTAGACAAAGCATCAAAATAGAAATGTAAGTATCTACTTGTTAGGCTCACAAGAGGCAGGAGGGGGCGTGTTCTGGGTGAGGGAGGAGTCCTGGTCCAAAGGGAGCTTAGAGACTCCAGGGCCTGCTGATTCCCTATGCCGAATTGTGATGCCCCACTATGTGAAATGCTCCAGATTGCCTAGTATACTCACCTTACCAAGGTTACCATGGTGCACGTGCAGGCTGTGCTACTATCTCTGGCTTCCCTCTGGCTCATGCACACACTGATGCCAAGCATTTTTGAATGGTTGGCATGGGTACAAACAGTCAGAGGTGGAGCAGCCAGCTGATACTGATTTATTCAGCTTTATGAAACCACTCTGATGTCAAAGGGGCTTAGGAAAGCTAAATGGAGCGCTAAGCACTGATTGGAGGAGAGCATGTGCATGTGCCATGGGATCGCCAGCAAGGTAAGAATTATCAGCATTCTAGCATTCACACCAAATTGTGATGCCTCGCTGGAGAGGAACAATCACAAGGATAGTGAGAATCCTGGTGATTGTTCCTCTTTAACCCTCACACTGGACTAGGTTTATTTGCAGTTACCTGCTTTGAGGTTAGCCTCTTAGTACCGACCACCACATCCAGAGTCTTGTCAGTCTCCCAGTTTTCTCTGCTGCTGATTGCCCTCTGGTACTTGCAGCCTCTGCCTGGTCCTCCAATTTTTGCCACCTTCTACTATGCTACTCCTGCTGATGGGTCTTTGCTGCTGCTGAGCCTTCTGCTAGGTTAGGTTAGAGGTGCGGGTCAGGTGAGTCATAGAGGATGCAGCAGGAAGTGAAGGGGTTAGGTGAGTGTTAGAGAACAGATGCGGGGGGTGGAAGGGTTGTGTGAGTGGATTTTGACACTTTAAAGCGGAACATAAGCTGGGAATTTAACTTTCCCAGGTTTTGATCTGTGTCCCCGTGGCCTCCCAAATTTGGATAACTTGCTGTGTGAAACCCCCAGAATTCCCAGTAAAATTCCCTGCTCCAACGGCACACATGCGTCCTCTCGTCCAGTCAGAGCCCTTTGTCGTGTTTACTTCCTTTTGGCAAAGGGCTCTGATTGAAATCAATGGGGTGCATGCACTGCCACATCCCTTGTATCCCAGACCTTGTGCGCACTCCTGCCTCGGCATATCTTAATGGCTGGGACGAGAGCGCACAAGGATGCAGGGGATAAGGCAGCGTGCGCTCACCATTGTAAACAATTAAAGCCATTTACCATAAAGTAAATGGCTCTCATTGGAGGAGAGCTCATGCACTATTGGAATGAGGAAAGCTGAGTTTTTATGGGCGCCTTGGGGGTTTCACACAGGGGTATAGCCATCGGCTACCCCTGGAAGCTTTTAGATTCCAGGCCGGCCGCTGGTGGGTTTTATCTTGCTTTACTGCCTAAATACAATTCATTTTTTACATATTTTCATGAATATGGAAACAAAAATTGTGGTGTCACTTGTGTGTCAGTATTCTTTAATAGCACTTGCTCCAACCATGTAGTGTGCACTGGTTCAAAACAGTGGTGTGTCAGTACTCCATAATAGCAATTGTTATTGGCATATGCACTGGGTCAGGGCAGTTAAGGCACTTTTGAAAAAAAATGTGTGCACTGGTTTATACCACTGGTGTGTCATTACACTTTAATAGCACTTGCTCCAACCACTGGTGTGTCAGTACTCTGTAGTACCAATTGTTCAGGCCACTCGGGGGTCACTGCTCTGTAATATCAATTGTTCAAGCCTTTTAAGGGTCACTACTCTGTAAAACCAATTGTTCAGGCCACTCGGGGATCACTGCTTTGTAATACCAATTGTTCAAACCACTTAAGGGTCACTGCTCTGTAATCCTAATTGTTCAAACCTCCTCACTGCACCGTAATACCAATTATTTAGGCCACTTGGGGGTCACTGCTTTTTAATATCAATTATTCTGGCGGCTTGAGGGTCACTATCCTGTAATAACAACTGTTCAAGCCCCTTGGGGGTCACTGCTTTATAATACCAAAAAAAAACACACTGGACACCACAGTATTTACCACACAATATATAGTTGGAGAGGGGGTGCTCCCCTAGGCTCAATTCATCCATTATACCAAAAAAAACACAATTGAGCCTAGAAACTGGGCACACACACCTCAATAAAATTCACCAAATATAGACAGACAATTACATGTATATAATTCATATATTAAATAAAAATTAGCAAAAAAGATGTACGATAAGATGATACAAACAGTGCTAAAAAAATAAATTAGATTAATCCAGTGCAAACCTCAAAACAGCCATATATTAAGTCATATTGATATGTGTATCATCCACACACAAAGAACTTATATCCAGCAAAAGGCAAGATCCCACCAATAATCAATCAATGAACATACAAGAATACCACCCTGGTGAAAGTAAATACTACAAAGGTCCAAGAAAGTTGCCAACCGCCAACCCCACACGCTCTGCCGTGCACCCACAGCTTCATAGGGGTCACCCTTCCTCCTAGGTTGAGAAATTGGTTTGCTTGAAACACCTGTAAATCTGCCTTCTCTCGAGGCGGTGGGTGGGAAGGCCAAGGTTTCTCTGCGGGGCAGATAGGTGAGCAGTAGCAGGGTGTGAAGTGCGCTCACATGGCATGCACTTTATGCAGCAGCTCCAGCATGTTTGGATAATGAGCCAAGAAGCTTTGCATCACTCAAAAAAATGAGCAAATTAAATGTTCACGGACGGCTTGTCCAGATGCACTCTGGGTGCCTGCATACAATTCATCTGGAATGTCCGTGGTGGCTGGAGAGGGTGACTCTTCAACATACCGGGGGACCTGCTGCATTAACGCAAAGTTATGCAGGACACAGCAAGCCATGCGCCAGCCAACGGATGTGTCTCAACCCAGCTTGGTTCAAGGCTGCTAGTAGGTTCTGCCCATTGTCGCACACCACCCCCACTAGTACCACCTGTTTGGAAGCCCTGATCTAATCTATCAATGCCTCAACTTGGTCTGGCCTCACCATTCTGGCAGTGGTATTGGGGCCTACAGGAATACACCTGCACCGGAGGAAGGTGTAGCAGGCACTGATGTAACACATCCTCTCCCTGCAGCACCAACTCCATCAAGACCAGCAGCAGCACCATGGTCAAGTCCCTGTTACTTATTTGCTAATTTCTTTATTGTTGAAGTTACTGAAAGTTGCCTGCCTCCCCCCCCCCCCCCCCCCTTAGTATAGTAGCCATCTGTGTCTGGAAGTGGCCTGTAAAGGACAATTAGCATATGTTTTTCTCTCTCCCTCAGTTTAGCAGAGGTTGCTTTGTCGCTAGTTGTCCCTTAGTATGTGAGCCACTTGTCCATGGAAGGGCAATTAAAAATTCATTACTTTATATTTTAATGTATTTTTCTATATATTTCTTTCATTAGTTTTTTACTGGTATTATTTTGACTACTTTCCCTAGCCTATTTTGTGCAGGGCATCTCTGGTGTTTCCCTCGATTTGCAGCCCTCTAGCAGCTATTTTTGGTCCCCCAAATTTGGGTCCTCATTGACTTCAATGAGGTTCAGGTCGAGTCTGGGGACCTGAACCGGGCTTTAGCAGCAAGTTCGGCCGAGCTTGTTGAACCCAAACTTCGATAAGTTCGCTCATCCCTAGTCAGGCTTTGGCTTATAGACTCCACAGCCCTGCAAAATACCCAGGGCCGGATTATGAGGGGGCTCAAGGGGCGCATGCCCCGGGCCTCCACCACTTGCCCTGCAAAAGGGGCCTCCACCAACCTTTGGGTTATGGTCTGGTCCAGGAGGCTTTTCAGTCTTTGGTCTGACGGGCCAGCAACAAAGCTATCAGAGGCAATGGGGGGCCCACATGCCTGGACAGCCTATTTTTGTTTTTGCAAACTTGCAGCCAAAGCCACCACAGGGCAGGACAGAGAGTCTAGAGCAGCAAAGCCACTGCCAGCAACGCTACAGTGATGGGTGGGTGCAGAGCTGTCCAGCAGCCACTCACTGCACATAAGCCACCAAGCACAGCCACTGGCAGCTCAATGCGAGGAACTGCTTTCTGCTGGACCAGCCGGACGACTACACTACATCCCTGCCCAGAATGGCAAAGCAGGAGTTCCCAAGCAACACACACCCACACAAGGGTGGCACAAATGACTCAATCTGACCTTCCAGAAAACCACCTGTTAGTTACTTAACTGGACTATTATTTTAAAGGAAAAAATTACTGTAATCTCTCCACCAGATTTTGTGCCCAAGGGCCTCCACCATACTTAATCCAGCCCTAACAATACCCATCAATATTCCTGCAGCAGTTGCTTCATGTTCAGCAACTGGGGAATGGGGAAGCCATGCCCCTTACCAGACCTCCCCAGATAAACTACCTTGGTACTCCATGATATCTTATGTATTATATGATTAGATTGTAGATATATCCATTATTATTATTATTGTTTATTTATATAGCCCCATCATCTTCCATAGCCCGTTTCAAGGTATGATTACAGACAAGGTAAAACATATAGTACAGGGAACAATACAAAATTAGATGCCACAAGGTTTAAACCAAGTGTTGTGAGCACAGGAGACAATAGGAAGAAGTGCCCTCCTTTACAGTCTAAAGGATGGGGGTGGAGACAAAAGAGGGCAAGGTCACAAGTGGTAGAGCTTGAGTTGGGCTGCATGTGCCATTTGAAGGTTATGGGAGTTGCTTAAGACAGGTCATATGCTTGTCTGAAGAGTTTTGAGGGGCTTGATGAGTTGCAGTTATTTTAAGATTATTTACAGAGATTGTGATGTTAGAGAGGGGAAGAGAGTGTATTGGTGGGAAAATGACCAGTTCTGTTTTGTCCATGTTTAGTTTAAGGGAGACAGATGTCATGAAGGAAGAGATGGCTGTTAGACAGTCAGGAAGGCGAGAGAGGAGAGAAGAGAGATTTGGGTCAGAGCAGTAGATCTGAGTGTCATCTGCATAAAAGTGATATCGGAAGCCTAGCGAGGTTATTAGTTGTCTGAGACCAGAAGTGTATATTGAAAAAAGTAGGGGTCCTAGTACTGAGCCTTGCGGTACCCCAACAGAAAGAGGCCGGGGAGAGGAAGAAAGAATATTGAGAAGCAGAGCATGGTCGACTGTGTCAAAAGCAGAGGATAAGTCGAGAAGAATGAGAGCAGAGTAGTGGCCGTTGGATTTGGCTGTCAGTAGATCATTGGTGACTTTGATGAGTGCAGTTTCGGTGGAGTGACATGAGTGGAAACCAGACTGGAGGGGATCTAGGAGGGAGTTTGTAGACAGATAGTTAATCAGTTCTGTGTGGACATGCTGCTTAAGAAGCTTGGATGAGAAAGGGAGCAGAGAGATTGGGTGGTAACTGGGGAGGCCAGAGGGGTCCAGAGAGGGTTTTTGGATGAGTGGAGTTATAACAGCATGCTTATAGGCGGAGGGAAAGGTACCAGTGGAGAGGGAGAGGTTAAATAAAGATATTAGGGCAGGAATGACAGATGGAGACAGTTGAGGGATAAGGTGGGATCGAATGGGATCAAGGGAGCAGGTGGTCAGGTGAGCCTTTGGGACCAGAGAGGAGAGACCTTGAGCAGTTAACTGTGTGAAATGAGTTAAAGAGTGGGGCAGGGTGGATGTTGGTAGGAGAGAGGTGTTCTGAGGGGTGAAGCCACTTCGAATCATGTTGATTTTATCTTTAAAGTATGTGGCGAATTGCTCAGCTGTTAGCTGTAAAGGATGGAGGAGGTGGTGGTGGGCGGAGAAGGGAAAAGTTGAAAGTGTTAAATAACTGTTTTGGATGATGTTTAGGTGACAGGGAGAGTAGAGACGGACACAGTGAACTTCGAAAGAAGGGAAGAAAAGGGAGGGTAGAGCAGGGGATGGGTTAAAGTGGACCAACACCCAGGATTTTGACTATCCTGGGTTTTGGTCCACTTCAGGGGGGCACCCCGATTAGGGGTGCCCCGCTGTGTAAAACCCCCCAGAAACACCCCAATACTCACCTCAAAACGTTCCCACGTGGCCGGGTGACAGCGACGGACAAGCGCTGACAGCGACGGACAAGCCAGCGCGTCCGCCGCCACCTCCCGCACGTCCCTCTGACAGCGCGTGCGCCCGCGCCGGCCATTCACAAACGGCCGGCGCGGGCGCGCGCACGGCTAGAGGGGCGCGCGGGAGGCGGCGGCGGCCGCAGCCGCCGCCGAGGAGGTGAGCTTTTGGGGGGTTTTCGGGGGGGTTCCTCACCGCGGGACATCCCGATCTCGGATGTCCCGCGGTGAGGGGGGTGATCGGCTTGGGAATCTTATAGATTCCCGGGCCGATCACCCCAGGGTGTTGGTCCACTTTAAATGAGCAGTGTTCTGACAGAAGGATTCCAACACCTCCACCCTGTTTGTTGCTTGGTCTTGGGATGTGGCTGAACTGCACGCGTAGGAGGAGAGAAAGGGAGTGGGGGTGACTGAGAGATTTGAAGGTGGCAGAGCGTGTTTTCCGGATGCATGGAGAAAGAGAGAGAGATTTAGCCAGTGAGATAAATTCATGCGAGCACAGGTAGGGGGATGACAGCAGTGATGGAGAGATATAGAGAGACTTACCAAGTGCAGGGGGATGCTGGGGGTTCAGGAATTTTAGAGTGAGGGGAAGCAGGACTGAAATACCAGAGGAGCATTGTTGGGGAATGAGAGTTTTTCAGACAAGCAGAGCCTGGTGCCTGTTCCCTTCTGGTCACTTGGGGCTCAATTCGGGCCTAATTCTTCTATGGACTTAAAAAATCCCGGACTTCAGAAATCCAGGACTGCAGCCAGGCTGAGTGCAGCCATTCTCATCAGATATAATGCACTTGTGAGAGCAGCTGGAGGGTGGGTGGTACTAGGGCAATAAAGTTGCTTAGCTGGGGTTATCAGGAGGGGAAGCTGGGGGTCGCAAAACAAACAGTATTTATGTGAACAGGGTCATTGCATAGTCAAAAAGCTGTGATGGGTGACAGCTCTGGTACAACACAGAATCATATTGCAATACATGTCGGACAATACATGAGCATACAGAGATGTGTCATAATACATGAAAAGGTCCAAAACACAGGCTATGAAGTGCGTGACCATTGGGAGAAGTAACAAGTCATTAGCAGCAGATAAGTCCTTGTGCTCAGGGGACATACCCAAATGCAGACCCAAACTGGCTGGCAGTGAAGGGGTTAATAAGCAGGAGATGATGAATCCTTGTGCCAAGGGGACATACCCATATCCATTGCATATAAAATGCTCTATCAAGTAACAAAGTGGACATAATCATTTGATGCTAGAGGTGAAAAGACCCCAAGCCCAGGTGCAAGCCATCCCCAAGGGCCGCTTCAGCCATGACAGCCGCACTGTGCAGCTTCTCTAATATTGCTGCGCCCAGGACAAGAATTGTGCAGGGTTCTAGGCAGGGTAAGGTGTTTTTTATGTAACCCCACATCAGTGTCAGTGCCAGGAGAGGGGGGTGGGGCAGGTGGCTTATTTAGAGACTGGAATTCTGCTCTACATGCTGCTCATTGAAGATGCTTTTTTTTCTGGTAGGAAGTGATGGTTGTGTAAGATATACTCAAGCATTGCATACTTTGCAGGCACTTTCTGGGCACTTGAGCTACAATATCACAAAGGCTAAATGAGGTTTACATGGCTCCACCTACTGCTAAGAGTCATGGTTAAATATTGTTATTCTTGGTTTGTGTGCTATGTAAATTTTCTGTTTTAAAGTGGGTGAAATCCCCGTGTGGCCAGGCCCTGGAATCTAAAAGATTCCCAATCGCTAGTCTGTTCCTGCTGTGTGAAAACCCCCACTGCGCTGGAGATCTTTCCTGATCGATGGCATTCGGCCGGCAGTCACATCCCTAGCTGCCCTGCAGCTGCGCATGCTCATGCCCAGCCTTTCTGAATGGTTGGGTGTGGGAGTGCACACATCCAAACAGCATGCCGGCTGCACCCTCGTCACTGTGGCACATTTGAGAGAGCCAATCGGCTTCTCCAAAGGTAAGGTAGAAGTCAGGGGAGGATGGTGGCGACACCTTTATGCCCATAGCAGCCAATGAAATGGCTTTCATTTTAATACATAAAGATGATTTTGATACGAAAGGCACAGTTCTGCAAGTAAGTGGTCAGTTAAAAACTAGATATACTTTGGCAAGGTCATTTTTACACCTTCAGGGACCCTAAAGTTGCCTACATGCTCCCTCCTATCTTTCCGGCCCAAAACATGAATTTACCACCTCCTTGCTGAAGTTGCAGCCTACTTGGGACCTGGCAGCCATCCATCAACCATCCACTAATTCTTCAATCTGGAACATCCAGGGTTGCATGGCACTTATCAGTACACAAGACTGCTTGAAAATACAAAATGAGAAAAAAAAACACTGCAAACATAACTGCTTGTGAGCCATGGCTAGGGGTGTACTAATGGTAGGCTTATGTGGATCAGCCACAAATCTCTGTACACTATGATGATCACGCAAACGTTTTCGTGAAACATCTAATGTTTTCATGCCTCGTCCAATGCATTGCACTATTTGACGCTTTTCAGCAGAAGAAAGATCCTTTTTCTATCCCATATTGTTTGAAACCTGTGGCCTGCTTAAAGGAAAACTCAGTTTTTGTCAGGTATTGTTATTCACCCCTGGAATGTAAAATAAACATTTGTTTTACTGTGTCTAATAGCAATTATTTATGTATCAGCATGCTGTTTCCAGGTTTTCTTAATACCTGAGGCTGTGTTGCTAAAGTGGGAGTGTCTTTCCTGGCCCTGAGTAAAGCCTTTAAAGGCTTAATAGGCCATATAAACATATCGGCTAATGAGAGGAGTCACTTATACACCCAAACTGACAAAAACTTAAGACAAGCTTGTTTTCTTTACCCGATAGCAATAAAATCCAGGGGTGACAGGTGTCAGTGTAACAGGGGAGACAGAACCTGTCACCCCAGATTCCTTTTCCCCATTAAAAGAAAGAAAGAAGCCTGGTTGGATATTTCTTGATCCCCAGTGTATAAGGGACCCCTCCTCCAACCATAAAGCATATGTATATGGACTTTAAGTATAGCTGCTTATTGCAAATCCTAGAATCCTTCCACTGACAGGGGAGAGCTCCCCCCCACAAAACAGATCTTGGAAAAATCAGGTAGCAGCAATGGGCCCAGGTGAGAAGGCTGCCAGTGTACTTCTTTGATGTATGTAAACACACTGTTGCAAACAAAAAAAGTTAAAAATGAACAGATACCTGTTATTGCCCTATAAAGATGCATCTAGAATTTGTAGGAGGAAAATACAAAAATATATTCTGAACCAAATGTTGTGCCACCATTCCCCTCAAGAACCAAAAATAAACAAGGTGCAGAATCCCCCCATTATAGGCAGTGTGGCATTCCCTCCTCCCATTCCCCATACACAGCATTCACACCTTCCATTTCCCATAAGAAGTATGGCATTCCCCCTCCCATTCCCATAGGCAGCAAGGCATTTCCTCCTCCCAATCCCAACCAGCAGTGAGGCATTCCCCCCATCCCATAGGCTGTGAGGCTTTCCCCAATCCCATAGGCAGTGAAGCATTCACCTCATTGCATAGCCAGTGAGGCATTCGCACCATCCCATAGGCAGTAAGGCATCCCCATCTCATAGGCAGTGAGGCATTCCCCCCCTCCCATAGACATTGAGGCATTTCCCTCATTCCATAGGCAGTGAGGCATTCCCCCCATTCCATAGGCAGTGAGGCATTCCCCCAATTCCATAGGCAATGAGGTATCCCCCCCGATCCCATAGGCCGTGAGCCATTCCCCCCATTCTAAAGGGAGTGAGCCATTCCCTCCTCACACTTTTGCGTCTTATAGGGCAAAAAAAACTCCGTTCCTGGAGGACACAATAATGGACATTTTTAAAATAGCCATCAAAAGTAGTATTACCCTTAAACATTAAAGGAGCAGTATCACGAAATTTGTGATGTGCATGAAATTTAATAATATTTTGCACTAAGAACGTTTCATTTGCCAACAATAAATCCTATTCATTTAAACTTGTAAACGTTGTCCTGGTCCTCTGTACTAAGAGGAGGTAAATGAGCGGAGTGTCGGACTCCGACACTCTGGGCTGAACTATTTTCCGTGAGGGGGGGAAGCGCTGTGCTGCGCTGCACTGCGGGTGCGCTCACCGCAGTAAGATAGGAGCGCGCTCTTGATGTGTCAGAGAGCGCGCGCTGCCCAGCGGAGTGAAAGCCGCGGCCTGTGCCTGCTAGTGGCCGCGGCAGATCCTCCCTCCCCTCCGATGCCATGGCAACGGCTCAAGCCAGCGTTTTCAGTGAGGCATGCGCTGTTGATGCCTCACACAGCTCACGGAAAGTTTTATTATGTATCTTGCGCAGCACTGGGAGATGGAGAGACAGGGCTGACAGCATAATTACACATAGCTCTGATGGCCTCCTACTCAGCAACATAAATAAAACAATAATAGTTTTAGCCTCTACACAGCACTGATAAAATACCATTTTGTGAATACTCACCTGTAAAATGGGTATTATAAATATGTCACACACCCCCCTTCAAGAAATTAATAATGTGTGGGTAATACTGACCTGTAGAGGGCGATATGCAGAGATGCCAGGAAAAAAGAGAGCCCCTCCTGGTCCATAAATACCTGGGACCTCCCACTCATTACCCAGTATAAGAACAGCAGTAAGGTAAGGGACTAGGAAGAGCCCAACACAAAGCATAACAACGCAAAGTTCACCATATAAAGGATCCAGAATACAAAAGGGCAGGGTGAAGCGGGGTGTGTGACATACTTATAATACCCATTTTACAGGTGAGTATTCACAAAATGGTATTATTCTAAGTATGTCACACACCCCGCTTCAAGAAATTCATAACATGTGGGACATCCAACAGCAGTGTCCATAAAGGGCGGGGATCCAAAACAAGGCAACAAGGCACAACTTAAACCACTGCAGCTTGCAGAACTTTGCGGCCAAACACAGCATCCGCTGAGGTCCGAACATCAACTTTGTAAAACTTGGAAAAAGTGTGAACAGAAGACCAAGTAGCAGCCTTACAAACTTGCTCAACAGAGGTCTGGTACGCAGTAGAATGAGCAGTAACACGAAAAGGGGGTACCTTCCCTTTGGCAGAATAGGCCTCAACTATGGTCTGACGGATCCATTTACAAATGGAAGACTTGGCAGGCGCCAAGCCTTTTCGGGGCCCGGAGGGCACCACAAAAAAGGCATCCGTCTTACGAAAGGAAGACGTTACCTCCAAATAATACTTCACAACACGAACCACATCCAAAGAATGCAGGGCCCTCTCCTTGTCATTGCTGGGATTAGGACACAGAGAGGGCAGAACAATGTCTTGGTTTAGGTGAAAGGCAGAAACAACCTTAGGAAGGAAATCGGACTTGAAACGTAAAACCACCTTGTCCTGATGCCCCTCAAAGTATGGGGCTTGAATGGACAAAGCCGCCAACTCAGAGACACGCCTAACCGAAGTGATGGCTACCAAAAAGGCCACCATCTGCGTAACTGAAAACAAAGCAATATCATTCAAGGGCTCAAAAGGAGAATCCTGAAGAGCAGAAAGAACCAAATTCAAATCCCAAACAGGGAGCAAAGGTTTTCTAGGAGGCCGCACGTGCGTGACTCCCTGGAAAAAAGTCTTAACCAAAGGATGTAGGGCAAATGACCTTTGAAAGAACACCGCCAGGGCAGAGTACTAAGCTGGAGCCCCAGGTCCAGACCATGTTGAAGAAACTCCAGGATTCTGGAGATGGAAAATTCCCTACAAGGCAACGCCCTGATCTCACACCAATCAATATAAGACCTCCAAGTCCTATAGTAGATATTAGAGGAAGACCGCTTCCTAGCACTAATGAGAGTTCGAATCACAGCATCGGAAAGACCTTCCTCCTTTAAGATGGAGGTTTCAGCAGCCACGCCGTCAAAGCCAGCGTTGGTAAATTGGGATAACGTAGTTGACCCTGGGTGAGCAGATCTGGCAGCAGGGACAGAACGAATTGATCCTCTGCTAACCTTACCACATCTGCGAACCAAACCTGTCTTGGCCACCTTGGAGCCACCAGAATTGCTGACGCACCCTCCAGGGCCAGCTTGCGCACCACTCTGGCCACCAAGGGAAACAGAGGGAACAGATACAGAAACCCCAGATCCCTCCAGTTCAGAGACATGGCATCCACTGCCAGAGCCAGTGGATCCCGTGAGAGAGACACAAATGTCGGAAGTTTGTGATTGTGACGAGAGGCAAAGAGGTCCACCACCGGGGACCCCCCGCCTGAGACAAATCAAGCGAAACACTTTGGGGCTGAGAGACCATTCCCCCCGGCGAGCTGAGAACCTGCTCAGAGAGTCCGCCTCCGTGTTTTCCGCTCCCGGAATGTAAACTGCTGAAATGCACGGGACGTGGGTCTCCGCCCAGGCCAGAATCAAACACACTTCCTTGAGGGCACTCCTGCTGCGAGTCCCTCCCTGGTGATTGTTGTAGGCGACCACCGTCCGATTGTCCGACCGGACTTGAACCGGCAATCCTTGCAACTGATGAGTCATGCGAAACAAAACAATCCTGATGGCCCTCAATTCCAGAACATTGATGGACTTGTGAGCCTCCTGAGGCCCCCACAGTCCCTGAAACTGACGATCCTTCCAGAACCCCCCCATCCTGATAGACTGGCATCCGTGGTGACCGTCTCCCAACAAGGGGCCAGAAAGGATCTGCCCCTCGACAGATTGATTGGATCCAGCCACCACTGAAGGGAGCACCGAACTCGGGGGGTCATCAGGAAGGACTGATCCAACGACAGTGGCGACCCATCCCAGGCCGGCAACAGATGGAGCTGGAGTGTCCTTGTGTGGAACTGAGCAAAGGGAACTGCTTCGAAGGAGGCTACCATCAATCCCACCAGCCTCATCCCCAGTCTGATGGCCGGACGAGGGATAGACAGGAGTCGAACCAACTCTTGAATCAAGAGAACCTTGGACTGAGGAAGAAACACCCTGGCCTGGGAAGTATGCAGGGACATTCCCAGAAAAGACACTAACCTGGACGGAGAAAGGGAGGACTTGGGGTAGTTGATCACCCACCCGAATCTCTCCAGAGTGGACACCACAGTTCTGGTGTCCAATACCGCTTGGCTGAAGGAAGATGCCATAATGAGAAGGTCGTCCAGATAAGGGACAATGCGAATACCCTGGGCTCTGAGGAGAGCCATCACCCCGGCCAGCACCTTGGTGAAAACCCTTGGAGCCGAGGTAAGACCGAAAGGAAGTGCCACAAACTGAAAATGCCGATCCTCCACCACGAACCTGAGAAATCTCTGGTGCGCTGGAAAAATCGGCACATGCAGATAGGCGTCCTTGATGTCTACGGACGTCAGAAAGTCCCCCTGCCAAAGAGAATGGATAGCTGAATGCAGCGTTTCCATGCGAAATTTCCGCGTACGGACGAACCTGTTGAGGATCTTTAGATCCAGAATGGGTCGAACCGAGCCGTCCTTCTTGGGCACCGTGAACAGATTGGAATAAAAGCCCCGACCCCTGTCTGAGGGGGGCACTGGGCAAATAACTGCCATATCCAACAGACTCTTTACTGCCGCCTGGAGCTCCTGCGTGGCCAGAAGATCTGAAGGCACCCGAGACCTGAGGAATCTGGGAGGGGGCCGGAGCTCGAACTCCAGCTTGTAGCCGGAAGTCACCACTTCCCGGATCCATCTGTCCGAGACCTCCCGGTCCCAGACCTGGGAGAAGTGTTGCAGCCGTCCCCCCACCCACATGGTTGAGGGCGCCCCCTCATTGCTGAGCTGGCTTGGCAGCGGGTTTGGGCTTAGAGCCCCAGCTGTATCCTGGGCAGGCACGTCCTCTGCTCCTGTTCCAGGAATCTCCTCTGGCTGCGGGGAAAAAAATTCCTCTGCCAGCTCTAGCCCCACGAAAGGAAGGAGCAAAGGAACCCGCCCACCGGAAGGGACAACGCTGTTTTTTGCGTTGACGTAACTTACCACCCTTGGCAACTGAATCCAACTTCTCACCAAAGAGCCGTAATCCCACAAAGGGAAGAGCGGTCAGCGACTTTTTAGACACAAAATCAGCCGCCCACTGGCGCAACCAAACCGAACACAGAATAGTCACCAATAGAGCTGACGTTCTGCCACACATCATCAGTGTGTCATCCAAGGCGGCTAGTACAAATGACAAAAACAATTCACACCTTTTAAGGCCAAGGAACTCGTCACTATCCGGATCTAACCCGAAGAAGTCAACAGGTCCCTGACCACCGACCTGGTAGCCACCACCAGCAGCGCTGAAGCACAAACCGGCCTCATGGCTTACCCAACACTGGCAAAACCATGACAAGCCATTTGGTCAATGCGTTTATCCTCACCATCTTTAAGCGTGGAGCAATCAGGAAAATTTAAAACAGTAGTGTTGGATAAACCCAGAATCTGTGCATCCACCTCGGGAGGGGACGCCCAACGCTTAACCGTATCCAAAAGAAAGGGATATTTTTTGTCCCAACCCTGAGGGACACCTGGGAGCCGGGCAGGCCTCTCCCATTCCTTAGCAATAATCCCATCAAAATGCTTTTGGTTAGGAAATTCCAAGCGCGGCCTGGATTCTTCGAAAAATTCCCCCTTTTGCCATGGAACCGCCTCAGGAGGAGAAATAGCCAAAACCTCAAACATCTGAGCCAGAACATTAGGAGTATCCGAAGACCTCCCCAAGCCCCGCTCGGTATCAGCACCCACAAACTGCTGATCGTCTGAATTATCTGATTCTTCATATACCTCCCCTTCCTCAAGTTGGGAGTAATCAGACCAGTCCAGATTATCAAGATCATCCAAGTCGGCCGCCGGTGAAGGCGGCGACAAGTGCTTTCTATTAGCCGGAGCCTTTCTGGTGATCGTGCTGGAGAATAATTTTTCAAGATTGGCCAATCGGGCCCACATCTCCGATTGCAACTGCCCGCCCATGACAACGTCAAGGGCACGGATCAAACTGGGAGGGGGGGGGAGAGACCGGCGGCGCTGAACCAGACGCCTGGGGTCTGGACTGCCGCTTAATAGTCTGCTGTGCGCATGGTATACACAGATATACATCATTGCCAGTAAGGGATGCCCCACACCCCATGCACTTCCGGGATTGCCCCAAGGGGAGCCCGAGCCCAGTATCCGGGGATGCCTCCATAAGGTGAACTTATAGTTGGTTGCAATGACCGAGGGAATTACGCATATAAGCAACGCGGGATGCCCCATTAATGTCCCAAGTGGGAAGATTTGCAATAAGCCAATTAAGAACCCAGGGACCCTAGGACCGGGAGAAACCCCCTAACACCACTGTAGGTTATATCTGAAAGACATAATAAAAAAGGCTAATAAGAAAAGCGGAGTATAAAATATATACATATGACATAAAAATATATAATTATAGGTGATGGGACAGAAGGGGGGCCCACCGGGCCACTCACTGTGGTCCTGAAGACAGCTTCCTCTCTCCGTGAGGTAAAGAGCAGCTCTGAGGAGAGCGGGGGGCGTGGCCAGCTCCTTCTGAGGAAACAGGCACAGAGAAAAGCACCTCAGCGGTGCCTGTGGCACAGGGGCGGGCTGCAGCGCTGGAAAGCCCGGCCCCGCCCCCAAGAGTGAAAGCGTGAGGGGAGAAGCTCCCCTCCGCCATGACAATGCAAAAAGGCCGGCACCGCAGCCATGTGCAGCCGCGGCGCCGGTCTCAGAAGAGACAGAAGGAGGGGAGCGGGCCGTGGCTTTGACCCTGACGAATTAATGATTACAAAATTTGGACCTAACACCGAATAAGGGGCCCTGCTCCTACCCTCCGCTATCCCGCTAGAGAGAGCGGCATTACCCAAAGGGGGGACCACCCAAAGTGTAAGGCCAAGGGACGGGGCATCCCAAACCGAGGTCACCGTCCCGGATGACCGCCTACCCTCTTATATAGGGTCTCACGGGAGAGCATTTGCTCTTAAGCACCAAGGGTGCTTTTCTACCCTCACCCGGACCGTCAGCCTAGGCTGGGAGGCATAAGGTAACAGAAAAAAAAGATCCTGGCAGAAATAGATAACTAAAGGGCCGGGAGTCATCCCAGCTACCTGAAATCCCCCTGTGCAAGGAGGAGACCACATCTTCTGACTTGCTCGCCGACTGCAGAGATGAAGACTGGGTAATGAGTGGGAGGTCCCAGGTATTTATGGACCGGGAGGGGCTCTCTTTTTTCCTGGCATCTCTGCATATCGCCCTCTACAGGTCAGTATTACCCACACGTTATGAATTTCTTGAAGCGGGGTGTGTGACATACTTAGAATATTACAGCAGCGCTTGCACTGTATAGAGCAACAGGGGAGAGTTCACATTTTCTATTACTTGCTGACTGGTGGCTCCTGCACACGCAGCATAACATGAGGGAAAATAATGTTGAATGCTCCTCTCCACAGCACATATATTGGGAGAGGAGCAGAAACAGGCGACATATGTATGTTTAAAGCAGACCATCATGTCTGCACAATGAGAAAACACACACTTGGATGAGAGATATGCGGCCTGTGGTCATACAGGAAAGGACCAGGGAGAAAAAACTGGATCCCCCCTCTTCATAAATGGATTTGCCCAGACCACGTGCAGTTAGCTATTATATTTTTTAAATATTAACCCTGAGCCAGATTTTTTTTACAATCTTTTTTTAATTTTTTAACATACATGTATACATTATATTGAAATAAACAATTAAAATGTCATTTTTTTAATATAAAATTACCGATACTGATCCTTTAAGTTTTCTTTCAACCGGTTCAATAACAGGTGTTTAAAATTGATTTATGTGGTCCAAAGAGACCTAAGACAAAATATCATCCATGAGTTTAATAGAAAAATATAGCCCAGAGCTAAAAAAGACGGGGAAGCTGATTCATTAATAGCGACAGATGAGCGACAGTAGCGTTATTTTCACAGCGCCCGCTAGTATTCGCTGTGCTTGGACGTTGTTCGGCTGTTGACAGCGACTCAGTCGGTGTGCGGTAATGTTGAATACGGGGTTAGGAGTCGCTGTTTGACAGGTTCCGCGCTGTATGGGAGCGCATGACAGCGAACGGCCATAGCGAACGGCTCCCAGCATATTCATTAACAAGTCACACTCCAAAAATTCTCGCACTGTGAAATGCTTGTTTAAACCCCAGAGCGCTGGCGGCGATGGGTTAAAAGTAGTTTTTTAACCCCCAAACAACCATATTTTTAGATAAAAAAAAACATGTTTTTCAAAACATTTTGTAATATGAATACATTAATATCAGACCTGTAATATCAATTCTGCAGAAATTTTTTTATTTTTTATTTTTTTTACCTAAAAAAAAATCTAACATTGCAGAAGTGGTCACAGAATTTTTGACATTTAAAATAAAAAAAAAAAATTAATTATGAATATTTAAAGATTGCTCCATTGAAATGCATTGGAGAGCGCCAGGTAGCGAGAGGTCGCTGTTCAAGGTCGCTCGCTGGCGCTGTGGGGTGAGGCTGGAATAATGATGAATGATTCGCTATCTGGCGCTCTGTCAGTCGCTAAGCAGGATCGGCTTGATAAATGTGTGATTGCGGAGGGGAGCCGGCATTCTCGTGGCGGTGAGCGTCATTACCGTTCGCTCACCATTCACTACCTGGCGCTATCCCTTGTTAAATAAGGGCCAAAGTCACTTGACTCAATAAATAACTAAATAAATGGAAAACAAAAAATGACATTTAAATTACATGTGCATAATAAATTGGAACACACACAGCTAATCTATAATGTCTATGCTCATCACTGATGGGATTCTCCTTGTGCTTTAGAATCCTAAGGTAGTTCCTTTCGTCCTGACAAAAAGCAGTGGAACATTTGCTAACTGCCCTTAAAGCAAAATATCTGAAGACAAACAGAATTGCTTTGAAGCTGTGTTTCAGTCAAGCAAAATAGATTCAGGTTGTTGGGAGAAAAAAACTTCATGCTAGAACAAAAAAATACTTTGATTTTGTTGGGATCCTGAAGGTAATACATGACAAAGGAAGGAAGGTACCAGCACTGCGTTTCCTATCAGTGGTGGTGCAGTTTAGATTGATCGCTGGTAAATACAGTCAGTTATGAAATGCTTTTTTATCTCTCTGATTTTCTCTTTGCATGCATTTTAAAGATGACAATTCTGCAGCATCTTACGGTCATTTATCTTTTGAAGGATGAAATGATAAAAATGGTACCCTACTATTGTCATGCTGCTGCAGTGAATGCAGAGGTGCCAGCCTCAGAGACCAGTTTATAGGGTGATGGGCACAGCATGGGTGTGGTTTGGGTCTGGGCCTATTCACTGTCTTTGTGGAATACATTTTTTATCACCACCATCATCACCTGGTACAGAGGTCCCGCTGCTGCGCCAGATGGTGCACCCACTGCCGCCACCACTGACTGCCCGCATGTCAGTCCGCCGCCATTCCCGATGCTGTACCCACTGCCACGCTCACTGGAGCTCCGTTGCTATGGACTGCCGGCAGCTATCTAACCCTTCGTCATTCCCGCCATGCACCAATTCCATAGGATGGATTAGGCCGCAGCTTACTTCTGATGTTCTGCTGCCAGCCTCATTTAATGCGATCACTCCTCCTGCTCAAGGCAGCACTGCACCTCCTCCGCTCAAGGCAGCGTAGAATCACTTCACGTCTGAGTCATCCTGGTCGGCGTCTCCTTCAAGTCTGGATGGCAATGCCTGCCTACCAAGACAGAAATTATGTGGCCACAGTGGGCAGAAATGGCTAAAAGTAGGCTGTTCTTTCGGGGGTTTCTTTTGGGGGTGAGAGGAGCCGCAAAATACCAGGTGCCATCAGTGGATCGCTGGTTTTGCAGGTGAGGGAGTAAATTTTGAGAGACACCTAATAAAAATGGAGCTGTAACTTCCCCCAAGTAAGGCCAATTAAACCAACAAGGACATACAGGGGCAGGGTATAGAAAGGTTGTGTATAGGAGCAGGAAAGCTTGAGAATGAAAATGATAGGGCTGGATGAGAAATCACTGGAGATTCCTGGATAGGCAAGTTAGGTAGAGTTTGAGCAGTGATCACCTGGACAGGGCCAAATGTAGATCTAATAGCGAAGAGTCTCTGGAAATGAAGAGACGTTTCAAGAAACGGGGATATCCCGCAAAAACAATACAAAGGGCAATCCTGAGAGCATCACAGACGCCCAGAGAAAACCTATTACAGTACAAAAAACAGCGTAACCAAAAAGAACCGAAAGGAGAGGTGAGGTTCTTTACACAGTATAGTAGTGACTGGCATACGATAAGAGACATCATGAAGGCACATTGGCGGGTCCTTCACACGGACCCAACGTTAAGGAAATGGGTCAAGAAAGGACCCAAAATGACAGCACGCAGAGCTCCCAACTTACGGGATAAACTTTGCCAGAGCCACTATAGAAGACAAAAAACTTGGCTGTCACAAACAACCCCAGGGGGTAGCAGGCCCTGCGGACGATGCAGTGTCTGTCCTCTGGTCTGTAAAACCGATATGGTCACCAGCCCTAGTATAAAGACCACTATAAAAATTAAAGACACCATCACTTGCCAAACAGAAGGTGTAATTTACGTCCTACAATGCGGGTGTCCGAAACAATACGTCGGTGAAACTAAAAACAGGGTAGTGACCAGAATTCAGGGACACTTATCAAATATAAAACTGGCTAAGAGAGATAATGAACAGGGCAAGATCATCTCCCCAGTGGCAGCACATTTCATGCACTATCACAACTGTGACACTAGAGATCTGACTGTCACATATGCTGAGAAAATTAACATGGGAGGTAGGGGGGGCAATATTAAAAAGAAACTCTTACAAAAGGAGCTGGAATGGATTTTCAATTTAGACCCCAGGGTATCAATGAGGAGTATTCCTTTGCCCCCTTCCTGGGACGTTAAATACACAAATGGCCGCGGATCCCCTTGTGATTATTTAGATTAGTCTAATGTAGTCTGTATTCACATAAGGTGTATCCATGTTAATTCAATTTATCATAATAGCTGCCACTTAGTCTATGAGGAATATTCCCAGACCAAGGATACAATTATATCCCCCTAATAGAAGGCCCGAGGATTAGGTCTCTGTCCCTGTGTCTCCACTCTTGTTGTTACAATTCTGTTCACAGCCATGCTTTTATATCCTATAGATCTTAATGGAGGTATGACTTTACCATCTTGTGTACGCCCAGAGAACAATCAACCAACTCGATGAGAACAAGAGTCGTCCACACAATTCTGGACCCCTTGATACACCGAATTATGGACCAGGATAATCCACTAGGAATAACATCAAGTGAAAGGTTTCATCAATCCTTTGACATCATGCTTTCCCTTGTGGGCGCCTAATGAGGAGAGATCAGTTGAACATGTATGAAAATTGGATTGGACCACCCAGGACCTCTGGACCCACTGAGGAGAGACCAATCTGACATGTATGGAAATTGGATTGGGCCATTTAGGACCTTTGGATCCCCCTTTTTTGAAAAATATGGTCCAAGATCTTGGGACCATCGAAGATTGGAGCGGATGGGCGAATCCATATATAAAAAGTCCGGGCACTAGTACAACTAGCCCTCCCTCCCTCTCCCCTTCTCCCTTCCCCCCCCCTTGCCCCCCTCTTCCTCTTCCTTTTCCCTTCCCTTTTTCCTCCCCCCTCCCCCTCTTTCCTTCCCCTTTCCACTCTTACCTTCATCCGATTATGGAATGATGGAGAGAATATATAGGAAATATAAAAGAGGTTTTTGACCTAATTATGCATTAGTAGTCTTGCATGCATGGCTGTATTCTGTTGTATTCTGCTCTGTGTTGTGTGGCCCCTAATGACCCTACATTAGCCCCAGAGGCAGTTAAACTAGCTACACAAGATTCTCTCACAGCATAACGGTATGGTCCATTCCAATATGATGACTCTAGTATACAGTACGCAATTGGCACATGCAGCTAGCACCTAACCTTGTTGCACTTAAAGTATTATCAACAGTGTACAAATAATCACACTCAGAAAGCCCAGTCCTTGTTATCATATAAGAAATGACCATACACATTGTAGGGATAGTATAATTACAATGTAAATATCATGTCAAGTATGGAATGTAAACACTTGCACTAAGTATTATGATTTGTACAGAATATCATAGACACCGAAATTAGCCTAACAAATTTTATTTTATTTTATTGTTGTAATATGTTGTCCGTATAGCTGACCGTCTGCACATAGGTTAACTTTTTTGTCTCCTCTTCTCCTCCCCCATCGCCCTCACCGCCTTGTGTGCTCCATACAGCAATATTGGACACATTCACTTTCCTGATATACTGGGGGCGTGCCTCGCGCGGGCACCTGGCCCGTCTCTCTGCGCGTGCGCTTGACATGCTTCCATGCTCTATGGGCAGGGCGCAGTGCGCGTGCGCAGAGAACCAGACGGGCGGCGTGCGGTGCGCGTGCGCACGTAACCAGATCATGCGCGCCTGCGCTCCACACATTTAGTTCACCGATGTGGGGGCGCGGCGCGCATGCGCACCTATCCTAAGGTGTCCACACTGCGCTGCCATTGATGGCTTGAGTGTAGCTGTCAGTGCGGTGATAGGACGCTCGTATTGTTACAGTTCTGCTGTGTGGGGACGCATAACTTACTGAGGGCGACATTGGAGGACGCCTGATAACAAGCACCGCACATTTTGGCCATAACGTTAACTATAACAGGAATACATCACTCCATCTCTTGGCGGAAGTGCCTGGCTTTTAGTAATCACGCGGTCCCAGCCATCCACTTCCGCCCTTACTAGGAGTGGGAGATTTTGGCGGTTTTCTGGCTGCTTTTTGGTGGCCTTTTGGAGGAGGGGGACAATTAAACCCACAACAGGGCTATATAACCAGGGGCAGACGGACCATGACCACACTCTGATGAAGTGGCTTAAGCTCAGGCCACGCAACGCGTCAGTGTTGGCATGGTGAGGGTGTATGAGGACCTGGACAATATGACATGGTAATGTACATCACTCTGCGTTTTCATTTATTAACTTTCATACAGTATAGTGCAATTTTTGTACACTGTGGCTATTGTATGCACATGCAAATTATATATAACAATTTAAATTAGTTTATTTGCATAAACATATGCCCGGGTATCTATCCCCCTTTTTTCAGACCTGCACTTGTAGTAAAATTTAATATTTGAGTCCTCACTGGTCACTTTGGGACACTTATGTCCCTCTTCTTGTTTTAATTGTCTTGCTTTGTTTCTCACTGTTTTCTTTAATCACGTTTCCTGTTCATTCACTCACTTGCATGTCCTTAGCACTATTTTTCACAGCTTCACAATATTTCAGGGATATTTCCTGTGGCATATACTAGACCTTTTGATTGGCATAGATACTGCTGCTACAAGCCTATACATATTAGTGCAAATAGCCCTAGTGGACTTCCGCAGTTTATTCTTAGATGTTTTGTAATAAGTCCAGCCAAGTTCCGCTACACCCCACCAGTGGGGTTTTAATCTTAATTTGTGTTTTTTAAATGTATTTATGTTTTTTCTATTGGCTCATAATAAAATATTGCAATTTTGTATATTGAGGTAACCGTTTTTCTGTTGAGCGGCCTATTTGTATGAATAGAAGGGAGATACTGGTGAGGCTGGCTGGTCTTCCACTATCCGTTTTTTAGAAGAACTCCTACTTGCTAGCAGAACCAATTCAAGGAACGCTATCCACCCCCAGGTGGGGTAAACTACCCCATTTGACAGGGACTGGCCTTTATCAGCTGGTCAGCCCTGCAGCCTGTACAACTGTATTATGTTTCAGGAATGTAGATCCAGGACTCCTGCCACAGTGTTATTCCCAGTGTCAGGGCTAACTCACCTTGTCTCCGGTCCCACGCAGTCCCCGGGTGGCTGGCCGCGACGCTTCCGGCACGGCGTCCGTGCCGAGCAGCTGCTCGAGCAGCATCGGTTCGGGCGGCACCGAGCTCGGCCACGCCCCCCGCTCTCAGATGCGGCCCCAGCTCCGGCGCACGAGCACGAGCACATGTCTGTTATGCCCTCCGGCGGCGCTGCACTCGGCGCGCCCGCCAGAGGAGAAGTTAAAGGGCCAATGAGCCCGAGGGGTTGTGGGGGCGATACGCCCCTTTTGTCATGCATGGGCCAATGAGCCCAAAGGGGACTTATGGGCTATACGCCCTGTTGAACCAATCAAACTGTGAATTGCACCAATCATGTACACCTTCCTGTTGTCCTATCCTGTCTGAAACCCTATATAAGCATTATCCCTGCAGTGCTTCAGTGCCTGTGATAGAGCCTCGTCGTACCTTGTTTGTCTACTGAATTACTCTCTGTTTGATCTCCGGTGCCAACCCCTGCCTGAACCGACTACTCTCTGATTGACCTCCGTTGCCGACCCTTGCCATCCACGACCATCCTGTCCGCTGCCAGCCTTGACCCCTGCTTCGTTTACCGACCTCGAGCTGCCTCATCCAACTGTACCGTCGCAATCTCTGCTTACCCGGTGTTCACCTCTGGCCTGTCTTTGGACTTCCTACTAACTCCTGCTTCATCAATTGGACTCACTCTAGTCCCGCTCCTCGTTATTGGTTCTCCAGACCTCCAACCAGTAAGCTCCCATCCTTTGAGCCACTGAAGTCCTGGGGGCAACCGATTCCGGGCAGGCGTGTACTGCGTCCCGGCAAGCGGGGGCTCCTACAGGTGAAGCTGGTTGCTGAGATTGGGGGTTGAGGGCTTACCTGGAGAGCTGGAGTTACCTGAGCGTGACATTGGAGTTACCTGAGCGTGACACCCAGACTTTGACTTTGCATTTTGGACTTTTCCTTTGATCTGGATCTTGATTTGGGCTCTAGACCAGTACTCCTTGATGCTCTTTACCTCTGGACATTAATGGCTTATCTGCACTCCAGGTACCAAACCCTTCCCTGCCTGGCCCCTTACCTCCGCAGCTCCTAGCACCCATTTACCCACTTATAGATTTGCCTTTCATGTTTCTGCTTGCCGTCACCCATAACCCTTGTATATAGTTTGTTTTGCCATGAATAACCCTCACATATCCTCACATATCTTCCAGGCTCTCAGTTGTACAGTTCCAATACTGGTCATATGCATCATGTGGGATCTCACCATAGAATCCCTGCTGGTGAGGCTGAATGAACACAGCCCACTGATACAGGTGGGGCATTGCCACAAGCCGGTGGCCAGTGAGTACTGCAGCTGGGATCCTAGCTTCTAACAGATCTATGTTTCTGTGGTGCTCTTGTGACATTTAACACCCAGTGGCAGAAAACCTGACTGACAGCAGTCATGTGGGACGCCAGAGCATCCATTACCAGTGATAGAACAGGACATCTTTAAGTATGCTAGACTTCAGGGTTCCACCTTATGTCTGTGTGGCAGGGCATCCTAAACAGGATGAGCCAGTCTGTGTACCTCATTCCACTTTCCATACAAATATTTTTTCCAGACCATCAGCCCAATTTCTGTGAAGGTATCTTTAGGCATTTAATGTGATCATGAGAAGATCCTGCATTTTTTTGAAGAGGAAGCTTAAGGCATAACACTCACTGGATGTCAGCCGATGTTTCTGACATTGCCTTGCCTTAAACCGGACCTTCACCGTGATTTAATGAAAAGCCCAAACTCTTAAAAAACGGTTCCCCAGCATCTAAAATTAATATATTTTACGTTTTTAGTCACAACTTATTATTCTTTCCCCCACTGGGCTGCAACTCTGTTCAGGAATTTAGGATACGGGCGCCGCCATCTTGACTCAGAAGCATCACACTTACTGAGGACAGGAGAGTGGGATAAGGTACAGGGGGGCGGGTTATAGCTGTGCTTTGCTCAGGCAGAGCAGAGCTGGGGTCAGGTAAAGGTCAGCAGTCCCAGAATGCAGAGCAGCACAGTCTGGAGGTACTTCCTGTTTGCAGGCTGCCTGATAAGATGGCGGCTTCCATAAGCCGCCATCTTGGATGTTTAAAGGCTCATAACATGCAGTAGATGCAGGTAGGATGATTTTTAATGTGGACAATCTGTATGTACAGGGTGTGGGAAATATATAAGATAGACTCTTATTCAGAGTGAAGGTCCGCTTTAAGTAATTCAGGTCATTGACAGGCTTTTTTTAATCAACTTGCTGGCTGCAAACTGGTAAACGATGATTCCTTTAGAATGTTGCCATCTTGGCTTGTTATCTACATTCAAGAGGTTCAAAAGGCTCTAAAAAGGGAAATACATTTCCAGTGCCATCATCAGCATTTACCAGGAAGGAAGGAGGGAGGAATTTAAGATTTTTTTTTGTTTAACTAAATGAACTGACAATTTTCTACTTGTACACTAAACAAAATCTAGCTAAAACACACCAGTACAGAACATGCTTAGAAATCTAACAAACCAAACTGGACCGCCAACAATTTTTACTAGGATCCTAATTAAAAATCAGAAGGACTCAGCTTTACGGATTTGGACACATCTCAGACTATGTGTTAAAACTGTACATCTTGAACAAACATTCAAGATTTTAATGAGTTCTGTGTGTTTTTATGCGGTTAAGCATGCTTTGAGGGCACATTACCTGATTGGCAGCAACTTTTACTAGTGGCAGGATTCTGGCACCATGCAATAAAAATACATAAAACTGCATAGAGAAGGTGTTCCCAACAGGTGGTACTAATACCACTGGTGGTACTTGAGGTAATCTTAGATGGTACTTGACAAGGCAGTAGACTTACTGTACCTGTACCACAACCTGATGTGCTGCAATCTAGACTTCAGTCAAGCATTATTTGCACCATAAATAATGAACTATTGTGATTCATTCACTTGTGTGTTTTGACTATGGTTTAAGGTGACTGACAATGCTCATGCAGCACCCAGGTGGTACTTGATATAAATCAGAAAATGGTAAGTGGTACTTGATGAAAAAAGGTTGGGAACCCCTGGCATAGCGCTAGCAAGTTTTTCCCACACATTCATAGTTAGCTATCAGTAAAACAGATGAAAACGTAAAGCTGTGTGAAGCTCTAAAACTAAGAGATAGCAATAGAAAGTGGAGAAATAAGGCAATACTCTTTGTACGCTGACTTGGTTATATTTCATACATTATGTTTCATACAAAAAACAGAACAAAATCACATTTTATACACAGAACCAACAGACATCGGACACTTCAATTGAACCTGTCTGAGGAAAAGAACCAAGTATTCACAAAAATTTACGCTTAAAGCGGACCTTCACTCTGAATAAGAGTCTATCTTATATGTTTCCCACACCCTGTACATACAGATTGGCCACATTAAAAATCATCCTACCTGCATCTACTGCATGTTATGAGCCTTTAAACATCCAAGCTCTGCTCTGTCTGAGCAAAGCACAGCTATAACCCGCCCCCCTGTACCTTATCCCACTCTCCTCTCCTCAGTGTGATGCTTCTGAGTTAAGATGGCGGCGCCCGTATCCTAAATTCCTGAACAGAGTTGCAGCCCAGTGGGGGAAAGAATAATAAGTTAGTGACTAAAAACGTAAAATATATTAATTTTAGATGTTGGGGAACTGTTTTTTTAGAGTTTGGGCTTTTCATTAAATCACGCTGAAGGTCCGGTTTAAATATACACCCAAGAAAGCCTACAAAGGTATGGCCTTATTTCTTCTTCTGCTGTTTGCTATGGTGAACGCCACACTATTATACTACTATTATATACTAACTGATAACTACTAACTGATAAATCAATATAATGTGACAGGTGAAAGGACATTATATACTATCTGATAAATCAATATAATGTGACAGGTAAGGACATGGTAATGCATTAAACCTCATTTTTGTTGTAGAATAAGGATAATCTTGCATCATCCATTACTAACTGTCCAAGTTTGCTGAACCAGGCCTGGATTTGATGACTATACTGGATTGCCATAAGTACATGGCGAGCAGCTCCCAGGAGAATTGAGTCTAGGAGAGACTCAGTAGGCTGCAACGAGTGCCGTTGAGGGGGCTCAATTGTCAGTGGCTTGACTATGGCTGGAGAGGCAGAAGAGTCTGAAAACAGACTAGTGTATGGACTGTGGATACTGTGTGACCAGTACCCAAGCCAACATCAGGGTAAGTCAAAACACTGAGGAAGGACCTTAGATAAATCATGAACTCTGTGTTTATGTGTTTTCTTTTGTATGCAGAGAGGGCTCAAGCAGTGCCCAAAATACGGGCTAGGCAGTTGGTTATTTTCTATACCTGCATGTTAAATGTATGGAAGCTGAATATTAAAGAGGAAAATCTCACCGATCTGCTGCCCCCTCCTCCAGTTTTACCTTTGGGCACTTTTTACTCATCTCACCGGGAATCCATCTGCTGGGTCTCTCGGATTCAAGGCGACACCATCTTGCATCCCATCAGGCACTGCGTGCGGCCCAATCTCGAGCCTGCACAGTGCTCATAAATGGGATGCAATGGAGCCACCTGAAATCCTGCGAGACTTCGATGAGCGGCGCGGGACTTTGAAGAGCATGGCTTTAGCCGTGCTGTCACTTGCAGACTGCTAAGCTGGTGGCAGGGGTGAGGATCGGGCCCTGAATCAGCCGAATGTCCATGCAAAAGGTAAGTAGGGGCCGATGGGGGGGATGGGGGGTGCTATCCCCTTACAATATATATCCAGCAAGTTGCAGTGGCATCAGGTTATTAGGGACTCAAAATGATTTCCCTTACTTTCAGGCATATGATACTTTTGTGTTGTCTGTAAAACTTTTTCATTGTTACATTTCCTTAAGGCAAAAAAAATAATGTACTGTCGCAATGCAAATTACATGACACAGCTGTTTAGTTCTTATAAGTATTCTTAGGAATATGCGCTATTTGTTGTTCATTCATTAATTGTATATAATTATTTTGTAATAAAAAAAAGTAAAAAATGTGTGTCTTTTTTTGATCTTCTCACCACCAGCACCAAATGACACCAGGAAATATTGTCACATTTGTATGTAAATGACACATTCACTATCATGCATCAGTAACTTTTCCTACTTCACGATACGTGCATGATTGTCAGAAGAGATGACCTGCTGGCATCTCAACCGAATGACTAGCGGTAACTTGAGAAATTAATGAATGGGGGGGGGGGGGGGTCGTCCTATGAAGAAATTTGCTTTGGCAATAGCAGACATAGAAACCATTGCATTATAATGTTACCAAAATGTACAGAACTAAATGGACATTTACTCTGAATTAAGTTTTTAAATATAATCTGCAATTTGGATATGCTTTGAAATGACATATCCTTCACAAGAGGCATATGTGGGAGTAAGTTAGTGTGTGCTTGGACAGGGACTTTAAAGTGGAACAAAAGTCATTTTTGGTCCGCCCCTATGATTCCTAAGGGGCATCCCGAGGTGAGATTTTCCACATTCATAATCTCAGCTGACCCCCCAATGATTTTCCTCACTAAGGAGGGAGAGGAAGGACATTTGAGTCATTCAATGAGGTAAGATACTGATATATTTTTTTTAACTTGCCAGTCACTTTAAGAATCCTTTTATGTTATATTTAAAAACTAAGATCCATAAGATAACAAATTTGGGATTCCTTAATGCATGTACAAAAGGGTGTGTTAAGGCTTAACTGCCACTAACTTTCATTTTCATTTTCATTTAATTTTTGGATAGAGAGTGAAAATGTTAAATCATAGACGCCAAGGAAGCTGCCCATGGGGCATGTGGCCCCAAAGAGAGGCATAAACCACACCCCCACACTATATCAACATGCTATATGGCCATTAGTTACATAAATTTTGACACACATCCATAATACACAATAATACACACCAATAAATATTGCATTTAATCATCAATAATTGTAGTCATCAAAAATTCATGCCAAACATTAAAGTAAATGAATAAAGTGCAACATTAACCTATGCTTGTAAATTACTTTTATAAGTACAATCATATACAAGAAGGCATCTATGGCCCAAAGGATTTCAATTCTATTTAATTTAAAAAGGTCTAAAGAAAAATGATGCATATGTTTCCTTAATATTGGCATTGCAAACTTTTTTTTCCCTCAGTGAGATAGGTCTTTACTCTATAAATAGTGTACATCATGAACCTTCCTTACATTCAGCCATTATTGTCTTGTTTCCACCTTAATCATCAAGGCACCCCAAATATGACCCCATTAATAATACATACAAAGTCTCATTTGATGCAGTTGCTTCTCTTTACACCTGCATCTGTTGTCATAGCAACACAAGCAGAATCCCATTTTTTTAAGCCTCTGGATTTCATGTGCACATTTGCAATTGGTCAAGTACATACTGAAAGATATTCGTATGCTGTCTTTTTTATCATTTAGCCTTGATATATATATATATATATATATATATATATATATATGTGCTAGAATGGCACTTAATGCTTGCAGATGAAATTCATATGAAATCCAAGTTAGGGCTTTGCATTTCAATTGTTCAATGTAAGTCTTTTTGATGAAAATCTCTGCAGGCTGGGCATAAGCGAAATGCTGTTATGCAAGTGATGTACTTTATTACCAGAACTGGGTGCTTACCAAGCAATGGTGGCTGGGTGCACCCTAATTCTTTAAATTCAGTTTGTCTTCAATCCCTGCCCTGTCTTCCTCCCCTGGTGCTCAGACCTAGAGAGGTTACATCGAGTGGCATCCCTTGCTCTGCAGCCCCACCTGCTCATTCACTTGAGAATGATGGTGTAAATAAGGGGCCTTTATGGAAAATCGATATTGTTAATAATGGTGCATATATATATATATATATATATATATATATATATATACAGCATGGCATGACATGAAGTGGGAAGGCCTAGGGCAGGTTTTCCAAGCAGATAGTATCAGCATTCTGAGACAATAAAACCAGACCAGGGTCGTAAAAGAGGAGAAAAACCAGTCATCAAAGAAGACCACAGATCAAAGGCTTTTTTTGTGTATAATTGGGGGAAACCTTAGGCAAGGGAGAGACTGCTAGCACAGAAGAAAGGAAGAGCAGGGAGGAAGGAGACTGCTAGCACAGAAGAAAGGAAGAGTAGGGAGGAAGGAGACGGCTTGCACCTGAGGAGAGAGGAAGAAGGAGACGGGTGGCACAGGAGAAGGGCCAGGCGAGAGGCAGGAGGGCGAGACAGGAGGAAGGAGGAATAAAGGCTGCCAGCTGAAAAGGTCTGCTTGTGGGGGCCCGTTTCAGGAGGGTAATGCATTTAATGTTGCCTTAATCCCTGTATATATGTATGCCAGTCTCAGAACTGTATTGTATTGTGTTGAAAGATTTGATTGCATTATTGTGTTATTTTGTTTACAATATATCTCTTTATTTACTACTTGTCTCAGTGTCCTCTGCATATACCAGAAGTCAAAAGAACCTACAGTCTTACAGTCTTATGCGTGTATCCATTGTGTTATCATTGGCCAGATATTGATAATATTTGTATATGTGTTTGCCTATTTTAGTCGAGCCGGGCAGGATATTATTAATAATTGGGTTATCACATAAATTGGCAAGTGATTCAGATAGATTCATTATTTACATAATTGGCACGTGCCATTCAGGAATATTAATTGTTTACATAATTTGGCCAGCAAGTCAGGAGAGGTTGTATTGTTTGCAACGGGAGAATGAACAGAGCGGAGGATGGGGTTGAACCCAGGCTGGACATACACTTTAAGCAAACCACTTCACAATCTTGACAGTTATGTAGTTATATTATTGCCCACATTGGACTGGGTAACAGGGGGGCAGGAATGGTGGGTGGAGTGTTACTAAATGCTTTAAGTTAAAAGCAGACCAACACCTGTGCAGGTGCTGGTCCTGCCACAATAAGACAGGCTGGAGGGACATCCAGAATGCTGGAACCCTCCCGAAACTCCCAATATTTTTACCGTAGCCTCGATCCTTGTCAGGAATACAGCACCGTGATTGGTCACCAAGAGGTAACGTATGGGGATCGAGGCTAAGGTAAGAATATTAGACATTTTTGGGGGTTATGTGTGGAAGGGGGCTCCAGCCTTCTGGACCCCCCCACTTGTCTTATTGTGATGGAACAAGCACCTACACCAGCACAGGTGTTGGTCCTCTTTAAGGGGGTCAAGGGAAGTTGGCAGCATGTATACAGTACAATTACATACTGCATAACTGTCTACTGCATACTTTACAAAACTATATACAACTCTGTACCCTAAATAGAACCATAAGAGGAAACTTGTCTCCACGCTTATCCTTTAAATTGTAAGCTTGCAAAGGCAAGGCCCCTCACTCCTATAGTATATTATTTTTTTTACCCTGTCCCCCTCTGGTGGTGATGGGGGAGTTCAACTACGCAGGCATCAACAGGATACATGGTTCTGCTTCAGTACAAGAGGGAGAGCATTCCTCAGCTTGCTAACTATATGAATCAGTTTGTGGTATCTTGGTAAAAGTGACCAACAACATACTTGGTAACAGTGAAAAATATAGTTGTATTCAACATAAACTTAGGAAACATTTGGGATGGAAAAAACAGAATTTTTAGGAAGACCAACTTCCCCAGGTTCAGGGCAGGACTCCAGGACATAGACTGGGAGCAATCTGCTGAGGAAGAAAGATACAGATGCCAAATGGGAGTCAATTTTGAGTACCAACATTTCAAAATGTATTCCTACTGGTAACAAATATAAGCGGCTACAATTAAACTCCTCGTGGCCGACACCTGTGGTTAGATGGGCAATAAGTAACAACAAAAGAGCATTCACAAGGCTGAGCTCTCAGCTGTAACCATTGAAATACATAAAGCCGTCAATAAAGCATGTATGAAAGAAATAAAGCGCAAAATGAAAAAGATGTGGCCAAAGAAAGCAAAGCAAATTAATGATAATGGGGGATTAATCACTGGATATGAAGAGAAGGCAGAGCTGTTAAATGGAAAGTATAATAATCAACAAGCTAAACATGGATATCATACAAGAAAGACTATATCATTTAAATGTGAATAAGACTGCAGCACCAGATGGACTTCACTCAAGAGTTCTTAAAGAACTCAGCTCAGTTATCTCATCACCCCTATTGCTGATCTTTAAACAATCACTAACAACTGGTATAGTGCCAAGAAATTGGCACAAGGCAAATGTGTTTCCCATTTTTAAAAAGGGCTCTAGGTCTTCTCTGGGTAATGACAGACCTTTAAGTTTAATATCCAGTGTGGCAAAATGGCTTGAGGGGCTATTAAGGGACTACATACATGAATATGTAACTATGCATCATTTTACAACCAGCGGATAGGGACACATGCCCAAGATGTGAGAGAGATAGTGGCACATGGGTGCCTATGGTTTGGTCATGTGAAATTCTCGTTGGTTTCTGGGAGGATGTAATGGACCTGATCAGTAAAATAGTGGGGGCTCAGATCAGGGGCTCTGCCCCACTATGCCTTCTTGGGGTGGTGGAGCCGCTATCGGAGCTCAGTGCACTGAGGGCGTTGCTTAGGCTGCTCTTTTTTTATGCCCCGAAATGCATACTGATAAACTGGAAGCACCCGGCTAAGCCGTCTGTGCAAGCTTGGAAAAGATTAGTCAATCAGAAGCTCTCCATGTATAAACTAACATATGAGGCAAGAGGTGTGCCAGATAAGTTCACCAAGGTTTGGGATCCCTGGTTACAGTGCCAGGATTCAGTTTCCGATAACAATTAAAATGGGGGGAATAAATATACCTCTGCTAACATGGGCCTTAATTGATCTGCAGATGGGCTGAATGGGTTTGTGGTCTAAGGCCTGACCAGACGTGGAGGGAAAGGGGGGAAACTAAAAACCACTGTAGACAACGAATGCCCGATCGAACAGTTAACTGTTGTTAACTCCATTGGGTCTCTGCCAGGTTCTATTTATTTCTGACATGGTTGAGTCCTGTGTGGATGGTCGTGTGGTGTGAATGGGTGTCTCTCGTGTTTGTAGGCCAGACTGAAATTAGGCGGCTGTCGCACCTTAAAAGCTGTATTGCATAATGTCATTTGTATGTATGTTTTGTTTTATGCAAAATAAAAACTTAAAAAAAAAATTTACATTCAACAAGGTTTTACTAAGCACAGAAGCTGTCAGACTAACCTGATTGCCGTCTATGAAGCGGTGAGAAGCTTGGACAGAGGGGTAGCTGTAGATATAGTTTTTGGGATTTTGCAAAAGTATTTGGCACTATCCCCATTAGAGGCTCATTGATGAAATTGAGGTCTTCAGGATTAGAGAGTTTTTTTAACTGGATTGAAAACTGGCTGAAGGATCATGTGCAGAAACATAGAAGGTTGACGGCAGAAGGAGACCATATGGTCTATCTAGTCTGCCCTTATGTGTATAACGTATGTCCTCTTTATCTTAGGATAGATGGATGCTTATCCCAGGCATTTCTAAATTCAGTGACTGTCCATTTGCTGCAAGTTTGTTCCAAGCATCTAATACTCTTTCTGTAAAATAATCTTTGCTAACATTGCTCCTGATCTTCCCTCCGACTAGCTTCAGGTTGTGCTCCCTTGTTCTATCATTAAGTTTCTTCTTAAAAACACTTCCCTCCTCAACCTTATTCAATCCTTTCACATATTTAAAGGTCTCAATCATGTCCCCTCTCTCCCATATTTCCTCCAGACTGTACAAATTAAGTTATTTAAGCCTCTCCTGATAATTTTCAAGTTTAAGTCCTTCCACCATTTTTGTTGCCCGCCTTTGGACCCGTTCTATTTGAATTTTAGACTGTAAGCTCACAAGGGCAGGGCTCTGTCCCCTATTGTATCTCGTACTCAGAATAGCCACTGTCAAATCTGTAAAACTGCATTTGAAATAGTATATGTACTGTATGTTTCTACCCTGTCTGTAATTACTACTTTGTAAAGCGCTACGGAAGATGATGGCGCTATATAAATTAACAATAATAATAATAAATAATAATAATAACAATAACTTATCTATGAGCTCTTTATGTGATACAGTGTCAAAGGCTTTGCTAAAATCCAGATAGGCGATATCCACAGCACCACCTTCATCGAACACTTTAGTGACATTGTCAAAGGAATCGATAAGATTGGTCTGACACAATCTGCCCTCAGTAAAGCCGTGCTGTTTTGGGTCCAACAGGTTGTCAATTTTTAGATGGGAAATATCTGTTTTTTTAAGAAAGTTTCCATCTCTTGTTGCAAAAACAGAACTGTGGTTACTGATACCTACTCTGAGTGGTCCCCGGTTGTAAGTGGTGTACCCAAGGGTTCAGTGCTGAACCCTGGGGTTCTTGTTTATAAACTACATAGCAGATGGAATTAATGGCACTGTTTCTAAATTTGCAGATGACACAAAGCTATGTAGCACAGTGCAGTCTATTGAAGATGTTCACAAGCTTCAGACTGACTTGGACACTTTGAGTGTCTGGCAAATTAAGTTCAATGTGGATAAATGCAAGGGTCATGTAATTGGGGTCTAATAACCTGAAGGCCACATATGTCCTCGGGGGAGTAAAACTGGGAGAAACACTTGTTGAGAAGGTTCTGGGGGTACTGGTAAACCACAGGCTAAATACAACAGCATGCAATGCAAATAAACAGCATGCAATGTCAAACAGCTGCTTCCAAAACTACCAAGATATTATCATGCATTAAAAGTGGCATGGAATCACAGGATAGGGATGTAATTTTGCCTCTTTACAAGACACTGGTGCGCCCTCATCTGGAATATGCCGCCCAGTTCTGGGTACCCATTCATAGAAAAGACGCTCTGACTATGGAAAGGGAGCAGAGGATAGCCACCAAACTGATAAGAGGAATGAAGGATATTTGTTATGAATAAAGATTACGGGAATTAAATCTGTTTAGTCTTGAAATGAGATATCTAAGGGGGAGCATAATTAATTTGTAGAAATATATAAATGGCCAATAAAAAAATATGGGGAAACACAATTTCAGGTAAAATCCTCTCTAAAGACAAGGGGGCACTCCCTTTGACTGGAAAAAAGGATTAGATGCTTTTTGTTAGAAGAAAATAACATTAATTAATAACATTAGAGTTCTTATTAACATTAATTAATAACATTAGATATAACATTGAAAAGATTTGTTGCTGTGAAATTATAAAATATACTGTATTATTTGCCTTATAATACACACTTATTTTTCCCCAAAAGTGTCAGTGCGTCTGATCAGGTGAATGCAAAAAAAAAAAAAAAAAAAAACAAGAAATGTAACATTTCCATCTCCCACGCCTCAGTAGACATAGCTCACCGATATAAAACCACACACACACATAACCGGCTTCTGCTGCCCTTGCCGCTACTGCCCGCACACTGTCTATATTTGGGATGCCTGTACACTGCCTGTAATTGGGATGCCCGCACACGGCCTGCAATTGGGATGTCCACTCACTGCCTGTAATGTGGGATCCCGCTCACTGCCTGTAATGTGGGATACTGGTTGCTGCCTGTAATTTGGGAAGCCCCTCATTGCCTTTAATGTGGGATACTGCTCACTCCCTGTAATGTGGGATACTGCTCACTGCCTGTAAGGTGGGATACTGGTTACTGCCTGTAATTTGGCCTGCCCCTCACTACCTTTAATGTGGGATACTGCTCACTGCCTGTAATGTGGGATACTGCTCACTGCCTGTAATTTGGGGTGCCCCTAACTACCTTTAATGTGGGATACTGCTCACTGCCTGTAATGTGGGATACTGGTTACTGCCTGTAATTTGGGGTGCCCCTCACTACCTTTATTGTGGGATACTGCTCACTGCCTGTAATGTGGGATACTGGTTACTGCCTGTAATTTGGGATACCCCTTATTGTCTTTAATGTGGGATACTGCTCACTGCCTGCAATGTGGGGTCTGTAATGGTGTGATCAGGGAATTCTGCACACTTTCTATAATAGGGTAATTGGCAGGGGATATTTTAGCACACCATTTGGTTCAGAACTTTTTTTTTCTAATTTTTCTCCTCTAAATCCTGGGTGCATCTTATAAGCAGTTGCGTCTTATATGGTGAAAATAAGGTATATAAAAATATATCAAAATAACAGCTTAGGATGTTCCGGTGGGCCCCAGCATCGCAGTTATGGCAGTACAAGAGACAAACACAGCGAGGCTCATGCTATTTATTTTGTGATGTAGATTTAACTTTGCACTTTTGGGTGTGAACTGAAACTCACATCTGAGTGAGCTTTTCTTACTTTAACACACACAATAAAAAAATGCTTGTTCTAATTTTTCTTCATTTCTTTTTTTAAAATAGCGATGAGGCAATTTTTTAGGGGAGGCACCCTTTTTTTTAGTAAGTTAAGGATATTTTTTGGAACGTTTGGAAACCCCAGCACCATGTGGGATATAGCCCATAGGGCGCTGTTGTTTCCAAACGACAAAAAAAACCTTGTTGGAAAAATGCCCCATTGCAGGGGTATGTGATTTATTGGGATAAGTCAGAACAAAACATTTATATAAATATTTTTAATGTGTACAAGTAAAAAAGCTCTCTCAGATATGAGTTTCATACCCAAAAGCATGTGATTTGGGCCATGCAAAACCTGGGGCATGTCTTTCAAGTGTCTCCAATGCAATTCCAGGTGTTTTTAAAATGAAATTGTGCCGCCACCCCCCAAAATAAAAAAGGGGATTGCAACATGCGCTGTATGCCTGTAATCCACTTTTAAACAGTGCCTAGGGGTTGCTAGCCCATAGGCTTTGACAAGCCCTGCTCTGCAGACACCGCCTGGCCAGGAGTGCTCGAACACTGAGCACCAGCTGTCTCCAGATGGCTCGGGAGTGTGGGTGCTGGGAGCATCTCACAAGAAAAGCTAATCTAGCGCTCGCAAGGAAAAATGATAAATTAGGCTCCCAATTTCTTAGCATGTTGCTGCACAACTAATGTTTTAGTAATGTTTTAGTAAATGGGTTTTTTGCAATTCAGCAACATGCGCAAGTGTGAAAAAAAATTATAAATTATATTTTTCACTACTCTAATTTGCAGCAATGTGACACTGTATGGCATAAGTGCTTGATAAATTAGGTCCATATTTTTTTACTCTGGTGTATGTTGCTGCAAGAAACACATTTACTAAAACAGTAGCGGTGTTGCAACATGCTGAAAAAAATGAAATTCTAGGTTGCACTGATATGGCATTGTCTGTCATAAGTGCTTGGCACTGATATGGCATTGTCTGTCAGAAGTGCTTGGTGCATTAAAGTGGACCAACACCCAGGATTTTCACTTTCCTGTTTGTTGGTCCACTTCCGCGGGCACACCAATCGGATAAGCCGCCGCCGCCTCTCGCGCATCCCTCTTACAGGGCGTGCTCCCGCGCCGGCCATTCAGAAATGTGCACGCCCTGCTAGAGGAACGCGCGGGAGGCGGCAGTGGCGGCGGCGGCGGCTTATCCGTCGCTTGTCCGTCGACGATAAGGGGGAGGGAGCTGATCAGGGGTGGGTGTTGGTCCACTTTAAGCCCAGATATTTAAAAGGGTGCTGCTCTACAGTGGTTACATACAATAACAGTGCTAATAAGAATAAACAGAATACAGATAAAACCCTGAATTCGAACAACAGAGTAGACATAAAGGTTGATTCAGAGCCTTCTATATTCCATCTCGTTTTTGTCTCGTGTGAACATTACACATAGCTTTCGTTCAGTATATGTGCATTCACATGTTTCAGAGCCTTCATCAGAAGCATCTTGTACTGTTTCCATAGCTGGCTGTGTAAGCCATCAAGAACGCTGTGAGTAAGGCTGATGTGAAACTCTCGTCTCCTAGCATTTGTCTAGCGTTTTTTCACGTACCTTGCCACAAAATGTTTCAGTCTCCAACGAGATCCTACTAGTTCCCATCGGAAAAATCCAGTTTTTACCCCTCATTTAGGCCCTAAATTCCGTAATATTTTAGTTTTTGCGAAATGTATACATAGACAATTGCTTTTTTGGTGGCTTGTGCACATATGCAAACCTCTTTTTTTAACAGTTTCACATACCCTGGCCCTGCTATCCTGCTACTTACTTATTGCTGCGCCAAGTCTCTTCTGTTCCAAACTACTTAGCATGCCATGCTTGCCATGCATTCTTCTTTAATTCTTTCTAAAGCATACCTTAACCACTTTCGTGCATTCTACTTTACTTCTTCCTAATGCAGACCTTAACCATTTTCATGCATTCTTATGCATTCTTTTTAAATTCTTCCTAATGCATACCGTAACCACTTTCATGCTTGACATGCATTCTTCTCTACTTCTTCCTAGTTGAATATTTGGGATGCCCGCATAGATATAATGTAAACATTACTCTGATTGTTTATAATATTACATGAAATACAACACAACTTTATTTAACTTTTCATTCTGTAATTTTTAGTAATTTTTTTAATTAATTTTTTTTTATTTTATTGTTAATTTTTTTTTGCTTGTGTATAAATAGCGTTTTTTTTCATCAATTTTAGGATCAAATCATTGCACTACCTATCATTCGCTGGAGGGTTGTCCTTTTAGATGTAGTGTCATCTTAGGCACTTTGCCCTTGGGACGCTACATAGATGCTCAAATTGCAATATGTGGCACTAGTCTTAAATCAGCATCAGCATTAATTTAATTTTTTTTCGTAATGAATTTCTTATTTATTATTAATAATGTATTTTTTAATTTTTATTATAGTTTTATTTTTTGATTGTTAATTTTCTTTTAATTTTTTTTTAATAAGAAAAAGTAAAAGTAAGATCTGGTTGGGGGGCGCATGCGCGCGGAGCTGGCAGATGGTTGCTCACTGCTAGAGCTCCACAAACCCGGGCTTAGAGGGGCGGCCTAACGCAGCGCGGAACACTGACAAGCGGCGCGGACAGCGGGGAGAAGATAGGGGGGTGACTTACCTCCTGTCGGAGTATGCGACAGACCCGCAGAAGCAAGCAAAGGTCCTGTCCCCTTAGTGGCCCATTCGGAGGACTCTTTAGATTCGGGGGATAGCCAAGTCCAATTCCCCTCTGAATTGAAGGATCAGTGTCCACAGATGGCTTTAGACCGAACCTCACTCCAGCATATTAGAGCTGTGATTCGGGAAGAGGTTGCTGCAATTACTAAGAATACCTCCCAATTGATTAAAGAGATGAAAGCGCAGGGGCAGAGAATAGCGACCCTGGAGAGCCATATAAATGATGTCACCACGGTTTTGAATGGCCATGAGGAGGAAGTGGAGATCTTGCATGAAGAGATTGCTGCTTTGAGGGATATGCAGGAAGACCTGGAAAATCAGAACCGCCGTTCTAATCTTAGGTTCCGGGGGCTACCGGAGTCAATGGAGGACGCCCAGGGCACTATTATGGCTTTGCTGCAAGAACTGACACCTAACATACCACTTGAAAGGCTGGAGTTGGAGCGAGCGCACCGGGCCCTTACCAGGCGTAACCCTGATGGGCCCCCGAGGGACATTATCGTAAAGCTTATTTATTTTAAGACTAAAGAAGCGGTGATGCAAGCAGCAAGAGATAAGGATCCTATAATGTTCCCGGAGCACCCCTATCAGGTTTTTGCGGACCTTGCTCAATCTACTATAGCTAAGCAGCAAGCCCTCAAGCCTTATTTACAAGTGCTTAGATCCCACAACTTAAGCTACCGGTGGGGCTTTCCATTTAAGGTGTCTTTTCTTTTCAATGGCCGTATTCAACAGGCTGCGAAACCTCAGGAGCTAAAGGATCTGTTGTTGCAGCTTGGTCTCTCTGGATCAAAGGTCATTCAGGGTTTACCTTCGGTCTCTGCTCCAAGTAGCAGCTCACAACGGAGGAGGGATATCGCTGGCGCTGTGGATGATTCGCAGCAGAGGAAGCCGGGGAGGGACCGCTCACAAGCTTTAAGGAACTTATCCTCGCAGGTTTTCCAGCCAGCTTCAGAGGGATGACTAGCAAGTGTCTCCTGATGTTTGGCGTTATATCTCTGCCTGTGGGTGGAGGTCATGGACCTTCCCGGTTACCGGGAGAGTGGAGTTTGATTGGTTTAATACGCTGGATTTTGTTACTAATGCCCTTTTTTTTTCCCCAGGCTGTTTGCTGCCGGATGATTTTAAGCATGATAAGTTACTGGCTGTTTATCTGTATTAGGTGGTTGGGACGGCGGGGGGCCTGTCTCGGGCGCCCCGGTTGGTAGTCCCGGCGGGGGCGTGGGAGATAGGCCCTGGGATTTCTGCTGTGCCTTAGTGAACGGTTTATTTTATTTATTCTGACATTGAAAGTTAGGTCCCCAGCAGTAGGTTGATTGCATATTTTAAGATAGTTTGATTCTTTCCCTGTATGTTTTCTTTTCCTGACTGCCCGTTATATGACTTAGTTAAAAATTGTTTTTTTATATATAGCTAATAAAGCGAATGGTTGGGCTGCCCCGTTGGCCCGGGGGATATACCGTGCTTACCCCCTAGCATTCCCCCAGAGGCAAGACCCTGGTGGTATGCTAATTGTGGATTATTTCCACTGGAGGTTGATTGTCGTTAGTCTGTATATGTTTTTAAGCATTGTAGGTTACTATGTGTATTTTTGGATAATGTCTATATGTGTTTTATGTCTTGTCTTTTTTTGTTTTCCCCCTATCCCTAGCCCCTTTGACCTTGATCTTTCCTTTTCCCTTTGTCCTTTTACCCAGGGAGTTACTGCTTTTCAGAGGATGGCTAATTGTGGTGAGTATAGTATTTTTAAGATCAAGAGATGTCGGTGAAGGTGGTCTCCCTTAATACTCAGGGCCTCAACTCTCCTAATAAGCGGTCAAGGGCATTTAGAGCTTTTGTTGCGCTTAAAGCAGATGTGGTGTACTTGCAGGAGACACATTTTTCATCCTCATCCTCACCCAGGTATCTTCACCCGAAATATCCGCAGTTTTACCAGGCCACGGCTCAAAAGAAACACTGTGGGGTATTGATAGCTTTTCATAGAAATTCCCCTTTCACATGTTCTACACGGTTGGCAGATCCAATGGGTAGGTATCTGTTGCTAGTGGGGACCTTGCATGATGTGCAAGTTACGCTACTGTATTATTATGCACCTAATACCCGTCAAGTCCGGTTTTTAGCTAGGGTGTGTGAATTGCTCAAAGTTCATGTGCAGGGAACAGTTTTATTGTGTGGGGATTCAAATTTAACGTTACCAGATAGGCTTGACAGGTCTTCTCTGCCTTCTCCTCACGTGTTGGGGGACTCTAGGGCCTTTCTTAGTATAATTCAAGGGGTGCAGATGGTGGATGTTTGGTGCAAATTAAGCCCGGGGAAGCGGGATTATATGCATTACTCTCATCCACATCAGCTTCACTCCCGGATTGATCATATCTTTGTAGGAAGGGGTTTGTTGTCACAGGTAAGGCGTGCAGAGATAAAACCTGTGCCGTGGACGGATCATGACATGGTTATTATTACCTGCTCTGGCTTGGTGACGCGTACTGGACCATCCCCATGGGTTTTGAATGAATCACTTTTAGCTTCTGAGGAAGCGGTTCAAGAAGTTAAACAGGTAGCCTCGGAATATTTTAAGCATAATATTGGCACTGTGAATTCTCCTGCGATACTGTGGGGGGGCATTTAAGGCAGTGATAAGGGGGCATTTTTAGGACAGGCCTCAAGAAGAAAGAGGGATAAAGTAGCACAGACGGCTCGCTTGGAGCGGGAATATTCTGAAGCTGTGCAGAGCTTTAAGAATAAGGGTAGAAGGGAGGAGGCGGTTAGGCTGGAGATAGCGAGGGTGGCTCTAAATCAAGTCCAGATTAAACAGGCTGAAACCCGATATAGATGGTCGAGGCAAAGATATTATGCCTGTAGTAATAAGCCCAATTCTTTATTTGCGTCCCAAATTAGGTGTCAAGATTTTCCAACACCACCTATTAAGCTGAAGATGAATGGGGGTAGTCTCACTACTAATCCTGGGAAGATCCTGGAGGCATTTAGGGCTGGGTTATCAAGGCTGTATGGGGGCTCCCCAGGGGTTAGATCGTAGGAAAGCCACTGCATTTTTTGAAGATATTGAACTTCCGTTGATTTCTGAGCAACAGAGGCAGGGAATGGATGCCCCCGTCACTGCTGAGGAGGTGCAGAAGGCTATTGGGTCTCTTAAATCAGGTAAGAGGCCAGGTCCTGACGGCTTGACGGTGATCTTTTACAAGAAGCTTAGTCAGGAGGTGGTCTGTTTAATTATGTTCTGGAAGGAAATCATTTTGAGAGTGAGATGTTGAAGGCTAATGTGGTTATGATTCCGAAGCCCGTGAAGGACCATCAACAGTGGAGTAATTACAGACCCATTTCTCTTCTAAACACTGATCTTAAATTGTTTTCTAAAATTTGAGCTACTAGAATTAATGTTTTTTTGGGCTCCCTGGTACATCGGGAACAGGTGGGCTTTGTCCCTCTTCGGCAGGCGGGAGATGGAGTCAGATGTATAATCCAGTTGATTGATTCAGTTAGAGGTACTGACCAAGAAACCATGCTTTTATCACTTGATGTGGAGAAGGCGTTTGACTCCATCTCCTGGGAGTGCTTGCAATGGGTGCTGGAGCGGTGGTGTTTGGGGGTTGGGCTTCAGGCGGCAGTGTCTGCTTTGTATAATACTCCACAGGCTGCTTTGAAGTATGCAGGTGTGGAGTCGGCCCCATTCTCGGTTCTTCGTGGCACTAGGCAGGGTTGCCCATTGTCGCCGGTATTATTTATTTTGGCAATAGAACCCTTGGCCATCAAGATTCGAAATAATGTGAATATAAGGGGCATAGTTTCTCCAGCTGGGGAAAGTAAGTTGTCCCTTTTTGCGGACGATATGCTGCTCTTGATTACGGCTCCCCATATTTCTATTCCTAATCTATTTAGTACTTTGTCTGAGTTTGGTGGTGTTTCCGGGCTTCGGATCAATGATACGAAGTCGACAGCGTTGGATGTGTCATTGTCAGAGCTCACTAAAAGGTCTTTGCAAGCTAACTATAGGTGGACTTGGACACAACAGTTGCCATATTTGGGTATTAAAATCACCCCTACTTATGAGACGCTATTTAAAGCTAATTATTCCCACATCCCGAAGTTAGTGGATTCGCTTTTAAATCCGTGGTACAACCTGAGGATGTCATGGCTTGGAAGGTTGGCCGCAATTAAAATGGTTCTTTTGCCTAAGCTGCTGTACCTATTTAGAGTGCTTCCAGTGAGAGTTCCTCTATCTTTTTTCACACCGTTGCAAAACAGGGTTTTGAAATATATTTGGGGCCCAACCAGGCCAAAGGAAAACATTGTATTATCATACTACTAAAGGTGGATTGGGTGTACCCTCGCTTTATAGGTACTATTTGGCGGCGCAGATTGCCCCGGTGTTACTTCTTCATGTAAAAGAATCTCCCCCATTGTGGGTTCTGGAAGAGGCTAGTAGGTCTAGTCCAATGGCTGTGAGTGCGTTACCATGGCTTCCCAGACGTGTTAGACCCAAAAATATATCCCCTGTTTTAGAATGTTTGTTGGGCAGGTGGGATAGTTGTAAGTCGCGTGCAGGATTGATTTCTGGGCATCTTCCGCTGACTGGGCTTTTTAACAACCCTATGTTCCCTCCTGGCGTGACTCATGCTTCAAATTTCAGTTGGTGGAAAGCCAATGGCCTGGAGGTGGTGCAGGATCTATGCATGGTTGGAGGTGTAAGATCCTTTGAAGACCTCAGAGAAGCAAAGCAGATTCCACCAGCTGAGATTTTTAGGTACTTTCTTTCTTTCTCATTTTGGTGGAAACAAGGGAGGGCTCCCAACCATTTCGACAGACATACTTGGAGCAGATGTGTTATCAGCAGCCATTTGCTACGGGAGTGATTACGTATATTTATGGGACTTTAGTTAACCAGGTGGACCCGCCCAGGCATGGGTATATGGCGAGGTGGGAGGCAGAGCTTGGGGCGACAATTGATGATGTGGCTTGGAAGAGGATCTGGAATTCAGTGCGCTCCACCTCACTTAATGTGTTGGCGACAGAGAATGCCTTTAAGCTGTTACTGAGATGGTACTAAACCCCGGCTAGGCTCCATAAATGCTCTGCCTCCCACTCCCCCATGTGCTTTAGGGGTTGTGGGGAGGTGGGGGATTATCTCCATGTATGGTGGGCTTGCCCGAGGGTCAGACCGCTCTGGCAGAGAGCATATGCAGTCCTGTCCCGGGTGGTGGGGAGAGTGTGTACCCCCAGCCCGATGGAAGTGTTGTTATCTTTGAAGCAGAATGCTCTTTCCAGGGTTGAGTGGCTCTTGACTAAGCACCTTTTGGTGGCGGTTAGGCTCACGATAGCTGCAAACTGGAAGGCTTCGCGGTTATTATGGAAGGAGGTGGTGGCTAGAATGTCTAACATAATGGTAAATGAACAGTTGACGGCTATAGTCAATTCACAAAAGGAGCAGTATGACTCGGTTTGGGAGCCATGGCAGAAACACTGTGCGCAACTGCGCTAGAAGTAAATGATCGGGAGGTTGTCTGAACTGGGGACAGAGTGGTATGAACGTCTATGGGTTTAAGTGGATTGAAGGGTTCCTCCCTCCCTTTTTTCCTCCCCTTTCCTTTTTCCCTCGCCTCTCCCTCCCTTTTTCTTTACCCCCTTTGTCTATCTACTCCCCTTACCCTTCCCTATGTGATCCGGTGTTTGTCTTGTTGGTTCGTGCTTTATGTTTTATATAATGTTTCTGGTACTCGTCTTGTAATTGTTATAAAAATGGAAAAAACACTGACTCAAATTTACGTTTATTGTGCAGTTGTTGTTATGATACACTGTAATATGTTATTGCACTATTGTACTATTGTCTTGCTCTGAGTCTTTCAATAAAAAGATTGTGAAAGAAAAAGTAAAAGTAAAAAAATAACACAAAAACAAAAAATAGGTAATTTTTTTTTTTTTTATATTCTTTATTTATCAAGGAGTAACTGCATTACAAAGCAATACAAGACAATTCGCCCTGCAAATTGGGCGTGCAAACTAACATACGTACACATACGAGAAAGCTGCTATATGACAAGGCCGTATTCACAGAAGATATCAAAGTGCAAGTATACAACCTCACCGTCCTTAATGTCCTCTAGGATGCCTCGGCCGCCACCGCCCAGACCCCCCCTGATAGCTCGGAAGGGAGGCCTCTCTCCCCCGAGGGGGTGACCTTCCAGGCACCTGCTACCAGATCAGCAACCGAGACGTCCCTAGGCACCAACCTGGACTGACCACTATCGGCCAATTCACATTACATTCTTGTGCTGCACTCCACTTACATAATAACAAGTGAACTATTACAAGTAAGTAAGAAAGAAAGAGGGGGTAAAGAAAGAAAAAGAAAAAGGGGGAAGGGGAGGGGAAAGGGGAGGGAAGAGGAAGGAAAATACACTGCAGGCGCACCCGGGGCCCCAAGGGAGGACTCCCCAGGCACCAACCCAGCCAAGCCTCTCAAGGCCCCTCAGCCCGCACCCCTTTTTCCAGGTACCAACTGTTTATACCTTGCAGAGTCCCTAAATAAGTACCAGGGTGTCCAAGTAAGTAGAAACTGCAGGGTTCTCACATGAAGGGTTGCCGTAAGCTCCTCCATTTCCATAATGTAATGGATCTCTTTGACCCAATCCACCAGGGAAGGGACAGCCTCCGATTTCCAAAACCATGGGACGACCGCCTTAGCAGCACTAACCAGATGTCTTAATAACGAGTTCTTATAGACCCATGCTGAAATGTCTGCCAAATGCAGGAGAAACAGGGCTGGATCCTTCATGACGGCCCTCCTGCAGAATGTCTGTTATGATCAAGGCCACTGAGTCCCAGAAGGAGGAAAGTTTCAGGCAATCCTAGAATATATGAAGCAGGGATCCCTCGGCGCTCCTACACCAGCATACTGGGCAATGTGATGGAATAATGCTATGCAATCTGGCAGGGGAGTAATACCAATGCGACAGGAGTTTATAATTCAGCTCCTGTAGCCTTGAGGACATAGAGACCTTATGAGTTATAGTGAAGATGTAGTCCCATTGTTTGGTCGTAATAGGCCGGCCCAGTTCTCTCTCCCACTCCCCACAAAACCGCGGCTGCCCCTGCTCCCTCTGTGTCTGTAATACAGTGTAGATTTGCGACAGGGTTTTTTTGGGGGCCGATGGTGAAAACACCAGCTGTTCAAAAGAGGTAAGTTCCCTGAGCATTGCATGCTTAGTCCCAATCCTCAATATAAAGTGCTTAAAGGTTAGCAGCAACCACGGATCTACGAATTGTGTTTCCCATTTACTTTGTATATCTTCTAACCGTACCCAACCCGAGAGAAGGAGAATATCCCTCCCCCTGGGTATTCCCCTCTCTACAAAGGCCTTCCGCAAATTTGAATGCATGTTCGCAAGTAAGGACGGGTTGTTTACCAGGGGAACAAGAGGAGTCGGACAGGGGGAGAGATCCAGCCCATCCCTAAGCTTGTCGAATATCCTCAATGTCGGAGAAATCAACGGATGGTCTTTGCACAGCGCCTTGGCCGATCTCACTGCCCATGCCACCTCCCTCAGTGGAGTATCAAGAAACGTGTGCTTTGTGCTAACCCACTTTTTCTCCCTGTACTGGTGGTGCCAGTCCACTAAGTGCCAATACTGGAGCATGTTTGGGCAGGTAAAATTTTAATATGAAATATTTACAAATGTTGTTTTGGGGGGGTGTTAAGAAGAAGGTGACAGCCTCCCAGTGCCTTAAAGGAGCACTATCATGAAAAAATGGCCCAATGGTAAAACCACAAGCTTGTTGGGATTTTTAATATTACACAATTTCGTGATAGTGCTCCTTTAAGGACTCCATTCCATTTTCCCACAAAAGCACAAACTCACCAAAATAAAGTACCCGTAAGTGCACAGAAATTTCCTGTTTTATAGCCCTCTCTCACACGCTTAATCAGGGCTCTTAATCACGTGGAACTCATCCCGACTTTTACACATGAACGTGAAAACAATATGAAGCAATTACACATTAGAGGCGCTAACGAAAAGGCTTACCCACAAGCACAAAAATTCTAATACAAGGAGAAAACCACACAAGAAACTCAAAAATGGATGGAAACATTACACATACACACACTTTTTCATGTGTAATGCAGGGAAAAGAGGCTGTGAATCGACCTTATAGTCCAGCTGAGACCAACACAAAAAAATAAAAAATAAAGTAATAAATTACTGCAGTGCTATCAAAAAATGCTGGTGCTAAGTGACTCTTATATATAAAAAGGAGACGGAAAGTGGTTTAATTATACCAAGCTATCCCTCAATTAATGAGAAAAACAAGAAAAACTCAAAAATATAGACATAAACAATAATAATGGACTACTCAGCTGGCTGTGAATAGTGGTAATGATTCCTCCGAATGGCAAGGGTGTCAGAAGCCTGCTCCTTCCGTGGTTATTAAAACCACTGCATCAGGAACTGTGATTATTCCTTCAGGAGGTAACATTTTATATTTGGTAAAGATTAAATATTATTAGGCTCAGTACTACTGAACTAGATGGGATAGTTCACATATCTGTGCTGCAATGTGAAATGCATTAAAAAAAAAGATTGCAGACAACTTTTTCTGTGCAACGTAGTAACAGCACAGATCAATTGAAGTCTATGACAATGCTGGTGTAATGCAATTTACCTGTGTTGCATTTGTGTTGCGTTGCCATAGAACTTACCAAATGTTTTTCTTTAAAAAAATGCAACCCAAATGCATTGCCAATGCATTAAAAGTGCAGCATACCTTTTTGATACAATGCGCATACTTACAAAACACCTGCTCTTAACACAACGGATAGGTGTGAACAGGCAGGATGATTCATTACTAACGCCAGGTAGCGACAGTTGAGCGTCTGTAGCGAGCATTTCAGAGTGAACGCTAGTAGTCACTAGTAGTCACGCCATGGTTCGTTGTTTCAGAGCGCCTCAGTCGCTGGCCGGCATTGTTGAATACATTATGTGATTCGCAGTACTACACTGTATGGGAGCAAATGGTAGCACCAGCTCAGTGCCACTGACTCACACCACATTTATCAAAAAAACAGCTCTCAAAATAGGGTCGATGTAGCCCACAGCGCCAGAGGCTGTGTGATTAAAGTCTGATTTTGAACATGTATCTACTAGTAACAAAGTGAAAAATTATGGAATTACATTGTTATTACATTGTAACATGAACACTTTAATACCAGACATGTAAGGACAATTCTGCATAAAAATATTATTAATCAAAGAAGTTTTCAAAAACTTTTTTTTCTAGGCCAGGATACATGTCTGAATGATTTGAGTTAAAAAAAAAAAAAAAAAAAAATTGGGATTAGTAAAGGGATTTAAAGTGGACCAACACCCAGGATTTTGACTATCCTGGGTTTTGGTCCACTTCGGTGGGGCACCCCGATCGGGGGTGCCAAGCTGTGTGAAACCCCCCAGAAAGCCCCAAAAACTCACCTGTCCCCGCTTCCATGTGACCGCTGCACCCAATCCCCGCCGCCGGACAAGCGAGCGCGCCCACCGCCGCCTCCCGCACGTCAATCTTACAGGGAGTGCGCCCGCGCCGGGCATTCACGAACTGCCGGCGTGGGTACGCGCCCTGCTAGAGGGATGCATGAGCGGCGGCTCCCGCATGCGCCGCTGGATCGAGGAGCAGGTAGGGATTTCGGGGCTTTCTGGGGGGTTTCAAACAGCGGGGCACCCCCGATCGGGGTGCCCCGCAGGCCCGATGCTGATCGGCCCGGGAATCTTATAGATTCCCGGGCCGATCAGCATCAGGTGTTGGTCCACTTTAAGGATCGTCCATAGAAATGTATGGGGCACTTTAAAAGGATTGGAGTGATGGAGAGTGACAGATTTAGCGGTCAGCATGGTGGCAGAAGGGGAAAGTATGGAGGCTAATGTGCTCGGGGGAAGACCACTTGCTACGCAGCAGGCTATCTTCCCGGGAGGTAGTGGAAGAGGGTCCCTGGAGTAGGCGGCGGCGACAGCAGCAGTGAATTAGTGTGGACTGTTGGTAGGAAAATGTTGGCCCCACAGCACTGCGTCAACATTTACAGCGTCACCATAAAGTGGCCTGGGAGAGTTGGCTCCAAAGTGGTGGTCCAGCCTGCTGCATTACCCAGTGGCACGCCGCTCCCTGTTCACCACCTCCTGTGTGTCATACCCATCCTCTGTCGCTCCAAATGCTCCTCCTCCTTTTAATTCGAGTCAGTCATTCCGCCAGCAATCCATTGGCCAAGCCATGTCCAAGAGACAACAGTATGTGCCCACTCATCCAGCGCGCAGAAGCTAAATGTGTTCCTATATAAGTTGCTGGTGCTGCAGTCCTTCCCTTTTGTGGTGGTGGACCTTTCAGAGAACTGATGGCTTGTGCCGAGCCGAGGTGGAGAGTCCCAAGCTGTCATTCTTTGCAAAGAAGGCAGTCCCAGCCCTGTACAATTTTGTTGAACAGTAGGTGGGTCATTCCTTTAGCCTGTCATTGGGTACCAAAGTGCACGGCAGTGCCTACGTCTGGAGCTGTGACTACGGTCAGGAACAATAGATATCCTTTAAGGCCCACTGGGTGATTGTGGTTCCTGCACAACCACAACAGCAACTTGGACAGGTCCCTCCACTGTGGCCTCCACGCTCCTAGGCCGTTGGGCCTGTGACAGTGCACTTGCCCTTAGCAATGGTGTCACAGAAAAAAAGTGCCTAATTGTCAATTACATATTAATTGTTAACATTTATCTTATTTGAACACATTTATAATAATAACATATAATAAAATATAACATAGCAACAATAACATATAACATAATAACAATAACATATAACATAATAACAATAACATAAAATATGTATCAAATTTTTTTTTTGGTTAATTTTGTATTTTTTTTATTTTCATTTTTTAATATTTTGTATTTTTCAAAAATATATATTTATTTATTTTGTTAACTTTTTTTCCATTTTTTTTTTTTTGTATTTTGTTTTTTCAAAATACTTTTTTTTTCGGTATTTTTATTTATTCATTTATTTTTTTCAGTGCCCTTCCAGCCTACCATGTGTGCAGGACACGGCGGTTTCACGTTCTTCACATGGTTTGCCTTGAGACACGGAGTCACACATGGGAGGAACTGCTAAAAATCATAAATCAATAAATGAAATCATGACTTACTCCACGAAAACTGCAAATGGGAATCATGGTGACTGACAATGGGAAGTACATCTTGTCTGCGCTGCGACAAGGAAGCCTGAGCCATGTGCCCTGTATGCCACACATGTTCAACCTAGTTGTCAAGCATTTTCTGAAGTCTTCCCCCCATCTGCAAGACATCCTAACAAGGGGAAGGAAACTTAGCATGCACTTCAGCCACTCCTACACTGCCAATCACACCCTTCTTGAGCTACAGCGTCAGAACGGTATCCCCCAACATAGTCTGATTTGCGATGTTTCCACCCGTTTCCACCCAAGAATTCCACCCTCCATATGTTGGATAGACTATAAGAACAGAGAAAAGCCATCACTGATTTCTTGATGATCCAACCGGATAGGGGGACTCACCTGTGTAACTTCAATGTGAACCAGTGGCAGCTCATACGTGACACCTGTCATTTGCTCAGGCCCTTTGAGGAAGTCAATTATTAGTCAGTCGCCAGGACTACGGGATGAACGATATGATTCCACTGCTTCATGTACTACAACACATGTTGGAAACCATTGCTGGTCAGGGCACTGGAGACATGGCGCCTACATTTCACGGCCACATGAAGCCTGTGGGGGCTGAAATGGAGGAGGAGGGGGTGGGGCACAGCGAAGCACAGTTTAGGTTTGACAAAATGCCCTTCTATTTTTGTCATCTGACAGGAGAGGAGGAGCAGGAGCAGCCAGAAGAGCTAGAGGGTTGTGAGGAAGGCGAGACAGAGGACCCAGACACACCGTGGCAGTATGCAGTGGAGATGGAGACAGGTAGTTCCTCCGAGTCACTTGCACGAATGGCACGATGCATGCTCACGTGCTTGCGTAGTGACCGCAGAATTGTCTCCATTTGTCAGCGAGATGACTTCTGGTTCTCCACCTTATTGGACCCTCGCTACCGGCACAAAATGGGGGCCTTTTTTATACACCCACTGAGAGGGAGGACAAACTGACTTACTACAGAGACATTCTACATAGTTAGTTGGCTGATGCCTATCTGCGCCATGGTCCATACTCTCGCAGGTCTGACTCAGGGGGACCTTCCACTGCCATGGCTGCTGGGGGGGTGGCAGGAGCAGCAGCAGCAGCTCCATCAGCAGCAGCCTGAGTCTTCAGTCGCTAATGAGTAGCTTTCTTCACCCGCATAGTGAGGCTAATCATGAGCAGCAGAAAGACCTGGAGCAGGCCCTGAACCAGCAGGTAGTGTCATACCTTGACATGACCATGCCAACGCACCTTCAGGACCCGCTGGACTTCTGAGCAGCCAAACTTGACTTATGGCCGCAACTGGCAGAGTTTGCCCTGGGAAAGCTGTCCTGCCCAGTGAGTAGTGTGCCATCTGAGCAGGTGTTTAGTGCGGCGGGGGCCATAGTCATGCCAAGGAGAACTCGTCTGTCCACGAAATATGTGGAGAGACTCACCCTTGTGAAGATGAATCAGGCATGGATCAGCCAGGATTTCCAGCCACCAATGTCTGATCCATGGTAGTAGCTGATGCATGGTAGCTCCTTATGCTGCTGCCAACTCCAGGGTGTGTCTTTCAGGCAATATATGGGCTCCCTATGCTGCTGCTGCTGCCAGCTCATATGTGTGTCTTTCAGGCAATATATGGGTTCCTAATGCTGCTGCCGCCAACTCCAATGTGTGTACTCTTAAAAGACACATGCTAGCATATTTGGGATGCCCCCCCCGGTTAAAGGCAATGGCTGCTGGCAATTTGACAACGTGACTTTCTTTACAAAATGCAACCAGTTAGCAGACAGGTACTCTTGAAATATTTATGCTAGTATTTGGGATGCTCCCTCTTCAAATACACAGGTTGACTGCTTTTATAGTGGAAAAGTGACTTTCTTTACAAAATGCAACCATTTAGTAGACAGGTACTCTTGAAATATTTATGCTAGTATTTGGGATGCTCCCTCTTCAAATACACAGGTTGACTGCTTTTATAGTGGAAAAGTGACTTTCTTTACAAAATGCAACCATTTAGTAGACAGGTACTCTTGAAATATTTATGCTAGTATTTGGGATGCCCCCCCCCCCGGCAAAATGCAAAGTTTGCTTAAAAAGTGACTGTAGACAGGTAATCTTGAAATATTTATGCTCGTATTTGGGATGCAAAAGGCAAAATGCAAAGTTTGCTTAAAAAGTGACTTTCATTACAAAATGCAACCAGTTAGTAGACAGGTACTCTTGAAATATTCATGCTAGTATTTGTGATGCTCCCTCTTCAAATACATAGGTTGGCTGCTTTTGTGGTGGAAAATTGACTTTGTTAACAAAATGCAACCAGTTAGTAGACAGGTACTCTTCAAATATTTATGCTAGTATTCGGGATGCCCCCCCCCCCCCCCCCCCGGCGAAAGGCAAAGTTTGCTTAAAAAGTGACATTGTTTACAAAATGCAACCAGTTAGCAGACAGGTACTCTTGAAATATGTATGCTAGTGTTTGGGATGCCCCTCTTCAAATACACAGGTTGGCTGATTTTATAGTGGAAAAGTGACTTTGTTTACAAAATGCAACCAGTTAGTAGACAGGTACTCTTGAAATATTAATGCTAGCACACTTTTTAAAGAATGACACCAGGAAAAGGAAAAGCTAAATAGGCAGGTGTGTTATTAACACTAAATAGGCTTGAAAGCTAATGCAAACACTTTAAACCTTCCCTGTCTTTCTCTGTCACTGTCACAGCCTCTCTCCTTCTCTATCTGTCCCTCGCTTATGCTGTTCTATCTATCTATCTATCTATCTATCTATCTATCTAGGGCTGTGACATAATCGGTAAGCCTGTCTGCTGATAGGTAGCATGTGACGCCTACCCAGGATTCCTTGCCCCAAGGGACATGTCCTGACATGTGGATCCACCATTTCAGATGAGCTGGATAGCAGTAAATGGAGTTTTAAGGAAGCGATTCGAGCGATCGAATTGCGGCGATATTCAGAAATTAAACACATTTTTCCTGAAAATTCGTAACGAATTCAGATTCGTCAGAATCGATTCGCTCATCTCTAATATTAATGATTTCCTCTGGTGGGCCCAAAGTGCTCCAGTCCGGCTTTTTTACAGAGACATAGAGCCCACCTGATCAAAATGTATTTTATACAGTTTTACATTTATTTTAATTAATGAGATGGGTCTGCACATTTAATAAACAAACGTGGGGGCGTGGCTTGATATGGCGGTGTGAGGGAGCAGATCGAGGGAGCTCCGCACGCCACCACAATAACCCGATCACCCAGACGACCCACAAAGTCCCCTGACCTCATGAGGAAGACGGGGAAGAGCAGCGGAGCACGGCGGAGGGGACAGGAGCCCCTCTTTCTTTGCAACGACAGGGAGGGAGAAGACAGCGCGCACGGCAATTAAGATGGCAGCGGGTGCGAAGCCGGCCGCAGGAGACAGAGGTGAGGGAGCAGAGCCTCCAGTGCAGCATCACCAGGCAGCGGGTGGAGCCGAGGAGAGAGCCCGACGGGGGAGCGGAGGTGAAAAGGCGGACATGCACCGCCGAGAAGAACGGCACCTCCGCACAGTGACAGCGGAGGTGCACCAGACGGCGGGAGTGACGGGGGAACACCCGGCGGCCCCAAGTAAATCACAACCCCTGCCCCCTCCATACAGGACAAAGCATTAATAAAAAAGAGGGGAGAGGCACCCATCCCACAGAGCACACGATGGCAGAGGGGGCCCAGACAGAGGTTGAAATGGAGGAGGAGACGGAGAGCCTGGTGCACCTCCAGATGAGCCCTTAGGAGAGGGAGGAGAGGCACAGGCACACCAGTAGCCTCCTGGGGGATATGTGGGGGGCGATCATGAAGGGCACAATGAGCCCTGACTCACCGCCCCAGACCCCAACGACTGGAGATCCTCCCCCACAGCTGAGGAGCTCGATAAAGTCCCCAGACAAAGACCTACCATGCACACCATCCCCCAGCAGGACAGTGTGCACCCCGCCACCGCCAGAGAGCCCCGATCCTTTCTGGAAACGCCAGGGAGAATCCACTCCAGATAGCCCGATAGAGGAGTTGCTGGCTCATACAGAGGATTTGGAGTGGCGAGGGAGGAAGCAGGGAGATGTGACCATAGTACAGACGCAGCCAGGTTGGAGCCCTTCAGAAGATGAGATGAGCACAGAGTTGCCCAGGGGGCCACCGAGCCCCACGTTGTATGTCAGTAAACCCACCTCTCAGCGAGAGGCAACATCAGCCGTACCTATAGATCTACTGTCCCGCACCATAGCTGAGGCTGTAAAAATCAATATCAATGATGCCCTGCGGGGCCTGCCGACGCAGGGTGACTTCGACGGATAAGTCTCCAGAATGGAAGGCACCATTAAGAGAGAGCTGGTGGCCCTACAGGGAGCGGTGGTGGAGGTCACACAGAGAGTTGGTGGGGTGGAGGCCTCCCACAGGGCCCTAGAAACGCGCATGACGGCGCTTGAGCAGCAGCAGGATGGGAACAAAAGATGTGGAAAACCGCAGCCACAGGAATAACCTTCGCCTGCGCGGGGTCCCGGAGTCGGTGGAACCAAGGGATCTGTCAGCAGTGGTCTCATCCATCTTCAATGATCTCCTCGGCTTGCCGGATAGCAATCACATAGAGCTGGACCGGGTTCACAGAGCACTTGGTCCCCGCCCCTCTGATGCAGGCCAAGGGACATACTCTGCAGAGTCCACTACTTCAAAATCAAGGAGGAAGTACTACGGAAGGCATGGGAGAGGGGCCAAATACAGTTCCGAGGGGCCCAAATCATTATTCTTCAAGATCTTTCGCGGAGAACTTTGCATATGTGGAGACTTTTAAAACCACGATTGGAAACCATCCAGAGGCAGGGTGCCTCCTACTGGTGGGGTCATCCTTTGCAGCTCCTGGTCCGGAGAAACGGGGGTCTCTTTGTCCTCAGACCGCCTATCCAGCTCCCCGACTTGTTCCATTTTTTGGAGGCCGCCTCGATGGATATGCCGGATTGGACGACGCCCGACTTGTCAATCTACAGCAAACAGCTACCACAGCTCTTTGGAGGAGCTCCGAGAGGCGTCGGGGGAGGGGTGCGGGCTCGGCGCCAGTAAGCGCGATGGCGTCGGTCACGCCGGTCCATCCCAGGGAGAGGGGGGACATGATTGAGACCTTTAAATATGTGAAGGGATTGAATAAGGTTCAGGAGGGAAGTGTTTTTAAGAAGAAACTTAATGATAGAACAAGGGGGCACAACCTGAAGCTAGTCTGGGGGAAGATCAGGAGCAATGTTAGAAAATATTATTTTACAGAAAGAGTAGTAGATGCTTGGAACAAACTTCCAGCAGAGGTAGTTGAAAAATCAACAGTCACTGAATTTAAACATGCCTGGGATAAGCACACATCTATCCTAAGATAAAGAGTACATACAGTATACTCATAAGGGCAGACTAGATGGACCGTATGGTCTCCTTCTGCCGTCAACCTTCTATGTTTCTATGTTTCTATCCCCTGCTGCCGCTCGCCTCAGGCTCCCAGCCCCGCTATACACCTGGGGTTGCCCGGGCGGCGGTGGGCGGTCGGGGAGCACTGACATGATGACTCTTACAGTTGAAGATGTTTACGGCAGAGTGATGTTTCACCCGAGCGCGGGCCTTCCGGGTCGCAAATACACGACCGGGAGGTCCGTGTCCTCTGTTCGCCTGCCCCCCTCTCTTGCACTTTGGGGGCATCCCGCGTGCCCCCTTGGCGGGAGAGGGCTGCCCCTTCTCGGATGATGCGGGAGGGGCGTTGCGGGGGATTGGGTTGGCTCGGCCGCCTGGCGTGCCACGGCCCCTGGGGTTAGGTTGCAAAAAGTTAAATGTTATGTTTAGGACGGGTGGGACCCCTTGCCTTGGCCCTGGTTTATCACTGTTCCCTGGGACTGACACAGCGTACGCAATCCGAGTACTGATAGAGCTGCATTATCGTGCGCACATACTGTCCCCCTGGTATTATCAACGCCTTGTGGTGTATCTCTAAGTGACAGTAGATGTAGTGCGTCTCCCTCAGTGCTGACCCAGGTTCTGATCCTCCACCCCCTGTGAATATTTGGTGCACCCCTCTGGGGAAGTCATTTGGCCCCCCCAGACGGGAGAGTGTAGTGCTAGGTTTGACCACCACATAGGTGGCCTAGCTGGAGCAGGAGAGTAGAGAAATGTTAAAATAGCACCAGTTACGAAGGTCCCCTTTGAGGCGACCTTCGGTTGACTACTCCTGTAGTCTCATAGTTGGACCTTGTTACTTTGTCTCTTTGTCACCCCCCCTTTTGTCTTCCCATAAACCCCTCTTTAAACCACCCCAACCCCCTGGTTCATAGCCCCTCCCCATTTTCCCTTCCCGGCCGTCACCCTTGCCTTAACCCCTCTCTTGGTCACCCGAGGTGGGGCGGTGCGGAGATAGCGACCTGTAACCTTTGTAACCTGTGTTTTATTGGGACACAAGTCCGATGAAGCTAATATCCTTGAATGTAAAGGGCCTCAACTCCCCGGAGAAGAGGACAATCCTCTGGCAGGAGTTGAAGAGATACAAGACAAAGATTGCTTTTGTCCAGGAGACACATTTCAAAAGGTCCGCAGCCCCCGGACCGAGTAGCGGACTGTTCCCGCACATATTCACCAGCTGCGCAGCAGATGCCAAAAGAAAAGGGGTAGCGGTCATGATAGCTAGGGGGGTCCCGTTCACCCTGCAGGAGTCCTGGGGAGATGAATCCGGGAGGATAGTGATGGTGAAATGCCTCCTTGGCCAAAAAACGCATACGCTGGTGTCTTTATACGCCCCCAACCAAGGGCAGATTCAGTTCCTTAAGCATAGGTTTGATAAGATTAAAGAATTTGCTGAGGGAGAGATAATGATAGGGGGCGACTTCAATCTGGCCATGGAACCACTTATAGATTCTTCAGCGGGCAGATCGGCAGTGTCCCACTTAGCGTTGAGATCACTCAAGAAAAAGCTACACAACATGCAGCTGGTGGACGCGGATAGGGACTATTCTTTCTTCTCAAAAGTTCATGGGACTGTAAATAAGGGGCCTTTATGGAAAATCAATATTGCTAATAATGTCGCATATTTAAGTATAGGAATATACAGCAAATAGTTTACAATACCAGCATGCACAGGTGGCCGGGCAGGAATTGTATTCCAATCAATCAGATAGGACAGCATCCTGCAACAATAAAGCAGGGCTGGGACAAGATTGAGAGGCCAGATTAGAAGAAGACTAGGGTCGTAAAAGATCAAAGGAATACCAGAAGCCGACTCTTAGTATAATTGAGGTGGGTGCAGACAGAAAAGGGAGGCAGAAGGAGAGGCAAGACGGGGGAGACGGCTGGGAGCGGACACTGCTTGCGGAGGAGAAGCTTGTGAGTGCCGTATCAGGAGGGTAATGTGTCTTTCCCTGCATATATGTATGCCAGTCTCATAACTGTATGCCAGTCTCATTTATTGTGTTTGATTTGAGATTTGATTGCATTATTGTGTTATTTTGTCAACAATATATATCTTTATTTACTGCGTGTCTCAGTGTCTCTTGCATTTACCAGAAGTCAAAAGAACTACAGTCTTATAGTCTTATGCGTGTATCCATTGCGTGATCATTGGCCAGATATTGATAGTATTGGTATATGTGTTGCCTATTTTAGTCGAGCCGGGCCGGATATAAATATATACCTAATATTAGTAATATTTTAGATATTTATGCTATTAATATTGTTTACATAATTGATTTATAGTTATAAATTAATATCTAGATATTGATATAATATCTAGTTATTAATATTAATATCCACTTGTTTACATTTGGCCGAGCGGCAGGCAGGAGATATTAATATTGTTTACAGTTTGGCTTGCGCCAGCCAGGAGATACTAATAATAATATAGAAGGAGAGGCAAGACGGGGGAGACGGCTGGGAGCGGACACTGCTTGCGGAGGAGAAGCTTGTGAGTGCCGTATCAGGAGGGTAATGTGTCTTTCCCTGTATATATGTATGCCAGTCTCATAACTGTATGCCAGTCTCATTTATTGTGTTTGATTTGAGATTTGATTGCATTATTGTGTTATTTTGTCAACAATATATATCTTTATTTACTGCGTGTCTCAGTGTCTCTTGCATTTACCAGAAGTCAAAAGAACTACAGTCTTATAGTCTTATGCGTGTATCCATTGCGTGATCATTGGCCAGATATTGATAGTATTGGTATATGTGTTGCCTATTTTAGTCGAGCCGGGCCGGATATAAATATATACCTAATATTAGTAATATTTTAGATATTTATGCTATTAATATTGTTTACATAATTGATTTATAGTTATAAATTAATATCTAGATATTGATATAATATCTAGTTATTAATATTAATATCCACTTGTTTACATTTGGCCGAGCGGCAGGCAGGAGATATTAATATTGTTTACAGTTTGGCTTGCGCCAGCCAGGAGATACTATTAATAATATTATTATTATTATTAGTATTGTTTACAGGACGTACTCCAGGATTGACTACCTCTGGATCTCCCACAGTTTACTGAGCCTGACCTCGGATAGTGGGATGCTCCCGACCTCCTTTTCGGATCACGCCCCTATCTATTTAGATATGAATCTGACCGACAGAGCCCCTCCTCCGTTGACGTGGATATTCAATGAGTCCCTTCTACAGGACGAAGTTGTCGCCCCAGGCTGTCAGGGAGGGCATAGAAGCATACTTTAGCAATAATGACAGTGGGGAAGTGTCTCCACTGATGCTATGGGAGGCGCACAAAAGCGTAATTAAAGGGATACTTATCAGTCAGGCATCTAGACTGAAAAAGGAAAGAATGAACCAATTAGAGCGGCTCATGGAGCGGGTCAGGCACCTGGAGTCTCACTCTCCGAGAGTCCTTGGAGAGCTGACTCAAGCCCGAGAGGCTCTTAATGCCCTACTTAGACAAAAAGCTAAATTCGTAATCAAAAAATGCCAACAAAGGTATTATGAGCACAGGAATAAAAGTGGCACGATGCTCGCGAGAGCACTCAAGCAGCAGCATACCCAAAACTATATTCTAGCAATTTTAGATGGCACTCAGCAAAAGCAGCACACCTCCAAGAAAATTGCGGAGACATTTCAGGCATATTACGGCGGATTGTATGATCTGGCTGGGAATACATAGAGAGCTCAGGCATGCCATCGATCCCGAAGGAAATAGCGGAATCATTGGAAGACCCAATTAGCATGGAAGAGTTGGCCGAGGCTATCAAACTCTCGCCGACAGGAAAGGCCCCGGGGCCAGACGGGTATACTGTCAAATATTATAAGTCTTTCATCTCACTACTGGGTCCCCGCCTGGTTAGAGCCTGGAACACGATAACAGACCCGGATTCCCCTGGCTCATTCTCGAGGAGGGATTTGGAAGCCCACATCTCAGTCCTCCACAAGCCAGGTAAAGACCCACTGTCATGCAAGAGCTACCGCCCTATCTCCCTGCTCAACACGGACCTGAAATTATATGCTAAAATCTTTGCCCTCAGACTGGCTCCGGTGGTGGCGCAGATAGTGCACCTGGATCAAACGGGATTTGTGTTGGGCAGGGAAGCCAGAGATAACGTGGTGCGGGCCATAAATGTGATACATAGGGCTAAAACCAACGCTACCCCTGCCATGCTCCTTTCCACAGACACGGAGAAAGCCTTTGATAGGGTGAGCTGGCCTTTCCTTCGGGAAACCCTGAGACATATAGGCCTGGGTGATAAGATGAGAACGCTAATCGAGGCTCTGTACACCACACCGTCAGCCAAAATCAGGATAAACGGCCATTACTCAAAACCGGTATTCATCTGTAATGGGACCAGACAGGGGTGCCCCCTGTCCCCCCTCCTCTTCGCCCTATCACTAGAGCCTTTCCTTTGCAAAGTCAGAAGAAACGTTGACATACGGGGGGTCGACTCGGTCGATAGTACGCACAAGGTAGCTGCATACGCAGATGACCTCCTATTCTTTGTCACAAACCCCTCAGTGACGGTCCCGTTCCTGATGAGGGAGTTCAGGGTCTACGGAAGGCTCTCTTACCTTAAAATTAATTTCGATAAATCAGAGGCCTTGAGCATCACGCTCCCTGGGGAGGTAGTCAGAAACATGCAACAATCGTTCCCATTCAAATGGGCAAGGACTGCGATCACTTACCTTGGCACGCAATTACCGAGCCAACTATCAAGCATCCTAGCCTTGAATTTCTGGCCGCTGGCTCGGAGAATCAAGACAGATCTAGCAAAGTGGGACAACCCTACATTCTCCTGGATGGGCAGGGTTAATATAATTAAAATGTCTGTGCTCCCTAGGCTGTTGTTCTTGTTCCATGCTCTCCCAGTACACATCCTAATACAGTTCTTCAGAGAAATGAGTAGTGCATTGATGGGATTTGTTTGGAAAAAGAAACGGGCGAGGTTAAGATCGCAATTATTAAGCAGCCCCAAACAAGCAGGCGGAATGGCATTGCCAGACAGGAGGTTGTGTTGGGCAGCCACTCACCTGAAAAGAGTGTGCGAATGACAGACCTGTCAGGCAACAAAAAGATGGGTCCAGCTAGAACTAACCGCAACCCCTACTCGACTGGGGACATCAGTATGGAACAGGGTATCGCTCACACCAGAAACTAGAGCTCACCCAACCATCGGGGCGACCTTGGGGGTGTTCCCTGGCCCTCCCCTGTAGTACCAATCGTTAGTAACCCACTGGTGCAAGCTGGCCCCTTCAGGACAGACCTGAGGGAATGGGGTAACCTGCACCAGCTGAGAAGCGGAGACCTAATAAATGGGAGGGGCTGGGTTCCACTACCAGAACTGAGAGGTAGATGGGAGAACGATAACCTAGATCCTTGGACCCTCTTGCGCTTCCAGTCATTCCTGTCTCAATTAGGATTTAGAAGGGACTTATGCAGAGGACCCATGGAATTCGAGAGGATATGTCTGGAGGGCAACCATACCTGCTTTTGATCTCCGATTTGTACTCTCTTCTGATAAGCGAACAAAGGACCCCCCCAGCCTTTTGGAGTGAATGGGAGAAAGATCTGGGCAGACCACTGAGTAAGAAGGAGAGGGAAAAAATAGCTGCACTGGCACATAAGTCCTCGGTGGCGACACGGTACAGGAGACGAATTATACAATTTTAACATGCTGGTACTACACACCAGACAGACTTAACAAGATGTATGCCTCTGTAGACCCACAGTTCTGGTGGTGTGGTACCGAGCGAGGCACCTTGTTCCACATATTTTGGACGTGCTCCAGAATCAAAGAATACTGGAGGGGGGTCCTACCCATTATCACGCAAGTCACTGGAGTTCAGATACAGGAGGACCCAGCTCAGGTCCTACTACACCTCACAAAACACACGGTAGGGAAATACAAGAGAACACTGTGAGTCCATTTATTAAATGCAGCCTAACAAGTGATTCCTAGATTTTGGAAACAAAAAGGCGCTCCATCCGTGAGGGACTGGGTAGGAGAGGTCCTAAATATCTGCGAGATGGAAGACCTTACAATGTCGCTCCATGATAGGGATGAGCAGTTTTGGACAACTTGGCTGCCCTGGTTAACGTTCCGGGAATCAGAGGGGTTTAGGGCCCTGTTTGGCCAATAGGTCCCTGGGCTGCGTCCGCACCGCTGGGCCCGAGCTGAGTGAGATGGTGTTGTGACTTAGGAAGGAAGGCCACCCCCATAATATTAGTGTAACCCTCCCCGAGGGGTTCTGCTGCATGGATCACTGCGGGTCAGTGCTCCCCCGCCCCCTGGCCCTCTTTGCCCCCCTCCCGTCAACCCATACACCCCCCCTACCCTTCCCCCTGTGTTGAGCAGAGGCCGGAGAGAGGGGGCCCTGGGCAAACCAGAAAAGAGTGGTGGAAGTAGAACTTAGATGCATGGAGGTATTCATAACGGCGAGGCTATATCCAGCGCCCTTATCAGGGGCTAAAGAGTAAGCTACCAGATAACGTATGAATCGTATATATGAGATGGCAGAAATTGCGCTTGATGTAGATGTGTGACCCGGTCCACCGTTTCTCCCCCTCTTGCTTGCAATATTGTGTGTACTTGTTGTATTGTATTGTACTTTAAAAATGATTAAATAAAGAATATTAAAAAAAAAATAAACAAATGTTACATACAAACAATATAAATGAATGAACCTTATTTTTGTATCTGTCACAGCTAAATGGGTATGCACCTGTCTCAACTGAAGAAAAATATTTCTTTCAAATAAATAAAATAATTATGTCCAAGCTAGTAAATGTACAACAAGACTGCAGGCTTTGGTTTGGATATCCAGGTCCAGATTACCCTTGGTCTTATTGGGGTTAAAGATAACCTAGAGATAAGCAAACCGATTCTGACAAATCAGAATTGATCTGTATTCTGGATTCCAATAAAAAATTGATTTGGCACAGAGGCGATTGAATTTGTCCCTGAAATTGTTTAGCAGAAATACTCACCTGCTGGATCGCTATCCAGTGCCACATAATATTCATCATCCGGTGCGGGTGTCCCACACTCCCACATATGCAGGTGGACAGAGGACACAGATCCTTCGCTTGGCCAATCTGACTGTTAGGCTACACTCACACCTGTCCGGTTGCATTTGCAGCATGCGTTTTGCAGCATTGTTTGCAGTAGGAATCTCTGTTTCTGGGCCCTACACCATGTTGCATTTACTTTCACGTTTGCAGCTCCATAGACATTAATGGTTTGCTGCTCAGTGCGCAGCAGGCAGGACTTTTCGTGTAGCCGCGTTCGCTCTCTGGATGAGCAGCCCCACCCCCTGGTGCTTTTCAGAGAAAATACATTATCAGGCTGATTCATTACTAACGCCAGTTAACAACAGATGAGCATCTGTAATGGTAGCCCATAGCGCCAGAGGCTGTGTGATTAACCCTTTCGCTGCCAGCCTACCTGGAGTTTTTGTCACCCTTTGTTGCCAGACCATTTTGCACTCCCCATGTTCAAATGTGTTTTTTGAAGGGATTTCCCAGGAAAATTATATATTGTTTTTTTCAGAATAGTCTGGGCTTTAATATTAAATGTCTTGTTTGTCATTCTTTAGGTGTATTCTTAATATTTGTGGGTGAAATATGTGCAAAAAAATAAAAAAAAAATCTATTTTTTACAATTTGTAGTGTTTTTTTGTAATAAAAAATGTAAATTTGTCAATAAAATCTTATTGCGTGTGAAATACCAATTTCTCCTGGCTACAGCGGTACCACATATGTATAGGTAGACACCCTTTTCTGCCCAGGAGACTCCCCCAAACTGAAACAGAGCTTTAGGGGATTTTTAGATAAAATACAACTGTGATATGCGCTATGCGCACCTTGCAGTTTTTCCAGAAAAACAACCCTTTACATTTGAAATACCCCCAACAAACTATATATTCTCTGGAAGTACACACCTCAAGCTTTCTAGGTGTACCAGGCTTGTTGATGTGGCCACAGTTTTCTGGAAATAATCCCTCAATGTATTCTTTAGTTGCAAAGAGTTTCCCTAAAAAAAGGATAAAAAAGCAGAATCAAAGCCACATTTTCCTAAAAAAAACCTATATACAAACAAGAAAAAACAAGCTGAAAAAGCAAAATCCCCCGAACAGAACGTTACCCAACATGCATAGGTCCTGTCAAGGGAAGAGTTGCCAAACACCCCAAAGTAAAGCATGTGCGTAACGGTAATTTTACTTGAAAATTTCAGCTCTGGAGACAAAGTGCGCACCTTGCGATTTTTCAACCAAAACTACCCTTTACATTTGGAATATCCCCCATAAACCATATATTCCCTGCAAGTACACATGTTAAGCGTTCTAAGCGTACCCAGCTTGTTGTAGTGGGCTCATCTTTCTGGAATTAATCCCTCAAAGAATTCTTTGGTTGGTCAGGGTTTCCCTAAAACATGTATAAAAAAGCTGAATAAAAGACACCTTTTCCTAAAATATAAATATGCAAATAAGAAAACAAGTCTGAAAGTTCAAGGTCCCCCGAACAGAACAATACCCAACATGCATAGCTACTTTTAACCCTTTTAATTGACAGCCTACTTGAGATTTTGTCACCCTCTGTTGACAGGTCATTTTTCCCCATTTTGCGCCATGTTTTGCGCCATTTTTGCTGGAATTTTCAGAAAAATTATATATATTTTTTTTGCAGCAGAGTTTAGGCATTAACATTACCTGGGGAGGCAGGTAATGGGGGTGCTGGGGTTTAATGGCAAGTCACCCGCTAGCTGCAGGTGTCTTGTCATCCCCCAGCCTTGTGAACTGGTATAGGGGTCTCATGGACCCCTTACCAGTTCACAAGGGGTTAAATGTAAAAAAATAAAGACACTGACACAGACACAGCTCCCTCGCCGCTGTCAGCTGATGACAGATGCCGATAGTGATCGGTGCAGGGCGGGTGAGAGGCGAGGAGGCTCCAATCGGAGCCTCCTCGCCTCACACCCGCCCTGCTCCGATCACCACCAGCATCTGACAGATGCCGGAGCTCGGAGGGGGTATAGGAGTAGCGGGATGACGTCATCCTGCTCCTCCCAAAAAGGGCGGGGCTAGGGGCAGCATCCATCGCCGCCATTGGAGAAGGTGAAGACCCGGAAGAGGGTCCTCACCCGAAGCCTGCGGAGCCCGGGGGGGGGGGGGATCGGACCCCCCCTGGTGAAGAGAAGACCTGGACGGAGGGATCAGGCGCGGAGGTGAGTGACTGTCATTGTTTTTTGGGGTTTTTTTTTTACAGATTACTGTCAGCGGTGGAAACGGGGGGGGGGGGCGGCCAGTTTAGGGCCCCCTCCTGAAGACGGAGGACAATGGGGGAGGGATCGGGTGCCCCCCCAGGAAGAGGGGACCCCCAGTTTCACATTGATACCAGAGGTAAGTGTTTTTTTTTTTCTATTTTTTAACTAGCAGTGGGGAAAGTTAGGCACGTAGATTCTACGTGCTTGGCCACTTAAGTCGAGTAGAAGCGAGCACGTAGAATCTACGTGCTTGGCACTGAAAGGATTAAAGGCTGTTTTTGAACATGTACCCACTAGTAACAAAGTGAAAACATATGAAATTACATTGTTATAACATTGTAACATGAACACTTTAATACCAGACATGTAAGGACAATTCTGCATAAAAATATTATTAATCCAAAAAATGTTCTTGCCCAGAATACATGTCAGAAGTTTTGAGGGTTTTTTTTAAGAAAAAAAAATTGGGATCAGGAAAGGGATTTAAGGATTGTCCATAGAAATGTATGGGAGAGCGCCAGGTAGCAACAGGTAAGACGTGGCACTCTGCAAGGCTGAACACCGGTGCTGTACGCTGAGCCTGGGATAATGATGAATCGTACACTACATGGCGTTGTTCCAGTCGCTCACCAGATTTGGCTTCATAAATGTGTAATTGCGTGTCGTCTCCGGTGTTCACCTGCCACTACCTGCCGCTGTAAATGCACTACTTGGTGCTATCCCTTAATGAATAAGGCCCTTAGTTACAGTACACACAGCTCAGTAATGGAAAGCACATCAATCTAACTGCTATTATGTGAGTTTAGCTTTTAACTGAATTAATTCGCATATGACCGCCATTCACCATCATACTGTGCCTAGTTAGTGTTTTTAGGAATAATTGGCAAAGGGTTAAGTAAAAAATATACAAAAAAAATGGTCTGAGCGGCTGCCCCCCCCCCCCTTTGTTTCTAAAAAATATACACAGAGGGTGTTTTGGGGTACTGGGCTGGGGATAGAAGGTGACAACGTTAACTTACTTTCTGGGTATAGGATCACTTTAATTAAATGTTTTTCTTTTCGGGTGAATTCCTTAAAGCGGTCCTTCACTCTGAATAAGAGTCTATCTTATATGTTTCTCACACCCTGTACATACAGATTGCTCACATTAAAAATCATCCTACCTGCATCTACTGCATGTTAAGAGCCTTTAAACATCCAAGATGGCGGCTCATGGAAAATCAGCAAACAGGAAGTGCCTTCTGACTGTGTTGCTCTGCATTCTGGAATTGCTGACCTTTTCCTGACCCCAGCTCTGTTCTGTCTGAGCAAAGCACAGCTATAACCCGCCCCTCTGTACTTTATCCCACTCTCCTCTCCTCAGTAAGTGTGATGCTTCTGAGTCAAAATGGCGGCGCCCGTATCCTAAAGTCCTGAACAGAATTGCAGCCCAGTGCGGGAAAGAATGTTAAGTAAGTGACTAAAAACTTAAAATATATTCATTTTAGATGCTGGGGAAGGTCCGGTTTAACGCTGACCACCAGTTAACAAAAAAAAGTTGGGTATTTTGTTCCCGTAAAAACCAGAGCTCCTCAAACCCCCACCTTCAGGGCTGAAAAAGGTCAAGTTTTTACAGCTCTCCACACTGATGCACACAAGTAATAATTTTTTTTTTCTGTAAAGATTTAGCGCTCTTTTCCTTTTTTTTCTTGTATACAACAAATTACAAACTGTTCTTATATTCTGTAATAGCTCAGTGTGTTATCAATAGAATTCCCAATTCTAAGGTCACTGCTTCAAATCAAGGAGCAGCCATCAAGCAGATTTCCCAAGAAAAATTAAATAGTGTCATCTAGATCAGAGATTCACGAATAATAGTACTAGTCAGGGCTGGCGTCAGCACCTGGCAAGGTGGGGCAGCTGCCGGGGCCCCCACCCTCCTAGGGGGCCCACTGACAGAGCCGGGCTTTGGGGTGCGCAACAATGCTTAACTGGCGTCAGACTGGGAGGGCACAGTTGGTGCTCACATTGAATGGCAGTTCCACATAATGGGGCATCTCGATTTAGATTCCAGGGAAGGAAGTGTCGGGTTTTGTTCTGCTTTTAAGTTGCCCACCCCAGCTGATTTCCTATGCCTGGAGCATCCCAATCTATGATACCCTACTGTGTGAAACTATGCAGGCAATTCCACCCCTGAGTTTTGGTCTTTACATCTCAATTTGGGATGCCCCTGTTTGTGAAAGAACTGGTTTGGCCATTACCGTATATACTCGAGTATAGGTCGACCCGAATATAAGCCGAGGCACCTAATTTTACCACAAAGAACTGGAAAAGTTATTGACTCAAGTATAAGCCTAGGGTGGGAAATGCAGGTTCTGGGGGGCTGAGAGTGTATAAGAGGTCACATATAGGCCATACTATGTGATCTAAGAGGCTCCTGCTGCATTCCTGGTAACTGGGATTAAATTCCTCCTTAAATAAAAGGGTATAAGGGAGGATACAGGAGGAGAAGAGCTTACAATCTATTAGGGTATAAGGGAGGATACAGAGGGGAGAAAAGCTTACAATCTATTAGGGTATAAGGGAGGATACAGGAGGAGAAGAGCTTACACTCTATTAGGGTATAAGGGAGGATACAGGAGGAGAAGAGCTTACAATCTATTAGGGTATAAGGGAGGATACAGGAGGAGAAAATCTTACAATCTATTAGGGTATAAGGGAGGATACAGGAGGAGAACAGCTTACACTCTATTAGGGTATAAGGGAGGATACAGGAGGAGAAGAGCTTACAATCTATTAGGGTATAAGGGAGGATACAGGAGGAGAAGAGCTTACAATCTATTAGGGTATAAGGCAGGATACAGAAGGAGAAGAGCTTACACTCTATTAGGGTATAAGGGAGGATACAGGAGGAGAAGAGCTTACACTCTATTAAGGTATAAGGGAGGATACAGGAGGAGAAGAGCTTACAATCTATTAGGGTATAAGGGAGGATACAGAGGGAGAAAAGCTTACAATCTATTAGGGTATAAGGGAGGATACAGAGGGAGAAAAGCTTACAATCTATTAGGGTATAAGGGAGGATACAGGAGGAGAAGAGCTTACACTCTATTAGGGTATAAGGGGGCGGGTTGACAGGAGGGTTGGTTGGTGGGTATTTAGATGTGCGAGTGGGCAGGTGGTCAGGCAGGTAGGTAGGTGGGTGGGTGGCTGCCACCTCCACTTCAGAATCCGCTGATTCCGCCTGCACACCACTCCAGTCTGCTGCTGGTCCAGGGTCTGGGTAGGTAGGTAGGTGAGTGGCAGGTATATAGATGGTGGGTGGATTAGGCAGTTGGATTAGTAGGTGGGTGAGTGAGCAGGTGGGTAGATGGGCAGGGCAGGGTGGGTTAAGAGAAAAACATTGCACCATTAATTAGTATTAGCATTTAGTTTGAGGTGTATTGGAACACAGTACAGCAACAGCATGGACTCACCTGGAGCCACTTCACTGCCAAGTTGGAGAATCTTTTCTGTTGTTGAGTTCTTCTCTCCTTCAATCAACATGGTGTCTGCAGGCTGCTAACTTGTCCTCGTGGGTGAGACACACACACATCTCTCTCTCTCTCCCTCCCCCCTTCCTCTCCTCTATGGCTGCAGCCCTCACACGCACACACACACACACACACGCACACACACACACACACACACACACACACACACACGCTCTCTCCCCTCCCCACTTTTCCCCCTCACCGACCTCTGCTCCAACCATCAATCACACTTTCTCTCCGTTTAATTACTCACGTCATCCTCTCCCCGCGCTGGCCGGCCAGCATGCCTGGAAGGGGAAGTGCTGGCTTCTCCTGTGCTCTGGGCTGGCCTCCGCAGTGGGGGAAACAAGAGAGGAGTTTTTTGTTCCGTCTTGTGAGGGCCTTAGCTGACAGCTGCACACTGCAAAAATTTCCCTGACTCGAGTATAAGCCGAGGCGGCTTTTTTCAGCCCAAAAAGTGGGCTGAAAAACTCGGCTTATACTCGAGTATATAAGGTAATTCAAACTGGTGATCCCACAGAGCATTCGGCAGTTCCAGGAAAGTAATGAACAAGGGGGGGGGGGGGGTCACACACAGGGGCATCCAAAATCAGGAGAATATAGATTCGCTTAGACTCTGAGGTCAGGTTTAAAGGGGTTTGGCGTGCTTCAAATTAGACCAAAGCTAGAATTTTGGTCCAAATAACATGATCCTTAGGGGGCATACAGATTTGCGACGTCCCTTGGTGATGTGACGCAACTCTTGACCACAAAGGGGCCCACTGAGACGATGCTGCCCAAGGACCCACATAAACTTGGAGCCGGCCCTGGTAGTACATATCAGGTGGTACTTAACACGGCTGCAGACTGACCTATACAACAACCTTCTGCTAGCTATACTTTACTCAAGCCTGATTTGCTACACAAGTGCAAAACTGCTGCGAAAGGTGATGTGTGTTTTAGCATAGGCCTTGATTCACAGCCTTTCATATTCCTTCCCATTTTTATCTCTCCGTGTGAACAATACACATGGCTTTCTTCAGTATTGGAGCGTTCTCATGATTCAGAGCCTCCATCGGGAGCCTCTCATATTAGCCTTGATTCACAGCCTTTCATATTCCTTCCCATTTTTATCTCTCCGTGTGAACAATACACATGGCTTTTCTTCAGTATTGGAGCGTTCTCATGATTCAGAGCCTCCATCAGGAGCCTCTCATATTGTTCCCGTAGATGTGAGAGTCATTGAGAACGCTGTGAGAATCTCTCTCAAAGCCAATTTCACAGACAACATATGTATGTATGTTGATGTGAAATTCTCACTCGTATCGTTTTTAGAGCGTTTTTGAACAGATTTTGCCACAAAATGTGTGAATGTCAGGTGAGATGTGTGAATGTCAGGTGAGATTCTTCTAGTTTCCATCGGAAAATTCCAGTTTTTACCTTCATTTAGCCCCTAAATTCCGTGAAATTTTAGTTTTTGTGAAATTTATACACAGACGTTGGCTTTTTGCTGGCTTTTACACATATGCAAGCCTCTTTTTTAAATTGTTTCCTATAACCTGGTCTTGATAGTCCATTAGTCATTGCTGTGCCAAGTCTCTTCTGTTCCAAACTACTTAGTATGCCATGCATGCCATGCCTTCTTCTTCTCCTAAAGCATACCTTAACCACTTTAATGCATTCTTCTTTTTAATTCATAAAGCATACCTTAACCACTTTAATGCATTCTTCTTTTTGATTCATAAAGCATGGCTTAACCACTTTAATGCATTATTCTTTTTAATTCATAAAGCATACCTTAACCACTTTAATGCATTCTTTTTTTAATTCATAAAGCATATCTTAACCACTTTAATGCTTGCCATGCATTCTTCTCTACTTCTTCCTAGTTTAATATTTGGGATGCCCACGTGGATATAATGTAAAAATTACTGAGGTAATGCTACCTAGCGGCAGATAGCTTTGTGTAAACGCGGGGTGGTGTACGTAAAACCACATTTAAGAAAGCGAATCTGGTGAGCGCCTCTAACAGCGGCATGTATTGTCACTTGTATTACTACAGGTGGCTCAGTGTATAGTGCCGGCGCTCTAGGTTCAGGAGCGCCACATATTACCTTTTGCTCAGTGTCGCTCTGCCATACATTTCAATGGGGTTTCATTTGTTGGTGTTTAAATAGTGTGTTGGGCAAAATGATTTTTTTTTGCTTAAATCATTGTGGGACCTCTGCTGGCCTGCAAACAAACACTTTTGTAACACAGGATTAGGTATTTTTTCTTGCACCTAGGTTAAAAAAAATGGAGATTGCTTGTATTCTTATTATAGTAAGATCCCAGATGTCCATGCAAGCACCGTGCGACATGCATTCGCAGTCTGGATTGGTGGCATGAAAAAATGTGAAATAATACAATTCTGTGAAGTACTCACCTGTAGAATTGTTATTATACGCATACAGCACGTCCTGCTCCATCTATAATAATAACACATGGGTAATACTCCGCCAGAGGGTGCTGTTCACTGCAGACATGCAAAAACAGGCTCCTCCCGGCCCTTCATATACCCAGGGACCTCCCACAAATCCCCAGTATTGAAAAGCAGTGAGAAAAGAAGCCGGGAGAACCAACCACCAACTGGTAACAATAGTAATGATAACAATCACCATACAGGGGATGCGGAAAAATGTAAAACCAGGGTGGGGTGGAGCAGGACATGCTGTATGCGTATAATACTAATTCTACAGGTGAGTACTTCACAGAATTGTATTATTCTAAGCATACAGCACGTCCTGCTCCTTCTATAATAATAACACATGGGACATCCAATAGCAGTGTCCATAAAGTAGGGTGGGATCCCCAAAAAACAAGGCACAGCGGACAGTAAAGGCACTGTCACCTGCAAAACTTTGCAACTAGGCATGACATGAGCAGAGGCTCTAACGTCAATCTCATAACAAGACCTTTGAAAGGTATGAACAGAGACAAGCAACAGTCTAGTAACTTATTCAACAGAAAAAAACCTGGTGCTGAAGGGCCAATGGTACCCAAACACCAATATAACGAAATAAAATGAAAAAGGGGGATTCTTCCCCCTTAAAGGAATAGGCCAGTGTAACGGCCCAACCAGCCCACAGGCAACAGAAGCCTCGTGGAAAACTTAGAACTCCCCCAAGGGGAATGAGAACTGGTCACCCGTCAAAAGGCGGGAATACTGACCCCTTCATTAGCAAGAAGCCGAAAGCTTTACTCAGGACCAGAAGGCATCCAAGTAAGATCAATCCAAAGGGCGCAGTGGCCCTGAAAGCAAGCGATATCAGGCGCATACATAAGGAGGCGCCCGCAGACCCCAAGGGCATCAGTCCCCCTAAGGGACAAGAAACCATCAGGAAAAATTGCCACACCTGTTGAGGGAATGTAGACCCTTAACATTAGCATTATTAAGAATAAGGTCCGTAGTTAGACTAAAAGGACTTAACAATGATCATAAAACACCACTTGGGCACAGAAGGTCCGGCATAAGATGGAATACCACCACGGCATGGTGTGCATATAGATATATATTGTGGAGATTAGCTCTGGTAGGCGACCGGGTGTCAGCAGTATAGAGGCGGAGGCAAACAGTTCAAAGTAAAGTCTGTGTTTATTTCACACAAAAATCCACAAAAGCATATGTCCATACAGGTTACATCACCTTTTCAGGAAACCGCAGCATAAATGATACAGTCAGGCAAACAGCTTTTAGTCCTTGAGCAAAGGTCCTGTTTACAGTCAAATAGGCCTCAGGTCCGCATGAACAGCCTCCACAGGAGATTTCAGCCAGGCTCACAGAGTCTCACTCCCATGTGAGCTCTAGACAAAGGACTCGCCACAGCTGATTCCCCAGGCTATTTAAACAGCCCGCAAAACCCGGACCTGGGTAGTGGGATGGAGTCCCACCCTGCTCTACTCCATCCCAGTAAAGCCCAGGTTAGCCTTTCGGCTATTCTAAAGCAACAGCAGCAAACTGCCACCAGCAGCTGATGCTGGAAATCAGACTACACGACTTTACTGCACCAATGACAGGTACATTGGTGCTACATACCTGCCGTCAATGACGGCCCCTTGCACCACCTTACCACATACCCCCCCCCCTTTGTTCAACCCTGAGGGGGTGGACACATGCCAAACAATGTGCTCGGGACAGGGCATCCGCATTACCCAATAATCGTCCCGCTCTGTGCTCAACTGTGAACTTGAAGTTTTGTAGTGACAAGTACCATCGGGTGACCCTGGCATTCCTGTCCTTAGCCTGGCACATCCACTTGAGGGGAGAGTGGTCCGTAATCAGACGGAACCTTCTCCCCAGCAAGTAGTAGCGAAGAGACTCCAGGGCCCATTTAATGGCCAAACACTCCCTCTCCACTATACTATACCAGGTCTCCGCGGGTGTTAATTTGCGACTCATGTAGACAACGGGGTGCTCCTCCCCGTTGACTTCCTGAGACAGTACAGCACCGAGACCTACCTCGGAGGCATCGGTCTGCACTATGAACTCCCTCTTAAAGTCGGGTGTCACCAACACCGGAGACCCACACAGGGCAGACTTCAAAGCGGAGAACGCTTTTTCGGCCTGTTCATTCCACTTCACCATGACAGACTTGCGTCCCTTTAACAGGTCTGTCAATGGTGCCGCTAGGGTGGCAAAATTGGGAATGAACCGCATATAATATCCCACCAACCCCAGAAATAACTTTACCTGGCGGGCGGTGTTAGGCCGTGGCCAGTTACGGATGGCTTCTAGTTTGTTCACCTGGGGCTTGATCACTCCTCGTCCAATCACATAGCCCAGGTATTTTGTTTCTTCTAGGCCTAAAGCACATTTTTTCGGGTTTGCCGTCAACCCAGCCTTCCTGAGGGAATCCACTACGGCCTGGACTTTGGGTAGGTGACTTTCCCAATCCATGCTATGGATAATTATATCGTCCAGATATGCCGAAGCATACCGACGATGTGGCCTGAGGACAATATCCATTAACCTTTGGAACGTAGCGGGAGCGCCGTGTAACCCAAAGGGTAATACCTTGTATTGGAACAGTCCTTCTGGTGTAATAAAGGCTGTTTTCTCTTTGGCAGCCTCAGTCAAGGGCACCTGCCAGTACCCTTTTGTGAGGTCCAAAACCGAAAAGTACCTGGCTTGGCCTAGCTTCTCAATGAGTTCATCTACCCGGGGCATAGGGTAGGCATCAAACTTGGAAACTTCATTAAGTTTGCGGACCATCGGGCTTGGGAATCAAGACTATGGGGCTGGCCCACTCACTCTTTGATTCTTCAATCACATCTAACCGGAGCATTTGCTGCACTTCCTCCGCGATAGCTTGTCGCCGGGACTCAGGTACCCGGTAAGGCCTCAACCGGATCTTGACCTGAGGTTCCGTGACAACATCATGTTGGATGACCGAAGTGCGCCCAGGGAGTTCTGAAAACACGTCTGTGTTTCTGCTAATAAACTCCCTGGCTTCCTGAGTCTGTTTAGAGGAGAGGTTGTCGCCAGTTTTCACCTCGACTACTGCTTCTCTAATAACAGACCGAGGAATGGGACGCTCCACCCCCACCATACCTGGTCGGGGACTGTCACCCCCAGGGGTCTCCCTGTCTTTCCACAGTTTCAGCAGGTTTACATGGTACACCTGCTCTGGCTTCCTTCGCCCAGGCTGATGTACCTTGTAAGTCACTTCCCCAACTTTTTCAATGACCTCATAGGGACCCTGCCACCTAGCTAGAAATTTACTGTCCACCGTGGGTACCAGAACCACAACTCTGTCACCTGGGTTAAAGTTCCGTACCCTGGCTTGCCGATTATAAATCCTGCTTTGGGCCCGCTGCGCTGCCTCCATGTGTTCTCTGACAAGCGGCAAGACGGTCTCTATTCGTTCCTGTAGGTGAGTAACGTACTCTACCACACTTTTGTGGGGTGTGGGTTGCTGTTCCCAGGCCTCCTTGGCTATATCCAACAGGCCCCGTGGATGTCGACCGTATAAGAGTTCGAAGGGCGAGAACCCCGTAGAGGCCTGGGGCACCTCTCGCACTGCGAACATCAGATAGGGCAGCAGCAAGTCCCAATTCTTCCCATCCTTGGCGACCACCCTTTTTAACATGGTCTTTAAAGTTTGATTAAACCGTTCTACTAGGCTGTCTGTTTGCGGGTGGTAAACGGATGTCCGCAACTGTTTCACCTGCAGCAGTTTACAGAGCTCTTTCATTACTTTCGACATAAACGGGGTACCTTGATCGGTCAGGACCTCTTAAGGCAGACCTACTCTGGAAAACATTTCCATAAGCTCCTTAGCAATGAGCTTGGCAGAGGTGTGACGCAGGGGCACTGCCTCAGGGTACCGCGTGGCATAGTCCAAGATCACCAGAATATGTTGGTGCCCTCTAGCGGATTTTGGCACTGGACCCACTAGATCCATGGCAATCCGCTCAAAGGGTACCTCAATAACTGGGAGAGGATCTAAGGGACCACGGTAATGAGGCTGAGGGCTGGTCATCTGACATGTTGGGCAGGACTCACAATATCTCTCCACCTCCTTGTACACACTGGGCCAGTAGAATCGCTGTAAAACGCGGTCCAGTGTTTTCTGCTGGCCTAGGTGTCCACCCAGGTGGGCCAAATCCAACACCAACTTGCGATATGGATTGGGTACCACCAATTGTTCCACCACTTCTTCACGTACCTTGTTTACTCGGTACAACATTTCCTGGTGAACCACAAAGCGAGGAAACTGTAACTCCGCCCCTGGCTGTTGTGGTTCACCTTCCACCTCAGGAACATTCTCCCAGGCCCGAGACAGTGTCGGGTCCTGGTGTTGAGCGGTACCAAAGTTAATTGTGGAGACATGGAGATCTGCCAACTCTGGACCTGTTGCCAACTCTTCCACATCTCCAACCATAACATTTAGTGGGGTTGAGTCCCCCTCTTCCATTTTAGGGGCGGGCACCTCTTCCACGGTGCCTCCTGATTCCGGTTCCCAGGGCACCGGGGTCTCCCCTGAGTAGGGCCAGTCTATAGAGGACACACCCGCCTCGTGGGTTTCCGGAACTGCCAACTTGGCCCACAGTGACCTGAACCCTGGAAAGTCTCTCCCAATAATCAGTTCATACGGGAGTTTAGCGGCGACAGCGACTTCATGTTTCCAGCTGCCGGAGACGGTGGTGAGAGACACTTGTGCTGTGACATAGTCTCTCAAGTCCCCATGAATGCACAAAACCCCGGTTTTCCGCCCAGTGTACTCATCGGGCAGTACTAAGGCGGGTCTTGCCAGGGTAACCATACTCCCCGAGTCCAAAAGGGCCACAGCCAGGGTGTCTCCCACTTTCACCTGACAGAGGTGACTTTGCCCCACAAGCTCAGGGACACCGGCAGCACACAGCCTCCTGGCATACATGGAAGGGCGGTAACCAAAGTTCACGTCCATGGGCTCCCCCTGGTGGGGACAATTGGCTCTGATATGTCCCGGCTCCTTACATCCCCAACACAACACTTGGGCAGGGACTTTGGGGGGTAGGTCCTGAGGGGGTTTAGGGGACGCCACTCGCCTGAGCTGGGGCGGGGACCTCCGGGGTTTCCCCGAATCCCTCCTTATGGAGCCGCCTTGCACGTTCCTGGTGGCCTCATATCGCTCCACTAGGTCCACCATCCCTAGTGCGTTGTCAGGGGATACCTGGCCAACCCAGTGCTGAAGAGGGTGCAGTAAAGCCCTCCAGAAAATGTCCGCCAGCAAGCGGTCCAACATGGCAGTGGGGCTTAACAACTCCGGCTGCAGCCATTTTTGCAGCAGGTGCAGCAGTTTATAATACTGGGGTCGGGCGGGCTCTGCCGACTGGTAGCTCCACTGATGCACCCGCTGAGCCCGAACCCACACATTCACCCCCAGTCTGGCCAGTATCTCACCCTTCAGAGTCGGGTAGTCAGCGGCTTGGTCCTCTGGGAGATCAAACAACACCTGCTGGGGTCCAGACGCCAGAAATGGAGCGATGACATCAGCCCACTGGTCATGCGGCAACTTCTCCCTTGCAGCCACCTTTTCAAACACCGCCAGGTAAGTCTCAACGTCATCTGAAGGGGTCATTTTTGTGAGCGCCAAGCGGACAGCTTTCCGGGCATCAGAAATACTTTTGGGCGCACCTGCAGCTTGCTGCGCCATCATATGTTGCAAAAACAGCTGGTTGGTCTCCTGCTGCTGCTTGTTGGCCTCCTGCTGCTGCAGATTTGCCTCCAAGAGCGCTTTCACGACCGCCTCCATTTTGTCTGCAGTCCCAGGTAGCAGCCTGGCAGGTTTAATATAGGACATGCACAAAACAAAAACTTTTCCGTCGGTTGCTCCTAGCAACGGCCTCACTGCTGTGCCCGCATCCGACACCAAATGAGGAGATTAGCTCTGGTAGGCGACCGGGTGTCAGCAGTATAGAGGCGGAGGCAAACAGTTCAAAGTAAAGTCTGTGTTTATTTCACACAAAAATCCACAAAAGCATATGTCCATACAGGTTACATCACCTTTTCAGGAAACCGCAGCATAAATGATACAGTCAGGCAAACAGCTTTTAGTCCTTGAGCAAAGGTCCTGTTTACAGTCAAATAGGCCTCAGGTCCGCATGAACAGCCTCCACAGGAGATTTCAGCCAGGCTCACAGAGTCTCACTCCCATGTGAGCTCTAGACAAAGGACTCGCCACAGCTGATTCCCCAGGCTATTTAAACAGCCCGCAAAACCCGGACCTGGGTAGTGGGATGGAGTCCCACCCTGCTCTACTCCATCCCAGTAAAGCCAAGGCTAAGTAATCGGATCAACCTTCTCAGGCACACGTCTGATTGAGACAGGAGCCCCCAGAGAAGCGACTTGGACTACAAAGCAGCTCAGACAGCATCCAGCATAAGTCCCAAGGGAAAATCTGCAGGGCAAACAGAATGAAAAATGGATCCCAACAGGAACCACATAAACTACTTGGGAGATGCCCATGAGCAAACCCCAAGAGAATTCCTCACAAGGAAGACAGGACCAGACTCCTACAGGAAGACAGCCAGGACAGAACCTGGACCTTCAGAGTACCTAGATGGGGAGCCAACCCCAACCTATGCTGTAAAGACTCTAGAACCCTGGGAACCAAGAACGTCCAACAGGTAAGAGACCAAAACTCATGCCAATCAGTATGGGTACACCATGAACCACAATAGACGGAGGAAGAGGAAGCCAAGGAAGCTTGCTCCTAGCCCCCCATATACCAAGTCACCCAGAAGATAAAAATTAAAGTAAATTACCGCGCTAGAAATTTATATGTTCCAATAGGATTCCTTTTACAGAGTAGCACTGCTCAACGTGTCAAAATCTGAACATCCCACAGATCTCAATAGCAATAGAAATAGTAAATGGTATCACACAGAGCAGTTAATTGATAGACATCATAATTTATCATCAAGACATTGGTATAAAGTCCCTTTTAATGTCCCATGGATTCAAGCGTGATGTCACCGTGGTTAGAAAAATCTTCAAATCACCTAAACACGTGCCCGCCACCTCCTAATTTATGCTCTTACCAGAGGGGGATTTAATCAATCATCTTATTAGATTTAATGTTTTCATAGAAATTCCTCCTTTTTGGAATTGTGATTTATTTCCTTGCAAACTCCACTTGGAATAGATCCCAGTAACCTCCTTCCTCTGGGTCACCAAGGTTTATAAGCAAATGCCTTCAATTGGGGCTTAGTTAGAATTTCAACCATGCAAGCAAAAGAGAAGGAGAAAGGGATCTAGCGCAATAGGTTTTTAATAAACATTAAAAGCTATAAAAGGTGCCAGTATCGCACTCACATTTAAACAATAAAATTTGCGCATTAAATACCAGGAGCGGTTCTCACCCAACCTCTATTCCATCGGCCAATAGTGGAAGGAATGGGGGTACCGCCTCCAGCGTGTTGTTCCAAGGACTGCAAGGTGAATATTCCTGATGCTGCCGCTGTCCTCAGTAACGCGTTTCGTTGCTTGTAGCAACTTCTTCCTGACTGATGGCGCGGCGGCATCTGCAGCGTTTTAAATGATTAAGATGAAGGCGCGTTAGGAGACGTATGACGTCATCGCGCAGTGTACGGACTGGGTGGCGAATCGCCTGCCCCTGGAGCAGTTTATTCCTAACTGATTGGATGTTGTGTGACAGGAGCTGGCCTATCAGAGAACTGTATACCAGGCTCTTGTCCGTCCAATGCTATGCTTCGTTTCATGATTGATAGGTAAACTTGCCAATCGGCTCGGGCCTTTTCTATTAGTTTGCTTTGGGCTACTGGGCGCGTTTATTACAGTATAATAGGACACATTCCTATCAAGTGCTTCTCGCGCGCCTACGCCTGCTCGCGCAGACAAGGAGACATATCGCCTGCCCCATATATGATTTATTCCTGGCTAGTTGGATGTTGTATAAGCAAAGCTGGCCAATCAGGGGGCTGTATAAAGGGACTGGCCAATCAGAGAGCTATGTAACGGCCTCTTTTCCGCCCAATGCTGTGCTTTGTTTTGTGATTGACAGGCGGATTCACCAATTGGCTCAAACTTTTTCTTTTAATTGACTTTAGATTGCTGGACGCGTTCAATACAGTATGACAGGATGCGCTCCTGTCAAATACTGCTGACGCGCCTACATGTATTTACTAACAGGACCAGGGTGGTGGGAGGAACAATTCATCTATACAAACAACTGGCCCCAGCTATCGTGCTGGTGGCGATATATAGATGATGTGTTCTGTATTTGGGATGGCCCCCAACAACAGATGGAAGACTTTCTCCAAGCGATCAATGTCAATACGTTCAACCTTGAATTTACTGCTGAAACAGATAAGGAATCCATCCACTTTTTAGATCTCACCATCAGGAAAGAGGGAAACAGGCTGGTAAGCTCCACCTACTTTAAAAGCACAGATCGGAACGGATATGTTCCATCATCCAGCTGCCATCATCCGAGTTGGCTAAAAGCTATCCCAAAGGGGCAGTTTATGAGAGTGAGGAGAAACTGTACGTCTATACAAGACTATGATCTCCAATCAGCTCTGTTAACCCAAAGATTTATAGAGAAAGGATATGCAAAAAGAGAGGTTGAGGATCAAAGGGGACAAATAAGGAGACTAGAAAGGGCTCCCCTTATACAGGCTCCAACTAAGAAACCAAAGGCAGCACAAATGGATTTTTCGTTCCTAACCACATTTAATTCACAACATAAACAGCTTAAGGAATTACTGACTAAACATTGGCATATCCTAAAGTGCGATCCTGTTTTGGGGCCATCATTACCACAACACCCAAAAATTATATATCGAAAGGCCTCCAATTTGAAGGATAAACTCACCAAGAGTTATGTAGATCCCCCCAAACCTATAACTCTGGTAAGCAATCCCTTGGTAGGCTTTTACAAATGTGGAACCTGCGCAGGATGCAGAATTTGTATCCCACTAGAGAAACCTAAGAAAACCTTCACAGATTTACAAACACAAAAAATGTATAAAATCACTAAATTTATATCGTGTCAGACTGCAGGGGTAGTATATCTAATATGGTGCCCGTGCAAACTAATGTATGTAGGAAGAACCACCCGTCCATTGAAGGTTAGAATACGTGAACACCTGTATAACATCAGAAAAGGGTTGGACACGCATAGCCTATCAGCGCATTTCAAACAGTGTCACTCACAGGATCCCAGCTTACTGTCATTTGTGGGGATAGATCGAACTGATAAACATTGGAGGGGGTCAAACATGGTGAGGGAAATATCACGCAAGGAAAGCCAATGGATCTACACACTGGACACCTTCACACCGAAAGGTCTAAACGTGGAGTTTGACCTAAACTGCTTTATTGACACATCCTAGCACTAGTATAAGGTCAGCATAACCCTTCCTCCCAAGCACTCCCTAGTCACTATTACTGCATTTAACTACTATTTTATTAAAAATTAAGGCAACCTGCCAAAAGTTGCACACAGCAACCAAACACATCAGTTTACACTACCTAACATCACTGTTAGTTCACTCAGGATTAATTTAATAATATGAGTTTTCACTATTTAAAGAGATGGTCTAGGCCCTCATGAAGCTAAACTTTCGGGCCTATAACATATAATTAGACAGTTTAGGTCCACCTGAAGTAACACTTACACCTCTGATCTAAACAAGGAGCTACGTGATCATTGGATTAAGTAAGAGGAAATAGTATGAGCACACATTGCACCACACTAGTCACAACTAAGACTTTAAGCACGGGTGTTTACATTAAGACACAGTTTAGGTCCTCATAAAGCGAAAATTTCGGCCCCCCCACTCACACTGGGATGGTTTAGGTCCTCATAAATCATGGCATTTTTGGTCTACCAAGCAGCCATATTAACGCTGGAACAAGTGTTTTTAGAATAATTACAGCATTGGTGCCACAGCGTCTGGATAACGAATATGGCTTAATATGTCTAAATAAGTTTAATGAATGTTTATTTGTAAACCTGAGCGGTTTTCATCTAACCAATATAATTCCTGCTGACAGCTAAGTCACTGCATATAAGAGTACAATATTCAGCAAACAAATGGTCCTGTTAGTAAATACATGTAGGCAGGGCCGGATTAAGAGCATCCCGGGCCTGGTGCTGTAGATTTTGACGGGCCTATTTATCGAAGTATATAAAATGAAAACGCAACACAAAGCAATTTTGTTTAAGACAAAGTGCATTTGTTACATGTCTAATGTACATTAAATTACCAGGATAGCTGAATACATGTTAGTGTATGAAAATTTTGCATATCTTCATAGAGTTTGTTCTATGCTATGCCCCCAGACTGTAACACCTATCCGATGTGACGTCACACCCACAGCTTTTTTGATTAACACACAGGGCTTGCTACAGGGCTGAAACACGAGAAGCAGGGCAGGATTAAGAGTGGTGGAGGCCCCAGTGAGGGGTGAGGGAATCGACTGGCCCTGGAGTCTATTAGGCTCCAGGACAGGCAAAATGTGCCTCTTTACAGTGAAACAAAACCCAGGAAATTTGGCTTTCCCAGGTTTTATTCCAGTTCCCTGGGGAATCCCAAATTGGCATGCCCTGCTGTTTGAAAACCACCCAAAATGATGATTTTCAATCACCTCTTCCTGGTTCCAGCGGTGCATGTGTGCGGCTTTTGCCCAATGAGATCCGCCTGCGTGGTCACGTCAATTCAGCAAACGGCTCTCATTGACTAGAATGGGGAGTGTGCACTGTTGCATCCTCCAGGGCGTGCTAGCACGCTGCCACGGTACGCTTCACATTCAGAACATTGAAAGCTGCCTGCCGAATGACATAGTCACGACATACGGCGAAAAGGTAAGTGTTTACGGGTGTCCTGGGGGGTTTCACACAGTGAGGCATCCCGATTTTGGATGCCCCGCGGGGAGGGATCGGATCAGCCTGGGAATCTTATAGATTCCCGGGACGATCTAGCAGGGTGTTGGTCCACTTTAATATGACTGCCTGACTTATGACTACATATAAGGTATGTACCAGTATAGCATTCCCAGCTACAAGCATCTTAGACCCGCACAACACGCAGACAGAACTATATAGACACATACTACAAGATGCAGAAGGCACTACATACCCCCTCCTTCCCCAGGATGCAGACAGCACACAAACACGCACACACACACACACACATCACAACACGCAGACAGCACTATATACACACATACTACAAGATGCAGACAGCACTATATACACACATACTACAAGATGCAGACGGCACTATATACACACATACTACAAGATGCAGACGGCACTATATACACACATACTACAAGATGCAGACAGCACTATATACACACATACTACAAGATGCAGACAGCACTATATACACACATACTACAAGATGCAGACGGCACTATATACACACCTACTACAAGATGCAGACGGCACTATATACACACATACTACAAGATGCAGACAGCACTATATACACACATACTACAAGATGCAGACAGCACTATATACACACATACTACAAGATGCAGACAGCACTATATACACACATACTACAAGATGCAGACAGCACTATATACACACATACTACAAGATGCAGACAGCACTATATACACACATACTACAAGATGCAGACAGCACTATATACACACCTACTACAAGATGCAGACAGCACTATATACACACATACTACAAGATGCAGACAGCACTATATACACACATACTACAAGATGCAGACGGCACTATATACACACCTACTACAAGATGCAGACAGCACTATATACACACATACTACAAGATGCAGACAGCACTATATACACACATACTACAAGATGCAGACGGCACTATATACACACATACTACAAGATGCAGACAGCACTATATACACACATACTACAAGATGCAGACAGCACTATATACACACATACTACAAGATGCAGACAGCACTATATACACACATACTACAAGATGCAGACAGCACTATATACACACCTACTACAAGATGCAGACGGCACTATATACACACATACTACAAGATGCAGACGGCACTATATACACACATACTACAAGATGCAGACGGCACTATATACACACATACTACAAGATGCAGACGGCACTATATACACACATACTACAAGATGCAGACGGCACTATATACACACATACTACAAGATGCAGACAGCACTATATACACACATACTACAAGATGCAGACGGCACTATATACACACCTACTACAAGATGCAGACAGCACTATATACACACATACTACAAGATGCAGACGGCACTATATACACACCTACTACAAGATGCAGACAGCACTATATACACACATACTACAAGATGCAGACAGCACTATATACACACATACTACAAGATGCAGACAGCACTATATACACACATACTACAAGATGCAGACAGCACTATATACACACATACTACAAGATGCAGACAGCACTATATACACACATACTACAAGATGCAGACGGCACTATATACACACCTACTACAAGATGCAGACGGCACTATATACACACATACTACAAGATGCAGACAGCACTATATACACACATACTACAAGATGCAGACGGCACTATATACACACCTACTACAAGATGCAGACAGCACTATATACACACATACTACAAGATGCAGACATCACTATATACACACCTACTACAAGATGCAGACGGCACTATATACACACCTACTACAAGATGCAGACAGCACTATATACACACATACTACAAGATGCAGACGGCACTATATACACACCTACTACAAGATGCAGACAGCACTATATACACACATACTACAAGATGCAGACAGCACTATATACACACATACTACAAGATGCAGACGGCACTATATACACACATACTACAAGATGCAGACGGCACTATATACACACATACTACAAGATGCAGACGGCACTATATACACACCTACTACAAGATGCAGACAGCACTATATACACACATACTACAAGATGCAGACGGCACTATATACACACATACTACAAGATGCAGACGGCACTATATACACACATACTACAAGATGCAGACAGCACTATATACACACCTACTACAAGATGCAGACAGCACTATATACACACATACTACAAGATGCAGACAGCACTATATACACACCTACTACAAGATGCAGACAGCACTATATACACACATACTACAAGATGCAGACAGCACTATATACACACATACTACAAGATGCAGACGGCAATATATACACACATACTACAAGATGCAGACGGCACTATATACACACATACTACAAGATGCAGACGGCACTATATACACACATACTACAAGATGCAGACGGCACTATATACACACATACTACAAGATGCAGACAGCACTATATACACACATACTACAAGATGCAGACAGCACTATATACACACATACTACAAGATGCAGACGGCACTATATACACACCTACTACAAGATGCAGACGGCACTATATACACACATACTACAAGATGCAGACAGCACTATATACACACCTACTACAAGATGCAGACGGCACTATATACACACCTACTACAAGATGCAGACAGCACTATATACACACCTACTACAAGATGCAGACAGCACTATATACACACCTACTACAAGATGCAGACGGCACTATATACACACCTACTACAAGATGCAGACAGCACTATATACACACATACTACAAGATGCAGACGGCACTATATACACACCTACTACAAGATGCAGACAGCACTATATACACACATACTACAAGATGCAGACAGCACTATATACACACATACTACAAGATGCAGACGGCACTATATACACACATACTACAAGATGCAGACGGCACTATATACACACATACTACAAGATGCAGACGGCACTATATACACACCTACTACAAGATGCAGACAGCACTATATACACACATACTACAAGATGCAGACAGCACTATATACACACATACTACAAGATGCAGACGGCACTATATACACACATACTACAAGATGCAGACGGCAATATATACCCCCCCCCCTCTTCCCCAGGATGCAGACAGCACACACACACACACACACACACACACACACACACACACATACACACACACACACACACACACACACACTGTACAACTTTAAAACCTTTTCATTGCAGCAGTGTGTGTGTCTCCTGTCAGCACATGGAGCATTAGAGGAGCAGCTCACGTCATTCTGTTTCCTGGTGAAGGGCTTGTGCTGCGCAGAGGAGGAGAGGTGGGGAGAAGGCGCTTCCTTGTCTGTCCCCCATCACTGCTGAGCTTCAGAGAGATACAGAGGGGGGAGTGACGCTGCAGGGACAGCCTACCATCCATCCAGACATTCGGCTCCTGAATGTGAGTCCTCACTATGCCCTCCCTCCGGCTCCGAGCAATGTGTCACTCTCGGCTGCTTTTAGTTGACAGCATTCCTCACTTGTCTCTGCCCCCCCCCCCCCCCCCCCATGTAACTAAGACAGCAAATCACTCACACTGAATTGCTGCGTTGCTGCGCCTCCTCCACTCAGCACCCTCTGTCTCCGATTCTTCTCTCCTTCTGTCACCTCTCATCTCTGCAGCCTGGCTGCATGCTCTTCACTCCCTCAGATTTGCACTGCGCCCCCCGGAAGCGGAAGCGATAGCTGTGCTCTGGGGGCCGGCCTCCGCGGGGGAAACAATGCTGACACTTTTTGTTCCGCTCTGTGGCACTATAGCTGGCCGGCCTGTGACAGTGCAGGGCCGGCCCTCTTCATCTGTTAAAGTGCCCGCACGGCGGACGGGCCTATGCGGGCCGCGTTTGCAGGCTGCTGGGCCTGTTTTAACGTAGGGGCCTGGAGCGGCAGCTCCATCCGCCCCTACGTTAATCCGGCCCTGCATGTAGGCGCGTCAGCAGTATTTGACAGGAGCGCATCCTGTCATACTGTATTGAACGCGTCCAGCAATCTAAAGCCAATTAAAAGAAAAAGTTTGAGCCAATTGGTGAATCCGCCTGTCAATCGCAAAACAAAGCACAGCATTGGGCGGAAAAGAGGCCGTTACATAGCTCTCTGATTGGCCAGTCCCTTTATACAGCCCCCTGATTGGCCAGCTTTGCTTATACAACATCCAACTAGCCAGGAATAAATCATATATGGGGCAGGCGATGTCTCCTTGTCTGCGCGAGCAGGCGTAGGCGCGCGAGAAGCACTTGATAGGAATGTGTCCTATTATACTGTAATAAACGCGCCCAGTAGCCCAAAGCAAACTAATAGAAAAGGCCCGAGCCGATTGGCAAGTTTACCTATCAATCATGAAACGAAGCATAGCATTGGACGGACAAGAGCCTGGTATACAGTTCTCTGATAGGCCAGCTCCTGTCACACAACATCCAATCAGTTAGGAATAAACTGCTCCAGGGGCAGGCGATTCGCCACCCAGTCTGTACACTGCGCGATGACGTCATACGTCTCCTAACGCGCCTTCATCTTAATCATTTAAAACGCCGCAGATGCCGCCGCGCCATCAGTCAGGAAGAAGTTGCTACAAGCAATGAAACGCGTTACTGAGGACAGCGGCAGCATCAGGAATATTCACCTTGCAGTCCTTGGAACAACACGCTGGAGGCGGTACCCCCATTCCTTCCACTATCGGCCGATGGAATAGAGGTTGGGTGAGAACCGCTCCTGGTATTTAATGCGCAAATTTTATTGTTTAAATGTGAGTGCGATACTGGCACCTTTTATAGCTTTTAATGTTTATTAAAAACCTATTGCGCTAGATCCCTTTCTCCTTCTCTTTTGCTTGCATGGTTGAAATTCTAACTAAGCCCCAATTGAAGGCATTTGCTTATAAACCTTGGTGACCCAGAGGAAGGAGGTTACTGGGATCTATTCCAAGTGGAGTTTGCAAGGAAAGAAATCACAATTCCAAAAAGGAGGAATTTCTATGAAAACATTAAATCTAATAAGATGATTGATTAAATCCCCCTCTGGTAAGAGCATAAATTAGGAGGTGGCGGGCACGTGTTTAGGTGATTTGAAGATTTTTCTAACCACGGTGACATCACGCTTGAATCCATGGGACATTAAAAGGGACTTTATACCAATGTCTTGATGATAAATTATGATGTCTATCAATTAACTGCTCTGTGTGATACCATTTACTATTTCTATCACCCAGAAGATAAGCCCGTCTCCAAGGGGTGAATGAATCAGCTGTCAAGCCCCAGACAAGAGTCTGTAGAGTGAGACGACAAAAGAAGGGGCCTGACAAGGGCAGAACCGCACTCCTGAGAGAGCGTACAGGTCATCAGACCTCAGCAGAAGCATCTGCGAACCACAGTTCACAAGGTCACCCAGGCCATCAATCTCACGGGTCTCTCTATCAGCACAACAGTGCGCAGAACCCCACATAGTAGGGTGAACGAAGAGAAGGCATATAAAATAGAAAGTCTATGTATAATTTTACTAAGCCCCCATGACCAGAGTCAGAATATTCTGGGACAGTAAAAACAAGGGCGGGGCCCCTGTGGTATAAGCGAGACCCAACAGAGCCACCCTAGTTGGCTCTCAGAGCGCCACCAGGATAGCATAACCTGTCCCTGAAAGGCATGTATTGGAGCGAATACCGCTGAGGAGCAGGGGGCGTAGACCCCCGCCCAGATCGGGATCAGGAACCCTCCAGAGGGATCATCCTGCTTCAGGCTCCAGACTAATAATAAAACAGACCGTTGTCTTCCAACAGAACAAGAGTCCCCAAATAGACAGTTCCTAAAAGAGGAGAAGTCCAGCCGTATAGAGTCAACGGAAGGCTCACTGTTGCAACAACCAGTAGGTAAGATGGACCCTCTAAGGGACCCTACCTAGGAACCACGGGGGGCTTTGGAAGAAAGTCCCCCCCCCCCCCGCCTACCTGCGAGACTTGGTACCCAAGGTGACCATTCACAGGAAGATGCAAGCAAAGAAGGGGGTGCCCCCTGAAAGGGCCCTTGAATATGATCAGCTCAAGAGGAACCACCTTACCAAGGGGGAATGAGCACAGACCAAGCCCCAGGGGTGCTGGAACCCCATGTAGGATCAATAACCTACTGTGCTGAAGAGCCCAAGGGCTCGGTATATAGGGGACATCATCTTATACGCCACCAACGGGCCCACCACCTGCAATCCTGCCTGGTGAAAGTAAGATGTCAGTAAGGGGGGCCCCCGTAACCAGGAGTCCACTTGTTGCCAAGGAAGAAGGCTCAAGCCTGAACCGAATCCAAGGAATGGAGATAGCAGATAAGGGACCAAGAGGGATTGAGGTGACTGAGCACCCATCCAGCAACTTCCCAGGGGACACCAATCCACTCGGCCTGACGTAGAGACTGGGGAGTAAGGAGAGACGACCCGGTAGGTCCTAATGCGGACGCCCCCCCCCCCAGGCATGTCCGCGACATCCCCCCCATTCGCACCATGGCAAGTAGCCTGGGAGCGAAAGAGAGGCCACCAACAATGCCTCAAGCCGCAGGGTTGGTCCTGCCACACCGCCTAGTAACGGTCTTGGTGTCCAGCAGACACAGGGGGAACTAAGAAGATCTAGAACTCCACCGGAGGTCGGAAGCCCCCCTTTGCACAGGGCGCCTGTGTCCCAAGACAGAGATGTCATATAGGGACTACCTGTGAGAGTAGAATTGCCAGGCCTACCATAGGCCAGCGTGGCCCAGACTGCCTCATACTGTTGAGGGAAGGAGGAAGGTTAATATAGAGGCCAGAGCCCCATACTGTTAAGGGCAACCTGTAAGTAAGCCCAAACTCTGTAGGCCCAGTACGGCCTACACCAATACCTGAGGGAAAACCAGGGGCTAGAAGCACCCTGACAACCACTGAGAGGGACCGCCCAGCAAAAGCTATCCTGTGTCCAGGGGAAATACCTCCTGGAACCACCAGAAGGAGAAGGTACATTCCTAGATGGTGGACAGCTGCTGCAGCATTACCCTCGCCCAGAAGGGCGAGGGCGTCCCTTCATGCTTGGGAGGTCTTGGCAGATTTGGACTTAGCCCTGCCAGAGGGCCCAGGGCGTAGCCTGCCCACCCCATGGTGGAAATCCACACCGAACAGTTGGAAGCACACCCCAGGTTCGCGTTTGACACTAACGTAGGGAGGTGGAGGGGTGACCCTGCCCCGGGGAGGCCGGGGCGGCCTTCTGCGCAAGGGTGCCTTACCCTTTTTACCAAAAAGGTCCAAACGGGCCCCAAACAGTCGCAGCCAGACCAGGCGGCGAATAGCTACCACAAGGGCAGAGGTTCTGGCACACATCTTAATGGTGTCATCCAGTGCTGAGAGGATAAACTTCACAAACGCATCACAGACGCATTAAACACCCCCCAAGGGAGGTCCTCAGGACGGTGATCTAGTACTTTTCTGACAAGAGTCCTGGCGGCCACCGCAGTGATGGCCGCGGCACAGGCCGGGCGCAGAACCGTCCCAGCACACGAGAAGGCGTGGGAAGCCAGTCTGTCAATGTGCCGGTCCTCAGCAGCCCGAAGGGTACGGTAAAAAGGAGCCGTCATGAAAGGGGGGTTAGTAACCCCTATAACCAGTGCATCCACCACAAGAGGTGCTGACCAAAAATTAACCACATCAGGAGGGAAAGGGTACTTCCAATCAAAGACCCCTGGGACCCCTTTAAGCTTACAAGGCGATTCCCATTCTTGGGATATAAGATTCTGGAAAATGATCCTGTTCTAGGAACTCCAAGCGCGGCGGCGCTGTATGGAAACTCTCCTTTTTAGGCTTGGGGGTCTCCCCAGGGGGGGAGATTGACAAAACCTCAAAGATCTTAATAAGAATTTCATCTGTGTCACACAGGCCCCAAGAACCGGGCCCAGAATCCTCACAGCACCCGGGCATCTCGTTCGAGGAGCCCGAATCTGAGAATAGCTCACCTTCCTCAGAAGAATCAAGGTCCTGCATATCAGCAGAGTCATCGGTATCGTTAGGAACCGGAGAGCCAGGAGACGTCAGGGACCGCTTCTTACCAGGGCCCATATGCTCCGCCAATCCAGACAGCACCTGCTCCGCCGTAGGCAGCACGCGCGGCACAGTTTGCAGGTTATCCCCGCTCGAGTGGGACTCATCAGGAGTGATATTTAGGTCCGGGGAGACGGGTGTATTGAAGGGAGGTGCAGCCACTGGCAGACCTGCCTGTTCAGCACACGGTCCGCAGACCCGTGCTCTGTCAGCCTCAGCCTGGGGCTGACCACACACTGCACACAGCCGGTCACGTCCCAGAGGGACCCCGGGTACATAATTCTGAGATGCCTCCATATGGTGATTATCTGAGCAGTATACGTGCAGGGATTTACGCAATAGGCAACCCTGGATGCCCCAAGACCCGCTAGGAAGTGGGAGAATTTGTTATGTGGACCCGCTGTAATATATGTTAGGCCGGGAGAAGCCACCGAAGTCCTGACGTCTGAAATACAAAATGGGACAAGAGGGGTGGTGTCAGTGCCATGCGCAGCCGAATACACATAGAACCATGCCGCCCCAGAGGGCACTTACATGACCAAGGGAGGAGGCGAACCGCACCACGCGCGCGCGCGAAGATTGACAAAATGGCGCCAAGCGAACCTCGAGGGGCGGGCCAGACCAGGCTGTGACGCGGATCGCGTCATGCCGAGTCTCCGCCTCCCCCAAAGAGCGCGAAGCTCTAACCAACAGAAATAAGTAGGACAGTTGGATAGAAGGCGCATGCATAAAGATGCTGTCACGTTGGAAATTGTTAATGAAAAGACAAATGGCTCGCAACTGTATAGCAAGAAGCGCGACACTGGCACCCAATAAAAATAAAAACCAAAGGCCTTAACGTGTTACTTCACACTAGGACTGCCACACATACCCCCCCCCCTTCTTTTCCCCCGAGTTACGGGAGGAAGCGAGGGGGAAGAGGACCAGCGTCCATGGACTAAATCTGTGAGGGGCACGGGCAACAATGCGGGAGGGGCATCCACTAGAGGCTCACCATCGGCCTAACTGCCTACCCTATGGTGGGGGATTGCGGTGAAGCATGGCTCCGTTCAGCACACAAGGTGCTGCCTACCTTCACCCGACCCACACAGCCCAGGCTGGGAGGCATATTCTTCTCAAAGAGGATGGGTGGAAATAGTCCCGCAGGGCCTCGGGCTGTAAAGCCCCGCTCGCCTGCGAGAGCGTGATATCTTCATGTCTTCGCAGTTCAGCGCTGCAGAGAGATCTGGGGATTTACGGGAGGTCCCTGGGTATATGAAGGGCCGAGAGGAGCCTGTTTTTGCATGTCTGCAGTGAACAGCGCCCTCTGGCGGAGTATTACCCATGTGTTATTATTATAGATGGAGCAGGACGTGCTGTATGCTTAGAATAAACTCAAATTCAATATCGTCATAAGAAGCACCCGGATCGGGTTGCAAAAATGTGGACATAAGTAGATTGGAAACGGTTTATTTGGAGCCATGAGTCAAAAGGCAATAGACTAGGGTCTGATGGGTGTACACGGAAGAAACAAAGGAAAAGGGTGCTAACGGGTCAAGAAATGGATAGAACTGTCAAGTTTAGTGGAGAAAGCCTGATGATATGGCGGAGGACTACTAGGGAGGGTAGCTAAGGCCATCCTGAAGGTCTCATAGACACACTGTTACCAGTAAGATGGTGAGATGATAAATAAGAAATATGGTTACTAGGGGTGGGATAATGAATGTGGGACTCCTCTACCAAAAGATTGTTGTTTATTTGATAAAAGGTCCAACCGGTAATGTTTGAGGAAGGTGTGGGGTGAGGGCCAGGTACCTGCCTTGCAAATTTAATCCAAGGAAGCACCTGTCCTTTCTGCCCAGGAGGTAGAAGTGGAGTGTGGAGTGTGCAGCTATGTATAGAGGAGGAGTATCCATGCAAGTGTAGGCCAGGGAAATAGCCTGTCTGATCCATTTTGCAATGGTGGTTTTAGAGAAAGCTATACCTCTGTTCTTCCCACTAAAGGATATAAACACATGTCACATAAACATACAGTACAAAGGGTTTTAGGAAGAATGTGCATTGTATCCTTTTTTTATGTTTATGTAGATTGTATGGTTATATGGTGTATGAATTTTAATGAATATTTATTATAAAACATAACTACATGATAATAGATGTTGGAATATGGAGTTTTAAATGTTAAAGAAAGATTATATAGGAGTTAGCAGGCCAAGGCACTCATGCAGCTCTTAGGGTAATGAACCCTCTGTGTGCCCTAGCTCCACTTTTTCCACTATTGCAACTAGTTGCAACTAGTACGAGTACCACCACTAGTTGGAAACCCCTGAGATTGTTACCCCATAGGGTATTTCTAGAGATGCGCCATTGAAATACCCAACCAGGTGCAGGAGAATTGGTACCTTTTTGGTTGCACTTTCTTGAGTGTTGAGTGAAGGACTCGCTTTTTCTTGTTGCTTGACAAAGAGAGGAACGTTTTGGGTTTAGTTAAAACAACTGTCCGTTGGAAAAGTATTTTTGTCTTCAGACACCCCACTTTGTGTTTTATCTTACCCGTGCTCCTTTGCCCATGGTGTTGAGGGCTGGTGAGACCCAAGCGCACTGCAGTTAGGCCAGGTAAAAAAACAAAATAATTGTGCGGTGGACAAAATCATTTTTTCATCAATTTTGGTTTGTAATCTCAGCAGCATTTAGCTCATTTAAGGGTCGATTTAGAGCTTTGAGTATTTGTGCACTTTTTTTGCGTGGTAACCCAGGACTCAGAGACTGCCCCTATACCTGCCATTATGCCGTTTGGCCATGGGCACCCCTGGAAGAGCCCCAGAGCTACACCAATGGGCACCGGCTCCTCCCCTGCATCCCTCATGGGGGTGCATGTAATCTGGTGACCTTAAAATGGGCCAATATTTTAGCAGTTGTATACGCCAGGTGCAGAATCTCTCTTTAAAGGGACATTTAGGCTCTGCTAATTTGGGTTTTGCATTCAACTTTTAGGACCTCTGTAGCCTTCCATTCAATGGCCTTGATTCACAAAGAGTTAAAAAAAAAAAATCATGTTAGTAAAAAATTAAATTCATGAGGAAAAAGCATCACTTTTAGTGCCCTCTGGCGGAGTAAATTCATGAGGAAAAAGCATCACTTTTAGTGCCCTCTGGCGGAGTATTACCCATGTGTTATTATTATAGATGGAGCAGGACGTGCTGTATGCTTAGAATAAACTCAAATTCAATATCGTCATAAGAAGCACCCGGATCGGGTTGCAAAAATGTGGACATAAGTAGATTGGAAACGGTTTATTTGGAGCCATGAGTCAAAAGGCAATAGACTAGGGTCTGATGGGTGTACACGGAAGAAACAAAGGAAAAGGGTGCTAACGGGTCAAGAAATGGATAGAACTGTCAAGTTTAGTGGAGAAAGCCTGATGATATGGCGGAGGACTACTAGGGAGGGTAGCTAAGGCCATCCTGAAGGTCTCATAGACACACTGTTACCAGTAAGATGGTGAGATGATAAATAAGAAATATGGTTACTAGGGGTGGGATAATGAATGTGGGACTCCTCTACCAAAAGATTGTTGTTTATTTGATAAAAGGTCCAACCGGTAATGTTTGAGGAAGGTGTGGGGTGAGGGCCAGGTACCTGCCTTGCAAATTTAATCCAAGGAAGCACCTGTCCTTTCTGCCCAGGAGGTAGAAGTGGAGTGTGGAGTGTGCAGCTATGTATAGAGGAGGAGTATCCATGCAAGTGTAGGCCAGGGAAATAGCCTGTCTGATCCATTTTGCAATGGTGGTTTTAGAGAAAGCTATACCTCTGTTCTTCCCACTAAAGGATATAAACACATGTCACATAAACATACAGTACAAAGGGTTTTAGGAAGAATGTGCATTGTATCCTTTTTTTATGTTTATGTAGATTGTATGGTTATATGGTGTATGAATTTTAATGAATATTTATTATAAAACATAACTACATGATAATAGATGTTGGAATATGGAGTTTTAAATGTTAAAGAAAGATTATATAGGAGTTAGCAGGCCAAGGCACTCATGCAGCTCTTAGGGTAATGAACCCTCTGTGTGCCCTAGCTCCACTTTTTCCACTATTGCAACTAGTTGCAACTAGTACGAGTACCACCACTAGTTGGAAACCCCTGAGATTGTTACCCCATAGGGTATTTCTAGAGATGCGCCATTGAAATACCCAACCAGGTGCAGGAGAATTGGTACCTTTTTGGTTGCACTTTCTTGAGTGTTGAGTGAAGGACTCGCTTTTTCTTGTTGCTTGACAAAGAGAGGAACGTTTTGGGTTTAGTTAAAACAACTGTCCGTTGGAAAAGTATTTTTGTCTTCAGACACCCCACTTTGTGTTTTATCTTACCCGTGCTCCTTTGCCCATGGTGTTGAGGGCTGGTGAGACCCAAGCGCACTGCAGTTAGGCCAGGTAAAAAAACAAAATAATTGTGCGGAGGACAAAATCATTTTTTCATCAATTTTGGTTTGTAATCTCAGCAGCATTTAGCTCATTTAAGGGTCGATTTAGAGCTTTGAGTATTTGTGCACTTTTTTTGCGTGGTAACCCAGGACTCAGAGACTGCCCCTATACCTGCCATTATGCCGTTTGGCCATGGGCACCCCTGGAAGAGCCCCAGAGCTACACCAATGGGCACCGGCTCCTCCCCTGCATCCCTCATGGGGGTGCATGTAATCTGGTGACCTTAAAATGGGCCAATATTTTAGCAGTTGTATACGCCAGGTGCAGAATCTCTCTTTAAAGGGACATTTAGGCTCTGCTAATTTGGGTTTTGCATTCAACTTTTAGGACCTCTGTAGCCTTCCATTCAATGGCCTTGATTCACAAAGAGTTAAAAAAAAAAAATCATGTTAGTAAAAAATTAAATTCATGAGGAAAAAGCATCACTTTTAGTGCCCTCTGGCGGAGTAAATTCATGAGGAAAAAGCATCACTTTTAGTGCCCTCTGGCGGAGTATTACCCATGTGTTATTATTATAGATGGAGCAGGACGTGCTGTATGCTTAGAATAAACTCAAATTCAATATCGTCATAAGAAGCACCCGGATCGGGTTGCAAAAATGTGGACATAAGTAGATTGGAAACGGTTTATTTGGAGCCATGAGTCAAAAGGCAATAGACTAGGGTCTGATGGGTGTACACGGAAGAAACAAAGGAAAAGGGTGCTAACGGGTCAAGAAATGGATAGAACTGTCAAGTTTAGTGGAGAAAGCCTGATGATATGGCGGAGGACTACTAGGGAGGGTAGCTAAGGCCATCCTGAAGGTCTCATAGACACACTGTTACCAGTAAGATGGTGAGATGATAAATAAGAAATATGGTTACTAGGGGTGGGATAATGAATGTGGGACTCCTCTACCAAAAGATTGTTGTTTATTTGATAAAAGGTCCAACCGGTAATGTTTGAGGAAGGTGTGGGGTGAGGGCCAGGTACCTGCCTTGCAAATTTAATCCAAGGAAGCACCTGTCCTTTCTGCCCAGGAGGTAGAAGTGGAGTGTGGAGTGTGCAGCTATGTATAGAGGAGGAGTATCCATGCAAGTGTAGGCCAGGGAAATAGCCTGTCTGATCCATTTTGCAATGGTGGTTTTAGAGAAAGCTATACCTCTGTTCTTCCCACTAAAGGATATAAACACATGTCACATAAACATACAGTACAAAGGGTTTTAGGAAGAATGTGCATTGTATCCTTTTTTTATGTTTATGTAGATTGTATGGTTATATGGTGTATGAATTTTAATGAATATTTATTATAAAACATAACTACATGATAATAGATGTTGGAATATGGAGTTTTAAATGTTAAAGAAAGATTATATAGGAGTTAGCAGGCCAAGGCACTCATGCAGCTCTTAGGGTAATGAACCCTCTGTGTGCCCTAGCTCCACTTTTTCCACTATTGCAACTAGTTGCAACTAGTACGAGTACCACCACTAGTTGGAAACCCCTGAGATTGTTACCCCATAGGGTATTTCTAGAGATGCGCCATTGAAATACCCAACCAGGTGCAGGAGAATTGGTACCTTTTTGGTTGCACTTTCTTGAGTGTTGAGTGAAGGACTCGCTTTTTCTTGTTGCTTGACAAAGAGAGGAACGTTTTGGGTTTAGTTAAAACAACTGTCCGTTGGAAAAGTATTTTTGTCTTCAGACACCCCACTTTGTGTTTTATCTTACCCGTGCTCCTTTGCCCATGGTGTTGAGGGCTGGTGAGACCCAAGCGCACTGCAGTTAGGCCAGGTAAAAAAACAAAATAATTGTGCGGAGGACAAAATCATTTTTTCATCAATTTTGGTTTGTAATCTCAGCAGCATTTAGCTCATTTAAGGGTCGATTTAGAGCTTTGAGTATTTGTGCACTTTTTTTGCGTGGTAACCCAGGACTCAGAGACTGCCCCTATACCTGCCATTATGCCGTTTGGCCATGGGCACCCCTGGAAGAGCCCCAGAGCTACACCAATGGGCACCGGCTCCTCCCCTGCATCCCTCATGGGGGTGCATGTAATCTGGTGACCTTAAAATGGGCCAATATGTTAGCAGTTGTATACGCCAGGTGCAGAATCTCTCTTTAAAGGGACATTTAGGCTCTGCTAATTTGGGTTTTGCATTCAACTTTTAGGACCTCTGTAGCCTTCCATTCAATGGCCTTGATTCACAAAGAGTTAAAAAAAAAAAATCATGTTAGTAAAAAATTAAATTCATGAGGAAAAAGCATCACTTTTAGTGAATCACCAGATGAAAGTCAATGGCACTTTTTTACTCCTGAGAAAAGTATTACACTTTTTAGCCCTTTTTACCTGTAGCAAAAAGTATCATTGACTTTCATTGTCTTCCTATCTGTTGATTCATCAACACTGAAATTCTCAGGCTTTTTTCTCATGAAATGTTTTTTTACTACCAACTCCTGATAAATCAAGGCCTATGGCCCCAAGTAGAAAAAAAACATTTCATGGTAGTAAAAAATTCAATTCATAATAAAAAAGCCTGAGAATGTCACTGTTAGTGAATCACCAGATAGAAAAACAATTAAAGTCAATGGCACTTGTTTACTCTTTTTACCCCTTTTTACCTGTAGTAAAAGCTGCCATTGACTTTCATTGTCTTCCTATTTGGTGATTCAGTAACAGTGACATTCTCAGGCTTTTTTCTCATGAATTGAATTTTTTACTACCATTACATTTTTTTCAACTCTTAGGCCCTTATTCATCAAGGGATAGCGTCAGGTAGCGCCTTGTAAACGACAGGTAGCGGCAGGTGAACGATGGCCACAGTGCGCAATTACACATTTATCAAGCGGATTCTGGTGAGTGACAGGAACAACGCCATGTAGCGTCCGATTCATCATTATCCCTGCCTCAGCGTACAGTGCCGGCATTCACAGGGCCGTATTTGCCACTAGGAAAAGGTAGGCACGTGCCTAGGGCGGAGCTACAGATAGGGGCGGGTACAGAGCGGAGGCCAGCAAAACTTGCATGCAGTGGTGCTCCCTTGGTCGGCGATGCGGGGACGCAACCCCAGTCCAACCCGCCCTTGCTCGTAGCCGCCACCTGTCTCCTTCCTATGACAGGAGCGGCATGCCAGCTACGTGTGGGAGTTGGGGGCGTGGCCTTGCCAGGTGCCCACGCCCCCATTTCAGCTCTTTGCCACTACTGCTACCGTCACAACTGTGAGCAATCCCCCAGCCCTCCCCGCCCCTGCTCACTGCTCGTCATCTGTCTCCCTCCTATGACAGGAGCGGCGTGCCAGCTAAGTGTGGGAGTTGGGGGGTGGTCTTGGCAGCCAGGGGCATGAGTCCCGTGAGGGCATCAAAGTGCGACCTGGGTGCTAGACAGATGAGCAGAGACGCACCCAGAAGAAACTGTAAGTCGTTCTTCTCTCCCAAGCTACTGTGGGCTGCGATCCTGGCAGCACTTTAAGGCTGCACTGTAGTCTCTCTGTCTCTTCAGTCAGCAACGCAGGAGCCCGCACGTCTAAAGGCCACTGGGATGCAGTGCAGTGTGAGTGTGTGAGGGCAGCATGGGGCTATGTAATGCTGCCCTGACACAGCGGCCCCCCCGCCCCCTCCCTCACCAGCAAGTATCTTCGAAGCAGTGTGATTCCATCCTCCTTCCCTCAGCTCAGCTCAGTGTGTGGGCTGCTGGCTACACTGCAGCTCGAAGATCATCTTCCTCCTCTGCGCAGCGCTCTGCCGTCCATTATTTCCAGCAGCACAACAAGGTACTGCTGTGGCTTTGGGATCATAACAATGGCAGCAGACAGGGACTCCGGGTCAAAGTGCACTAGCACTGTTAAAGTGGACCAAAATCCAGAATTTTCCAGGATTTTGACTATTTGGGGTTTTGGTCCACTCCCCCGGGTGCCCTGCTATGTGAAACCCCCCAGATCACTCTCAGCAACTCACCTGACCACGGTCCTACGGCGCATGCACGGCCGCTCGTCCAATCGGCACGCTTGAAGCCGCTGAGGTATGGACGTCTAACCCGACGTCTAAGCTCAGTGGCTCCAAGCACGCTGGCGACCGCATCTCGCGCTTCCCTCTAACGGGGAGCGCATTGCTAGAGGGATAGCAGGGATGTGGCCGTGGCCCGCGCATGCGCCGTTGGGATTAAGGTAAGTGATGCCCCAAAGACTGGAACTCAGGAGTTCCTCTTTGACACACATGGCAGCTACCTGTGTGTCACTATACAGGATGCTACCACATTGTGAACCAAGGGGCCCCATCAGTGTCACCTCTCTTCCCTTTTTATCAGATTTGTGCTTACTTGGCATAGTCTTGAGAAAGGAAGCTCCATTCATCTCTGTTGTTTCAGTTGTCTAGCTGCATCCAATTAAATGAAAAAGTTAACTGTATGAGTCTTGAAAGGGCCTCATTTAATGTTCACACCAAGGCCCAGTCACATTTAGTTACGCCACTGGCCATAGTCCCTGTTAAAGTGGACCAAATGCCATTTTTGCTGCCTCCTGGTTTTGGGTTGCTTAAAGCGGAACAAAACCAGGGATTTTGACTTCTTGGGTTTTGTTCAGATCCAAATTGGGATGCCCCACTGTGTGTAACCCCCAGGTCAGCCACAACTTACCTTTCTGCTGTTCCCATGGCTCTTGTTTAATCAGTGCTTTGTGATGTCCATACTAATGCACTGCATAAAGCATTGTTTTGGACTGAGCATCGCCATAGGGAGCGGTCACATTGCGGGTTTCTCCGCAGTGTAAGGTGCGCTGCCATGCCCAGCCTATCTGAATCCCCTCAGCTGCAGGAATGCGGGAGTTCAGACATTGGGCATTCCTAAAAGGGATGCCCCTGGTGCACTTAGGTTTTATTCCGCTTTAAAGAGGACCTACTCCATAATTCACACTTAGGCTGCTACATTCCCTAAATATGGAGATCTTAGCCTCGATTCAAAGACACATTCGTCCGGACTTCCATAGCTGTCTGTGAAAGTTTTGGTGGGTGTTAGTCATTTTTTTGCTTTTTTTCGTTCATTTTTCATTCGTACGAACGTTCGGGAATGCGCTTTCGATGAACGGAAGCAAATCGGAACATTTCTGTTAGTTCGGATCATTATCCAAACAAAATCGGAAATTTTCAGTTCGTTCAGATAACTTCCGTTGTTGGGATGGGTTTCTGTCTGATTCAGAGAGCTGATTTCCGACGGATCACCACCCTATAAATCCATTTAATTTCCGATCCACTTACGGGACCTTTGAGGGCTCGGATTGCTATTGTTGAACATGTTTTGCGGCTATGTGGAGGAGTCTGCGCGCCTTTAGCACCAAGGCATTGCATGTATCAGCATAGCCGAGGCCATAAATTGTATAGCAATGCATACCTAAATCAATACATTTCATGTATGCCTTATAGATGCATTTTAATGCTGACCTAAATTAGTCCTTAGCATGTAAACATTTATTTTTCCACACATCCATATAATTGCTATTTTTTTTAGACTTATGTCCTTTGTGAATTATATTTGGATTGTTGAACTTGAATCTTAATTTGTTGGAGTTATTGTTTTAGTTGGTTACCTTTGCTTTGTGTAATTATTTTATATTTGGTTGCAGGAACTGCTCCTGATGCCCGTTCTTTGCCTGCAGAATGCGGGCCAGGGGTTCTCTAATCGGGCACTATGCAAAACCCGGTCCGTGGTGGTGAGGGCCCTCTGGCTTTTGAAGTCCAGATTTAGGTGTTTGGACCATACGGGGGGGGGGGGGCACTGCAGTATGACCCCAGCAAGGTTATACCAAACTTTTAATTTACATTTTTTTTAACAGGGACCACACGTGCCAGAGTGGCACAACTGAGTGTCAGGGTCCTTCAGTTGGTGGGCGAGATGCAGGAGCTGCGCAACTCGTTGGGGACCACAGATGAAGAATAATGTTCAGTGGCCTGCCATTGCTATGTATTTTGTTTTTTATAGTTGTAAAAATTTGAAATTTTCTAAATTTTTAAAAATGTTATATTTCATGATGGAATAAAAAAAAAATGTTACATTGTCATTTCATTTACAAAATACATTAACACAAAACTAATGGGCCCAGAAATATTTAAAGATAAATATTCACATGACCGAGAAGTGATTTGGGTAAGTTTTAGGGGGCTAAAATGGAAGAAGAACCTAACCGAGAAGTGGTTTGGGTGAGCTTTAAGGGTCCAAAAGGGAAGGTTGAGGACAGTGCTAAGTGATTTAGCAAAACATTGTAGTAGAAGTAAGGGTGGCAAATATGTAGGCGAGCACTTTAATGAGTTAAGTTTGTAGTGCGCAGGTGCAAGATCATAAGGATTTCCGTCTGGACGAATATTTATTGAAAAAGGGAAACAGAATCGAACGGGAAACGTAAAGGATTCGTTGGAGGATATGATGGGAAAAGGGCAAAAATGAAAGCCTACGTTGTAACGTGAAAATGAAACGGAAAAGTCTGGATGGAAAATGACATCCTCGTATTCGTAATCTGCCGTACGAACGGACGGAAACTTTACAGAAGGTTTTCAGTGCATGCATAGAATCGCTCGTACGCTCATACGAGAACGGAAACATTTCACAGAAAAAACAGATCGGCACTAAAACAACGTTTTTTTTTGTCTCTCTGAATCGAGGCTCATGTCCTGGTAATAGTCACCAGTGGGCACATCAGCCTTTAAAGCACGAAACACATTTGAATTTAAACCATCTCTCAAACAGTCAAAGTATTATTACAGGGAACACGTGGTGCAAAATAGGGCCTTCTAAAAAACCTGTAAATTAAACATAGTAAAGAAGAGACTAACAAAGTGCAGGTGCAGGAGTGAACAAATTGTCCACTTTTGTCAATTCCTCATAGTTATTACCAAGCAAGCATACATCAAATAAATAGCCTGTGAGTGGGGGACTCATTTTAAAGGGACTTTCCTGGCAAAGTGTAGAAACTTTTATTTATCTATCGCCTTACCTTCTCATGGCTGCCCTCTCCCTTCCTGTCAGCGCACAGCGGCACCTGGAAGGAGAAATGAGGCACTGAGTTGTGGCACGCCTTCTGATTTCCCTTGCTATAAACCACCAAACATAGCACTTGACTGGTGGTTTATAGCTTCGTCCCATTGGTCTAATTGCTCGGTCTTACAGCATGAGCTATCCCTTCTACCTGCTTCCCCTTTCAGTGCCTTCACCCTCAGCGTGCTGCACCTATTTATCATATAAATAGCCAATGAGTGCTGTGTGGCTGTCAATGTGACTAGCTGTCACAATCACACCAGTGTAACATCATGCCTCCAAACTTGTAGCTCCACCCCTGCACGAGATGACACGTCCTATGACAGGAGCGGCACCAGCTCATGCAGGGGGCGGAGCTACAAAGCCAACCAACAGTATGGTTCCTGTTTTTTAGTCCCACCCCAACACCCACTGGGCCATCTACACATGAATGAGAAAAAAAGTGCAGCAGCCAGTCCTTCTACAGAAGAAGTGTGAGCACTCAGCTGCAAAATCGGGGGTAGGAGCAGGCCACAACAGCGACAGCAGAAGTGGCGGAACGAGGGGGGCGGTGGAGGAGGAACAGTGACTGCGGAAACGATGACAGCGGCAAGACATGTCATAGGGGTACAGGACAGGATGGTTGGAAGGTATAGTAAGAGCTTTGGGCTCCTGAGAGCCCACACCCCCTATCTTCTTCACAGCTCATCAGATTATGTGGAAGATCCTGTGCTGGTGTCTATAAAATGTTTAAAAAAAGCATGGAATAATACTGGGGTGTCGTGTGGAGCTGGCCGTGGTGGGGCTCGCACTGGCGGGCGGTATTCATGTCTTCCCTTCTGTCTCTGTATTTTCGTATTGTACTGTGTACACCTCTGTATTTTGAAAAATTTAATAAAAAGAGATTAAACAAGCAAAAAGCAAATGTATTTGAACGCTGTGAATAGTTGCTTGTAAGTGCATATGACATTTATATAATATAAATGCAAATGTCTTTCTAGAAAAAAATCTTAGTGTACGTACTGTATATACATGATAATAGATTATTATAATCTATTTCTATTTCTATCTATTGTATAATTCTGATAATAGATTATTGCCATATTTTTCACTGTATCCAGTCCAGGTCATCCCAGAAGTAATGACAGTTGGGTAATCCACCGCTAGGTGACGCCTGACTGCAGGATCAAAAGCTGTCGCTCCTCCCGGCCTCCTATAAAACAGGTGTCTCTCTATGATTCCCCAGTGTTCTTCCTGCAGTCTGCTGCATAAGGATCGTATGGATACTCTCTCCTGGATACTGCAGCTGAGCGGGGCCTCCTTGCCCGTCGGCCGCTGCATCCTTATTGCCACCGTTCCCGTGGAACCACTACTGCCTCCCAGCTTCGGCTGACCGGGACGGTGAAGGTAGGGTGAACGCCGGGGTCAGGCGTTGGCAGAGCTAGGCTCTGGGCCGCAGACCCTGCCTAAAGGGTAGCCGGCCATAGGCTGATGGTGAGCCTTTTAAGGGGAGGAACCACTATATGCCCACAGGGCTTATGCCCCCCCTGCCCCACCAGCTTTATTGTATTGTGCTGGTGTTTATTGACTGGACTTGCTGTCTCTTGCGTGCTGGTGTGTTTTTTACTGACTTTTTACCTCACATCTTTACCCTCCTGTGTTTTTTACTGACTTTTTCACATATTTACCCTCCTGTGCTTTTTACTGACTTTTTACCTCACATATTTACCCTCCTGCGTTTTTTTTACTGACTTTTTACCTCACATATGTACCCTCCTGTGTTTTTTACAGATTTTTTACCTCACATACTTACCTCTCCTCGCTCCCTCGTCGCTCCGCTCTCTCCCCTCTCCTTCATGCTGCCGCACTGTGAGAGGGGGGGGAGGACGTCGGCGTTGCATGGGCGGAGTATGTCTGGGGCTGTGGGCTGCGCCACCAGGTGCGCGCGTGCTGCCGGCCGGCCCGGGCTGGCAATTCTGCTGGGCTCCTCCGCGGGCCGCCTGATGTTGTGGGGCCCTGCGCCATATTGGGGGCGGCCGCGATTTTTGGAACGTGTGCTGCTGGCTGATCCTCGCCATCTTCTCCTCCTGCACGCTGCTGTCGTCTCTGTTGGCCCCTTGAGTGGTGTCTTGAGTACCTCTTGAAATATTGTCTTTTATGCGCTGGGCATGTGCTGTGAGATGCTTATATGTTCACTTTGTGTCTTCCAGGTGGGCCCCTTGATATTAAGGGTTGTTGTTCCTCTCGGCCTCCGCCCCCCCCGCTCCCGCCCCCTCTCTCTCTCCAAGCCCTCTCCCTGTAAAGAGGGATCACTTAAGAGGGCTTATTTCTTGCGGGCTGGCCAGGTTGGGTCGTTAGTGCCTTGTACCTGTTAACATAACTCAAATCAACATAATGGAGGCTTCTGGGGATAGTGAGCTTGGGACCCCATCTGGGCGGGTGAAGCTCTGCCCCATGTACGGAGCTATCCCTCTGGGCGAACTCAGCACGGTTGTGTCACTTGTGCCAGAAGTGTTATCTCGGAGCATGATCGGGCGGGCCCCTAGCCCCTTATTGCCTGCGGCCTCTCCAGAACTGGCTTCCCCCTTGCTGGGGGCTGAGAGCAAGCGCGGGGGAAGCCAGTAGGGGGTCCCAATCTGATTGGCTTATCGGGTGGCCAGCCTTGAGAGACAGATCTCTTGCTCGGCTCCTAAGAAGGCCACAAGTAAGAAGCAGCATATTGAGCCAGTCTATTCTGATAATGATGGAGATGATGATGATCTCTTTGGAGGTGTTGGCCTTGATAGTGGGCCCCGTTCTTCCTCGGGTGAGGATACATGGCTCCCTGATGATACGAAGCTGTTGCTGACTGCGATCTTTGAGACGCTGCACATTGTCCCTCCTAGAGTGGCTAAGAGGAAGCAGGGTGGATTGTTTCGGCCTGAGAGACAGAGAAGAATCCTTCCTGAGCAGGCCCTTTTTTTTCTAACATGATTTTCAAGGAATGGGAAAGGCCTAACAAGTTACCGTCAGTGCCTAAGGGCCTGGATAGGCGGTATTCCTTTCCCGAGGAGCTGGTCCGGCTATGGTCCCGTCCTCCAGAGGTGGATGTCCCCGTGTCAGGTCTGTCCAACACTACTGTCATGCCTTCACCCGAAACTGCTTCCCTACATGATCCAGCTGACAAAGGGCATGGATCAGTTGGTCTGTCATGCCTTCACCTTGCCGGCGCAAGAAGGCAGAAGGCACTCACTAGTATCCCCTTTGTGGGTCACAGGCGGTTTGGGGAGCGTCTGGACCTCCTGGTCAAGAACGGAAGACTCCCTCAGCTACAAAAGTCTGCGCGGCCCTTTCGGGGTTCATCTGCCTATCGCTCCTTCAAGGAGGAAGAGGCTCTTAATTTTCAGGTGCTCGCAGAGATTCCTGGTGACGAGGTAGGTCCCACGACCAACCCAATCCCTCCTGGGGATCCAGGCCCATGCCCCCTACCAAGGCATGAGGGGGCGCCCTCACCCATCCGGGTGGGGGGACGGCTTCCGCTATTTGATCACGCCTGGAGACAGTGCATCTCGGATCGGTGGATTCAGGAGGTGGTTTCCTCCGGTTACAAAATAGAGCTGGCATTCTGGCTGCCCTCAAGATTTCTTCAGTCACAGATTTCAAAGAACCCATTGACGGCACAAGGCCTGCGGTTGGCCGTCCAACACCTTCTGCTGTCAGGTGTGATTTGTCCCGTGCCTCGGCAGGAACGGGGTCAGGGCTTTTACTCCAATCTGTTCACAGTGCCCAGGAAGGAGTTGGTTCGTGGACATAATTCAGATGTCGGCCGTTCGCTACGTCTTGTCCGACGATCCAGGGCTTCTCACGCAGGGGTCACTGCGGCACCCCAATTTACAGACACTGGCATGACGGCCTGGCTATTGAAACCTCAATCCTGACGGACAAGGGGCTGTCAGCCACGGATGTTCAGACCATGATTCAGACGCGGAAGAAGTTTTCTTCCATGATATTTTACAGAGTTTGGCATGCCTACATTGCTTGGTGTGAATCCAAGAGCCTTCCTTGTCGCACTTTCTATTTTTTATGATTTTGGAGTTTTGTACAACATGGCTTAGACTTGGGTCTCCATTGCCTGGATGTGGTCAGAGCCATTAAGTACTCCTGGTTGCGACTGAGTCCTTCAGGAAGTCGGATTGTCTTTTTGTCCTCTCCGACGGGTCTAGGAAGGGCTTGCCTCTGGCCAAGTCCACTCTCAGTGAGTGGATCAGACAGGAGGTGGTGCAAGCATATTCTGCCAAGGGGAAGGCACACCCTTTTTCGTGTTACAGCTCATTCTACTAGAGCTATTGGTGCTTCCTAGGCTTTTCAGCACCAGGTCTCTGTTGAACAAGTTTGTAAGGCCGTCACTTGGTCTTCAGTTCATACCTTTACAAAGTTTTTACAAGGTTGATGTTAGGGCCTCAGCTGATGCTGTCTTTGGCCGAAAAGTGCTTCAGGCGGCAGTGAAATGAACTACATGTTGTTTCACACTGGGGATCCCACCCTAATGGACACTGCTTTTGGATGGGACGACCTGGACTGGATATAGTGAAAAATACAATTCTGTGAAACTCACCTGTAGAATTGTTTTTGAATATATCCAGTCCAGGTCGTCCCACCCGCCCTTATTCATTATATCTGGATTGCCTGTTATGGTGATTACCATTTTTATATTGGACCGTTGTCCTTAGTTTGATGGAGAGAGTACATGCTGAAGCTATGTGAAGTAACATGGTTTCTTGGCCTCCCGGCCTGTCTCTTTTCTTACTGCTGTTTAACCACTAGGGAATCATAGAGAGACACCTGTTTTCTAGGAGGCCGGGAGGAGCGACAGCTTTTGATCCTGCAGTCAGGCGCCACCTAGTGGAATACCCAATTGTCATTAGTTCTGGGACGACCTGAACTGGATATATTCAAAAACAATTCTACAGGTGAGTTTCACAGAATTGTATTTTTTGCCCCATGCTATGTAAAAAAAGTGCTCATGGTGTATATACAGTATATATTATATTACTTCACATATATCTTATAGACCACCCATTATGCCGATGCAAAGGACACAGCACACTCCCACTTGAATCACAGGCTGGAAATGAAAAAGGTACAAATTTAAAACTTCCTATCTCTGTAATTCGGCTTCGATTTTAAAACCTGACGCAATTAGGAACATTGACAAGTGCAGCTCTATTCAATTGGGTAAACACTTAGCTATGCCTGGTCAATGCCTTTAAAGTGGAACAAAGCCCACCAGTGGCTGAATCAGGATGCCCCGCTGTGTCAAACCCCCCAGAAAGCCCGTACACCTTCGCCTCTCCCTGTTCCAATGGCGCATGCGTGGCCCCTCGGCCAAAGAGAGCCGGCCGCTGAACTGACGTAATTCGGCAGCAGGCTCTCAATGTTTTCAATGAGGAGTGCGCGCTGCTGCATCCTCTGAATCCCCGGCGTCATGCATGCACTCACACCCCAGCCGTTCAGATAGGCTGGGACGGAAGCATGCACCCAACCCTCCTCCACCTAGCAATTCTCCCCTGGTGCTAAGGCAGGATGGGGGATTACAAAACAAAAAGCCTTACCTCATGCAACATCCATCGCTGTTCTCCTGGCATCTCGGGCCCTGAGGGCAGCTATCTTGGAGAAAAGAGCAACATCCCTGATTTACTTAATGGCCGTATTGTAAACTCTCTGTATGGTTGCTGCCTGTACCCGGGTGACAGCTAGGGTTGCCACCTGACAGCTATTAATTTTTTGTACCTTACTGGCCTCTGGCCTGGTGGTGCCGGTATTTGTTGTTTTACTTGTAATTATAAATGCGATAAAAAAAAATAAATGCACTGGTGGCCCTCACTGTTAGAGGTTAGCAGGGATGCGTCCGCCAGCGTGCTCGGGTCTGCTCAGCTTAGATGATTCTTAGACGAATGGGTGGGAGCGGATCTGAGCACGCAAATTGGATGAGAGGCCGTGCATGTGCCGTAGAACTGGGGAAAGGTGAGTTAGATTGGCCGACCTTGAGGGGTTTCACACAGTGGAGCATCCCCGATCGGGGTGCCCCATGGGGCAAGAACCAAAACCCAGGATAGTCAAAATCCTTTTGGTCCACTTTAAAGCCCCACCTAAAGTTCGGGATGGTCTAGTTTCAAAACTATACATTAGCACAATGATTTCCTGAAAACAAATGATCAAGTATACATATGTACCCCTGTGCTCCATATAACTAACCCAACAGTGACTGCCTACCGTAACAAAATAATAACACATAACGTGCACTATAGTAAATACAAACATAGGGCCTTATTTTTGAAGTGCTAAAGCCACTCACCGTCACTCAGCATCAATAATTTTGCTCTCTGCCACTGATACTGGAATTATGAAGCACAAATCATTGTGTGCGACATGACTCCCATTCAGCATCTAACTTATCACCAGAGCCATTTAGTATGTCTACCCTGGCGCTATTTTCCCAGCTGCACCAAGTCCACTTTCGATGGAATTTTTGTAAGTTTTTTTGTGTCAAATGGATGTGCCAAAGGTGCTGAGCTAATCTAGTTTTTTTTGTGTGTGTGTTTTATGGAAGCAGATTTCATTACCTGAAATCTGTTGCTATTGACAGCTGTATGCCACATCTGTACACCAAGAAGAAAGAGTCCTGTACACATAGAATATTGGTGCGGTGAGGGAGCTCACTCAGCCTTACACATGCCCAGCAGCAGGGTTCTGTGCAGCTATCTGCAATCTATTGCTATTGGCAATGTACACCTTGATGTATGTTGCCAGTAGCAACAGATGAAAACTGCTTAAAGTGGCTCAAAACCCAGCTTGACCTGGGCCGATCAATTCCCTCCCCCCAGGCATCTAAAATGAGGATGCCCCCCTGCGTGAAACCCCTCAGGTAGCCCCGCTCCAACGGCTCATGTGTGGGGCGCATCCCTGCTATCCCTCTATCAGGGCGTCAGCCATTTGTGAATGGTTGGCGCGGACATGCTCCCTGTTAGAGGGAAGCGGGGGATGCGTCCACAAGTGCGCTCTGAGCCGCTAGACGCCGTCTTAGATGATGTGACGTCAGCGGCTCAGAGGAAGCTGATTGGACAAGCAGCTGCGCATGCGCCGTAGGACCGAGGAGAGGTGAGTTTCTTTGGGTGATCTGGGGGGTTTCACACAGCAGGGCACCCCTGATTGGGCAGCCCTTCTTCATAATCGGGCTCCTCATTTGATAATAACAAGAGCTATTAAACCGGACCTTCACCCTGAATAAGAGACTATCTTTAAAGTTTCCCCCACGCTGTACATACAGATTGCTCACATTAAAAATCATCCTACCTGCAACTAGTGCGTATTCTGAGCATTTAAACATCTAAGACGGTGGCTCATAGAGCATCAGGCAGCCTGAGGACAGGCAGTGTCATGTGACTATGCTGCTCTGCATTCTGGGATTGCTGTCCTTTTCCTGACCCTAACTCTGTTTCACCTGTGCAAAGTACAGCTATAACCCACCCCCCCTGCACTTTTCTCTGCTCTTCTCTCCTCAGTATGTGATGCTTCTAAGCAAGATGGGGGCGCCCTTATCCTAGACTCCTGAGCAGATTTGCAGCCCAGTAGAGGAAATAATAAAAAGTAAACCACTAAAAACGTAAAATGTATTAATTTTAGATGTTGGGGAATAATTTTTTTAACGGTTTGGGCTTTTCATTAAACGATGCTCCGGTTTAAGGCCTTACCAAACACATTCATAGATACTACATTCAGAACATTCCACGACTACAGGCAGCAATGGCATAGGGGCCAAGGTGCAGATCTTGTGAATAGGGGGTTGCAGGTTTGATTCCTGACAGGGACATGGCTGAAGTGCTTGTGAGCAGGGCACCTAACCCCCAAACTGGCCCCTAGGCACTGTAATTGGGGAAGTCCACCGCTCCGTGCATGTGTGCATTCAATGTGGTGTTTGTCTCACTGCATTGATGGGTTAAATCTGCAGCCCACGCATCCCAATCCCACCATAGAATACAAGGTAGGTTTTACAGGAGACTTGGGGGGGGGGGTCACAGCCAGGGGCAAGGAATCAGGTCAGTCTTATAGATTCCAGGGCTGTCTATGTTGGGTTTTGGTGGACCAAATCCCACGGTCGAAGGCCCAGGAATCTACGCAGGTGTGTTGCTTTTAACTGTCCCCCAACTGAACTTTAAAGACTGCAGCTCTGCTAGGTAAAAGTGAGTATCTCTCTAATGCACACCTTGGCACCTCGATGTGGAGAGTGTAGGTCTGCTTAAAGAGAAACTTCAGGGGCCCAGAATTGGGATGCCCCCCTGTGTGAAACCCCCTGGCTCCCAGTTCCACTCACCTGCTCCCGGAGCCCTTGCTGCATCTTGACACCAGGGCCGCACCCACTCTAACCTCTAGCCGTTTTCGCACGCGCATCAGGCCTTTCTGAATGGGTTGAGCGGGCACCCCCCAGCTAGAAGCTGAGCGGAGGATGTGCCCGGTGGCATCGAACGAACTGCGCTGTGGTAACGATGGGAAGTCGGGCGATTTGCGAGGATACACAAAGTAGGGATGCCCCCCCCCCCCTTGAGAGAAACAATGCACAGAAATGCAAAATTCCTGTGTGTTGTTTTTCTTTAAAGTGGACCAAAACACAGGATTTTGACTATCCGATCGAGGGTTCCCCACTGTGTGAAACCCCCCAGGTAGCTGAAACCAACTCACCTCTTCCCGGTCCTATGGCGCATGCGCAGCCGCTCGTCCAATCAGCGTGCTCGGATGTGCTGACGTCACATTGTCTAAGCCTTCGCCTAAGGCCAGCGGCTCAGAGCGCGGTGACGGCCGCATCCCCTGCTTCACTCACAAATGCCTAGCGCGGGCACGCACCCTGCTAAAAGGATAGTGGGCACCACGGCACCGTTGGATCGGGAAAGAAGATAAGTGTATGGGTGTATTTGAAATACTGAAAAATATATTCCAAGAGGCGGAGAAGAATTGCAGCATTTTATTCCTTCTTATAGGACCTTATTATCTTTTTCATTATGCATTGATTATGTAAAGAGCAGCATGATAGCCAGGCAACTGATATGGATTAAAAGGTAAATCTCTATTGTCAGCTTCTGTGTCTCTCTCACTGTCTGTGTATATTATTATTTTTTTATTATTGTTTATTTATATAGCGCGATCATCTTCCGTACAAAGTAGTAATTACAGATAGGGTAGAAACATACAATACATAGACTATTACAAATGCAGTGTTACAGCGTTTATAATGAGTATTCTGAATACAAGATACAATAGGAGAGAGATTATTTTTTTATGGGTGACCTGGGGGGTTTCACAAAGCAGGGCATCCCAATTCTTATTTTTAATCTTATTGATTCCTGGGCCGATCTCTGTGTAAAACCAATGTGTCGCCCCAAAACTCACCTCTTTCCTGGTCCCCTCTGCAATGTAAACATTTGGCCGCCGCATCCTCAGGCTGTGAGCGCTCTCCCGCCCCCAGCAATTCAGATAGGCCATAGGCGGGAGAGAGTACGCTGCTGGGGATGCAAGCACTTGTGCTCCGCATGTAAACAGGGCCTTTTGCTGAGCATTACATATGCACCACAAATGGCTCTGATTGGATGACAGCCCGCACATGCACCATAGATCCAGGAAGAGGTGAGTTTTAGTGTGAAACCACCCAGGTTGCCCATACACTTAACATGTTTTCTGGTCCAATGGCGCATGCGTGAGCCACAGACGAATCCCTGCTATCCCTCTAGCAGGGTGCGTGCCCGCACCAGGCATTTTTTTATGGCTTAGACGATGTGACATCAGCGGCTCTGAGCACACTGACTGGCCGTGCAGCTGCCCATGCGCCATAGGATCGGGAAGAGGTGAGTTGGCATCGGCGATCTGGGGGGTTTCACACAGCGGGGCACCCCCGATCAGGGGAAAGGACCAAAACCCAGGATAATCAAAATCCGGTTTTGGCCCACTTTAAATACAACAAAAGGTTTCTAGCTGACATCCAGGAAAAGCTATCTGACAGGTCACTATACAGTAAGTGGACTCATTAAATTCCAAAGGAAGGTTCTACTCTGCATGACTAAATGCAAAGGGTAAAAAGGCCCGTGTGTGCATTAGCTGGGCACATCTAGGGTCTATAGAGTTGATTTATGTTCTGGACAGTCAATAAAATCAGTGCACAATGATGATCTATGAGAGAGAAAATAAGAGTCCAGGAGACTATTTGTTCGCTGTATTTGAAAAGAAGATAAGTGAACTGAATTAAAGTGGCTCAAAACCCAGCTTGATCAGCCCGAAAAATCTGTAAGATTCCCACCCCTGGGGCATCCAATATCGGGATACCCCACTTTGCAAAATCTCCCAGGTCGTCTTGTTCACTGTTGGCAGAGGCTAGGCCTCAGATTCTTCTAACAAAATGGCTGAAGCTAACAAAATGGCTGCCAGATATAGTTACATGCAAGAGTTTCACATAACAGGAATATATATGTAATATATATTATTTGCTTGCAAGCTTCATTTGGAAATGTAATTGCAGAAATGTATGCTAGCGAAATTTAACTGTCAAACCGCAATAACAGCTAAATGAGGCAACTTCTCGGTAACTGCTACGTGCTGACCTTTCTTTTGTGGAAACCGTCAGTTTGCTGTTATCTGTGTGGTTTCATCATATATGTTGAAAATGTGGAACAAGTTCATACTGTGTCTGTGGTTTTTTGCTATATAAGTCCTCCCTAAAGCGGAAGTAAATTAGAATTTGTACTGGGTCTGTTGTATGTCGTTTATTATCGAACCCGGGTACAAATCCTCTAAGATATCTTAAGTCACAGATTAGAATTATTTCAATTATCAGACAGCGTGCCTTCAAAAGGGGATCCAGAGAGATCGCCCTAAAGAAAAGACTCTTTCTTTCAGTGGTGGAGTTTAATGCGGGCAACACACCTTGAAGGGGGTAAGTAATTTTATTTACTAAACCCCGAGGGAAGGTTAAAAGTGTTGGCCCTTTAGTTGCCTCTCGCAATTAGGCGAGTTGTACAGGGACACGGGTTGTCGCCTGAGATATAGAAAAGCGCGCTATAGAAATTCATAGGACGTGTCTGCACTTGGATACTTCTAATGTGTGATTAGTCTGTCTTGGTGTTGTTGTTCATAGAGTTATAAGTTTATCTGTTTGTATTGTCGGACAGTCCTGAAGGTGAGCAGGACTCAGGCAATTGACTTTAGAAGTATAAGATATATTTTTTTTGTTGTCATCATCTGTCAGGCTGAAAGCAAGATCCCCCATGTTGGTGAAGATTGTATTCACTATGTAGAGAGATTAACGGGAGGGGCGTATTATACCTTACCGTTTGGGGAAAATATGGCAGGTTAAAGGAGGCTATGGGTAGCCCCCATCCCTTCCCTAGAACAGGAGGTAGTGACCCCTATTATATGGAAATGATAATGGGAATGTGCCTTGGAGATAAAAAGGCGTGGCCCTATTATCCAGGGGATCCTAATTGGGATAAGTCTTATATGAGAGAGTGTGGGATAAAATGGTTAGAAATAGCGCCATTGTGGTATAGGAGAAATGGATTAATGAGTCTCAGGAAAAAAGTTAGTAAAAAGGAATTAGAGAACAGACAGAAAAGTGAGAAATTGAATTATGAAATTAGAAATCATTCCAACCCCGACATTAAACCTAGCGCTCCACCCCCGCCATATGATACGAATGAGCTCAGACCTAAACAGGTAAAAGTAAAAACTGTAACTACCACTCAATATCCCTCCCTAATGCCATTCCAAGGAAATTATTTGAGTCCCACGGCAGCCGTGATAACAATGGCGGCAGTGGAACAAACTAAATACAATAGGAAACAAAAAGAGGAGAGAATAGATGTGGAAGAAATGAAGAGATAAAGGGAAAGGGAAAAAAGACAAAAAAGAGAAACTAGAGAAAGAAAAAAAAAAAGAAAATGTCACAAAATATCCTTCCTCCGAATGAGAACCAGTGGTCACATGCTGATGAACAGCAACCAGAAAAGACTCTAGGGGAGAAGGAGGATAAGTAACATGAAGGGGAATTAGACACAGAATCTTTCACAGTTACTGATAAGAAAACTAAGCCAGCTAAGCAAACACGCCTGTGTTAGGACAAACAAATCATACTTAGCGTTAACATTGGGGAGTCCCCGAAACAGACCAGGAACCAGTCTAAACGAACACTGGATAATACACATAAAAAACCAGCAGGAGACATAGATTCCATAGAGACCCCCGGAGTAATAGCAGCAGCAGCGCCCACTGCATCAACAAGCTCCATGACCATGGTCAGTACATACAATCCTTTCATAACAGCAGGAGACATTCTGGTTATCACCCCTCCTGATATGAAAGAATTAGATCACATGGCCAAACACTGTCCACACCCCTCCAAATCTTCCAAAGGTACAATTGCTTACCTTCGGAGGGCAATTAAAGGAAAAAATTATATGCCCGAAGACATTAAGATGGTTTTAGAGATGGTAGTGGGGGAGAATAGTCCACTTAGCTGGGTTGGGATACCACACATGGAAAAGAACACACCCGCACATACAAGGCCAGGTGAAATACACCTGTACCAAGAAGGGAATGAAGCTGACATGTGGGAGGCATTAGAAGAATACTTTAAGCCCAGAGCTGATATGGCACCCTCTCTTGCATGGAAGCAGAAAAAAAGGTGAATCATTGAGTTTTGGAAGAGATTTCTACAGGTTTAGCGATTAGAAAGTCAGAGGGGAGATGGCCCAGGGATACCCGCCCTGTGCATCAGTACATTTATCTCCAACTGCCTACCGAGTTTAGGTTTACAAATTAAGCAGCAAATGGATGGACTGAGATGCCAGTAGAAGAGTTTGGTAGGAGGTTAATAAGTAAAGATGCAGCAGGATGCTTTGAAGTAATAAGACCGTCAGTGACACACGCAGCACAGCTCAACATACCAGAGCCAGTTCCATATCCCTTTGGGGACCCGTGGGGACAGCAGCCATACTGGGAAGAGAAACGCAGGTCAGCCCGTGCAGCCCCTAGGGGTAGAGGGCGAGGCAGGGGAAACAGAGGAAAACAGCAATGGGGAGACAGACAGGGACCCCCCAAACAGCAGGCCAGGAATGCTGGCTGTTTTAATTGTGGTGCAATGGATCATTGGAGAGCCGATTGCCCATACCCTGATACACACAAGCAGGTTTCAAACAGACCTCCGCAGGCTGCTCCCGCCAATGTACAACACAATACCCCTCGCCTCAATGTTGACTGGCAAAATGTAGGACCCCAATGAAGGTGCCCAGGGGCAAATCCCACCTTCCCAGTAGTCTCACAGCATTTCTCCCAACAACCCTGATTGAGGATTGATTTGAGGATTAGTAAAAAGAAGTTAACATTTTAGTGGATTCTGAGCTACATGTAGCGTATTGGGGAGAAATGCATACACGGGACCAAGGAAAGATGCCGGCCCCTCCATGGGTATTAATGGGATATTAACACAAACATTTGAAACACCACCGCTCACGGTGACGGACCTCCATCAGAGCCCCCCGATCAACCATGTCTTAAAAATCAGGACCAGCTGTCCTGTTAACTAGAGATGAGCGAGTAGTATTTGACCGAGCCGGTATTCGCTCGAATACTACGCTGTTCGTCATACTCGATTTCGATCGAGTACAGCGGCGATGGCGCACTCACAATTCGTTTCCCCTCCCACCTTCCCTGGCGCGTTTTTTACACCAATCACCATGCAGGGGGGGGGGTGGGACAGGTCCTGGGAGGACGCTGGCATCGCGAGAACGGCGTCTACACGCATTGGCTGGAAAAACCATGTGACCTCGAATATACAAAACTCAGCACTTCCTCTTCGTCAGCATTAGCAGCTTGAACTTAGTGAGGGACAGACGCTCACAGCAGGGAAAGACAGGCTGTCGCTGGCAGGGCCCCAGAAGCTCGGAATCTCGCATTTACCACCATCTATACCAGCTACCAGAAGACAAGAGAGTCATTAAGAGCCCTTATTAGGGCTACTATGCTGAACGGTATATGGCTCATATGTAGGCAGGCAGGGCCCCAGAAGCTCAGAATCTCGCATTTACCACCATATATACCAGCTACCAGAAGACAAGAGAGTCATTAAGAGCCCTTATTAGGGCTACTACGCTGAACAGTATATAGCTCATATGTAGGCAGGCAGGGCCCCAGAAGCTCAGAATCTCGCATTTACCACCATATATACCAGCTATCAGAAGACAAGAGAGTCCTTAATCCCTTATTAGTGCTGCTATTTTGAACAGTATATAGCTCATATCCTATGTAGTCAGGCAGGGCCCCAGAAGCTCAGAATCTCGCATTTACCACCATATATACCAGCTACCAGTGTAAACAATATTAATATTAATAATTATAATAAATAGTATCTCCTGGATGGCTCTTAGCCAAACTGTAAACAATATTAATCTCCTGCCTGCCGCTCACCAAATGTAAACAATATCAATACTAGATATTAATAATATTGTGTATATATTTATCCTGCCCGGCTCAACTAAAATAGGCAATACATATACCAATATTGTCAATATCTGGCCAATGATCACGCAATGGATACACGCATAAGACTATAAGACTATAGTTCTTTTGACTTCTGGTATATGCAAGAGACACTGAGACACGCAGTAAATAAAGATATATATTGTTGACAAAATAACACAATAATGCAATCAAATCTCAAATCAAACACAATACATGAGACTGGCATACAGTTATGAGACTGGCATACATATATACAGGGAAAGACACATTACCCTCCTGATACGGCACTCACAAGCTTCTCATCTCCCAGCAGTGTCCGCTCCAACCCGTCTCCCCCGTCTTGCCTCTCCTTCCTTCTGCCCCCTTGCCTGTCTGCACCCCCCTCAATTATACTAAGAGTCGGCTTCTGGTATTCCTTTGATCTTTTACGACCCTAGTCTTCTTCTAATCTGGCCTCTCAATCTTGTCCCAGCCCTGCTTTATTGTTGCAGGATGCTGATTGATTGGAATACAATTCCTGCCCGGCCACCTGTGCATGCTGGTATTGTAAACTATTTGCTGTATATTCCTATACTTAAATATGCAACATTATTAGCAATATTGATTTTCCATAAAGGCCCCTTATTTACATATCGCCCACTTGAGACAGAGATATATATATTATATTTATATGTATATATATATATCGAGGTCTCACAAATATATAAAATGTAAGTGCTTCAAATTTGCTGAGACTGATGGGACCCGATACATTACAGCACAATGCTATGACAACCTACATTATCTCAAGTTACAGCCTGCATCCTTCAGCCACCACATACTGTTTTAATGCCACACCTTCTTCAACAGATCATCAAACATATTACATATTTTTACACCATCCATAACCGCTTATGTGATTTTGGGTGACCAAATCTGGTGACATCCGGATTTATTCACTGCTGCTGGTATTGACAGACATCCGTCGACTTCCATTGTATGTTGCAGACAATGCTTTATCAGCTGTCACTGAGTGTCCAAGGCCTGTATTATCAACGAAGTGGGTGCACAAGGTGACAGTCCATAATATACTGATTGCACCGTGTGACAGTCCATATGGTTATGAGTGCACATCATCAGAACTGCCCATGGTTTCATGGTGCACAGCATTAGAACAGTCCATATTGTTATGGGTGCACATGTACTTTGACAGTTCACACAGACCATAAGGAGTTACAGCAACAGTACATCTGCAATATTAGAAGCAATCGGTGATATACTCTCCAACACAGTGATACACAGCAGACTCCAAGAAATAGATTTTTTGGTCACAGAGCATAAACATAATGCAACATAGCAAACGGCGTATTACGGTGGAAATGTCTGAAAGAAAACCTTGAACAAAAGAAAGTGTGACTCTGTAGATGTGGCTTTGAGGATTCATGCTATAACGAAAGAACAAATAAGGTTGCCACTATGCTATATCAATAATCCCCTCAGTCTCTGCAAACTCAATTCAAGGGCATCTCTGTGCTATCTATGGAAAATCTGTTAAAAGGTTATTTTACAACAATATACAACATATTATAGCACACATCCATAAGATAATAGGTCCACCTAATGCAGACCTAGTATGTTGACCATATTGAACAATCCTAAGCACTAAACCTCGCCCACTTCATAACATTTAAAGTAAGAAGACATAAACAAACAGTTTCAAATTGTGTGCCTGTGTAACCTACAAAAAAAGTTACTTAGGAAAAAAAAATGGTTCCCACTCCAATAACCTAACAGGAAAAATAGCTTACAAGCACACAATTTAAAATGATTGATCCAATGAACAGGCTAAAATATGAATTTTAACCTTTTCATTGTTCATTGTAAAAGAAAAAAAAAGTGTAAAAACCGGTTCCCAATGTATTGTCACTGGAAAGACCCTGGCTGTATAGAAATGCTAATGCTAATAATGCCTGGGAGTGACAGAGCATCCCACACAGCCTGTCAGTGACACCTGGGAGAATTCCTACATACACTAGGCTGGCACTAGTTATTAAATATGCGCCATCCGTAAAATATAGTGCAATCATAAAAAAAATACTAAATTTACACTTTAATGGAAATCAGGGATATCCGAAACCCTGTCCATGCCAGCTTAGCAGTTCAGGTCTTTTAACTAAAAAACAAAAATGAATTTAGATTTTTGATAACCTGACTGCTTTTATCAAATTAATCTTTGAGGCTTATCCTTAATGTGTGCACATAAAAAAGCCCACGTTAAGGTCCTCAAAACCTAATGGAAAAATCAAAGAGTTAATCAGAGACTTAGCCGGGATTTTATCCAATGGACCTGAAAGACAAAGCACACAGAGTTAATAACACCTAACTGGGTGCCTCTCTATAACCTTTGGTGCAAGCCTTGGCTCATCCAACATTCTTCTGTTCCCCGACATACTTACCTCTTCACTTATGGCCATAACCTGTTGTATCAGTGAGCTCATATCACTCCTCAACTGCAGATTTTCTGCCATAAGGTATTCATTTCTGGCTCTTAACCATTTTACTGGGACACACTTTATAGGTTTGCTTTGACTATAATGCTCCCTAGCAAATTTCTTTTGGTTAAAGCTCCCTGTCCCAAATCTAGCAGAATACACCATTGTCTGCCTTTTGTGGGTTCTATAGTTCTGGACTTTATTGCTACACATTGGTCTCGCAGAGGGGCAGAGCCTGGAAATGTGATCCGCTTGGCCACAAGAGTGACACTTCACACTTCTAGCTCTCTTTACATTGTCTCTGCACGGTACAGCAGAGTTAATTAGTCTAGGCATTGCTTTTTGTAATGGGGTCCTTGAGACTGCCACTGGAGCTTGTGTGACTGCACTAACCTTTGGGGCTACCTTTGGGTAATTTTCACTCATACAATTACCCTGCACCCCCGAATCTATATGCTCATTTGGTGAAGACCCACATGAAACCTCCTCAGCAGCACCAGGAAAAGCATCATCCTGTCTCCTGATATCCACAGACACAAGTTCAACTTCTTTTTCTGTGACTATCAGCTTTTCTGACATTATCTGATTGTTTCTACGCAATTCTCTGCTCTCAGCTCTCAGCTGCTCCACAATTGCGCCCAAACTTTCAGTGGATGCCCTCATGGCTCCTAGCGCTTTATCCAGGGAGTTTACCTCCTCTTTGAGGCTTTCATTTTGTATTTTCACCAAAACAAACTCCTTTGCAATCCACACTGCCCCATAAATCAAAAAGCGTTTGCCCTCAGATTTGGAGATTTGCTTAGCAGCAATGCATTTAGACACATAATCCTGGGCTTCAGCCCATGGGTTACTGGATCCCTGCATTGCTCTAATAATCCCCTCTGCATTCTTTACCTTGTTAATATTTTTTACAAGACCCTCCATGTCTATAAAAATAAGGCTCTTCAAATCAATTGCAACACTTATATGCTATAGTTACCAATAGCAACAGCGTTCCTAGAACACTAGAAATTAAATTGCACACTGTATTATATACCACAATACACTCAATATTCACCACAACACAGTGCTCTGCAAATACACAAGATGCCTCGTGCCTGGCTTAGCCAAACTGTAAACAATATTAATATTAATAATTATAATAAATAGTATCTCCTGGATGGCTCTTAGCCAAACTGTAAACAATATTAATCTCCTGCCTGCCGCTCACCAAATGTAAACAATATCAATACTAGATATTAATAATATTGTGTATATATTTATCCTGCCCGGCTCGACTAAAATAGGCAATACATATACCAATATTGTCAATATCTGGCCAATGATCACGCAATGGATACACGCATAAGACTATAAGACTATAGTTCTTTTGACTTCTGGTATATGCAAGAGACACTGAGACACGCAGTAAATAAAGATATATATTGTTGACAAAATAACACAATAATGCAATCAAATCTCAAATCAAACACAATACATGAGACTGGCATACAGTTATGAGACTGGCATACATATATACAGGGAAAGACACATTACCCTCCTGATACGGCACTCACAAGCTTCTCATCTCCCAGCAGTGTCCGCTCCAACCCGTCTCCCCCGTCTTGCCTCTCCTTCCTTCTGCCCCCTTGCCTGTCTGCACCCCCCTCAATTATACTAAGAGTCGGCTTCTGGTATTCCTTTGATCTTTTACGACCCTAGTCTTCTTCTAATCTGGCCTCTCAATCTTGTCCCAGCCCTGCTTTATTGTTGCAGGATGCTGTCCTATCTGATTGATTGGAATACAATTCCTGCCCGGCCACCTGTGCATGCTGGTATTGTAAACTATTTGCTGTATATTCCTATACTTAAATATGCAACATTATTAGCAATATTGATTTTCCATAAAGGCCCCTTATTTACACCAGAAGACAAGAGAGTCATTAAGAGCCCTTATTAGGGCTACTACGCTGAACAGTATATAGCTCATATGTAGGCAGGCAGGGCCCCAGAAGCTCAGAATCTCGCATTTACCACCATATATACCAGCTATCAGAAGACAAGAGAGTCCTTAATCCCTTATTAGTGCTGCTATTTTGAACAGTATATAGCTCATATCCTATGTAGTCAGGCAGGGCCCCAGAAGCTCAGAATCTCGCATTTACCACCATATATACCAGCTATCAGAAGACAAGAGAGTCCTTAATCCCTTATTAGTGCTGCTATTTTGAACAGTATATAGCTCATATCCTATGTAGTCAGGCAGGGCCCCAGAAGCTCAGAATCTCGCATTTACCACCATATATACCAGCTATCAGAAGACAAGAGAGTCCTTAATCCCTTATTAGTGCTGCTATTTTGAACAGTATATAGCTCATATCCTATGTAGTCAGGCAGGGCCCCAGAAGCTCAGAATCTCGCATTTACCACCATATATACCAGCTACCAGAAGACAAGAGAGTCCTTAATCCCTTATTAGTGCTGCTATGCTGAACAGTATATAGCTCATATCCTATGTAGTCAGGCAGGGCCCTAGAAGCTCAGAATCTCGCATTTACCACCATATATACCAGCTACCAGAAGACAAGAGAGTCCTTAATCCCTTATTAGTGCTGCTATGTTGAACAGTATATAGCTCATATCCTATGTAGTCAGGCAGGGCCCTAGAAGCTCAGAATCTCGCATTTACCACCATATATACCAGCTACCAGAAGACAAGAAAGTCCTTAATCCCTTATTAGTGCTGCTATGTTGAACAGTATATAGCTCATAACCTATGTAGTCAGGCAGGGCCCTAGAAGCTCAGAATCTCGCATTTACCACCATATACACCAGCTACCAGAAGACAAGAGAGTCCTTAATCCCTTATTAGTGCTGCTATGCTGAACAGTATATAGCTCATATCCTATGTAGTCAGGCAGGGCCCTAGAAGCTCAGAATCTCGCATTTACCACCATATATACCAGCTACCAGAAGACAAGAGAGTCCTTAATCCCTTATTAGTGCTGCTATGTTGAACAGTATATAGCTCATATCCTATGTAGTCAGGCAGGGCCCTAGAAGCTCAGAATCTCGCATTTACCACCATATATACCAGCTACTAGAAGACAAGAGAGTCCTTAATCCCTTATTAGTGCTGCTATGTTGAACAGTATATAGCTCATATCCTATGTAGTCAGGCAGGGCCCTAGAAGCTCAGAATCTCGCATTTACCACCATATATACCAGCTACCAGAAGACAAGAGAGTCCTTAATCCCTTATTAGTGCTGCTATGCTGAACAGTATATAGCTCATATCCTATGTAGTCAGGCAGGGCCCTAGAAGCTCAGAATCTCACATTTACCACCATATATACCAGCTACCAGAAGACAAGAGAGTCCTTAATCCCTTATTAGTGCTGCTATGTTGAACAGTATATAGCTCATATCCTATGTAGTCAGGCAGGGCCCTAGAAGCTCAGAATCTCGCATTTACCACCATATATACCAGCTACCAGAAGACAAGAGAGTCCTTAATCCCTTATTAGTGCTGCTATGTTGAACAGTATATAGCTCATATCCTATGTAGTCAGGCAGAGCCCTAGAAGCTCAGAATCTCGCATTTACCACCATATATACCAGCTACCAGAAGACAAGAGAGTCATTGAGAGCCCTTATTAGGGCTACTATGCTGAACAGTATTTAGCTCATATGTAGGCAGGCAGGGCCCCAGAAGCTCAGAATCTCGCATTTACCACCATATATACCAGCTACCAGAAGACAAGAGAGTCCTTAATCCCTTATTAGTGCTGCTATGTTGAACAGTATATAGCTCATATCCTATGTAGTCAGGCAGGGCCCTAGAAGCTCAGAATATCGCATTTACCACCATATATACCAGCTACCAGAAGACAAGAGAGTCCTTAATCCCTTATTAGTGCTGCTATGTTGAACAGTATATAGCTCATATCCTATGTAGTCAGGCAGGGCCCTAGAAGCTCAGAATCTCGCATTTACCACCATATATACCAGCTACCAGAAGACAAGAGAGTCATTGAGAGCCCTTATTAGGGCTACTATGCTGAACAGTATTTAGCTCATATGTAGGCAGGCAGGGCCCCAGAAGCTCAGAATCTCGCATTTACCACCATATATACCAGCTACCAGAAGACAAGAGAGTCATTAAGAGCCCTTTTTAGGGCTACTACGCTGAACAGTATATAGCTCATATGTAGGCAGGCAGGGCCCCAGAAGCTCAGAATCTCGCATTTACCACCATATATACCAGCTACCAGAAGACAAGAGAGTCATTAAGAGCCCTTATTAGGGATACTACGCTGAACAGTATATAGCTCATATGTAGGCAGGCAGGGCCCCAGAAGCTCAGAATCTCGCATTTACCACCATATATACCAGCTACCAGAAGACAAGAGAGTCCTTAATCCCTTATTAGTGCTGCTATGTTGAACAGTATATAGCTCATATCCTATGTAGTCAGGCAGGGCCCTAGAAGCTCAGAATCTCGCATTTACCACCATATATACCAGCTACCAGAAGACAAGAGAGTCCTTAATCCCTTATTAGTGCTGCTATGCTGAACAGTATATAGCTCATATCCTATGTAGTCAGGCAGGGCCATAGAAGCTCAGAATCTCGCATTTACCACCATATATACCAGCTACCAGAAGACAAGAGAGTCCTTAATCCCTTATTAGTGCTGCTATGTTGAACAGTATATAGCTCATATCCTATGTAGTCAGGCAGGGCCCTAGAAGCTCAGAATCTCGCATTTACCACCATATATACCAGCTACCAGAAGACAAGAGAGTCATTAAGAGCCCTTATTAGGGCTACTACGCTGAACAGTATATAGCTCATATGTAGGCAGGCAGGGCCCCAGAAGCTCAGAATCTCGCATTTACCACCATATATACCAGCTACCAGAAGACAAGAGAGTCATTGAGAGCCCTTATTAGGGCTACTATGCTGAACAGTATTTAGCTCATATGTAGGCAGGCAGGGCCCCAGAAGCTCAGAATCTCGCATTTACCACCATATATACCAGCTACCAGAAGACAAGAGAGTCCTTAATCCCTTATTAGTGCTGCTATGTTGAACAGTATATAGCTCATATCCTATGTAGTCAGGCAGGGCCCTAGAAGCTCAGAATCTCGCATTTACCACCATATATACCAGCTACCAGAAGACAAGAGAGTCATTGAGAGCCCTTATTAGGGCTACTATGCTGAACAGTATTTAGCTCATATGTAGGCAGGCAGGGCCCCAGAAGCTCAGAATCCCGCATTTACCACCATATATACCAGCTACCAGAAGACAAGAGAGTCCTTAATCCCTTATTAGTGCTGCTATGCTGAACAGTATATAGCTCATATCCTATGTAGTCAGGCAGGGCCCTAGAAGCTCAGAATCTCGCATTTACCACCATATATACCAGCTACCAGAAGACAAGAGAGTCCTTAATCCCTTATTAGTGCTGCTATGTTGAACAGTATATAGCTCATATCCTATGTAGTCAGGCAGGGCCCTAGAAGCTCAGAATATCGCATTTACCACCATATATACCAGCTACCAGAAGACAAGAGAGTCCTTAATCCCTTATTAGTGCTGCTATGTTGAACAGTATATAGCTCATATCCTATGTAGTCAGGCAGGGCCCTAGAAGCTCAGAATCTCGCATTTACCACCATATATACCAGCTACCAGAAGACAAGAGAGTCATTGAGAGCCCTTATTAGGGCTACTATGCTGAACAGTATTTAGCTCATATGTAGGCAGGCAGGGCCCCAGAAGCTCAGAATCTCGCATTTACCACCATATATACCAGCTACCAGAAGACAAGAGAGTCATTAAGAGCCCTTTTTAGGGCTACTACGCTGAACAGTATATAGCTCATATGTAGGCAGGCAGGGCCCCAGAAGCTCAGAATCTCGCATTTACCACCATATATACCAGCTACCAGAAGACAAGAGAGTCATTAAGAGCCCTTATTAGGGATACTACGCTGAACAGTATATAGCTCATATGTAGGCAGGCAGGGCCCCAGAAGCTCAGAATCTCGCATTTACCACCATATATACCAGCTACCAGAAGACAAGAGAGTCCTTAATCCCTTATTAGTGCTGCTATGTTGAACAGTATATAGCTCATATCCTATGTAGTCAGGCAGGGCCCTAGAAGCTCAGAATCTCGCATTTACCACCATATATACCAGCTACCAGAAGACAAGAGAGTCCTTAATCCCTTATTAGTGCTGCTATGCTGAACAGTATATAGCTCATATCCTATGTAGTCAGGCAGGGCCATAGAAGCTCAGAATCTCGCATTTACCACCATATATACCAGCTACCAGAAGACAAGAGAGTCCTTAATCCCTTATTAGTGCTGCTATGTTGAACAGTATATAGCTCATATCCTATGTAGTCAGGCAGGGCCCTAGAAGCTCAGAATCTCGCATTTACCACCATATATACCAGCTACCAGAAGACAAGAGAGTCATTAAGAGCCCTTATTAGGGCTACTACGCTGAACAGTATATAGCTCATATGTAGGCAGGCAGGGCCCCAGAAGCTCAGAATCTCGCATTTACCACCATATATACCAGCTACCAGAAGACAAGAGAGTCATTGAGAGCCCTTATTAGGGCTACTATGCTGAACAGTATTTAGCTCATATGTAGGCAGGCAGGGCCCCAGAAGCTCAGAATCTCGCATTTACCACCATATATACCAGCTACCAGAAGACAAGAGAGTCCTTAATCCCTTATTAGTGCTGCTATGTTGAACAGTATATAGCTCATATCCTATGTAGTCAGGCAGGGCCCTAGAAGCTCAGAATCTCGCATTTACCACCATATATACCAGCTACCAGAAGACAAGAGAGTCATTGAGAGCCCTTATTAGGGCTACTATGCTGAACAGTATTTAGCTCATATGTAGGCAGGCAGGGCCCCAGAAGCTCAGAATCCCGCATTTACCACCATATATACCAGCTACCAGAAGACAAGAGAGTCCTTAATCCCTTATTAGTGCTGCTATGCTGAACAGTATATAGCTCATATCCTATGTAGTCAGGCAGGGCCCTAGAAGCTCAGAATCTCGCATTTACCACCATATATACCAGCTACCAGAAGACAAGAGAGTCCTTAATCCCTTATTAGTGCTGCTATGCTGAACAGTATATAGCTCATATCCTATGTAGGCAGGCAGGGCCCCAGAAGCTCAGAATCTCACATTTACCACCATATATACCAGCTACCAGAAGACAAGAGAGTCCTTAATCCCTTATTAGTGCTGCTATGTTGAACAGTATATAGCTCATATCCTATGTAGTCAGGCAGGGCCCTAGAAGCTCAGAATCTCGCATTTACCACCATATATACCAGCTACCAGAAGACAAGAGAGTCCTTAATCCCTTATTAGTGCTGCTATGTTGAACAGTATATAGCTCATATCCTATGTAGTCAGGCAGGGCCCCAGAAGCTCAGAATCTCGCATTTACCACCATATATACCAGCTACCAGAAGACAAGAGAGTCCTTAATCCCTTATTAGTGCTGCTATGTTTTAAAAATTGTGTGGAGGCCCAAGAGCTGAGACCTTTTAAAAATTGTGTGGAGGCCCAAGAGCTGAGACCTTTTAAAAATTGTGTGGAGGCCCAAGAGCTGAGACCTTTTAAAAATTGTGTGGAGGCCCAAGAGCTGAGACCTCTCAAACATTGTGTGGAGTCCCAAGAGCTGAGACCTCTTAAAAATTGTGTGGAGTCCCAAGAGCTGAGACCTCTTAAAAATTGATTGTATTAAGCCTAAGAGGTGAGCCATAATTTTTTTCATTAATACAGCAATTCTACGGCGGTTAAGGAGGAGGAGGAGGAGGAGGAGGAGGAGGAAATGGCACTTCATACAGATGGCACTTCACTCTTCGCTGCTTTCCACTGTTGTACAAGCAAAGTCCGGGTCAATCCACTTGCTGTTCATTTTGATTAGCGTCAGCCTGTCGGCACTGTCGGTTGACAGGCGGCTGCACTTATCGGTTATAATGCCCCCGGCTGCGCTGAACACCCTTTCTGATAGCACGCCGGCGGCAGGGCAGGCAAGCACCTCCAAGGCGTACAGGGACAGTTCCAGCCACGTGTCCAACTTGGAGACCCAGTAAGTGTAGGTCGCCGAGGGATCGGGGAGGACAGGGGTGTGGTCTGCCAGGTAGTCCCGCAACATCCGCCGATACTTGTCCCTCCTGCTGATAGCGGGCCCCGCAGTGATGGAAGTTGCACGAGGGGGTGACATGAACGTGTCCCACACCTTGGAGAGTGTTCCCCTGGTGGCTGTGGGCCTGATGGATTTTGTCAGACTCTGGGAGACACTCTCCTCTCTGCCGCCAGCGATGCTGGGTGGGAAAATCTGCATCATGTTCTGCAAGAGTTCCCTCTGGTATTCCAGTAATCGATTCGTCCTCTCCTCTACCGGAATAAAAGAGGAGAAGTTATCTTTATACCGGGGGTCCAGGAGTGCGAAGACCCAGTATAGTTTGTTCTCCAATATCCGGACAACACGTATGTCCCGGGAAAAGCAGCCCAGCATGAAGTCAGCCATGTGTGCCAGACTCTGAGTAGGCATGACCTCACTGCCCCCACCAGAAGGATCATTTTCCATTTCCTCCTCTTCCTCCTCCTCTCCGCCCCATCCGCGCTGAACCAATGGGACGCACACAGCCTGACTGCTACCCTCGCCGCCAGCATCCTCTTCCACAGCCACCTCCACGTTGTCCTCCTCCTCCTCATCCTCCTCCTCCTGCAACTGCCACCGAGCAGCAGACAAAAGTGTGGTCTGTCTACCTGCGTTGCGTCTCCTCCTACCCCCGTCTCCTCTGTGTGCAATGCGTTCTCCCTTATTGCGATGAGCGATTCTTTAAGGACGCCTAGGAGCGGGATAGTTATGCTCACTATAGCGTCCTCGCTGCTGACCTTCTTAGTGGACTCCTCAAAGATACGCAATACATCGCATATGTCTGCCATCCATGGCCACTCGTGGTTGGCAAACTGAGGGAGCTGAGTTGGAGGCACGCGTGGATGCATCATCTGGTACTCCATCAATGCTTTCTGCTGCTCACACACCCTGGCCAACATGCAATAGGTGGAATTCCAGCGAGTGGGCAGGTCGCACAACAGCCGATGTTGAGGCAAATGGAGGCGTTGCTGGATTTTTTTTAAGCTAGCAGCAGCTACAGTTGACTTCCGAAAGTGAGCGCACAAGCGCCGCACTTTGACCAGTAGCTCTGCCAGGTTGGGGTAAGTCTTTAGAAACTTTTGTACTACCAAATTAAAAACGTGGGCCAGGCATGGTACGTGATTGAGTTCTGCAAGCTCCAGAGCCGCCACCAGGTTACGGCCGTTATCGCACACGACCATGCCTGGTCCTAGCTGCAGCGGCGACAGCCACATCTCTGTCTGCTGCAACATGGCGTGCCTCACCTCTGCGGCGCTGTGCTTCCTGTCGCCCAAGCTGATGAGCTTAAGCACCGCCTGCTGACGTCTCCCCGCGCCAGTGCTGCAACGCTTCCAGCTAGGGGCTGAGGGCGATGTTAAGGCAGAGGAGGAGGAGGAGGAGGAGGAGGAAGAGGAGGGGGGTCTATCAGAACCCGTGCTGGCAATCTTGGGCGGGGGTGGTATGTAGGCCGTCCCTGTTTGCGACCCCGTCCCCGCTTCCACAACATTCACCCAGTGTGCCGTCAAAGAGATGTAGCGTCCTTGGCCACAAGCGCTTGTCCACGAGTCGGTGGTCAAGTGGACCTTTGCGCTGACTGCGTACCTCAGGGCCCGCCTGATGTTACACGACACGTGCTGGTGCAGGGCGGGGACGCCACACCGGGAAAAATAGTGGTGGCTAGGGACGGAATAGCGAGGTGCGGCAGCCGCCATCAGGTCGCGGAAAGCCTGCGTCTCCACAAGCCTAAACGGCAACATCTCCAGGGCCAGCAGTTTGGAGATGAGGCAGGTTAAGGCTTGGGCTTGGGGGTGACTGGAGGCGTACTTCCGCCTGCGGTTGAACGCCTGCGAGATGGACAGTTGATGGGACGAGGAGATGGAAGGTGCAGACGAAGATGCGGGGGAAGGGGGGGCTGAAGGAGAAGGCCCCAAAGTAGCCGAGGCAGAGGCAGATGTGGAGGTGTCCTGGCTGGAGGTCTGGACCGCAGTGGCAGCACACAACAAAGGGGAAGAGGCAGTGGCAGCAAGACGGGGCGCAGGTTGTATTGCGTTTGCTCTCTCCCACTCAGCCCAGTGCTTGAATTCCAAGTGACGGCGCATGCCTGAGGTGGTCAGATTGCTCTTCTCAGAGCCCCTACTCAGTTTTGAGTGGCAGATTGCGCAAACCGCGCTCAGTTTGTCATCCGCGCAAACATTAAAAAATCTCCACACCACAGAAGTACGAGGCCTCGATGGGGGGAGCTTCGCGCGACTGCCTGCTGCCGGGAAGAGCTTCGGCCCTGCTGGCTGTGGCCTGCCTTCTCTGTCTGGACTGTCCTCTGCCTCTGGACTGTCCTCTGCCTCTTGCTGCCTTATTCGGTGATGCGCAGACCGCATCTCCACTGCTTTCCCCGCTGGACATCACCCCTGTCCAAGTGGGGTTGGTCATTTCGTCGTCCACCACCTCCTCTTCCACTTCCTCTCTCTGCTCCTCCTCCTGCCCACTGGACATTCCAACAGCCTCCCTTGATGGCAACTGCGTCTCATCATCATCGCTCATGATAGCAGATGCTGGTTCCGGGTCCACATCACTAGCAGATGGCGGATACTCAAGTGTTTGGGCATCACTACAAATTCCTCTGCTAGCTCCTGGGATTCTTGCAGCACATCTGGAAAAGGACCCGAAAAGAGGTCCTGGGAGGGGTCAAGGGTGGGCTGACTCTGTTGGCCAGGTTGGGAGGAAGGAGGGTCAGAGTGAGACTGTGTGGATGACTGGGTGGTGGACAAGTGACTGGAAGCGTTATCGGCCATCCATTGCACCACCTGTTCAAGCTGCTCAGGCTTTAACAGAGGTGTACCCCGCCCCCCGCATAACTGTCCCATAAAGGCAGGGAAGCTGGATGAGCGTAATGCTGGCTGCCCCTCATCAGCACGCATTGTATCCCCACTGGCTTCAACGCGGTTTGTGCCCCCACCAGCATTTCCGCGCCCCCGTCCTCGTCCACGTCCCTTTGCGCTAGCCCTCCGCATTTCAGACGTTTTACTTTTTTGGCCACGCGTTATGCCAAATATAAAAATATTTTTAAGAAAAACACCTGGCTATACAGCCGTATACTGCCAGAAGGTGAAATGGTGCCTATACGCACAGTGTATAAAACAGTGTTTTGTTGGCACAGAGGACACAAAACAGTAGTGCAAAATATAAATATATTTTTAGGAAGAACACCTGGCTATACAGCCGTATACTGCCAGAAGGTGAAATGGTGCCTATACGCACCGTGTATAAAACAGTGTTTTGTTGGCACAGAGGACACAAAACAGTAGTGCAAAATATAGTTTTGTATATAGGTGCTAATACACCACTGAAGTCTTTCTGTCCCTATTCCAGCATCAGCAGCTACCCCTCACTAAAGCAGCCGTTTTGAGCAGAGTGTATATAGTTTTGTATATAGGTGGTAATACACCACTGAAGTCTTTCTGTCCCTATTCCAGCAGCAGCAGCTACCCCTCACTAAAGCAGCCATAGCTGCAGCACTAATAAGTGCTCAGCTCTTGGGCCTCCACACAATTTTTAAAAGGTCTCAGCTCTTGGGCCTCCACACAATTTTTAAAAGGTCTCAGCTCTTGGGCCTCCACACAATTTTTAAAAGGTCTCAGCTCTTGGGCCTCCACACAATTTTTAAGAGGTCTCAGCTCTAAGCTTCCCTTACTGCTGGGGTGACACACTGTAACAAACCTCCTCCTTTAAGCTTCCCTTACTGCTGGGGTGACACAATGTAACAAGCCTCCTCCTTTAAGCTTCCCTGACTGCTGGGGTGACACACTGTAACAAACCTCCTCCTGTAAGCTTCCCTTACTGCTGGGGTAACACACTGTAACAAACCTCCTCCTTTAAGCTTCCCTGACTGCTGGGGTGACACACTGTAACAAACCTCCTCCTGTAAGCTTCCCTGACTGCTGGGGTAACACACTGTAACAAACCTCCTCCTGTAAGCTTCCCTGACTGCTGGGGTGACACACTGTAACAAACCTCCTCCTTTAAGCTTCCCTTACTGCTGGGGTGACACAATGACACAAGAGGACATGTCTGACCACATCTCACACACACACACACACACAATGACAATTAGGGGTGGGGTCTATTTATTTTCCCCCTTGCCTATGTCATCTGTGGTTGTCATTAGGCAACGTGATTTTAAGGGGTGCAGAATTTTGTTCTTCTTTTTTGTACAGTTTGGCTTGGGGTCCATGGCAATGTAGAGGAAAGAAGGTTTCCTTGTCTTGTCTCACTTTACGTAGAAGTTATATTGTGTTTGGAGTGTATTGTTGAGTGGCTGTGATAGTGGCGTAATAGTGCAACTTGGGCGCGTTATATGCACCCAGACATGCTTCCCCTGCTGTCCCAGTTGCATTCCAGCAGTGTTGGCATCATTTTCTGATGTTTCAGGGTGGACTTGGTGACCTCCAAGTGGTCGAATTGAGATTTCCAAGTGTCGAGCATTTTTTTCCCATAGACTATAATGGGATTCGATATTCGGTCGAGTAGTCGAGTAACGCGGTCTATTCGAAACGAAATTCGAAATTTCGAATATTTCACTACTCGCTCATCTCTACTGTTAACCTGTTAGGCAGAGACTTAATGGCGAAAATGGCTATTTCCCTCAGGGTAAATTCTGGTGTCACTTCTAACCGCCATGCCCCAAGACGCAAAAATATTTAGCGTCTGCGATATAAAAAAAAAAAAAAAAAACGCCTTTTTTGGGATCCCAGTGCATCCCGAGACACGCCCGCTCTATGCATTCCAATACCGCGGAGAATCCCTAATTTTTACCCAGTTAGCGAGCGGATTTTTGAATTCGCCTGTTTTTTTTCCCATTGTTTTAAGAGAAGTGCTAAAAGCATATAAACCGAACTGTAACTCGATTGTTCTGACCTACTGTGATTGGCCAGTCAATCAATAACCTCAGCCCGAGAGGATGGAATCCTCCTATTGAAATGTCTCTGTCAGCATGTGATAAAGATTTCTGTTAAGAAATTACAATGGTGTCAGCAACGTGTTGAATATCTGGGATTCGTGTTGTCACAGGGAAAAAGAGTTAAATCCCAAACGTGTAGCGGCAATCGTGGAATTGGGGCCTCCACAGAATAAAAAAAACATGCTAAGCTTTCTTGGAATGATTAGCTGTTGCCGTTATTATGACAAGATATTGAGAGTTACCAAACACGTGCTGATCAACCTGACACCATAGAATGGTCTGATGAAATGTTAAATGCTTTTAAAAAGTTGAAGGAGGCACTGACAAATTCTCAAGGGCTCGGTTTACCAAGCTATGTGAAGGTGTTACACCTGTATGTCCGTGACTTTTGTAAGGGATACAGCTCGGTTTTAGCTCAAAGCCATGGGGGTAAATTAGGACCCGTGGCATACTTCTCTAAGCTTCTCCCGGTTCAAGTTCAAGGAATGCCAGGCTGTTTACGAGCGTTGGCATCTTGTGCAATGGCAGTTGCACAGGCCATTTCGGTCACGCTGGAACACCACACGATACTGCATGCAGGGCATAATGTAAAACATTTAATGAATAATTTACATACCCAACATATGTCAGCGCAGCGATTTAGCGGATATGAAGTAATCCTTTTGTCAAATCCCCATCTAGAGATCAAATATGCCCCAAATACCGAAGGACCTGCCCCGATATTAAATGCATTACTAGGTTAAAAAAAGTGAGGCTGACAAAATTCCTCCGCGACAGCCCAAACGGATATTGCCAGAGGAAATGCTTTTGGAGAAACAGCCAGACAGATGCTAACACTAGACGCCATTGATTTTACAATAGGATGTCTGCAGGAGCAGACATCTGTTTCTGAAGTGGGGGATTGGGCACAGGCAGGGGCACAGAAATCAATGGATGGGATTTGGTGCATCGAGGATAAACCATGCATACCCATACATAGTGCCCCCCTATTTATTTCTCAAGCACACGGCATAGGACACAAAAGTGCACAACACACTTACATGGCGGTGAAACAAAGTTTTTTCATTTTACAATGTGAGAAACAAGTGAAAGCTTATGTAGAGAAATGCATAACATGCCAGATGAATAACCCCAACATTTCACATAAGCCACAGCATGATCATCTAGTCTACCCCACAGAACCCTGTACTGATTGGAACATTGACCATACACACATTACAGTTACACCAGGAGGTAAGCCTGAAGTTTTACTAGTTATGGTAGACATGTTTTCAAAATGGCCAGAATGCTTTCCAGTGAAGAAAGAAAATGCTAAGACCGTAGTGAAAATTTTGACACAAGAAATAATACCGCGCTTTGGATGCTTTTCGCGCATACGCAGCGATAACGGCACAGCCTTTAAAGCCAAAATATGTCAAGATTTAGTAGAACATTTAAACATTGAATGGCAGTTTCACATCCCATACCATCCTCAATGTTCAGGGATAGTGGAGCGCATGAATAGAACAATAAAAGGTAAACTTAGAAAAGCTACTGAAGGAACTTTTAAAAACTGGAAACACAAGCTACCCGCAGTTTTAGCTGAAATAAGGATGACACCTAATAAAGTAACTAAGCTTTCTCCTTATGAAATATTAATGGGTAGACCATTTCCTTTGCCATGGAACAGGACCATTAGAGAGACTAGCGAAGAAGGGAAGTGCAGGCAGGAGGAATACACCAGGGCTCTGGTGGAGAAGCTCACTGCTAGTGAAACACTTGTCTGTCAGAAGTTTCCTTCTCTTTTACAGGACTCGTTTCATGACATAAAGATTGGAGACACGGTGTTAGTGAAAAAGCACGGTAATCAACCGAAGATCGAGTTCCCATTCGAGAAGCCGACAAAGGTGATAGCAGTCGCTCGGACGGCCGTGCTTGTGGAAGGAAATCAGAATTGGATTCACGCCACGCGGGTGAAAAGAGTCCCTACACTTCAGATACTGGACGAGGATGAAGTACTGCAAGTTAAAGGATCGGTCGCCCCACCAAGGGGGCCACAGCCAGACGTCCCACTGAGGGGACAAGAAGAAGCTGGTTGCAGACCCCCAGCTAGGAACAATGGGTCCGAAGAAAGGCCAGCACTGGCTTGCCCGCTGGTTCTATGGCTCCAATCATTTTTGCACTGCAATGATTCTGTCTTTTCTGATAGTGTCAGTAATATGGGTTGTATGTAGCTGTGTTTATGATCGCCCCGCCATAGGTCCACTTCAGCAGGTATGTGAACCTTTGGGTTTGAGACCGAGTGCCCTTATACCCCCCTCCCCGCATCCACAGGCTGAAACTCCCATGCCCCCTGTTGTAAAGAAAAGGGCTACGGGAGATAAACTCATCTCCAAATATGTGAGTAAAAACGCCAAAGGTGAAGTAACATTCTGGTTCAATACCTCAGAGCCCAGCATGATTTATACTTTTGATCTGTGCGATGTATATCCTTGTGCCTCCTAAATGATGCAAATTGGTCCAGTTGGTTTAAAGATTTATTTTCCAGCTGGAAAGGTTTTCTCACACAGTTCTGTATTATTGTTATACTGGTGATCATTGCTATTGTTACATTTAAGATCATTATGTGTGTCTTTGCTATGAAAAAACTAATAAGCAACAGGGAGCTTACGCTGCTTACTTGGCAGAGAATGAAGCTCACTATGATTATATAGTTCGCAGGGTAGAATCTGAGACATATGATGATGCCATGGTTGGTGAGTCTGAGAACTTGTAATAAGAAGGGTTTGTTGGCAGAGGCTAGGCCTCAGATTCTTCTAACAAAATGGCTGCCAGATATAGTTACATGCAAGAGTTTCACATAACAGGAATATATATGTAATATATATTATTTGCTTGCAAGCTTCATTTGGAAATGTAATTGCAGAAATGTATGCTAGCGAAATTTAACTGTCAAACCGCAATAACAGCTAAATGAGGCAACTTCTAGGTAACTGATACGTGCTGACCTTTCTTTTGTGGAAACCGTCAGTTTGCTGTTATCTGTGTGGTTTCATCATATATGTCGAAAATGTGGAACAAGTTCATACTGTGTCTGTGGTTTTTTGCTATATAAGTCCTCCCTAAAGCGGAAGTAAATTAGAATTTGTACTGGGTCTGTTGTATGTCGTTTATTATCGAACCCGGGTACAAATCCTCTAAGATATCTTAAGTCACAGATTAGAATTATTTCAATTATCAGACAGCGTGCCTTCAAAAGGGGATCCAGAGAGATCGCCCTAAAGAAAAGACTCTTTCTTTCATTCACTCACCTTTGTTCCCACTTCAACGGCGCATGTGTGGGCTGCAGCAGTATCCACACTATCCCTCTACCAGGATGCGTGGACACGCTCCCTGTTAGAGGGCAGCGGGGGATGAGGCTGCCAGCACGCTCGGAGCTGCTGGACGTGGTGTGGTGTCAGTGGCTCCGAGCAAACTGATTGGACGAGCGCCGTAGGACCGGGAAAAGGTGAGTTTCTTTGGGCAATCTAGGGGGGGTTTCACACAGCGGGGGCACCCCGATCAGGGGAAAGGACCAAAACCCTGTATAGTCAAAATCCTGGGTTTTGGTCCACTTTAACCCTTGCAGAGAGAAACTGCAGCCTAGGCCGCCAATGAGGAAATGAAGCACTACAGATCAAGTGACGGCAGCAACATGGATACTTATTTGTCATACACTGATCTCCCATGATCGGGGCCATCATCACTCTGCAGCACCATGGACAGCTAACATCAAAGCAGACGCCCCATAGCCACCCAGGATGAACACACACACACGCCGACCAGATCGCTCAGTGTCAGGCCGGATCGCTCCGCTCACTCGTCTGCTGCCTCTGTCACTTGTGTGATACTCGGGGAGGGCACTGCAATGAGCCGCCTCACCTCCAGGGGGCAGAGCTTTCTGAAGCTGACATATTCGCAGAGCAGCCGCTTATCTTTGCTTAGTAGCGATGGGTAGATGCCATCTCCTAGGCAACAAGAAGCGCAGCTGTTTTCGCGGGCTTTTTGTGTGGTGCGCTACCGAGGTGAATGGCAGAAGATCATCAGTAGCAGGTGAGTTTTTGTCTTGCTAAATACTCTTCAGGGGGCTTTTGTTGTAATACTCTGCAGGGGCGGGTGTGTATAGAGAAGTTTTTTGGGGGCATACTAGTAGTTTGCCGTAATGCTCTGCAAGGGGGGGGGGTGATGTTATCGCTGCGACCGGTTAGGCTGCTGTAACCTAACAAGTTACCTTTCCATGAAAAAAATGTAATTTATTTAAATTGTAAGATGAAGTTGTTAATTGTATAAGAACAATTATTATTAACAAATATTAGGACGCTATTTTATTATGAATGAAGTGTTTTTCTTCGAGTGTTCCAATATGGCCGCTGCGTTTTTGGGGAAATGGTGACAAAAAGCGGAGCTTGATGGTAAATGTAGTATTAGGCGGCCTGTGATGTCACCGGTTTTATCACACATACCAATTATGTGACATCGCCTTGGCGGACCCACCCGTGCTGCATTCACAGGGTGACCTGTGACATTCCATAATGGCTGTGAGCCTGTGACATTCCATAATGGCTGTGGGCCTGTGACCATCCCATAATGGCTGTGAGCCTGTGACATCCCATAATAGGCTGAGTGGCTGTGACATCCCATAATGGCTGTGGGCCTGTGACCATCCCATAATGGCTGTGGGCCTGTGACCATCCCATAATGGCTGTGGGCCTGTGACCATCCCATAATGGCTGTGAGCCTGTGACCATCCCATAATGGCTGTGGGCCTTCATCACCCTGCAGCAACATGGACACTTATTTGTCATACACTGATCTCCCATGATCGGGGCCATCATCACCCTGCAGCACCATGGACACTTATTTGTCATACACTGATCTCCCATGTTCGGGGCCATCATCACCCTGCAGCACCATGGACACTTATTTGTCATACACTTATCTCCCATGATCGGGGCCATCATCACCCTGCAGCACCATGGACACTTATTTGTCATACACTGATCTCCCATGATCGGGGCCATCATCACCCTGCAGCACCATGGACACTTATTTGTCATACACTGATCTCCCATGATCGGGGCCATCATCACCCTGCAGCACCATGGACACGTATTTGTCATACACTGATCTCCCATGATCGGGGCCATCATCACCCTGCAGCACCATGGACAGCTAACATCAAAGCAGACGCCACATAGCCGCCCAGGATGAACACACACACACGCCGATCAGATCGCTCAATGTCAGGCCGGATCGCTCCGCTCACTTGTCTGCTGCCTCCTCTGTCACTTGTGTGATACTCGGGGAGGGCACTGCAATGAGCCGCCTCACCTCCAGGGGGCAGAGCTTTCTGAAGCTGACATATTCGCATGTAGTATTAGGCGGCCTGTGATGTCACCGGTTTTATCACACATACCAATTATGTGACATCGCCTTGGCGGACCCACCCGTGCTGCATTCACAGGGTCACCTGTGACATTCCATAATGGCTGAGAGCCTGTGACATTCCATAATGGCTGTGGGCCTGTGACCATCCCATAATGGCTGTGAGCCTGTGACATCCCATAATAGGCTGAGTGGCTGTGACATCCCATAATGGCTGTGGGCCTGTGACCATCCCATAATGGCTGTGGGCCTGTGACCATCCCATAATGGCTGTGGGCCTGTGACCATCCCATAATAGGCTGAGTGGCTGTGACATCCCATAATAGGCTGAGTGGCTGTGACATCCCATAATGGCTGTGGGCCTGTGACCATCCCATAATGGCTGTGAGCCTGTGACATCCCATAATGGCTGTGCGCCTGTGACATCCCATAATAGGCTGAGTGGCTGTGACATCCCATAATGGCTGTGGGCCTGTGACCATCCCATAATGGCTGTGAGCCTGTGACATCCCATAATGGCTGTGGGCCTGTGACCATCCCATAATGGCTGTGGGCCTGTGACCATCCCATAATGGCTGTGAGCCTGTGACATCCCATAACAGGCTGAGTGGCTGTGACATCCCATAATGGCTGTGGGCCTGTGACCATCCCATAATGGCTGTGAGCCTGTGACATCCCATAATGGCTGTGCGCCTGTGACATCCCATAATAGGCTGAGTGGCTGTGACATCCAATAATGGATGTGGGCCTGTGACATCCCATAGTAGCTGTGAGCCTGTGACATCCCATAATAGGCTGAGTGGCTGTGACATCCCATAATGGCTGTGGGCCTGTGACCATCCCATAATGGCTGTGAGCCTGTGACATCCCATAATAGGCTGAGTGGCTGTGACATCCCATAATGGCTGTGGGCCTGTGACCATCCCATAATGGCTGTGAGCCTGTGACCATCCCATAATGGCTGTGGGCCTGTGACCATCCCATAGTAGCTGTGCGCCTGTGACATCCCATAATAGGCTGAGTGGCTGTGACATCCCATAATGGCTGTGGGCCTGTGACCATCCCATAATGGCTGTGGGCCTGTGACCATCCCATAATGGCTGTGGGCCTGTGACCATCCCATAATGGCTGTGGGCCTGTGACCATCCCATAATGGCTGTGGGTCTGTGACCATCCCATAATGGCTGTGAGCCTGTGACATCCCATAATGGCTGTGGGCCTGTGACCATCCCATAGTAGCTGTGCGCCTGTGACATCCCATAATGGCTGTGCGCCTGTGACATCCCATAATAGGCTGAGTGGCTGTGACATCCAATAATGGATGTGGGCCTGTGACATCCCATAATGGCTGTGAGCCTGTGACATCCCATAATAGGCTGAGTGGCTGTGACATCCCATAATGGCTGTGGGCCTGTGACCATCCCATAATGGCTGTGAGCCTGTGACATCCCATAATGGCTGTGGGCCTGTGACCATCCCATAGTAGCTGTGCGCCTGTGACATCCCATAATAGGCTGAGTGGCTGTGACATCCCATAATGGCTGTGGGCCTGTGACCATCCCATAATGGCTGTGAGCCTGTGACATCCCATAATAGGCTGAGTGGCTGTGACATCCCATAATGGCTGTGGGCCTGTGACCATCCCATAATGGCTGTGAGCCTGTGACATCCCATAATGGCTGTGGGCCTGTGACCATCCCATAGTAGCTGTGCGCCTGTGACATCCCATAATAGGCTGAGTGGCTGTGACATCCCATAATGGCTGTGGGCCTGTGACCATCCCATAATGGCTGTGGGCCTGTGACCATCCCATAATGGCTGTGGGCCTGTGACCATCCCATAATGGCTGTGGGCCTGTGACCATCCCATAATGGCTGTGGGCCTGTGACCATCCCATAATGGCTGTGGGCCTGTGACCATCCCATAATGGCTGTGGGCCTGTGACCATCCCATAATGGCTGTGAGCCTGTGACATCCCATAATGGCTGTGGGCCTGTGACCATCCCATAGTAGCTGTGCGCCTGTGACATCCCATAATGGCTGTGCGCCTGTGACATCCCATAATAGGCTGAGTGGCTGTGACATCCAATAATGGATGTGGGCCTGTGACATCCCATAGTAGCTGTGAGCCTGTGACATCCCATAATAGGCTGAGTGGCTGTGACATAGCTAGTGTGCTTCTGTATTGCTGACACTTGGTATCGCTCTTAGTCTGGCCCATCACCTGTGGCCGTTGCCCTCTGGGGCCCCGGTGGCACAAGGTGCTGGGCACACAAGCCATTCCACCGCGACAAGGTGGCGATACTGCGGAATGGGCCCGCCCTCCCACCCTTTCTTATAAAAAAACAAAAAAAAATTTTTTTTGTTATTTTATAAGAAAGTGTTGCTGTTTTTGCCTGCATGCTGCCCCGGGGTCGTCACCTGCAACCGCTGAGCCAGGACCCCCGCCACCGTGTTAGCTGCCTCCAGGGTCGGCACCCGCTGAAGTGTTTGCCAGGGCCCCCATTTAAGGGGTCGGCAATCCTCCGGCAGGGCCAGGGCCCCCGAATGGTTGTTATATGGGGTCGGCACCCGCTGAAGTGTTTGCCAGGGCCCCCATTTAAGGGGTCGGCAATCCTCCCGCAGGGCCAGGGCCCCCGAATGGTTGGTATATGGGATCGGCACCCGCTGAAGTGTTTGCCAGGGCCCCATTTAAGGGGTCGGCAATCCTCCCGCAGGGCCAGGGCCCCCATTAGGCTGCTTTACTGTGGCGAGGTCGGCATCTGCTTGTCGCTGAGATAGGACCCCCGACGGGCTGCTGGGCTGCTTAATCCTACTCGAAGGGAGGAGGAGCAGGGCGGGTGAACCATGGCATACAGATACAGCAGTTCTGCACCTCTAATATCCAGAGTCCTCCATCGTCCTCATCCTCCGTCCGATAGTAAGGACATTCATACACCACCCTTATGCAGAACAAGCAACGTGTGATGCGGACAATGTGCCGCCAGATCTTGACTCTTGCTCTGCTCTCACGAATGTCGGGTGAGGCGGGGACGGGAGGAAAGACAGAATGTCGGGTGAGGCGGGGCGGGAGGAAAGACGGCGGGTCTGCTGGGGCGGGAGGAAAGACAGAATGTCGGGTGAGGCGGGGGCGGGAGGAAAGACAGCGGGTCTGCTGGGGCAGGAGGAAAGACAGAATGTCAGGTGAGGCGGGGACGGGAGGAAAGACAAAATGGCAGGGCGGGAGGAAATACAGAATGTCGGGTGAGGCGGGAGGAAAGACAGCGGGTCTGCTGGGGCGGGAGGAAAGACAGAATGTCAGGTGAGGCGGGGACGCGAGGAAAGACAGCGGGTTTGCTGGGGCGGGAGGAAAGACAGAATGTCAGGTGAGGCGGGGCAGGAGGAAAGACAAAATGGCGGGGCGGGAGGAAAGACAGAATGTCGGGTGGGGCGGGAGGGAAGACAGCGGGTCTGCTGGGGCGGGAGGAAAGACAGAATGTCAGGTGAGGCGGGGACGGGAGGAAAGACAGCGGGTCTGCCAGGGCGGGAGGAAAGACAGAATGTCAGGTGAGGCGGGGACGCACAAGCGCTGATAGGGACTCGCGAACTGGCCCTCAGGACCTTGCACAGCAGACATGAAGGGAAAGTGGTGCTCCAGCGGGCTCTGAAGGCCACAGGGTACTACTCTGTGGAAGTATAGCCTAGAGCCGAAACAAAATAACAAACAAAAAATAAAAAACAGGATGATGTAGGTCCCAGAGGTTTCCTGGAGAGGAAACACAAAAACTGAGGAAGGGTGGGGCTTTTAATTTTGTCCCAGTTGTGTTTCCTCTAGTTGTGATGCCCTGAGAAAAAAAAAATTAGAAATCAATTTTTAAGCGCAAAACAGTAACAGTACAGCTACATCACTTAAATCTGCATAATTAATCTTATGCTAATTAGTTGTACAATTTATATATAATACAACCAAGAGGATTGTCTATGAAATGATGGTAGTCACATGTTCAAAGCTGTAGTGGATGGTGAGAAATGGAGCCTGAAATTCTAAACCCTTTTTGTGTTAAATAAATATATATATATATATATATATATATATATCAGCGCAAAACTGAGAAGATCAGGGTAAATTGTTGTTCAATACTGACATCTGCAGTTAATTTAAGAACACTGCAGTACATATGAGTGAAATGACTGAATCATTACAGAGAAAAATCAATAGGTTTAATCAAAGTTAATATATGCATAAATATTGCTAAAAATGACCATTAAAGAGGAACATTGGACAGTCTGAGGAGTACTCAAAAACCCCTCAAATGTTGCTGTCTATTCCCTTTAGAGCTCTGATCCAACAACTGGAAAATAAAACGTCTTCTGCTCTTTCTTCTACGCTCGTTCAATCTAGTCCAGATGCCAGTGTAGGGCAGCGCCATCTTGCCTTCCCAGGATGAGTGGAGTGGCACAGCTAAGCCCTGCGGTGTCAGTTTTAGACAGTTAAGACACCAGGGCCTTGGCAAAAGCAGCTGAAAATTCGTGATCTGGACTCCAAGAGGTATACAGAGCCGGGGGAGGAGTGTAATAGGACCTGGTCAAATAGAGGTCAGTTGTTTCTCTTTAAATGTGGTGATTGACAACAGGAGCTGGGCCTACAGGGGTTTAACTCAATGAAAACTAGAACATGTGTGCTCAAATAAGGACATCAATGGAATTAAACACTAGCATATTTTAGAAATTAATTACAGATGCAGTTGCAGTGAAGTCGACTCAAAACTTGAAGAGATTCGAAGCGCCACTTGGGCCAGTGGCTAAATTAGAGCAGCACTGATTTGGGTACAAATAATAGGTGCACTTCCCTGTGGAGTATGCCCCAAATAATGCACACAACCAGCTATGGAATGGCCTCCACCCACTCCCAAATCCTAACCCCACAGAGACTGACTCTTGCACTCAAAAAAATGATAATTTAATAAATGTTATTGTACATATAATTAAAAGCATTTATTAAAACCGAAATTACTGTGACACAAAAAGATGCACCAACAGGGGGAGCTCCCACTCAAATTATCTGGCTATCAAATGAGTAAAATTATTCTACCATATAACTATACTGAATTTATTGTGGATGTATGTTTATAATAAACCATAAAGTGTCAGTGCCTAATAAAGTGCCTTCATATCAAGTAAACAGCGCCATTAACACAATTAGTGCAAAGCTAAAAAGTCCTGCAATCAAGGTAAAGTGCAGCAGTGCAAAAGAACAACAAATAAAATGGTGCTTACATTTAGATAGCAGAGTGTCCCCCCCAGGGGTGCAACCAACTCGTTTCGAGCCTCAGCAGGCTCTTGTTCACGGCCAGTATAGGACTGTGTCTTGCATCAAGTCAAACTTGAACATAAGCCTTTTGATTGCCCTAAGAAAACCTATTGTTTCAGCAGTTTGGCAATTAATTACAAAGGCCTGCAATAGCACTGATCATACTGCTATTAACAGCTAGATCAACAAAAGATGCATGAGCCCTAATGCACAGATACAAGTTTTTTGATTTGTACATTTTGGTAAAAAGTGCCTGTTTTGGTACTTACTAGTCATTGTGTGATTCAATAAAGACAAAAATAATTCTATTGTTGTGAACAATATTCACTCAAATGCTGTATAAAAGGGTGCATTAGTATCATATAGATATAGCGCCCAATTCTCCGACCACTGGTGTGGCACACATCATCACATGTGGTTTATGGATCACCAGTTATGTTTGTTACATATATAATATATATAACTGATAGCTATATAAATAAACAATAATAATAATAATAATAATAATAATAATAGCAACACCACGTGCAATCACAAATGATGATTTTGCAGGGAGAACATTGAAAGAAAATTGAGTTTTCTCAGGCTACAGGAGGTTAATGTGAATTGCGACCCACCATCTTTTCACCATAAGTGTGTGTTGTGTGCACCTGATATGCTTGAATAGTGATAATATAGGTTGGCAATAGCAACACACCCTGTCATAGCTGTTTTAAGAGCAGCTTATACACCAGGGTTTTACACTCTACTAAAACCTTCTTTACATTTTGGGGCAAATAAGGAGAGAAAGTTGATCCTGGGAGTTTTGCCTCTCCAAATTAATCTAGAGAAGATGGAATTCAAGGATTAAAATAAGGCCATCTTCCAAGGGACACGTATCAGCGCTGTTTGAAAAAAAAGAGAAACTTAGGTAGTATGGGCATTTTCAGCCCATTCAGGAGAAAGTGGGGAGGTCCTATTGATCAAGATCTTCTCAACTGATTTGGCTAAGGTGTTGTAATTTTGTTTAAAAAGCCTGGTTAGAGGGTGGTAAATAAATTCCCTTGTACTTGATGGCAGTTTTCATCCATTTAAAAGGGAATGAAGAAGTTAAGTTCCTGACCACTTCTAGGGGCACGTTTATATTTGGAACCTCAAATGTTTATAAATGTATTTTCAGGTTAGCCAAGCATCCATATCTTTCAAACTGCTTCATGAGGCAGTCATGAGCATCTGCGAACGCTGCTATTATATGATCTCCCTGTGGCAGCAGGAAACCCTGGATATTCAATTCCCTTGTTACCTGCTCCCCGTCCTCTGTCCCGCGGCGCGTCCTCCAGGGAGTCGTCGCCGCCTGTCATCCTGCGGCCCCGTCGGCCGGCTGTGCCTGCGCGCCGCTCTGAGGCGCTGGGTGCGGCGGGGCGCGGCGGCCTCTCTAGGAGTCTCGCGGTGGGGGCAGGCGGCCCCTCGGTTTCCTCAGCTGGCGCGGGTGCTTCCCTCCCGGCTGGGAGCGCGCCCGTTTAAAGTGACCAATTACCCTGTCCTGGGTGGGAGATAGACCCAGGGACTGGACAGTTCGTCTGGCCTGGGCGGTCCAGTCCCTGGGACTGCTCCTATTGGCAAATCATTACAGTGGCACCAATCAGCACACTTCCCTCCAATCATCAGGGTCCCCCTCCCATTGGCCAGTGTTCCCCTTAATACTACTCTGCCCCATTCTCCAGTGCCCGTGATAGCCTCTGGTTGATAGGGTGTGCTTCGTTAGTCCTTCTGATAGTTGTTACCCGGCCTTGTCTCTGACCATCCTTGTCTGCTGCCTGCCCTGACCATTCGCTTGTCTGACTACGTCCCTGCCTGATCCTTTTGATACCGCACTTCGGAGCTCTTCTGGTTTTGACCTCGGCTTGCTTTGACACTTCTACGTTTGACCCCTTGGATACCGCGCTCTGTGATCACCCGGCTTGACCTCGGCTTGTTTTGGACTTCCTGTTTGATTCCCACTTTCAAACCAATTTTTATCCCGGCATCCATCTTCGGGACACCCCGCTATTCATCCGTCTCCACCTTAAGCCAGTAATCTTTGCGCCAATTAAGACCTGGGGGTAACCGAGTCTGGAGAGGCATAATCCGCGTCTCCAGCGAGCGGGGACTTGTCTAAAGGCAGAAGAGGCGGTGGAGATTGGGGGTTACCTGGCTTAAGAGAGAAGGGTGTCCGGCACTTCCTTACAGTATCACGGGCCAGAAAAATGGACCAAATTTTGGAGCAGGTGCAGGCCCTAACCACGGCTGTGGAGCACCTAGCCCATCGCGTGCCGGCCCAGGAGAACCGTCCAACTCCTACCAATACCGGCCCTCAAGGGGCCTCAGCCGCACAACCAGTGGAACCCAAAATTCCACTTCCAGATAAATTTTCTGGAGATAGAACCAAGTTTGCTAACTTCCGGGACTCGTGCAAACTCTACTTCCAACTCCGACCGGTCTCTTCAGGGTCTCAGGAGCAGCGAGTGGGTCTGGTCATTTCTCTCCTCCAAGGTGACCCACAATCCTGGGCTTTCAGTCTGTCGCCCCAAGATCCTGCACGACACTCCGTGGAAAGTTTTTTCTCCGCCATGGAGATTCTATATGACGACCCAGACAGAGGGGCCACGGCGGATGCTAAACTTCGCACCTTACGCCAAGGTCGTCGGCCAGCCGAGGAATATTGCTCTGAGTTTCGACGATGGGCCGTGGATTCCCGTTGGAACGATCCGGCCTTATGCGGTCAGTTCCGGTTAGGCTTGTCTGACACCATCAAAGACATTTTAGTGAACCATCCAGTTCCCCAGACCTTGGATGAGACTATGCATCTTGCCATTCGATTTGACCGACGTCTGCGGGAGAGACGCCTTGAAAAAGGGTCACATTCCGACGCCAGCTGGAAAGCCGAAGCCCCAGCCCTGTCTTCTACTGAGGAACCTATGCAGCTGGGAGCTACCAGGCTTACGGAAGCTGAGAGACGTCGGCGGTTGTCGGAGGGACTTTGCCTTTACTGTGGCGGAACCGGTCACATGGTCAGAATCTGCCCCAAGAAGCCGTCGGGAAACTTCAGAGCCTAGGGGGAATCGAGGGGACCCACCTAGGCTGTAAGGCCTAGGGGGAATCGAGGGGACCCACCTAGGCTGTAAGGTATCTCCTCAAGCCTTATCTCCATTTATGATTCCGGTCCAAGTAAAAGTAGACCTAGAATGTTTAAATATGGAAGCCCTCCTAGATTGCGGAGCAGCAGGGAATTTCCTTGACTTCGATTTAGCTCAGAGTTTAGGAATTCCGCTCCACTCCCTCCCTGTAGCTATTCAAGTGGCCGCCATTGATGACACACCAATTGCGGGGGGGCTCGTTCAATATAAGACTCCACCAGTCTTACTTAGAGTGGGAGCAGGGCATTCTGAACTAATTAGCCTCCTAGTTTTGAAGATGCCTACCACCCCATTAGTTCTTGGGTTACCTTGGTTGCAGAAACACAACCCCCAAATCGATTGGGTAACTAGGCAAATAGTTAAATGGGGCCCACATTGCTTTCATTCCTGTCTGGAACTTCCAGTGCGAGCCACTCAATTATCCCCTGAGAGTGTTCCTAGTCCATACCTTGATTTTCTCAATGTGTTTTCTGAAAAAGCGGCTGATAAACTACCCCCCCATAGACCTTGGGATTGTCCCATTGAGCTCCTTCCGGGTACCATGCCGCCTAGGGGGAAAATCTTTAATCTAACCCGAGCTGAAAATCTTGCCATGCGGGAATATATCACAGAAAACCTAAAGAAAGGTTTTATACGAGCTTCTACTTCCCCGGCAGGAGCTGGTTTTTTCTTTGTTGAGAAAAAAGATGGGGGACTCCGTCCCTGTATTGACTACCGGGGTTTGAATAAGATTACGATCAAAAATAAGTATCCCCTGCCACTAATTGATGGGCTGTTTACACAGGTAGTGGGGGCCCAAGTTTTTTCCAAATTAGATCTCCGAGGGGCCTATAATCTTATTAGGATCCGGCAGGGGGATGAATGGAAGACAGCTTTTAACACCCATGAGGGGCACTATGAGTACCTTGTGATGCCCTTTGGCTTGTGTAATGCCCCCGCAGTCTTTCAGGATTTCGTGAATGAGATCTTTAGGGAATACTTGGGTCGTTTTGTTGTTGTATATCTGGATGATATTCTGATTTTTTCCTCCTCACTTTCAGAACATCGCAAGCACGTTCGTCTGGTCTTACAGAAGCTCAGGGAAAATTGTTTGTTTGTCAAACTAAAAAAATGTCAGTTTGAAGTTTCAGAAGTTCCCTTTTTGGGTTACATCATATCTAATACCGGTCTTTCCATGGACCAATCCAAGGTTAAAGCAGTACTAGAGTGGGAACAACCCAAAGACCTGAAGGGCTTACAGGGGTTTTTAGGGTTTGCAAACTTCTATAGAAGATTTATTAGGAATTTTTCCACTCTGGTAGCTCCCCTCACTAACCTCACTAAGAAAGGGGGGTATCCTGCCGTTTGGCCGGACCAATCTGTTCTGGTTTTCAAGAAATTAAGGAAGTTTTTAGTTCTGCCCCTGTGCTAGTGCACCCGGACTGCCAATTACCCTTTATCGTGGAAGTTGATGCCTCATCCATGTGCCTTTTTCTCTAAAAAATTTACTTCTGCCGAAAGAAACTACGATATTGGTAATCGTGAACTACTGGCAGTTAAATTGGCTTTTCAGCAATGGAGACACTGGTTGGACGGGGCTCCATTTCCCGTCACAGTCTTTACTGATCATAAAAATTTAGAGTATATCCAGTCCGCTAAAAGATTGACTCCTAGACAGGCTCACTGGTCCCTGTTCTTTTCTCGGTTCAATTTTTCCATAACTTACAAACCAGGGTCCAAGAATGTAAAAGCTGATGCTTTGTCGCATAGTTTTTCTTCTTCTAGTTCACCCGAAGGGAAAAATTTGCCCATTTTGCCTCGGTCTCTGGTGGTAGCTGCCATCCAACCGGAGCTCCCTGATTTAAGTCAATTTCAGTCTGAAGCCCCGCCTGAAAAACCTACCCATGCTCAGTTTGTGCCCTCTTCCTATCGTGCAGCTATTTTACACCAATTCCATGACTCTAAGACGGCAGGTCATCCTGGAGTCAAAAAGACCATCTCTTTACTGTCTCGCCAGGTTTGGTGGCCGTCCCTTAGGAAGGACGCACAAGAGTACGTACGGGCCTGTAAAGTTTGTGCCCGGAGTAAGTCATTAAGACACTCTCCTGAGGGTTCCCTCTTACCGTTGCCCATTCCCTCCCACCCCTGGACCCATTTGGCCATGGATTATATCACCGATCTTCCACCTTCCCAAGGGTGTACTGTCATCTGGGTGGTGGTAGATCGGTTTAGTAAAATGGCTCATTTTATTCCATTGAAGAAGCTACCCGCAGCTCAGGTCCTTGCCCAACTTTTTGTGACACACATATTTAAATTCCATGGCATTCCGGAGGATGTCGTGTCCGATAGGGGGGTCCAGTTTGTTTCTCATTTTTGGAGGGCTTTTTGTGCCAAGTTGGGGTTCACGGTCTCCCTGTCCTCTGCATTTCACCCTCAGTCTAATGGGCAAACGGAAAGAATGAACCAATCCCTGGAGCAATATTTACGTTGTTTCGTTTCTGATATCCAGACGGATTGGGTGTTATTTCTTCCGTTTGCAGAATTTGCCCTTAATAATGCCACACACACCTCCACCGGAGTATCTCCATTTCGTTGTGTTTTTGGAAGGGATTTGAAGTATTCGGCCTTGTTGGATCAGCCTTCCAGGGTGCCTTCTCTTGATGAATGGATGTCCCAGTGGCCGGAGTTATGGAGTAAAATTCAGCAACATTTGTCTAAGGCTGTTCTCCAACAGAAAAATTTTGCTGATCGTAGGCGGTACAGTAATCTTGATTATATGGTGGGCGATTTGGTTTGGCTGTCTACTAAAAATTTGGCCTTTTGCCTCGGTCTCTGGTGGTAGCTGCCATCCAACCGGAGCTCCCTGATTTAAGTCAATTTCAGTCTGAAGCCCCGCCTGAAAAACCTACCCATGCTCAGTTTGTGCCCTCTTCCTATCGTGCAGCTATTTTACACCAATTCCATGACTCTAAGACGGCAGGTCATCCTGGAGTCAAAAAGACCATCTCTTTACTGTCTCGCCAGGTTTGGTGGCCGTCCCTTAGGAAGGACGCACAAGAGTACGTACGGGCCTGTAAAGTTTGTGCCCGGAGTAAGTCATTAAGACACTCTCCTGAGGGTTCCCTCTTACCGTTGCCCATTCCCTCCCACCCCTGGACCCATTTGGCCATGGATTATATCACCGATCTTCCACCTTCCCAAGGGTGTACTGTCATCTGGGTGGTGGTAGATCGGTTTAGTAAAATGGCTCATTTTATTCCATTGAAGAAGCTACCCACAGCTCAGGTCCTTGCCCAACTTTTTGTGACACACATATTTAAATTCCATGGCATTCCGGAGGATGTCATGTCCGATAGGGGGGTCCAGTTTGTTTCTCGTTTTTGGAGGGCTTTTTGTGCCAAGTTGGGGTTCACGGTCTCCCTGTCCTCTGCATTTCACCCTCTGCAAACGGAAAGAATGAACCAATCCCTGGAGCAATATTTACGTTGTTTCGTTTCTGATATCCAGACGGATTGGGTGTTATTTCTTCCGTTTGCAGAATTTGCCCTTAATAATGCCACACACACCTCCACCGGAGTATCTCCGTTTCGTTGTGTTTTTGGAAGGGATTTGAAGTTTTCGGCCTTGTCGGATCAGCCTTCTAGGGTGCCTTCTCTTGATGAATGGATGTCCCAGTGGCCGGAATTATGGAGTAAAATTCAGCAACATTTGTCTAAGGCTGTTCTCCAACAGAAAAATTTTGCTGATCGTAGGCGGTACAGTAATCCTGATTATATGGTGGGCGATTTGGTTTGGCTGTCTACTAAAAATTTGGCCTTACGCCAACCTTCTGCCAAGTTAGGTCCGAGATTTATTGGTCCCTTTCCCATACTGCAGAGAATCAATCGGGTTACTTATCGTCTGGATCTCCCGCCGTCTATGAAAATTTGCAACTCCTTCCATGTATCCCTATTGAAGCCTGCCAGAGATTTTGAACCTGATAACCTTCCAGATCCCATTCTAGTTGACGGGCAACAGGAATTTGAGATTGCTCGGGTTTTAGAGTCCCGTTTTTTTCGAAACTCACTTCAGTATTTGATTGATTGGAAGGGTTACGGTCCCGAAGAAAGGTCATGGGTTCCGGCCAGGCAGGTTCATGCGGGGAGGTTGGTGAGGAAATTTCATAGGGAGAATCCTCAGAAACCCAGGTTGGAGGGTCCAGTGGCCCCTCCTCAGGGGGGGGGGTAATGTGAGAATCTTACCTGCTCCCCGTCCTCTGTCCCGCGGCGCGTCCTCCAGGGAGTCGCCGCCGCCTGTCATCCTGCGGCCCCATCGGCCGGCTGTGCCTGCGCGCCGCTCTGAGGCGCTGGGTGCGGCGGCGGCGGCGGGGCGCGGCGGCCTCTCTAGGAGTCTCGCGGTGGGGGCAGGCGGCCCCTCGGTTTCCTCAGCTGGCGCGGGTGCTTCCCTCCCGGCTGGGAGCGCGCCCGGCCAGTCACGTGCTCGGGCGTGCGAGCACGCTCTGTTTATGCCCCTCGGCGGCGCTCCTCCCAGCGCTTCCACCGGGGGCAAGTTTAAAGTGACCAATTATCCTGTCCTGGGTGGGAGATAGACCCAGGGACTGGACAGTTCGTCTGGCCTGGGCGGTCCAGTCCCTGGGACTGCTCCTATTGGCAAATCATTACAGTGGCACCAATCAGCACACTTCCCTCCAATCATCAGGGTCCCCCTCCCATTGGCCAGTGTTCCCCTTAATACTATTCTGCCCCATTCTCCATAGCCCGTGATAGCCTCTGGTTGATAGGATGTGCTTCGTTAGTCCTTCTGATAGTTGTTACCCGGCCTTGTCTCTGACCATCCTTGTCTGCTGCCTGCCCTGACCATTCGCTTGTCTGACTACGTCCCTGCCTGATCCTTTTGATACCGCGCTTCGGAGCTCTTCTGGTTTTGACCTTGGCTTGTTTTGACACTTCTACGTTTGACCCCTTGGATACCGCGCTCTGTGATCACCCGGCTTGACCTCGGCTTGTTTTGGACTTCCTGTTTGATTCCCACCTTCAAACCAATTTTTATCCTGGCATCCATCTTCGGGATACCCCGCTGTTCATCCGTCTCCACCTTAAGCCAGTAATCTTTGTGCCAATTAAGACCTGGGGGTAACCGAGTCTGGAGAGGCATAATCCGCGTCTCCAGCGAGCGGGGACTTGTCTAAAGGCAGAAGAAGCGGTGGAGATTGGGGGTTACCTGGCTTAAGAGAGAAGGGTGTCCAGCACTTCCTTACATCCCTCTGACGAAATACATGAAGGGCTTGATGGACAGGGCGAAGAATATGGGGGAAGGGGGCACCCCTGTCTGTTGCCATTGGTGATGAGAAGGCCAAGAGCTGTGGGAACAGTTTAGAGAGCATTTATGTATCTTCTCATAGTATCTGCTCGGTGCTCTAATACCTTGCTCATGAACAGACATTTGCCTCTGTCAAATGCCTTCTCCACACCAGTTGACAGAAGCATAAAGGGGGTGTTGCTTGTAGGGGCCTTATGAATGACATTAATGGCTCTAGAGGTGTTGTCATGGACTTCTCCTGTATAATCAAATAGATTAACATTTAAGAGGAACAACACCCAAGGCCAAGGAAATCTAAATGGAGCAGGTGTAGCCGGCCGCATCCCTGCTCGCCTCTAGCTGTGGGCGAGCCTGCATCAGAATGTGGCTGAAAGGCCAGGTATGCTGGGAATGCGTCTGGGGCGTGGAGATGCATCGAGGGCTCATGAAAGAGGTGAGTGGATCAGGTGATCCGGGGGGATTGGTCCCATAAGGGTTAGGCCAACCCCCCCACCCAAAAGTCTTGGGTGAATTGTTCAACTTGTACAGTATTTTCAACAAAAAGGTGGTTAAAGCCTACCTTCTATAAAAGAAAAGTAGTAGGCAGTTCTTCACCTCATACTATCTTCTTCAGCTAGCCAAGAAAATGTTTTATATTTAATGGCAATGAACAAAACCCTCCCAGTCATTTCTACACACTAAATCAAATATATAATTTCCTTGTGCTTAGTCTATAGCTGCCTACTACCAGCATTGCATCTTGTTTTTTTATTCTGGTGCTCTACATGTACTTCTTTTCAGTTGGAAGAAAGGAAGATCCACCTAAAGAGGACCAACAGCGGACCTAGAGTCTAAAAGACCTTTTTGTCAGACATCAACCTTTCCCCAGAAGGCATCTCAGTGATCATATTAGCCAGTGTTGGACTGTGGTGTCTGGGGCTCACCACTAGAACTGATGCTGGGTCTTACCCAAAATTTTATGCAAGTATGAAGTGATGAAGACATCCAAATGAGCCTTTGAATTCATGGGGCCACCATGGGATTGCCTAGTAGAGGCATTAAAAACATTAGACCATTAAAAACAACATGTATACAAAACAATTGAAACCATGTCCTGCTAGCCCCAATCCACAGCTAATCCTCTAGATAACCCACATAAAGAACTAGAAAAGTGGAAAAATTGAAACATTTAGAAAAATGTCTGTGGAAATATAGAAATATTAAACACTAATTCGAAACAACACCTTTGTGTAATAACATGTGTATCATCAGATAAATATAAGAAAGATTCAATTTACTTCTATTCCTCACTATTATACACTCACAAATTCTAAAGGGTCATAATATTGCAGAATCTGCATTAGACTTCCATGTGATCCAAGGACTATCTAAGATTTACACTGCAGGGCAGCCTGATTTGGCATGCTTCCTGGGAAAGGGGTTCAATCTTTTTAGACTCTAGGTCCAGCTTTGGACTGCTTTAACTCTAGTTATTTGGGGTCCTGGGGAATCTCTTGCACTCTCTTTTACACTTTTCCAAATATTCTGGGGTCTGTGAAAATCTACTTAAAGCAGAACAAAACCCGGGTATTTGACTTTCCTGGAGTTTGTTCCTGTGCCCCTGGGACATCCCGAAGTGGGATGCAGCTGTGTGAAACCCCCCAGGAGGCCTGAAAAATCTCAGCTGTCTGCTGTGTCTACATGTTTCAGCAGGCTGCTTTCATTTACTAGAATAGGGAGTGTGCACTGCTGCCTCCCCCTCCAATATCTGAGTGGCTGGAGTAGGAGCATGCGCACGATTCTGGGGATCACGGGATGCGTTAGCACAAACTTTCCATTTTAAACAAGGAGAGCCTTCTGCCGATTGACGTAGTCAAAGTAGGCAGCTCTCATTGGAAGACAGTCCGCACATGCACCGTTGGAACCGTGAAAAGTGAGTTTTTATGGGCACCCTGGGGGGTTTCACACAGCAGGGCATCCTCGGAGAAATGCCATTGCTGGATTTTGCTCCACTTTAAGCTCAGACTTTTTTTTAATGTCTCAGAGAATCTGCCTAAACTCTGAACTTTAGGGTCTGAACACATATAATGCATGAATACATAAAGCCTCTATAACCTGCACACTGAATTTAAAAAGACTCTGGAACGCAAATTAAAGTGCAATACAAGGTATGCTCCAGCTTACTTATAAGAATTATTTTATATGTGTGTGAATGTGTGTACGATATATATATAGTTTTAATACAGTACATTTTTATTATATATATTGGTGTGTATGCATATTGCTTGCATAATTCTGCTTCTTCATCTCGTATAAGGATCTGGAGTTCTGGAAGACTTTACCTCATTTAGTTCAGCCACCTGAACAAAATGAATCAGGGTTTAAAGTGGACCAACACCCAGGATTTTGACTATCCCTGGTCTTGGTCCTCTTCGGTGGGGCACCCCCGATCGGGGTGCCCCGCCGTGTGAAACCCCCCCGAACCCCAAGAAAAACTCACCTCTCCCCCCGACAAGCGGCTCCTCCGCCGCCGCCTCCCGCGCGTCAAGAGTCTAGAGGGGCGCGAGGCCGCCGAAGATAAGGTAGGGAGTTTGGGGTGTTAGGGAGGTGATCGGCCCGGGAATCTATATTACCTGTGGGTGTTGGTCCACTTTAAAAGGTGAAGGTGGACAAGTACCCCCAGGCATTATTCTGAAATCATCACTGATAGTGCAAGTCCTTCTTTACTCAGTATCCAAAGTCTTATCGGTAAATTCTGTTCAATTACACATCAATGTCTTATATGTTACACCATTTTTTTACAGTGTTTATTTTATTCTTTTAACATAATGCAAAGATGGCATTATATTACAATGTAAACAAATTCACATAGCATGTTTCCATTTTTCCCATCTATACATTTCTTTATACCTTTTACTTTATTTATTCAACCTACCAGTACTTAGTACTAGCTTTTAAAGAGGAAGTAAAGAAAAAAAAAAGACTTCCTTTCCTCTGATTCACGCAAACTTTTGATGTTTGGAAATACAATTTGGGAAATATATAGTGTGCCAACAATGTGTTTTATGTTACACGTATGACTTCTGTAAGATTAGTACTCAATATGTTTTTTTTTTAAAATTAAACAGGAACAACAGACTAATTTCCTCATCCCCGAGGAATTGTAATTTGGTATGCCACACAGTCTGAAACCCCCGGTGTTGCCCTGTATACTCACATAGCCGGTGATCCCAGGATGCATGCACAGGCTGCATCCCCACTTTATCCTTAGCTGAGAGGAGTACCCACACCAGAAATTTCTGAATGCATAACACAGGTACATGGCATGTGGCATGTGCTCCACTCAGCTTCCCTGGCCAATCAGATGTCATGTTGGTTAAAAAAGGAATGAATGGAGCACGAGCGCTGATTGACTGGCAATCCCCATGGATAATCAGGATGCCCCGCTGGAGAGGAACAACACTCAGGAGAGTGAAAATCCTGGGTAGAGTAAACAAATATCTTTACTTCCTAGGATACTTGCAGCATGCAGGCATCCCGATTTGGAAAGACCTGCTGTGCACGCCCAGAAACCAAACCAATACTCACCACTTCCTCAAACTATCGTCAGCTGCCAGTCATTTAATCATTGGCATTACCATTCAGATATGCCACAAGTCTCTAAAGCTGGTTTAAAACAGAGGTCTTGGTTGGCACACATCTACAGAAGTATGCTAAAGCTGTACCACCAAAGCCACGGTGCCTCTGTGAGGTGCAGTCCTAACTCTAATCTCTGAGAACCCCCTTTGGGACATACAATGAAATTGAAAAATTGGGGGCAGCTAACCTGAGGTTGCCCTATAACCTTGAGTGCAGCACCATGGGGTTGTAGGGTCGATGCCTCGCAGTACAGCTTCAGAACCTCCACCCCATGTGCTTGCACAAAATCAAAGGAGGGGTGATAGCCGATCAGACCAGTTTATAACTAACCTGGAAGGTGCAAGTGACAATTAGAATACACAAGTCAGGACCACAGCACTCAATCCTTAGCGATAATCTGTCTCTAAATCTGGTTAAATACAGAGGTCTTGGTCCATACACATTTGCAGATGCATGCTAAAGCTGTGGGGTCTGAAGCTGTACTGTGAGGCATTTGACCCTTCCTCTCCATGTTACCGTACTCGAGGTTATAGGGCAGCCTCAGGTAAGTTGCTCCCAATTTATCCATTGCATTGTATATCCCAAAGGGGGCTCTCATAGACAGAGTTAGGACTGGACCTGGGACATTTGGTGGTGCAGCTTTAACATACTTCTGCAGAATTATGTGGACCAAGACCTCTGCTTTTAACCTGATTTAGAGACAGATTAAAGGTTGGGTTGAAAGATAATCGGATTGAGTGCTCTTTAAAGTGGACCAACACCCAGGGGGGATCAGCCCCATCTATAAGATTCCCAGGCCGATCAGATCCCTCCACGCAGGGCATCCAAAATCGGGATGCCCCGCTGTGGGAAACCCCGCAGGACGCCCAAAAATCTTACCTTATCCCCATTCCAATGGCGCATGCATGAGCCGCATCTCGACCTTCTCTCTAGCAGGGCGCGCACCCGCGCCTGCCGTTTGTGGGTGCGCTCCCTGTTAGAGGGAAGCGCGAGATGCAGCCTCCAGTGTGCTCAGAGCCGCTGTGGTTGTTCGTCGCTTGTCCATACATACCACAGCGGCTCTGAGAGCTCTGATTGGACGAGCGCTCGCATAGGAGCGGGGTGAGGTGAGTTTTTTAGGGCGATCTGGGGGGTTTCACGCAGCGGGGTGCCTCGCGGAAGTGGACCAAAACCCAGGATAGGGAAAATCCTGGGTGTTGGTCTACTTTAAGTGCTCTAGTGATATGCTAGCCAACCAGACGAGCTTCGATAGTCATATGATTGTCACTTGTAATAGACCGTGTGAGTATCGGCTACCCTAACTCGGGGCTAGAGACTGGACTGCTGCTTTAAGCAGCCACACAACATTAACTCTTAGCATTCTGGAAACAGATAATGGTTTTATAATACGTATACTGTGATGTAGATATAAATAAAAAAAATTGTAGTGGAGAATGTTGCCCAAAGTAAGATTATTTAGGGAAGCCATACCTTGATATTCTAGTATACTCTGGATTAAAGGAACATTCCAGGCAAAAAGTTGATTTCACCCTAGTGAACTCTATCCCCACTGCTGGGGTTCCTCATCACTCTGCTGCTGACTGAAGGTGCCTCAGAAGTGAGTATCACTAAGAACATGGAGTATGATGAGTCAGCAAATATGAGTAAGTTGAACAGAGTTTTATCAGGAAATGCAAAGTGCTGGTGAATGAAAAATGCAGCCCCTGACAGCCAGCATGGGGCAAGCAGAAAGCAGGTTTATGCAACGGTTTGCCTGTAATGTCTCTTATCTTGCAACTATATTTCAGGCTGTGACATACTGTATCTGCAAGAGTGTGCCCACAGGACTGGTCAACTGAGCATTGCGCTGCTTGGGTGACTAGCATTTAAAGGAGCACTATTGCGAAAAATGGTCAAATGATAAAAATCCATATACATATGCTGGATGGCGGAAGAAGAGCTTGCCTATACACCCAGCAAACATCCAGCCATCCAGAAGGAAGAGGAAATCAGTGGTGATTGGTTCTGTCACCCCTGATAGATTAAACCTGTCACCCCTGGATTTTATTCTCACCATAATAGAATAAACCACAAGCTTGGCGGGAATTTTATTCAGTTCGGGTGTATAAGTGACCACTCCTCTCATTAGCCGACGTGTTTACATGGATGTTTAACCCTTCTAGTGCCAGCTACGTGACTCTCACGTAGCTGCCTCTCCAACCGTTAAGTGCCAGAGTCCATGAGACCCCTTATACCAGTTCACAAGGCTCTGGGTATGGCAGTTCACCTGCGGCAAGCGGGTGACTTGCCATAACCCCCAGCCCCCCATTACCTGCCTCCCCAACGGCCAGGGGGGGGCAGAAGGGCCCGGGCCACGTGGCTATGTGGGCTAGTAGCCTGCAGGGCCAGGGGCCACCAACGCTGGCCCCTGCGCCCTGTTCTACAAGCCCCCATAGCTGGTCCGGGTCAGTAATGCTGGGTAAGGGGGACCCTATGTCATTTTTTGGGGGGGGATTTTAAGGGTTTTTAACCCTTAGAATTCCAAAAAAGAAATGAGGTCCCCCCCGTCCTGGGAGGAGGAACCCTATGTCATTTTTTTTTTTTTTATTAACCCCTTACAACTATGCAATCATATTGCATAGTTGTATACTATCTGCTGTTTCAGGAAAGGGGGTATACCTATACATATGTGGTACCATTGTAACCGGGAGAAATAGGGCTTTCACACGCAATAATATTTTATTAACAAACTTACATTTTTTATTACAAAAAAAACACTACAAATTGTAAAAAATAGGTTTTTTTCATTTTTTTGCACATATTTCACCCAAAAGTATTGAGAATACACTAAAAAAAGGCCAAACAAGACATTTCATGTTGAAGCCCAGACTCGGTAGGCCGGCACTCAAAGGGTTAATATTACACACTTTTGCGATAGTGCTCCTTTAAGTGCATTGCTTCAAGATAATAAACATTATATAAGTAAACTATTCTATGGGGTTTTTTTTTTGGTCTATGCTTATGTGATCTGGAGATGAGAACTTACGCTATTGGTAAAAGCAGAAAAAAGAACACCCACAGGATCGTCTTGCAGCAGCGTTCCAGGGATCTGTGAAGAAAAACAGGCAGTATATATTTGTTGCTGTAACAGCAGCATAATTAGTAGTGCAATGTACTTTTCTTTTGGAAGAAATTCAATGAGTGAATGTTTGTGCCATTCTGCTGATTATATTTTCCATGCTTTGCAAACGTTCTATATTAAAACTATACACAAAATAACATGCTAGGGGCTAGAAAGATTGCTGATGTGTGCAACAAGTGTATGTTGCAAAAAATATTGGAAAACCAATGGTTTAATTGTGTTTTTACAGAAGTCTGGGGAGTTGGTAAATATACTGCTAGATTTTTTTTCTTTCTCTGGAGGACATCTAAGGTTCCTTTATGGGAAAGGTAAATATTTGGAATAAGCATTTGTCTGGATTTACATGACATATCTTACTGCAAACATTAAATGAGTATACCAGTAGAGGGCAGCCACAACAATGATATATAGGGGACTATATTAGTGTCTAACAAAGGCTGGGATTTTACTGTCCCTAGACAGCTCATGATCAACCCACAAGTTGCTGAGCTCCACCCCCAAAGTGCTTTTCAGTACTTGATTCAATGAACGCTGAGGCAAAACATTGCTAGGGCACATTAAAGTGGACCAACACGAAGGTGTTGGTAGCTACTGGCGCCACTGCTGACAGTCTGGGGGGGCATCCAGAATGCTGGAGCCCCCTATTCGCACATAACCCACAGGACGCCCGTAAACCTCACCTCCCTCCTCCACTGAGAATCCAGCACTATGATTGGCTACGTGGCTCACCTGAGCACCAGACAGCCAATCATGGCGCTGTCACTGCCCATGTGTCAGGTAGCCATTCGAGGTGCTGGATTCCCGGTAGGGGTGGCGAAGTTAAGGTAAGATTTACGGGCGTCCTGGGGAGTTATCTGGGGGGGGGGGGGGGATCCAGCATTCAGGATGCCCTACCTAGAATGGCAGATAGCAGCAGTCCCTGCGGCTAACAACAGCCTCGCCGTGGAGGGTGTCGATCCTCTTTGGTATTGTGATTCTGAGACTGTAGTATTTAAGAAGTAGAATATGAGATGGGGCAACAGTTAGGGGGTACAATGGGGCCAGGAATGAAGGGAGGGTTTGGGTGGAATCTTGGGAGCTGAGGAGAGTATAAGAAGAGGATTGAGTAAATTGTGGCAAAGTCTGGGTGTGGTGCTAGCCCAGTGAGCCCCAAACCAGTGCAGCCTACTGGGAATTCCCCCTGTAATGTCTATGGCTAGTCAACTCCTGGTGTCTAATATAAGACACAAAAGCATATCCCTTTATATTTCTTGCTTTCTGCTGTATATTGCCTTTCCTGGGGTTGTCACCATGTAAATGTATGAGCTGTCAGGGGTGTATTGCCATTGGCTACTAACATGGAAGATGCCTTACTATATCATAATTGGCTCATTATTGGCCAGCACACATATGATGTTTATAAAGGGAGAACTATCGTTAAAAATGGTCTTACATTTAAAATCCATATAAATAAGCTGAACAGCAAAATGAGGGGCTAATTATATTGCATCAAAATTCCAGCCAGGCTTGTTTCTTTCTTTTTGTGCAATATATCTTTATTCATTTTTATATAGACATTAATAAACATAAAGACAGAAGAAAACAGCGCAAGAATAATACAGAACCTCAGCGCCACGGGCATACAATGAAGATAACCAATACAAGCATCGAAATATCAGGAAATATCAGGATTGTTGAAGGGTTTACAATGATAGTAATAAAACTAGTTACCTATTAAGGTCTACAACCCCCTGCTGTTATAATCAAATGCTAATGGTGACAGTATCAGACATTACAACAATATCAATAACAATAGCCACCCCACCTTGAGCCTGTAAGGTTATCACATTTATTGGTCCCCAGAGGGTACCTCCATCGCCAATATTCTGAGAGACAAAAAAAAGGGGAGGACCCGGCCCCGGTTGGGGGCTCGAGAGTGACAGTCCGATGCTAGGGGACATTGCCCCATGGACAACCATCAACCCCTCCAACTGTGTTGTTTCTTTCTTTTAATGGGAAGCAAAAAAAGCAGGGTTGACAGCTTTGGAATGTTTTATTCTGCTTTTACAGTGGAGATCTGCTCAACTCCATCGGCCTGTCTCCTGAGCTAGTCTGTAACGGAATAACAACTACTGCTATTGCAATTACTCTGATATATAAGGATGCTTTTAGGTATTATGCTATACTTTAGAATTTCGCTGGTCCCCACAGGTTGGCTCAGGGGACATTACAAAGGGGCTTATCACCCCTGTTAAAGTAGAATGGTATGCTCAAAAAACATTTTATTCCTCCCAGAAAAAAAAAACAAGCTTGGTGTAAATTTATTTTCAGCTGGGGTCTATAAGTAATTCCTCCTCTCTCTATCAATCTATGTTTATATGGATTTTTCATGATACAGCTGATACATGACACAATTTCATGGTCCAGCTGCTTTAACAGCAATGGACAACAATCAGAGGAATAAGCTAGATCTGCACTGGTGCATTCCCTGTATTACTGGTGGCCAATGAGGTATGTCAGGTGGGCATACCTGCTGACTTGCATGGCAAAACCCTTTGCAGTTACATGTGGCACAAGAGTTAGGATTGAGTAGAATTGACATTTTGGGAATCCAAAGATAATTTTTTCGAAGGGGTGGGGGAAGCCTAGCGGAAAGTTAAATTACATTAAAGGAATGCTTTAAGCATACCTACCAACTTTTAAGGGTGGAAAAGAGGGGCATTTGTTAAAATAGACATATTTTAACTCATTGGGGGATAGGAGTTGTAACAGTTAAACAATATAAACACATAAAAGCAAATGAATCATTTATTGATGCAGATCTGCATGTTACACCTCAAAGAGGGACAAATAAGACAACAAGGGACAGGGGCAGGGGGACATGGACCCAAAAGAGGGACAGTCCCTCCAAATCAGGAACGCTTTGGAGGTATGCTTTAAGGCATCTAATCAGTCTAATCATTAAGCAACAGGTATGGGTTCAGATTACTCCTGAAGCTTGCTGGTTAAAACAAACATTCTGGGCTGCTTTCTCCTTGCTGTCTATTCTTTTTAATAGATGCCATCCATTGGGTAAAACCCAAAAGTCTACAATCACTTTACCAACATGAGACTTGCTCTAGTGCAGCCCCAGGTTCTGAAACTTCTTTTCTGCTTGGGCTACGGATGTGCGAACTGCTGCCCCCCCCCCCCCCCTGAAATGGTCAACCTGCTACCTCATGACTGGATAAATTAGGGCACCCTAAATAAAGAGAGCAGATTATTAATAACATTTAGAACCTGGGACTGTTGTGAATTCAGTACTTTGATAGCACTAGGATGAGTCATGTATAGTATGGAAACCATTTAGTCACTAGCTTTTTGTATGTGCTAAATCTGTGGGTGCTTAGTGATCTTGTCACTCCTCATTTCATCAGTCCTCCTGAATCTGTCCCTTTAAAAGCATGTGTTGGAAATAGCCCTGTTGGTTAAGCAGCTGCTTTTCAAAAACTCTCAACAGTGAAGAGCTCAGCTTAAAATCTATCTTGGCAAGACAGGCGGAATAAATTGTGCCCTGAAGCATTTAGTGTGGTGAATACAATACACTGTGTAATGAGGCAACAGTGGTGAAACTTTTCAATCCTCTTAAAACAGATTAAATCCCCCCCCCCCAAAAAAAAAAGATTAGGTTGTTACCAAGTTACACAAAAGCATACATTGTGGAATAAATGCACGACTGACACATCCGTACCTTACAAACAGCAAATATATAAATAAAGCAATGCAATTCATAGGGTTGGTTTTTTTACAGGCTGGGTTTGGGGTTCAGGATTTGATTAGCAGAATGTGCAGGCAAATCATGGTATTTAAAAGAGATGTGCCCATTCAAAGGCATTTTTGAAAGTGTATAATTTTTGTTCCAGAAGCATGTTTTCAAGATGCTGAGCTGATCTAGTATACTTTTTTCTTATGCTAACAAATGTGTGTTTTCACTAGCTGCAATCTGTTGCTATTGGCAACTGTGCACCAAGATCTACAAGAGAGTAGCGAGTTCAGTACATGCAAAACACTGCTGCTATGGCTGCTGCTGAGGGAGCTGTCTCAACCTTACACATGTCCAGCAGTGTTCTGTGTGTACAAAGCTCATTTATCTCTTCTTGAAGATCTTGGTGTGCAGACCTGGTGTACAATTGTCAATAACAACAGATTGCAGGTAGTGAAAACTGCTTCCATAGAAAACACATTTGCTAACATAAGAAAACATTTAAAAAAATATTACCTAAAGCGGACAGTCAGAAATGAATTAAACCGGACCTTCAGCATCATTTAATCAAAAGCCCAAACCTTTAAAAAACTCTTCCCCAGCATCGAAAATTAATATATTTTACATTTTTAGTCACTTACTTATTATTCTTCCCCCCACTGGGCTGCAAATCTGTTCAGGACTCTAGGGTATGGGCGCTGCCATCTTGCCTCAGAAGTAAAAGCACAGACAGAGCAGAGCTGGGTAAAGGAAAAGGACAGCAATCCCAGAATGCAGAGCAGCACAGTCAGAAGACACTTTGTGTCTGCAGGCAGCCGGAGACCCCATGGACCGCCATGTTGGATGTTTAAAGGGTAAAATAAAATGCAGTAGGCTGAGACCTGGCCCCTAAGGGTGCTGGGCTGTAGACCAGTATCCAGGCATTGCGGGAGGAACTCCAATACTTTTAGTACCAAGAACCTCCTACAAGAGTTCCACAACACAAAGGCCCTCCAATCCTGTAGTAAATTCTAGCGGATGACTGTTTCCGTGCTCGAATCAAGGTCCGAATTACTGCGGCGGACAAACCCCTCTCCTCCAGTATGCTGGTCTCAACAGCCAAGCCACTAATGCCAGCACCGGAGAATTAGGGTGCTGCAGAGGACCTTGTTGCAGATGGTTGGGGAGTTGCCATGGGGGCTCCACTGCCAGGCTGACCAGATCGGAGAACCACACCCTTCTAGGCCAATGTGGGGCGATGAGGATGATAGGAGTCTGTTTGCAGTTGACCTTCTTTAACATGCTATCCAAAAGTGACAGTGGCGGTAATGCGTTGAGCAGGTTCTACTCTGACGTTGAATGGCCAGCACATTGACTGCCATGGACAGGGGTCTCCCACCCTGGACACGAACCTCTGAATCTTCCGATTGTGTTCATGTGTGAAGAGATCCACGTCCGGCACTCCCCACCAGTCGCAGAGGGCTTGAAACACGTCCTGGTGAAGGGACCATTCCTCCTGGTCCAAATGTGAACCTCCGATATGCACAGAATGTGAAGTTCCACCCAACTCATGACGCGACTCTCTTCCTGGGACGCTTGCCAGCTCCTGGTACCTCCCTGATGGTTTATGTAGGCCACAGACGTGGAATTGTCCAACTGTACCCTGATCAGAAGGCCCCAGAGCTGAGCAGACCAAAGCCTGAGAACCAGCAGAATCGCCCTCAGTTTCAACACCTTGATTATAAAATAGAGCTCCAGCTGTTCCCAGAGACCCTGAAATGTCTGGTTGTCCGGAACACCACCCCAACCCATCAGATTGGTGTCTATGGTCAGGATGATCCAATGGACCGGCAGGAAAGACCGACCTACTGGCAGTGACTGCTGGTCCAGCCACCAATTCAGGGATCGCCAGGCATTGTCTGTCAAGATGAAGTGATGGTCCAACGTCTGCACAGTTCTGAGCTATTTCTATAGGAGCAGCATTTGTAGAGGCCTGCAGTGGAACTTGGCATACGGAACTGCCTCGATGGTAGACACCATCAGACAAAGGAGACACATGCCCTGCCTGATCATGGAATGAATGTCTGTCAGCATCGACCTCCCGCTTCCTGAAGAGCCATGCCTCTCTGCACCGGAGGAAGAACCTGTCCCGGCAAGTATCCAATGTCATACCTAGGTATGTCGCTCCCATGGTATGGGGTGCAAACATTGCCTCCGCAGCAATAGCGAAGGAGTTCAAGAGAAGTGCAAAGGAACGCGAACCTCCCTGTCGCAATTGCCTCTTCTGTTGCTTCATCTCAATATGCTCCTCAATCTGATCCTTCAGGTGATCCAGGGGGTTCCCCAGTGCATGCACGGCTTCCGGCTCCTCTCTGCTGCTGGACGACACCTCCCTCTTCATCTGGCCAGAACCAGATCCTGAAGCCCCCCGAGGGGGTATCCCACTCAGACGAGTCCAAGTAGTGCACCCAGTGCCCAGGGATCAGTCAACCGAGGTCAGGCGAGCTTGGCACATGAGACACATGGCATCGCTCTCCCTTTAAATAGAAAACCCCTGTGCTTCTGATGCCTCCGACATGGTCAAATGGCTGCTCTAACTACTAACAAATACAGTTGGAGCACTGGTCCCCACACGCTCCTGCCTGTTATCTACTGGTCAGACCTGCCCACATTACCAGTAAAGAAACCTCCCTACAGCTGAGATCAACCCCCAGATTCAGGATGTGTGTCAAACCCCAAAGTCACTCGAAAACTCATTCCCAGCCCAACGGCTTATGCCTTTTTAATGAAAAAACTACCACAGAGAGTCATACAAGTTGTAGTTGTAATCTTGCTTAGAAGGGAGATTTCTCTCAATTCTATCTTGGGTTCATTTGCATGGACAAGATTGCCTTGCATGTCTACCCTGAATCATGTGAGAAATGCGAGCAATCTCCTTGCAAGTTTACTCTTGCATGGGACTGAGAACATTTCGACCTGTACTGAATGGACCCTTCTCACTTTCTCAAATGAGAGTGGTTGGGGTGATGTGGCAGTGCAGGTTCGAGTTCCACTTTAAAACTGCAGCAAATACAGCGCCTTGTGTCCTAACTCTACAGACACAAGCTGGGACGTATTTGGTGTTCATGCTGCCCTAGTCACTTTTTCCTGCTTGCTCCCCCATTTGTTAAGTTAGGTCTGTTATCATAAAAAACACATCTCAGGCTGCCCACTTAAAGTGGACCAACACCCAGGATTTTGACTATCCTGGGTTTTGGTCCACTTCAGGGGGGCACCCCGATTAGGGGTGCCCCGCTGTGTAAAACCCCCCAGAAACACCCCAATACTCACCTCACAACGCTCCCACGTGGCTGGGTGACAGCGACGGACAAGCGCTGACAGCGACGGACAAGCCAGCGCGTCCGCCGCCGCCTCCCGCACGTCCCTCTGACAGCGCGCGCGCCCGCGCCGGCCATTCACAAACGGCCGGCGCGGGCACGACTAGGGGGGCGCGCGGGAGGCGGCCGCCGAGGAGGTGAATTTTTGGGGGGGTTCCTCACCGCGGGACATCCCGATCTCGGATGTCCCGCGGTGAGGGGGGTGATCGGCCCGGGAATCTTATAGATTCCCGGGCCGATCACCCCAGGGTGACGGTCCACTTTAAAGTGGACCAAAACCCATCCAGCATGGCCTTGAAATCTATGACTCTAGGGCCGCCTACTTCCCACTCCCCGAGGCATCCCTATTTGGGTTTTGCTCCACTTCTTCCTCCAACCCCTAACATATTTAGTGTTAAAATGAAAATGCATGTCAAACCCCCTATACCCCCAACCCTAATGATGCATGATTAAGGAGGTTTCCCTCTGAAACGTGTAGCAGCGCCTTTTCTATGTCATTGTCCCACCTGCTGTTGGATTTGAATATCTACAATAAATGGAGAGTTTTAATTGAAGCGCTGGTGTACACATTGGATTTTTTCACCCCCTAACCTAACCTCCCCTAAATAAATCCTCCTGAGCCCCCCAAAATGTAATTTGCAGAATACATGCAGATCCCAACATCAGACCCCAAATGGCTGGGTAGGGGGCATTAAAGTGGAACAAAACCCACCTGCAGCCCTCCTGAAATTTAAAAGGGAGAATGGAACGAAACTAATTCCCAGGTTTTGACTATCCTGGGCTTTGGTCTGTGCCCTGCTGTGTGAAAACCCCCAGATCGTTGAAACAATCTCAACTCTTTCTGGTCCTAAGGCGCATGCGCGGCCGCTCGTCCAATCAGCGCGCTGATCCGCTGACTTCCCTTAGTCTAAGGAGAGCAGCTCAGAGCGTGCTGACGGCCGCATCCCCTGCTACCCTCTAACAGGGAGTGTGCCTGTGACCACCATTCGTGCCGTTGGACCAGAAAAGAAGGTAAATGTATGCGTGACCTGGGGGGTTTCACACAGAGGGGCATCCCAGTTTTGGATGCCCCGGGTGGAGGGAATCGATCTGCTGGGGAATATTATAGATTCACCGGGCAGATCTCAGTGGGTTTTGGTCCACTTTAACAGCAGTAATGCAAGCACTACATGCATGTGAGTGACCTAGGTACAGGCCTTGTTTGCCTAATGAGAAATACTGCCCTGTTTACAAGATAGCAAGATGTTTAGCAGAACATAAATGTTACATGCAGCAGAACAGACACTAAATTATAGACACATTCTAACCTTCTCTAATGGGAGAGAGGGGCACCTCTTTCCATACACCTTATGGTGGATTTCTTTACTAACCTACTAGAGAACCTCTCCACCTGACTGGTATACTCCTCCACACCCAAACCAGGGTTTGGAGTGTGGAATAACTTTTTAGCGGAGATCCCTTTCGGGTTTGAAAGACAAGGGGGAAAAAAAGAAATACCATAAGAACTATAAATCTATGGAATAGCCTCCCACAGAAGCTTGTTACAGCATCAACAGCTGACGGCTTCAAAAAAGGATTAGATTCTTATTTAGAAATAAAGAACTTTAACAGTTACTATTAGCGGTTATCAGTAAAAAACAAAAAATAAAATAAATAACTTCCACCTGTAAAATAAAAAATAACTTCCCCAACACCCTTGGTTGAACTTGATGGACATGTGTTTTCAACCGTATTAACTATGTAACTATGTTTGACACATTTTGAAACCATTAGATTGCACTTGCTTGGGGAGGTGGAGAAGCTCTCCGATAAGTACAGAGACCAGAAAGTGCGTTGCTTGAGTGTTTGGTTCTCTCACTAATAGAAACTGAATAGAAGTAGAATACATTGTATGTTCTGTTGAGGAACAGTGGAGAGAGAAGCATACCTCCCAAGTTTCCCTGATCTGGAGGGACTGTCCCTCTTTTGAGTCAGTGCCCCCCCTCCCCCCTCTTGATGCTCTCCTTTGCCCCCTTTGAGGTTTATCATGCAATAATAAATTATATAAAAATAATAATTTGCCTATTAAAAGTCTTTATTATTGTTTTAACTGTTATTACCTAGCTCCTATCCATCCCTCAATGAGGCAAATGTCCCTCTTTCCCATCCTAAAAAGTTGGTAGGTATAGAGAAGGAAGGATGGTTAGCTTGGGAGATTTCTCTCCATCCGTGAGAGACGATAATAAGCCGCCAGCTTTCGCTCTTATCTATTCCCTCCCCAAAATCGGGATGCCCCGCTGTATGAAACCCCCCAGGTCGCCTGCTACACAGCGTATGTGCGGGCTGCGGTCGCATCCCCACTATTCCTCTAGCAGGGTGCATGCCGGCGCTGTGCACTTGTGAATGACCGGCACGGGCGCAATCCCCGTTAGAGGGAACCGCGAGATACAGCCGCCAGCGCTCTGTGCCGCTGAGCTTAGACGTCGGGTTAGATGTCCATAGCTCAGCGGCTGAGCACGCTGATTGGACAAGAGGCCGCGCATGCGCCATAGGACGGCGGTGAGGTGAATTGATTCGGGAGATCTAGGGGTTTCACATAGCTGGGCACCCCGATCAGGGAGTGGACCAAAACGCAGGATTTATCCTGGGTTTTGGTCCACTTTAAAGGGCAACACATGCCACATCGCTATGAAAGTATTCTGCTCCTGCACGAGGCGCTTATCATAATTCCTGGTTGTTTTCCTGCCGCCTCAAGAAAGCTGTCAGAGCTTTCACTCCATGTTTTTCTGGTTTACGTGCAGCCTCCTCCTTGTCCTTCCGCCAGCAGATGAGGGCAGGGCGGCCGCCCCAAGACAGACTGAGCTTCAGGAAATATGCCCCCACCCCCTCACTCTATCTAGAGACCTCCCCCCACACTGTGGCGCTTCAGAAACTCCAGATCCGCCAATCAGGCGCCAAAACCGTACGACTGGCAGCTCCTCCAGCCAATAGCGACGCTAGCATTGAGTTCCTTGGCTGTGCATGCCTGAAGCTAGCGGAGTCTGTGTGTATTTGGGGCTTTTCTCCGCAGTTGTCGGCTCGCTAGAAGTTCCTGGAGATAGGAAAATAAGCTGCAGGTTTGTTAAACTGCTTGAAGAATATGTCGCCGTGTGGGGGTGGAGTTTCGGGTGGTTATGGAGCCTGGCTTGCTTTGCAGATACTGCTTATATAGCTGTCAAATAGTTCATCCAGGTTATGGTATAACTGTAGCACAACATCAAGGCAACGGCTTTATTTTGTTGAAAGATCTTTTACTAGTCATGTGATTGCCATGCTCACTCTGAACGGAGAGATCCGGTTGGGTTTTTAAAATGGAAACAACAAGTCCAGTTGCCTTGATTTATTGCTATAGATATGGGTATGTGTATGTCATGCTGCATGATGTCTACTGATAGCTGAACATTTGGTGCCAGTTCAGTGCCCATTCTGGTACCCCCCCTCCCCACCTAACCACATACACATAGCAAAAGCCCAATTTTGGGTATCCACAACCTGCAACCCAGGTGTTACTATCCATGATCTTCTGTGACCAGAGGTGTAACTAAATATGACTGGGCCCTGGTTCAGATATTAAATGGGGCCACAATAACATTAACATACAATCAGTAACTATTTTCCTGATACTTTACATTAACTGGAAACAGCAGAGACAAATGGTGCTTGCTTTCTATACATAGGGGCAGCCTTAAAGTGGACCTACACCCACCGCTGATCGGCTCGGGAATCTATAAGATTCCTGTGCTGATCAGCTCCCTCCCTGCGGGGCACCTGTTGTGTGAAACCCCCCAGCCTGCAAATCTTACCTGTTCCTCATTCCAACGACGCAAGCGCAGGCCGCCGCCGCCTCTCGCGCATCCCTCGAGCCAGCCGCTTGTGAATGGCCGGCGCACTCCCTGTAAGAGGATCGGGGTGCCCCGGGGAAGTGGACCAACACCTAGGATAGTGAAAATCCTGGTTGTTGGTTCACTTTAAAGTGGACCTGGTTATTGGGGGACCTCTGTCTGGGATTCCCCGCTGGGTGAAACGTCCAGACCACCCTCAAAACTCGCCTTTCCCATGGCGCATGTGCTGGTTCTTATCCAGTTAGTTGTGCATATTAATTTAGAAAGGCTGCAGGTGGGTACACGCTTCAGACTTGAGGAATGCTGATCGTGCAGGTTTTTGGTCTGCTTTAAAATCATTGCATCGGCAAGGGTTAGGGCTACACTGGGAGATGTCCTAAACTGTTTTCCATTGTAAAATTGATGAAGAAATGGCTAAGTTATTGAGGTTTGAAGTTTTAAACCGGACCTTCACCATGATTTATTGAAAGGCCCAAACCCCTAAAAAAAAATGATTCCCCAGCATCTAAAACAAATATATTTTAAGTTTTTAGTCACTTACTTATTATTCTTTCCCCCACTGGGCTGCAACTCTGTTCAGGACTTTAGGATACGGGCGCCGCCATCTTGACTCATAAGCATCACACTTACTGAGGAGAGTGGGATAAAGTACAGGGGCTGATTATAGCTGTGCTTTGTCTGGGGTCAGGGAAAGTACAGCAATCCCAGAATGCAGAGCAGCACAATCAGAAGGCGCTTACTGTTTGCAGGCTGCCTGATGCTCCATGAGCCGCCATCTTGGATGTTTAAAGGCTCATAACAGATGCAAGTAGGATGATTTTTAATGAGAGCAATCTGTATGTACAGGGTGTGGGAAATATATAACATAGACTCTTATTCAGAGTGAAGGCCCGCTTTAATGAATTATTTTCTCAAGCATTGTGGGCGTGGTCTTGGCAATGTGATGTGAGCATGTTTTGTGTCCGCATATCGGACAATCTATAAGACCACCATTATGCAAATTACCAGAGCGTTCATCAATTTCTGTTCTGTTGAAGGTACAATTAAACCAGGCCATGCCATGACACCAGCCCCTATGCCCTTCGGTGTGGGTGTAGTGCTCACCCAGGGGTGAACACTGGGTCTGCATTAATTGATACCAGCCTTTTTATGTACCCCCCCTGGCCATTGGGGGGTAACCGCAAGTAACCCACTGCCATGGCTGCAGGTATCTTGCCACTCTACTGGCATTTGGAAGGAAAGAGGACAGCCTTCCTCCCAGGCTAGAACTCTGCGAGGTTCTGATTGCTGCCTGCCAACGGGAGGCCGGGTGTGGCTTCGAAGGAATCCCCCTAGGGTAAGTTAACAGCCTTTCTTACAAACATCGACAGAGTGGTCAATGTGATTGCTTCTGGTGGCAGGAGAGGAGTCGATGAGTGACCCCAGAGGCACCAGAATAGCGGCAGGAGGACACCAACTGGGGCTGGATAAAGATTGCACACGTAAGTATAGTGTACATATTGAATTATTATCTTTTGTGTGATTTTTTTTTTTTTTTACTATCACTACCAGTAAGTTACCTGAACTGTAATAATTATAGGTATATTTATTATACTTTATATGATTACAGATATGCCCCAAATTATACTCCTTGCCCCAATCCACAGCAATCCATACACAGCAGAGGCATCCCTTATCATGGACACCTGTTAGAAAGGAACAGCACTCTGGTGACTCAAAATCCCGGGTGTTGTTCCTCTTTAAAGGTTCTCCATCCATTAAAGCAGACCAAAACCCACATTTTTAACTCGCATCCCCTGAGTTGTTCCTCCCATGAAGATTACGGTTTGCCAATTTTCAGTGCTCCTGCTTCAATCTAATTCCATATAATGGCTCCTGTTTCAGCTGTAAATCTCTGCCTCCTCCATTTATTGACATTGTTGTGTGTGGCAATGATGTCATTGCCTCACTTATGCAATGACTGATTGCCTGCCATCACACAGAGGCACAGCAAAAAAAACAGTGTTTCAAGACAATTAGAAAGCGAAAATATCAATTTCTAGTTCTACACCCAAAGAAAGGAGTATCGTCAGGGAACATTTAATTCACAACTTCAGTGGGTTTAGGTCTGCTTTAATGCTTCAGCCCCCTTCCTCAGCAGGGGCAGGGGGGTTTAAATAAAGTAATCTCTTACCTGGTACTGGGATCCAGCACATTTCCCGAGTCCTTCCACTAGTGGCTATACAGATCGGCATCACGCACGTCGCCCATTATCTCGAATAGGCATTGTGAGCTTACAGAGAGCAAAATGGTGCCGCCCAGCCCTTTGCCCGTGTTTGCAAAGTCACTGCATTGGAGACCCCATAGGCTGCCCTGCAGTCGCTGTGTCCTGCAACATGAAGGTATGGGAGACTGACATGGACATAGCTGCCTCCATAGCTCTAAGCATAGGTCTAAGCACGAATTGCTTTACCTGTGCGTGAGATCTACAAAACAAGACCTGTTGGTGGGCCTTGAGGAGAGGGTTAGGTAACCGTGCTCCTGAACATCGTTGTTTAAAGAAGTCTAAAACTGCATAGACTGACCAGTAAGTAGGTACCAACTAAAGCTAGATAGTTCCTAGTACAGAAAGGATTAATAGACTGCAATCAGCATTTCCATGTTCAGTAACCAGGAGATCCTGCTCCAAATCACATTGGGTAAGTAAGTCCAGAAACAGAGCCAATAATAGTAATAATAAATAACTATGGGATCCGCTACCAAACATCAAAATACAAACCGCAGTGTGTTAGCAAGTCCAAAACACAGAGTCAAAGGTGATACATTACATTGGGTATTTCTTTATCCTGGGTTACTAGTGATGGGAGAGGGTGGGTTAGTGTGCCACAGACTTGGCACAAAGTTGGCAAATATGGTTTAGGTCTGTTTTAAAATTTAGGGGTGGGTTACCTGGTGTTTAGCTGGCACTAAATTGTGTTTGGCGTATCAGCTTGTGAGCTTTGAGTGTTCCTTATACTCGGTAAAGGTTGTGTGATATGGTTATATGTCGACATACGATTTCCTGTATATAGATAAAGTAAATGAGTCATTTCATGTGATCACAGTCTATAATTGCCACAAACAAAATATGTAGAGACAAACAAGGTTATCCATTATAGTGTATATGATAGTTAAATGATAATTGCATTTTAATCAGAAAGGTATAATCAGAAAGATTAGTAGACGGTGATTAGGAAAACTAAAAAGGTTGGGTGAGTGACAGTACCATCTAATTTTTTTGTGTTCTTGTTCACCTTGGACACGGTTAAGCACACAGGACAGGATAAGCTGTGCAACTGCAATATATTCCAGTGTATTGTTGGCCCTTGCAAGGTTTGTTAAAATTAATATAGGTCTTGCATGTGTATTTGCTCAGCTCTTTTGAATCAAATCAAGAATTCACTAGAATTATGCATGTTATTACTGCATGTATCATTTTCTTTACACTTTACAAATACCTGATGCTTTGTGTTACTCTATTACATAAACTCTCAAAAATGTGGAAAAGTTAAAGGGGTATAAATATTAAGGAATAATAATCAATTTGGTATTAGACTGCAAGAAAAGAGGGACAACTCACAACACCCTCTAAAAAGTGCCAAGGATAAAACAGTTGCACCAATTTAAGGGTCTAAAAAATATTCAAATTTATTGACTAATTACATATATTTACAATCACAATGAACATTAAGACTATACAATAACATGACATAAACATTTAAAACCACAAAGGGGGCGCTGGAGGTCTGTCTCAGTGCAAAGAGCAAAGTACTCTCCATTAAAAGTGTGTATCCAAATCCTATATACTATAACTAGTATGCTCTCAGATGCAAAAGTGCAAAAATACAGCAAAAAATGTGCTAAACCCACCTATTAATCAATTCAGGTCCACATGAGTGTACAAAAATAAAGCAGAATAACATACCATTGAGCAGGAAAACACGCCGTGATGATGTTTATTTTTGTACACTCATGTGGACCTGAATTGATTAATAGGTGGGTTTGGCACATTTTTTGTTGTATTTTTGCACTTTTGCATCTGAGAGCATACTAGTTATAGTATATAGTATATAGGATTTGGATACACACGTTTGGGCTTATGGAAGTTAGTGACTAAAAACGTAAAATATATTAATTTTAGATGCTGGGGAACCGTTTTTTAAGAGTTTGGGCTTTTCATTAAATAATGCTGAAGGTCCGGTTTAATGTTCATTGTGATTGTAAATATATGTAATTAGTCAATAAATTTGAATATTTTTTAGACCCTTAAAGTGGTGCAACTGTTTTATCCTTGGCACTTTTTAGAGGGTCTTTTCTTGCAGTGTTTTGAGTGCTGGGATCAGTGTGCACACTATTATTGGCTTTATTGTTGACTTACCATTTGGCTTATAGACTGGTGCAACTCCTCTAGCTTGTCTACAATTTGGTATTAGAATATTTCTATATGATTTATTTTTGCATCGGGTCAGATTGGTTGAGTTACTGAATGTTAGTTGGAGTTGAGCTTTAAATACTAAATGAATACTTAAACTATAACAGCAAGCATGAAAGTGGTGCATGTAGACACCCTCTAATGCAGGGATGCACAGCCTGCTGCCTACACTGCCATCGGTTGGCACCCCCCAGCACTCCTGGGGAGTTGGAGAGCTGAGCTTGCTTTGCCTGCAGTCAGACCTCTGTTTACCTCTTCCCACCTAACGTCTGTCTCTCAGTTCTCTACCATCTAACTTTTTACCTCCTCTGTTAGCCAATTCCGACCATACCTCACCCGTACCCACCTCATCTCTGTCCAACATCGCTAGTCTTGTTTCACCTCTACTAATTTTAGTTCAATATCTTTTATTAAAGTTTACATCATACAATATAACAAGACAGTACAGAGCAGTAGTACAAAAGAAGAAGAAGAGACATGTCAATCCATCCCATTTCCATCGCCTTGGGATGATCGCTCTCATCGCCGTCAGTAGATGGCGCAGGACACCCTTTTTGCCACTGGACAGGGGACCAGGAAGCATAGACAGCAGAGCCACCCGTGGGGAGTTCTGCACCGACTCTCCTGTGATGTTGCTATATATATCGAAGATCTTCTCCCAAAGTGTTAATTGGGGGACAGCTCCACCAGATATGGACCATGTAACCCCGCCCCACCAGACATCTCCAGCATCTATCAGAACAGGAGGCGTCAAACTTGCTCAAATCTGCTGGGCATCTGTACCACCTAGATAGAACCTTAAAGTTCATCTCCTGAGCCACACTTGGCACTGTCAATTTGTGGGTTAGCAAGTAAATTTTGGTGAGCTCCTCCCTAGAAATAGATATCCCTAGCTCCTCTTCCCACTTCCGTATGAACCCTGGCGGGGAATCATGCAGTGCACTCAAAAGGGTTTGATAAAGGACAGCGATTGCATGCGCCTCAGGAGGCACCTGTGTGAGGACGTGCTCTAACTGTGTCAGGGGCATTCTACTCCTCTCCACTAAACCCTGAGTTCCCACAAAAGCACTCAGCTGCCTATAAAGAAACCAGGAGACATACTGCCCCGGGACCTTTTCCCTTATTCTAAGCATACAGCACGTCCTGCTCCAGACATATTCATAACGTATGGGTATACCTCTGCCTTCAGCGGCGTGCACTGCAGAACATGTAGAAAACAAGCTCCTCCCGGCCCTACATATACCGGAGGACCTCCCACAATCCCCAGATTTCTCTGCAGTGCTGAAACTGCGAAGACATGAAGTATCACGCTCTCGCAGGCGAGCAGGCGAGCGGGGCTTAACAGCCCGAGGCCCTGCGGGACTATTTCCACCCGTCCTTTTTTTCTTGAAAGAATTCGTAATGCCTCCCAGCCTGGGCTGCGTTGGTCGGGTGAAGGTAGGCAGCACCTGGTGTGCTTACGGAGCTAGACTCCACCGCAATCCCCCTCCATAGGGTAGGCGGTCTAGGCTAATGGTGAGCCTCTAGTGGATGCCCCTCCCGCATTTGCCCCGTACCCCGCGTAGTTTTGGTCCCCATTATTGGGTCTCTATCCTCCATCTTTGAGTTAAAGAAGGGCCAGCACACCATGAGTCAATGCACTGTATTCACAGCATCTAGTTGTAACACACCATGTTATAAAGTGAAAACAAAGATAGTCCATCACGGAGTGACATATTCCATAAATCCATTAAAGTTCACCATAAGCAATCCATAGGCAATCCAAGTCCATATGCCGATGTTTCGGGGGATAATGTCCCCCCTTCCTCAAGGCAGACTTGCAAACCATGCTGGTACACAGCACCCATTTAAATATAAAAAAAGGAGTGAATTACCCTTATGTGCACACGGCATGTTGCGATAATGTAATAAGAATAATAGAATAATAAAGACTTACCTGGTATCGTCGCTGCTTCCCCGTCTGCCAGGGGGGAGAGGATGTGTGACGTCAGGCGGAGATCTTCGCCCAGCAACTGGTGACGCGGCAGCAGCCGCGATCCGACAGGACGGGTTGGTGTTAACCCTGTACACTCTCAAGAATTGTGATATAGGTAGGCTGTTTACCAAGGGTCTCGGGTTTGCACTCTCACAGAGCGTTTCTATCCGTCGGTTTAGAATAAAGCCCCGTTGTTATTGTACCATCATCTCCTTTATAAATCGCTACATCGAGGAAGGTCACATGAGTCTCTGAGATTTCAGGGTTAAATAGTATAGTAATAGTTGGAAAGACTGAGTTTATATGTTCAATAAATTCATCAAGTCTCTGTCTAGTGCCCCGCCACACGATGATCACGTCATCTATGTATCGACCCCAGTATCTGATATGTCCAGGATAAAGGGGTGAGGGGTAAATGTATCGTTCTTCTAAAAACCCCACAAATAAATTAGCGAAGGCAGGAGCTATGGCACTCCCCATAGCTGTCCCAAGGATTTGTTTGAAGAAGGATTGTTCAAATCTAAAGTAGGTATTGTGTAACACAATCTCCAAACCTGTGGTGATATATTCCACAGGTATCTCGGGCGGATTTTGTAAGAGAAAGTGTTTGACTGCCTTGATGCCATGATCATTTGGAATATTTGTATAGAGTGAGGAAATGTCCATAGTAGCTAATATGTCATGTTCAATTGCCACATCACGAAATTTACTGAGGAAGTCACCAGTGTCTTTTAAATATGAAGGCAATAAACGGACATATATCCTCCATCTTTTCCCCATACAGTTTAGGGGAAAAGAAAGGGGGGGGGGGGTATGTGGCGGTCCCAGCGTACCGGTGTCTCACACTCATGGCCGCTATTCTGCCTTTTTATTACTCAGAGATGTCAGAGCCGCGTTGCTTGCCCCTTCTTTTCTACTACTCTGTGTTTTTTACTTTATTTGCCATAAAAATCTTGATGTCGCGGTGCCCGCGCCTTTCTGTCTGTGTCCGCTCTATGGATCAGGTGCGTGGTTGCATCCTTGACTTAATTACCTCAGAGCTTCGCGCTCTTTAGAATGGGCGGGGTGTTTTTAGTTTGGCGCGTATCACGTCATGGCAGAGTATTTAGCCCGCCCTTCGAGTTTCAACCGGCGCCATTTTGGTTAGCTTCGCGCGCACGCGTCGTGGCAGTCTCCTCCACTTGAGCTGTAAGTGCCCTCGCGGGCGAATTTCTTGTTCTTGTCTGACCTACTGCGCATGATCCTGACTTCTCCTTCCCATTATGTCTTTCAGACGCTGAGTTCCTGGCGGCTTCTCCCTGATATATATATATATATATATATATATACTTATATTTACGTATACATACTCATACCCATTGGTATAAGGAGCGGGCCTTCCCAAAATCTCCCACATTGATCAGCGGGTAGTTGGGGCATCCAGGGTTGCTTCCTGCATAAATCCCTATTTATTTACTGTCTAAAAACAATCGCCATATGGAGGCATTTCAGGATTGTGTTACCGGGGTCCCTCCGGGACAAGACCGGCTGTGTATATCGTGCGGTCTCCCCCCTTGCTGAGGCGGACGGGGCACGGGTCTGCGCATCATGCTCCGAACAGACGCTGGAATTGCGAGCGACGCTTGCTGTTGTACCTCGCTCCTTCTCTCCCCCTTCCTCTGCCCTAAACCTCACTCCTGTTGAGTCTTGTACAAGTGGAGAGTTACAAATAGATTCCTCTCCTAGACGGCCCTCTCTTGCCCAGACTGTCGAAGGTTTGTCAGGCCGAATGGTCCCTGATAGGCAACGGCTTGGGACTCCCGCGGTTTCGTCCTGTGCTATGGGCTCTGAGGAGTCCTTCTCTACACGTGCTAGCGCCACGTCGGATGAAGGGGACCTATTCTCTAACCTAGGTTCCTCCGTCGAGAGGCCGAGGTATCAGGATGATGCTGGTCAGGATGACTGGGACCAGCTCGATATTGGCGGTATGTTACTTTAATGTATTATCCATTTCGCCCCCCGGCACGGTTCCCAGGCCGAGAGGGGGGGGCGCTTCCATACGGCACCTGCGCGCTTGGAATTTCTCGAGCAGGCTCACTTCCATGCTCTAGTAATTAAAGAATGGGAATGTCCCACTGCACTTCAACGGCCACCGGAGGACTGGGTTTGGAAATACCCTTTTCCTCCCGAGATGGTAGATACTTGGTCCTCGTCCCCATTGGTGGACACACCGATTATTGGGGTTCCTAACCCCCCTTTCCTTACAGGCCTGGCTTATAGCTCCCTGAGGGACGCCGAGGATCAGCGAATTGATAGGCTGGCTTCACACGCGTTTACCTGTGCAGGTACAGCGCTTCGCCCTGTCTGTGCCGCGGCTATCACCGCAGTGGCCGCTAGGACTCTCTTAAAGAAGATGCTGGAGCATCAGTCGGAAGATTTACCCTGGGAGGTGTTTTACACACTCTCTAGCTGCGAGATTTTTGTTAAATTTATCCTTTTAGCCCTGGACGACACCATCAGAATGTGTGCGAGGACTTCTGCCCAAGTGGTAGCTATACGTCGCCTGCTCTGGCTTCGCCAGTGGGGGGCAGATGATGACACTAAGAGGACCTTGGCGGGGCTTCCCTTTAGAGGGCATCGCCTGTTTGGGGCCCGTCTGGACTTATTTGAGAGACAGAACAGTCCACCCAGTCAGAGATGTCCACTGCGTTCTCCGCGGAGCAGGGATCCCCCTTCCTCCTCCATATCATGCTGTTAAGCAGGAGCCGGGGATGCCCCAAGCTGGGTCGAGTTCGGTGTCCTGTCCCAGGAGTGACGGTCAATGCCCGGGGCCCTCTGGACGGACTAAGTCTTTTTCTTTCCCTGAAAGCCCTCAGGCATGATGGGACGCCCTCGCCCACCTGGGTAAGGGAATGGCCGCAGCTCATTACTCCTATCAAAAGGCTCCTTGCCTCGTTCCAGTGGTTTTAGGAGACAGTCCCTCCAGATATGGAATAGTGTTTGCTGGGTGGTCCTTCCCTGAAGTGATCAGGAGGTCTATGGTTCCATGCCTTTCTGCAGGTAGGGGAACAGGCTTAACTGGGCCTGCCAGGTATGGCTTCCTTGCAGAACGCCTTTATCTCATTGAAACTGGGGCCCCTGAGCGGGTCTGTTCCTTCCTTCCTATCTGCCTAACCCCTAAGGGGGTGTGGCATCTGTATCCATAAGCACTCAGTTCGCCACCCTTGACAGGGCTGCCTGTGCCCCATGTGCCAGGGGTTCTCTGGCCGTTGGGGGCGTGTTCAGCTTTTCCTCTGGACTTCAGGAAGTCTTCGTGATATTGAGCCCGTGGCTACTGGACATTGGTGCTTCGCTAACACCGTTGCAGCCTAAGCCGAGCCCTCTGTTGCGTCCTTGTACGCATTAGACTCTAGAAGGGCGTGGCTTCACACACGATACCGGGGGGGGGTTCTTCCAGGAAACCTATTAGGTCCTTTTCCTTCAAGAAGGAAGTCGTGGGATGGAATTTGACAAACCTGGGCTCTACCTTGCCCCATCTTCTGGTTCCTGGTTGTACCTGGGTTAGGCTTTACCCAGAGTCCCTTTTCCTTGAATACAAGGACTTACCGGAAGGAGGTCTCTGGTCCTCCACTTTGTATAGTTTTTTTTCTCCAGAAAGAATGGATTCTGGCGTGCAAGTTAAGAGACGGTCCCTTGACGTCACTTGCCTCGGTGGTCGTTGGGTTGTTAGGCGCTTTAGCCATTGACCCTGGATGAGAGGTTTGCACTATGGGTCTAGGCCTGCTTACCTTACTCCTATTTGTGGCGGTTATTCTTCTACCGATCGCTCGAGAGTACTGTGGGATAGCATCCTATACCTTATTGTTGTTTCCGGTTTTGGTTACTAAGGTACCTAATCTGGCATGATGCCAAAAGGGGGCCTTTTCTTCCAAAATCTCAGAGGATTCCTAGGAAGGGACCTTGAAAGCTCTGATTCTTAGGTGGACCCTTAGTCATGTTAAGCATGTACAGGGTCTTTGTTCAGGACTAATCCTTTTTGTACCTGTCCATTGGGGACTTCTTACCTATGATAGGACAGTGGTGGCTCTTTGTCCCTGCGGAACCCTGAGGCCGGTTCTATTCCGGGGGAGGCCGGGCCCCTTGGGGACTTAATACTCATTGTCCTGCCGGTACTGTCCCTCCCGTGGGAGGTTCTCTGTTGTGCCTCGGTGTTCACACTGGCTTTTTTCTGTGGGACTCTGTTCCTTTTCGCAGGGGTCTACCCCTGTTATTGGCCAGATTGGTCTACCCTGGTGGGGCTGGCGGTTCTGGCTGGATAGTTTACTTTATAGACGTTATATCCCTGCTCTGCCGGGCGCAGGGAGATTTTGCGCTTGTCTCTGATGGTAAGCAGCACCGTATGCTAGGGGCCTGGGCGGCCTAGTGGGGTGTTGATTCTCAGGGGGACCTGCTGAGAACAGTAAGACTGTATTCTCTTCCATGGGGACTGCTTCTTTTACAAAGTGAAGGTGCCCTTACTTTAGGCCTACCTTAGCTTTGGCAGGACCTTACGCTTCCCTTGGGGGAATTGACAGATTCTGGGTGTCTTGTTCCTTGGAGGTCCTGGACTTGTCCTTCCTCTTTATTTTCTTCCTTTGGCCATGCTAGTGTTGGTTATGTTATACCCGCGCTTGCGCTGGGTCTAAGCCTCTTCCCTTACGAGACGATATCTGCTCCTGGGTTCAGGGCCCTATAAGCAGTATTTGTGTACTGGCTCACGACTTGGTTCGGTCCAGGGCTGAGGCCTGCCCTGCTCTTCCATTGCAAGACTTGATCCAATTCTTTGTTGCACTATTCAGGACCTGATCAGGTGCGTTCCTTCTAGGGGATGATATTATTCTGATGCCCTACTAAGGTTTCCCATGGGTCTTAGTCAGGCCCTTGCCTGACCTTCTCCTTCCATCATGTGGCTTCTCTGGGGAGGTTATACCAGTCAGAGGTACGCCATTTGGAACGGCTCTATTGGTGGTCCTAGTCATGATATACATTATGTATATTATAAATATATATACATACCTTGGCTATAGCTGTCTAACGTGAGGTAAGGGTACCCGCCTTACGACATGTTGGATTCACGCGATATTTCGTTTACTTTGCCTTGACCGGATGCCCCGGTCTCTGGGCTATGTGTCTAATTTCTATGAGATAAGAGGCATCTGTGCCCCTCTGCTGGGGTTGGAGATCTGCCGGATCTGCCCTGTCCCTGCTGGGATTTTATTTTTTGGGGCCTACCGGTGTCCACTTCTTGTATTACTGGATTGGTTGCTTCCGTGGGCTAATGGCCCTCTGGTTGGGCATACTCTGTGGGTCGTCCTTTCTGGACCTATAGTACTTTTCGGCCTCTGCTGAGTATTGTTGTTAGCACTACTGCTGGTTCCGTCTATTACCGAGACATGTATATTCCGTTTGGAAAAGTTAGGTGTTACTATGGCTATCCTCACTTGTGATAGCATGGTTAGGCAGTGGTTTGACCTGTTCTTTTAAGGAAAGATTCTTCCTCCCTTTTGTTATTCGTTCTTTTACTTTCAGTGCTTGGCTTGGGCCCTTTAGCACCATGGCCTGGTGGACAACTTGGTTAGTCCACTGTTTTTTATGTTCAGTTCTCCCTTTACAAGGTTCAAAGGTTGAGGTTAGAGCATCGCTCTCGTTGTTAATTGCATGGTCAGAGGTGACAGCGCTTTACTGTTGACTGTGCCTTCTCATGGGGATCCCACCCTATTTGTGGACACTGCTATTGGATGTCCCATACGTTATGAATATGTCTGGAGCAGGACGTGCTCTATGCTTAGAATAATACAATTCTGTGAGAATCTCACCTGTAGAATTGGTATTATATGCATACAGCATGTCCTGCTCCACCCCACCCTGGTTTCACTAGTTCTGGATCCCCTGTATGGTGATTGTAATCACTTGGTGTTATGGCCAGATATTCTGGGTGGTTTGCTTCTCCTGGCTTCTCTTCTCACTGCTTTTCAATGCTGGGGATTGTGGGAGGTCCTCCGGTATATGTAGGGCCGGGAGGAGCTTGTTTTCTTCATGTTCTGCAGTGCACGGCGCTGAAGGCGGAGGTATACCCATACGTTATGAATATGTCTGGAGCAGGACGTGCTGTATGCATATAATACCAATTCTACAGGTGAGATTTTCACAGAATTGTATTATTTCATCCAACGTGGGGAGTCCGTTCGGAGCCAGAATACTGCCTATAGTTACATTGGTCGAGGCCTCCTACACCAGAAAACCCCTAACCCGCACCCCCGGCATAAAGGAGTAATTGTCAAAGAGAGGGGTCAGAGGGCCCGGTCTGCTGATTATGGTGCTCCGTCTAGTCATCTTATCCCATACCAGCAGGAACGGGAGCGATTTCCTCACTTGGCCGGGGAGCGGACACCCCCATGGCAGCGAAGTCAAGTTCACAGGAGAAATAGCCCTCTCAATTTTTACCCATTGCTTCCCTTCCGCCTTCTGGGCCCAATCTAAAATGCAAAGTGTTATAACTGCTGTATGGTAAGTCTTCAGGTCGGGAAGGCCAGCCCCACCATCCGACTTAAGCCTGCTCAGGGTACTTAATCTTATACGGGGCTTACCTGTGCCCCACACGAATTTCAGAAAAGCCGTCTTCAGTTTCCTGAAGAAGCTACTAGGTAAATGAATAGGTACTGTTTGGAAGGTATATAAGAATTTGGGAAGAATGTCCATTTTTAGCACATTAATCCTTCCGAACCAAGTGAGATGCCTCTTATCATATGTGGTCAGTTCACTTATTGTCTTCAAAAGCAGGGGTAAATAATTTAACTCATACAAACGCGAGAGGTCCGTGGGAATCTGCACCCCAAGATATTTAATCGAATGAGGTTGCCATTTAAATGCAAAATTCACTCTAAGCTGTTTGACCTCTACTAATTTTACCCATACTTGCCTATATTTAACACACCTCTTCCTATCACACCCACCTCATCTTGGTTCCCCTCACTTCTGCCTGCTTTTATCCACCAATGTCCATTCAGATAGACTAGGGGCAGGAGCGCATCTGGAGATGTGGCTGCTTTCGCTCCCACTTGCCGAGCAAAGAGCCGCTTGCTGAGCATTAATATGCATGGCAAATGGCTCTGATTGGACGAGAGATTGTGCATGTGCTGTAGGATTAATGCCTTTTACCCTTGTCTCTCATTATTATTTTTAATAGTTATATCTTCTGGCTTGATTGTATAGCCAATGTGATATGTACTGTTTAATTACCTCATTATAAACTTAGTTAAAGAAAACCTGCATTGTTGTGTAATTGTGTTGCGTAAAAACTTGTTTGGTTTCATTTTTTGACAGTAAAAATTGTTTTAAATCAGTTTCTTCCTGTTTCAGATCTCCATTGTAAAAACGTACCTACAGTAATGTGACCTGCTCATGCATATGTTGGGTGTGATCCTGAACTGTATCAGTAGCTGTGGTATGCAACTTTTCCTGTTGAAAGCCACTGGCTCCTATGCTCTTTGTGACAAGCCTGACTGCTGTCTTTGTTTATCTTGCAGAAGGATTGTGCCATAATACGAAGCTATGAAGATATGAGTTTTTACATTTAGAGACGCGGAATCACAGTGACCAGCATGGTGGAACTTGAAGAAAATATCAAGAAATTAGTGGTACAGCTACAAAATGTTGAGGAAGGAAAACAAACGGACTCTCTGGCCCAAATATTGGAAGATCTACATAGTTATACATTTTGTGAAAATGGTAAGTACTAAAAAGTTTCTGCTTGCTTTTATTGTTTTTTTTTTTTCTTCTATTTAATCTGTAACATTTTTCTTTACTATTTAAATATTAGCGCCAGAAATATTTGGTCGCATAAATGTGCATTTGCCTTTACTGCTGGTACTGGAGTCTTATATGAAAGTTGCTTCCATACAAAAGGTAACTTTTATGAAAGTATTGCTATGTAATGTTGCTTATATGTGCTTCTGTTCTGTTGTTATCCAATTGTTATTAATCAATTGTCCGTTTAATGTCTTTTTTTTGGGGGGGGGGGGGGGGGTTATTTTGTGTGTATTGGTCATTGCAAAACAAGTAAAGTAAAATGGATTCAGGTCGTCAGGTGCCAGGGGAAGGCCATCAACTATCTGAGCAACTAAACTTTAGCCAAATAATGTGTTAAGTATTGAGTAAGTGAATGTTTTATTTAAAATGTGTATGTTATGACGACATGATTACTATATAATGGATTTCTAGAGTAGAAAACTCTAGAGCTGGGATACTCAACTACTTTCAGTAAAAGTCTTCTTATGGGGGGGGGGGGGGCACTGCTGTAGGATGGTTTAGGTTTAAACTCTACACCAACAATCAACCCCCCCCCCACCCCCCCCCCCCACAAAAGTAAAAAATGACTTAAACCAGACCAACACAACAAACAGTGCTCATATGCATCCCTCCCCAAGGCAATGTACATTGCTGCACATAAAAATTAATTTACCCTTTTCTAACTCTTGATGTGGTAAATTTTAAAAACAAGATGGCATGCATTTGTAGGCCACCTGCAAACAGGAAGTGCTGCTGGGTTTCCTGTCGCTGTGTATTGTCAGTTATGTCAGTTGAAGCCAGACAGCAGAAAGCTCCAAAATGGCTTCTACCTTTCTTATTCTAAGCATACAGCACGTCCTGCTCCAGATATAGTAATAACATGTGGGTAATCCTCCGCCTCGGGCGCCGTGCACTGCAGACATGTAGAAAACAAGCTCCTCCCGGCCCTACATATACCGAAGGACCTCCCACAAATCCCCAGATTTCTCTGCAGTGCTGGATCTGCAAAGACATGAAGTATCACGCTCTCGCAGGTGAGCGAGGCTTTACAGCCCGAGGCCCTGCGGGACTATTTCCACCCGTCCCCATTGTGAAGATTATGCCTCCCAGCCAGGGCTGAGTTGGTCGGGTGAAGGTAGGCAGCACAGTGTGTGCTTAACGGAGCCATGCTCCACCGCAATCCCCCACCATAGGGTAGGCGGTTCAGGCTGATGGTGAGCCTCTTGTGGATGCCCCTCCCGCATTATTGCCCCGTACCCTGGGTAGTGCCGGACCCTGTGGAAAGGGTTGCCATCCTCCCTCTTTTCCCCAACTAGTTAGGGGGGAAAAAGAAAAGGGGGGGTATGTGTGTGGCGGTCCCAGTGTACCTGTATGTCACGCTTGTGGCCTTATTCTGTCCTTTATTAACTCCGAGATGTCAGAGCCGCGCTGCTTGCTCCTTATTGTTTCCCGGCTGCCGCCGTATGCCTTATACATGGTTTGCTGCATCGTCTAGATGCTGTGGTGACCCTTCCTTTTGGATGTAACGGTTCTCTAATAATCTTTAAGCGTGTGGTTGTATCTGCCTTCGCTATTACCTCAGAGCTTTGCGCTCTTGGAGTGGGCGCGGTCTTGGTTCGGCGCGCTCCGCGTCACAGCAGAGCATTAAGCCCGCCCTTCGAGGTTCGCTGGCGCCATTTTTGTTTGAGTTTCGCGCGCGTGGTGGCGGTCCCCTCCTCCTCCACTTGATCTGTAAGTGCTCTTGCTGGCAACTTCCTCTCTATATGTTCTGTCCAGCTGTGCATGACTCTGACATCTCTTTCCCATTTATGTCTTTCAGACGCTGAGTTCCTGGTGGCTTCTCCCGGCCTCATATACATATATATAAGATATATATATATATATATATATATATATATATATATATATATATTATAATATATATATATAAGCCTTCCTACAATTCTCCCACATTAATCAGCGGGTTGTTGGGGCAACCAGGGTTGCTCATTGCCTAAATCCCTACCGGCATATTGTGTTTAGACAATCACCATATGGAGGCATCTCAGGATTGTGTTACCGGGGTCGCTCTGGGACAAGACCGGCTGTGTGTAGCATGTGGTCTCCCCCATGCTGAGGCTGACGGGGCACGGGTCTGTGCGCCATGTGCCGAGCAGACGCTGGACCTGCGAGCGGCGCCTGTGGGTGCACCTCGCTCCTTCTCTCCCCTTTCCCCTTGCCTAAATCTCACTCCTGTTGAGTCATGTACAAGCGGGGAGTTACAAATAGACATCTCTCCCAATCGGCCCACGCTTGACCAGATTGTAGAAGGGTTGTCCGGCCGTGTGGGTCCTGGCAGACAACAGCCCTGGACTCCCCCGGCTTCGGCCTGTGCTATGGGCTCGGAGGAGTCCTCTTCTCCGCGTGCTAGTGCTCCATCTGTAGATGGAGACCTGTTCTCTTACTTGAATTGTCTTATCCCCTTCGCCCTGCTAGGCGGGGGTTTGTGCAAGTTCACTGACGGCAAGGAGCACCGTTATGCTGGGGGCCTGTCTGGGCCAGTGGGGTGTGGTTCGCAGAGGTTCTGCTAGAACAGTGGGCCTGTATGTTCCCTCATGAGGTCTATTTTGCATAGTCAGGCTCTTTCTCTTAGGCTCTACCTTGGCGTTCGGCAGGTTTTGTTCTTACCCTGTTGGAGATGACATATCTCGGGGTGTCTTGCTCTATTGGAGAGCTAGGATCTAGTTCCTCCTCTTCGTCTTCTTCCTTCTGCCACTCTATGTTAGGGTATGTTGTACCCATATTGTCTTACTGGGCCTAAGTTCTCTCCCTTGTTGGACGATCTCTGTTCCTAGGGGTTAGGGTTCTAACAGCATTGTTGGTGTTGGTTCCCCAACTTAAGTTCTGTGAAGGGTTCAGGGCTTCCCCTGTTCGCCTATTGCAAAAGCCTGATCCAATCTTCTGTGTTGAGCTTTCATAAGGGCCTGCTCAGGTGCATTCCTTGGGGAATTCCTGGTTCCTTTTTGGGGAGATTACTTATCCCAATGCCCTGCTAAGGGTCCCCTTGGTTCTTATTTAGGTTCTTGCCTGAACCGTTCCTTCCATCATATTACTCCTCTGGGGCGGTTGCTCCAGTCAGAAGTGTGCCATACAGAATGGCTCTGTTGACGGTCCTGGTCATTCCATATATGTACGCTGTTATATATCTGTACCCCATGAGGTGAGGGTGCCGCCTTACGCCGAGTCTGGTTCCAGGCGAGAGTCCTTTGTTTTCATTATTCCAGATTCTCCGGTCTCTGGGCTATTGTCTTGCTTACTATGAGATAAAGGGGACTTGTATCTCTCTACAGGTGTTGGAAATCTTCCTGAACGGTCTTTGTCCCTGGAGGGATTTAGCCTTTTGGGGCCTATTGGTGTCCCCTTATGAAGTGCCGGATCTGATTACCTCTATGGGTGTGGTGCCCTTAGATTGGTCTTACTCGGTTGTTTTCGACCTTCTGAGCCCAGAGTACACATTCGGCTTCTGCTGCTTTTTTTGTTAGTATTCTTGCTGGTTCCGTCTGAGACCAGGTTTCATATTCCCTGTCAGGGAAAGTTCTGATGTTGCCATGGCTGCCCTCCTTGCAGCAGCATGGTTAGGCTGTTACTTCTGGCCTATTCTGTTTTGGGAAGATTCTTCTTCTCTACTGTTTTTTTGTTCTCTTACTACTTGTGCTTGGCTTGTGCCTCTTAGCACTCAGTTCTGGTGAGCAGGCTGGCTAGTCCGCTGCTTGGGTTCAGTTCTCCCTTTACAAGGTTCAAAGGTTGAGGTTGGAGCATTGCTCTTGTTGCTCTTGGTAGCTTGGTTGCGGGTGACAGCGCTTTACTGTTGGCTGTGCCCTTCTCACGGGGATCCCACCCTACTTTATGGACACTGCTATTGGATGTCCCACATGTTATTACTATATCTGGAGCAGGACGTGCTGTATGCTTAGAATAATACAACTCTGTGAAGTACTCACCTGTAGAGTTGATATTATATGCATACAGCATGTCCTGCTCCACCCCACCCTGATCCTGTATGGTGATTGTTATCACTAGACATTATTGCCAGTTTCTAGGTGGTTTGTTGTCCCGGCCTCTATTCTCACTGCTTTTCAATGCTGGGTATTTGTGGGAGGTCCTTCGGTATATGTAGGGCCGGGAGGACGGCGCCCGAGGTGGAGGATTACCCACATGTTATTACTATATCTGGAGCAGGACGTGCTGTATGCATATAATATCAACTCTACAGGTGAGTACTTCACAGAGTTGTATTTTTTCAACTGTGTCAGGCTGTTGGTCCAGTTCAAGACTTCAAGGTGCTGGACACTCAATTTACCTGCAGGAGCAGCTTTGCACAGCGTGATTCTGACTTTCGAGCTGCCACACTAAACTTGATTCACTGCTTAGTTATCTAATCAGTCGATTAAGGTCAGTGGCAAGGAACTGGGTGGCAAGGAAGTGAATGGGAAGAGGGGTTAGGTGAGGCCCGCAGGCCAGTGGCTGGAGAGAGGGGTTGAGTGAGGGCTTGCAGTCCAGTTAAAGGAGGGGGGTTAGGTGCAGGTAAGTAGTTAAGAAATCCTTTGTTTTGTGACAGTCTGCATTATCCTTAGATCTAAAGAACTGAAATCAATGTTAAAGAACTAAACACTAATGTATAACAGCTGCACCTATAGGTAAATTCATTGCAGTAAGCTTAGCTGGCCCACTATAATTTTTAGTCACTTGAGGTAAACATCTTGAAAAAGATTGCCCTAACAACCTGCTATGTTAGACTTCGTGAGGTCAGTTGATCTGTGGAGCAACCTATAAGCTAAGTCAAACAATCTAGTATTCAGTAACTTTGCTTTTTTATGTTTCCAAGTCAAGTGTCTGGAATTGGCCCTTAAAATACTGGAGTTTCAACTTCTTATATTTGGAGCAGGAATGAATCATTCTTTGTATTTGTCTTGGGCTGACATGTGACTTTGTTAAATCTGATTTTTTGTAAGTGTGGAATATTTATTGGATGATGTAGCACAAGTTTCATGTCTTACAGGTGGGCTGGTCTCTCCTGTGCAGATTGATAGAGCTTTGTCCAAATACCCTGCAAAGTTTACATTCTCCTTTGGACCTCGGACATGAATGGGAAGTACTTGGTGTTCATCAGTGAGTCTTGTCCTAAATTTCTCACCCTTTTTAATGTGTTAATCAATCCTGTGACAGATGCAACTATTGTCATTTTATGACTATCCGCTCTCACTTCTGTTTACTGCATTTGTACTCTTTATCTAAAAGGGTGTTTGCATTACAGAGATGCTATAAGACTAGTGCTGGTCAGTTCTTTCCCCACCCGGGGATCTTGGTTTGGGATGCCCCACTGTGTAAGCCCCATAATGGACAGTTTTCTGGAATACCATGGTACATGAACATTCCACCAGCTGCCTCAAAGCTGCTGCATGCACCTGCTCAAAGCACATCTAAAAGGCAGCGCGGGTAACTTTTTGTTCAGCTTCTTTAGCTGCTCATTGAAATGTGGCCGCACATGCACCGGGGGATCAAAAGTGAAGTAATAATAGTGGTAAACTTGGGAGTTTACAGAGTGGGGCATTCCAAATCTGTATACCTGGGGAGATGGACCAAAACCAATTAGTTATAGTCAAAAATGACTGAAGCTTTGCTAACTTCCCAACTCCCAGGCCATCATAATTTTAAATGCCCTGCAACACACCGCACTTTCTCCCCAGATGTCCTGATTGGCTGCTCCTCTCTGCAGTTATGAAACCCCGACCTCCTCTCTCCTCTTTGGTCACACTATGTGCTGGCAGCCTGGAGGCGCTCCTAACCGGCAGCATCTCTCCCCCCCTCTTTTTCTGGTTACACTATGTCTGGCAGTAATAATTAGAGGCACAACAATGCACCTATTTTCTCAAAACATCCTCCGGGCAGCATACTCCTGAAACTTTGTCTCAGCCTCTTAGGTTGGAACACGTGACCACCAGAATGAGTAAAATGTTGGCCCCTCCACCCATTCTCCAGTTGTTTTTGTGTTCTTCCCTTGGGTAAAAACCAGGCTATTAGCTCCTGAACCGACGGGTTTAGGTAAGTATCTGGCGCTGTGGGTTTGATGTAGGGCGAACCCATTTCCTGGCTCCCAAGGCAGATTACCAGTGACCAGGAGTACCCCTGGGGGATAGGCCAGATTCCCCATTCTCTGACCTATTTCGGGCGGGGGGGGGGGGTGTTTTTCCCCTTTTTCTAGGGATGATTACTTCTATTCAAGTGTTTTTCTGGTGAGAAAGGCTTCCAGGGGATTCAGGTTCATTCTAATTTTGAGACTGAAGCTGAATGTCTCAGTCCATTTCCGCCTGAAGTCCATTTTCTCAGTCAGTAATTTGCTTCCGCCAGGTTCCTTCATGGTTTCAACAGACCTTTAAATCCCACCGACACAACTCTGGGAAAAGACGCCCTGGCACATGTTTGGCTATTCAATTTGGCCTATGTGTTCCAGTCAGCCAGCTACAGTTTTGCTCCTGGCCCCCTGGTGGGCCAAAAGAACATGGTTTTCAACACTGTCCATACAGGAACCCTGAAAGCTTCCAAGGAGACTGGACCTTCTATCCTAGGGACAAGTGCTTTGCTTAAACCCCCAGAAATGGGGTTTGACACTGAGGACCCCTGCTCCTAAGTAAGGGTTTTTCAAACAACGTTATCAAGACCTTACTTTCCAGGAGAAAAGGAGGTGATGAGAAAGATTTATATGGAAGTCTAGAAGACCTTTTAAAACTTAAAAGACTCTGAACGGTAAGTCTTCCTCTAATCTTCCGGTTGTACTTGGTTCCCTCAAGAGGGGAGTTGATTTGGGTCTCAGGGCTAGTACTCTAAATGTACAATTAGCAGCTCTTTCATTATTTTTGGATAAGAGACTATCGTTATTTTCATTGGTAAGACGTTTTCTTTTAGCTGTTGGGTGATCTAAGCCAGCGCACATGAAGGTAGCTAGTCCAATGGGATAGTCCTGACAGCAATGAAGGTTTGAACCAGGATTCACCTCTTTAATTCCCCACATGGAAGGTACGTTTTTTAGTGGCAATTACTTCTGCCCGCAGAATAAGTGATATTTAAGCGTTGTCCTGCCATCACCCTTTTCTTCAGATTCTTCAGGATCGAGTGGTATAAAGAGTGGATCCCTGCTACCCTCCAAATATATCTCCTGACTTTCGCCAAACTAAGGATTGAAGAATAGTTTATTCATTTCATTTTCAGGTCCTAGGAGGGGCCATCGAGTGTCAACTTTGGCCTGTTGGATGAAGTACAGTATGGCGTATAACGGATCTCTGGCTCTAGGAAAAATACAGCTCACTCTACAAGAAGTGTCTCTACTTCTTGGCTGGAGCAAGCTGGGGCCTATTTGGAACAGTTCTCTAAGGTGACCACCAGGTCTTTAGACTAGACTTTTGTTAGACATTACCATTTGCACTTGCTGACCTTAGAAGATCAGTCCTTTGGCAGTCGTGTGCTTTGGGGCAGCATTTCCCACTCAGTAGAGGTGGATCTTGCATATCTTCTCAGGAGTATGCTGCCCAGAGAATGTTTAAGAAAACTGAAGTTAGTTATCTGGTAACTTCTTCTCTAAACATCCGAACAGGCAGCATGCTGGTTTTCCTACCTCAGTATATAATTGGATATATTTCATGCTTAATTACCAGTAATGTTCTGGTTTGTGTTTTTATTTTGCAGATCTCTAAAACAACTGGAGACCGGGAGGAGGTGGTAACACTTTTATTCATTCTAGTGATCACGTGTTCCAACCTAACATAAAGTCTCGTCTGGATATTTAGAAAAGAAGTTACCAAGTAATGAACTTACGTTTTTTTTTAACTATGAATATATATATTAAGCACATAGTGTGCTTACATCACATCTCTGTTACCACACCCGCCGTTTCTCCTAATTTCTTCTAGTACTTTTACAAATAACTTGGGAACTACAAGGTCTTTTTGAAAATAGATTGAAGTTTGGGATAGTGCAACGTGTAGCCCAAGACAATAGGACAACAATCATGCTTGTCTTTAGTATAGCTTTAATTTGGTATTGTATAACTGCTAATCTTTGCAAATAATTCATTTGTATTTTTTTGTAGTTAATTAACCTATTATGATCTAAATTTTTTTTTATTTTAGACAAATCCTGCAAATCTTGTCAATTTATGTAACAAATCTTAGTGTCTTGACAATTGGACTCAAAGCATTAACTGTCATCCTTGCTTCAGGTAGTGCAATGGTTACATGTGACTGTAACCGTTCTTTATTTGCAATGTGATTAATGATAGGTGGGGTGCTTCCTGTACCCTTTTATTAAATGACTGAAACAAGGTCTAATCTAGGATGAATGACTGGACTATATTATTAATCAAGCATGCTTTTGTTTTTTTCCTTCTTGCATGAATAACCTGGCTTTATACTGAAGTGCACAAAACCTACTGTATGCATTTCTCTAAATAGTTGTATCCCTTCTTTTGATAGAGTGCCTTATGTTTTTTGTTTGGGTGGTCAATCCTTTTTAAAGGAAACTCTGCTTCAGTGCTTTCTTTATCAGTCCCCAGATTAGACTGAACTCTTAGCACAAGGCTCCACGGCTTACCTGCCTACGTTCTGGTGATGTCTATCACTGTGTTCAGACATCACCCCGGGCAGAGCTTCTGTGAGGAGGAGAAATCAGCCTAAAGTGCACACACCCACCTTCAGGCAAGAACTACCAAAACTACCAGGAGATGTTGGGGCCCCCAAACTCAGTAATGGGTGTTGCAGGCAATGGCAGGTAAGCCAGTGAGTCTTGTGCTGAGAAGTTAGTCTGCCTGGGAGCTTTGTGAAAGTTGAGGTGCCCCTTAAGAATTTAAATGTTATTACTTGTCTGTTGCGTTTCCAGTCATGTTTTTAACATTTCTTACCTTTTCTCTGCATCACTTTTAAATCCTTTGATATGACGCACAAACCATTGTTTTTTATAGCTGGGTGGATACAAAGCTGCCTCATAAACTTTAGTAAATTGTTATCCACTATAAAGCATATAAAGTTGAGTCAGAATAATATGTTTCCATGGTTTGCTTTTGTTGCATTAAAATCCAGCTCTGAAATATTAACTTTCCTGATGAACTATCTAACAAAGAGAAAAGACATACCTACAGTACAGCTCGAGTTGATTATTACCTCTTATACAGACTAGGATGTTATGGTGTGCAAATCAACTACTGTGTTACATAAATAGAAACCATGAAAGACATGAGGGCCCCTCAGTGGGTCCAAAATGCAAGTATTGTTGCACTACAAAATAAACGATTCTATTATTGCTGAAAAAAACATTACACAAGACGTAATAAAAACAAATGGGTTCAGTGCATGTTGCGCCTCATTATTCAACAGACTGGGACCAGTGGTTTATTTTGAGGGTACCAAAATATACTGTATATGTAACTATAAATATAAAAAAATATTTATGAGTATAAATAAACACTAGCATATGAAATATATGAGTGAATGTATAAAACAAACAAACTACTAATCTACAAAATAAATCTTTCAAAGTGCAAGTTGTGTTGTAAATACTTCTCTTAAAGCTTCACAAACCTAATTTGATTTGGAGCCCCCCCCCCCCCCCCCCATGCAGTGTTAATGGCTTTTGTGGCACTTTAAAGAGTAAGTGATCCATAGAGAAAGCAGTATGGAGAGGCAAATTTGGAGCATGGTCCTCAGAAATGGCAATGGGGCAATGTGCACCCTTGCATCCCATGCCTTCTGTGGCCCCAAATCACCTCTTCTCTAGTGTATGCAGCTCTCAAGCTCACATTAAGTATCCACCTTTGTCATGCTGCACAAGTGCCAGTTCCTCCTACCCCTCACATCCTCCGACGCGTAGGCGTCATAGTTGCATTTGGGGGGTGTGAGATCGGAAGCTGGGATGGAATCTGATATATTACAGATGAAACTCTCAATCAGTACCTGACTGTCGTCTCATTTAATTAAAGAGACATTCTTTCTGGGAAATCATGCACTTTGTTACCTGCAACCACCTACACGTGTCCATTCCATTTACATCTTATCTAAAGCCTATATTGAAAAACTAGCAAGAAAAAAAACCCTCTCTCCTCCCCCACTACCCCGATTTTGCATATTGAAATAAAAACAAATTGTTACCTGCTTTGCACGAGCAGTCCTATTCTCCTGGAAGAAGCCACATCCTGTAAGTAGGAGTTCCCGTAGCTTTGGCTCCACAAGGAACCATGGGGTGACTCTTGCTGCCCAACTGATGTGACCTCTTTGCTGCTGGGGAAAAGCCTACAGACGCAAAAAATGAATCATCATTTATGTTGGGGGGGGGGGTAGTAGGGCAAATGGGAGGGTTTTCTATGTAGGACATGCTGACTCTGAAGGGGTCTGTAGCAACACCTTTTATTCAGCTTCCCAAGCAAGTGCTATGCTTGAGCCCTTTGAGTGTTGGTTACTATGCATGTGAATTGCATTGCACAGATGAGGAAGGATAAGGGATGGCAGGGACTTTTTACTTACAAGCATATGGGTTTTTAATGCCATGTTTGAATGTCTTCCATTGATCTTTTAAATATCTTTTTTATATGTAGACATAATACATTTTTTGGTATTGGATCATGAAGCAGACATTTTTTTGCTAGTATTTGATGCAATGAAAATGTTCCCAGATAAAAAAGAAGTTCAAATATATGGATGCCAGGCATTATACCTTCTCCTTGTAAAAGGTAAGTTTTGATACTTAATTTTGCACACATTTTTGCTTTTTGGCACAAAAAAGTGGTGCACACAGTAGTGAAGCATGTCTCTGATTAGTGGAGAAAGAGCTGATTAATTTGTGCAGCGGTTTCCTGGAGCCCAATATATGTCTTGGCTGTTTTGGCAACCCTGGTTCGGCCACCCAGACACAGCACAGCCCCCACCCCTTTTCATCAATAAGTCCAATTACCTCATTAAAATCAAAGTAGTGCAGAAGGTAGCCAACTCTTAAATCCCGTCCATATTAAAACTTTAAAATATAACAATCCATGGTCTGAGGATTTGATGCTTTTCGAGTAAAAGATATGTTTTAATATGGATGGGATTCAGGATCTGACTACCTTCTGCACTATTTTTTTACTGGAAACCTGACAGTGACTTCATCCTTGCTCCCGCCTTTTCCATTTACAGGATACTATTCTGGTGAGCGGTTTAACCTTGTTTTGTATTTAATTAAAATAAAAGTATTCACTACCCTTTACCAGTGCAGAAGGCCCAAGACCCCCTACATGGCTTCCCCTTTTTAGCAGGTTGAGTGACTGTTGACTCGCCAATCAGTTCTGCAGCAGCGCAGCCCCTGCACAGTGACTGAATGATGCAAGAATTATTGAAGCTCTCAGTGGAAGCATCACTGGCAGCTGCCATGGGAAGCACTGGTAAAGGGGCTGTAAGAATGTACTAACATGTAAGATTTGTTTAAAATGCCAAATCTGGCATATCAGCAGGAGAGGGGGTAGCGGTGCAATCCAATATATTGACTGGGCTACTGCTTTCTGAGGTGAGCTGGTCTTGGCATCCTGGTTTTGCCCCCGGGGAAAGGACCAAAACCTAGGATAGTCAAAATCCTGGGTTTTGGACCACTTCAAAGGGACTGTAAACCCAACAGCAATGTTAATGTAGCAAGGGTGCTAACCTGATGGCTGTCCCATGCGCCTGTCCTCCATTTCCTGCAGTGCAGGGTGGAGGCCTTAGCAGCGCTCCAAAGTTTGGCTTCTTTTAATCTCAGTTGAATACATTAAGTTATTACATACCATCAGAGATTTGAGATTATTTGCAGTGGCTTATTATATACTATTATATTGTTTGTTTACAAGGGGGCTAAGGCGAGGGGAAGTTAATGTGTCTGTACTGGAACATTAAGGAAGTACTGGCCAAAATGATACCTGTTCTCTAAAAGTGGTTCTTCAGGAAACAACCTGTTTCCTTGTTCTCCAAAACACAATGTATAGAAAAGAAGATGACCCATTCATTATATTTTCGAGTTTTTTTTTTTTTTCTTCGCTGGATGTACTGTGTATGCACAGACCCATAAAGCCTGAAAACAATTCACCTACTTGAGTTTTTCCTCCTCCCTGTGGGGGTCATCCCGATTTGGGTTGACCTCTTGCTGGTTCCCAGATGGGCCGCTCAGCTGATCAGCGAGGCTCATTCAATACAGATTTCCTTTGCCCTACTGAGCTCAGTGTGTCAAGGAAATCTGCACAGAGCAAGGGCTGTTGTTCTCATACCTGCTAACCTCTAGCAGTGTGCGAGCCAGCCTGGCATCTAGAAAGGCTAAAGGTAGAGGTATGCTGGGGATGCGGTTAATGAGGGTTCTGGAAGTAGCGAGTAAATCGGGTGATCCAGGTGGTTTCACACAGTTTGTGATGCCCTGCAAAGAGGAAGACCACTGCCCCTCTAGTCTTATAGACTCCGGGGGGGGGGGGGGGGGGGAGTACTCCTCTTTAGTCTATATTCTTGTTGCAATACCTAAAGTCCATTTCCAGGTACACTCTTAACTTCTTCCCACCTTTTCCTCCTTGGGAACAGTATAAAATAAGCCATTTCAATGTAAAATTTCTGATTACATGTAAATACAATCTAATAAAGCTTTTTTTACTTCAATTTCTTGATCGTGGCTGAACTGGGGCATATCATGGTGAAGCTTTGTGTTTTAGAGACAGCTGCAGGACCACTGTACTGTGTGTGTGTGTGTGCGTGACAGGTAAGCTGCTAGGAAAAGGGTACCCAACATGGGTCATTTATTGCAAAGATATAGGCTCCAGTGTTGCAGGCAGCTGTCAGGGGACATTAAATCAGATACATGTATTCTAAAATAAATACCACGTTTGGTTTACATGTTGCATCACTGTATGATACATGCTTTTTTTATTTCTTATTTAAAAAAGGCTACATATTGTGGTGTTTATATATTTAAAGCAGTCCCACACCCTACAGAGTGATGTGGGACTGCTGATCATGTTGGAGGCTGGGCATCCCGATTGGTTATGCCCCCCGCTCACTGCCCCCCCCCCCCCCACAAGCCTGGGAGCACAGGCCAGGAATACTTACTTCCTGGACTAGTTTCATCGACTGCCAGTCCAGGATGAGCAGTGCTGTGGGAGTGCTTTAAGAAAACATTAATAATAATAATTGCTTTATCTGTCTGACACTGAATCCAATAAATCAAATTTCTCCATTGTTGAGTTACAGGTGTAAGAGTCACACCTTTAGCATAGTAATTTGTTGCTTGGTATTTACATTGATCTGTAATGGGCGAAGTAGAACAAAGCACAATATTTTGACTATCCTAATAGACTCCCGATTTGGGATGAAACCCTCCAGATCGCCCATAACTTGCCTTTCCCCAGTCCTATGGAGGTTTTGTGGGTTCTCATCTCATCAGAGACCTTTGCATATTAATGCTCAGCAAGCGACTCTACACTTGGCATTCGGCAGCCAAAGCTGACGCAAATCCCAGATGTGGGAGCACTCCCTCCCCCAGCTTATCTGAATGGCTGACTGTGAAGGGCACCTGAGCCCAGAGTTGTGGCCACTTTCCCTTCACATTGTTTACATCACCAAGGGAGCCACCGTAAAATGGGGGGGGGGGGGGGTAACCTGGTTTGTTATGCCCCAGGGGAAGGCCAGCCATGTTGGAATTTGCTTTGTTTTAGGAAGGCACACTAAATGTTGCAATTAATAGAAATGTTAAAGGCTACACCCCCAGTCTCTTTGAGTATCCTAATTTGGGATGCTTCCCCCATATATTACTTACTGGATCACACTCCTGCTTCATACACAGTGTGAGCAGTCCTGCCCCGTGGCAAAGGGGACATGTTGGATCTGCCTGGGAAACATAGAAGTATTAAACCTGTTTTGGGGATTCTGCTCTTTTTATACCATTTCAACAAATAAGCAAAGCAAGCAAGTCAAAGCTAGCCAAGGAAAATTGTTTCCCCTTTAATTAACACTAGAATAATATATACACATATAAGAATACTTCTGCTATTTTAGTTGCTGCCAATCTGTAACCTCCGCCGATGTTCCTATTTAAAGGCTCAACAAGAATGGAAGCTTCATTTATAGTTTAGATTTTCAGCAGTTTCCAAACATATCTTATATGACCTTTCCAATCACATATCTTATATGCTAAAAACATATATACATTTTGGCCTGTCTAATATGTAATCTTTTAAAAAATGGACCAAAGCCTGGAATTTTCGTGCACAGACATAGTAATGCCAGGCAGTAAATGATCAGTGTCATGGGCCTCCCACTGGCCACTGCATGCACACATCACCGGCCATTTAGAGATGCCTGGCACAGGTGAGTGCAGGAGAATAAGGGGGTGCAGGTGATGGCCAAGGGGGCCTGCATATATCCAGTTTGAGGCAAGTAACATTTGAATCCTGGGGGTTTCACACAATGGATCATCTCAAATTAGGATGCCATTGGAAAAGGCTTTCACCTGGCCTGACCCTATAGTCTTTGGACAGATCTTAAGAGGTTTGGGTCTGCTTTAGAGCAAAATGGTGATATTGTTATGCAGCAGATATAGTTGTTGGTCTAAAAACTTTTCACCTTCTCTCACCTTATGTTTTATGCAGGTTTTTATTATGAAAGACCTTTTTCTTTATTCTGGGACTTACCTCCTTGTACGGTTCAAAATTCAGTTATTTTTTGCGTAGATCAACCTTTAATATTAAGACCATCATTATTGTATGCCTATTCTCACTTGTAAGCTTATTTTCCCTAATCCTTAAAGTGGACCAAATCCCAGGATTTTGACTATCCTGGGTTTTGGTCCTTGCCCCCGGGGATTCCCCACTGTGTGAAAACCCCCCAGGTCGCCCGATCTTGCTCCCCCAGCCCTACGGTGCATGCTCAGCCCTCTCGTTCAATCAGCACGCTCGGATCCGCTCCCGTCCCTTTGTCTAATAGTTTGTCTAAGGTGAACACGCTGGCGGCTGCATCCCCTGCTACCCTCTAACACGGCCATTTATAAATGGTATAGCGTGGAATCTATCTATAAGATTCCAGGGCTGTTGGGGAGTGGGTTTCGAGCAGCTGGTAGTTTTTTTTTTTTTTTTCAGCAGTTCTGATGTAAACATGTAGCAATGAGTTATGGGTTCCTAACAAATGTGTTCCCATTTTTATCAGTTCCAGAAGAACAACTAACAGAATTTGTTGAAAGCAAAGATCATTTACTGATCTTGAATGTTCTGACAGAATTTAAGAACACCGAATCTGTTGTTTTACCAGCCTTGCATGTGCTGCTCCCACTGGCTAGTCCACGTAAGTTATTTTAGTCTTTTATCTTTACTATTTGACTCCATATGGTATATGTAGAAATATTTTTTGCAATATACCGTACTTTAAAGCTGAACTAATATATTATACCCTTGGTGAGTGCGGGGTTGCCCTTGAGTGGGCTTCTCTGCTTGTGCGACCCTTGAATTACCCCTACTGTGTTATCCTAAGAGTTGGTACATAACCGAGACTGTTCAAAATTTCTAAGGGGGGTTCCGGGGTTAGGAACCCCTGGTTGTCTTTGTTATCTCTGATTATGACCACACTGTTCTGTTAAAATATTTCATTCACATGTATTTCATACTTGAATAATAAAAATATATATCTGTACATTTCATGAATAATAGCAGCTTCAATATTATATATATACAAATTACTTGGTCATTGCCGTTTTTTACGTTTTTCAGTAGTCCTTGAAAATACCTTTCAGGTGGGCAGACATGTTTCACCTTACAATTAGGCTTTTTCTAAGACTGAAAGATACAAAATATAATAAGGTATGATAAGCATCTGTGCTATAACAAATAGCTATAATAGGTAAGTTATCACTTATAAAATGATTCAATAATGATGTTGGGTAAACAATGAGGTACCTTATCAAAAATTCCCTGCATATGTCTCATAGGGTGTTGTCCAATGAGAGATTTCCCAGAGAAAAACCTGGTCCGTATATCCTTTTAGAAACACTATGTAATTTTTTCGAGGTACACTGGCCCTTTAACCCTTTAACTGCCAGCCTTCCTGGAGAAGTTGTCACCCTCTGTTGCCAGCCTATTTTCCGCTATTTTCAGCTACACATGTTCAACAGTGGTTTTTGAAGGGATTTCCAGGGATTTCCCTATAAAATCATATATTGTTTTTTTCAACAGAGTCTTGGCTTCAATAGGGAATATCTTGTTTTTAAGTTTATCAGTGTTTTTCTAATATTTTTGTGGAAAATAAGGTAAAAAAAAAAAAATTACATTTTGTAGCATTTTTTCTTAATAAAAATTACAAATGTACCAAAAAAGTCATAATGTGTGTAAAAGCCCCATTCTTCCCAATTCCAACGGTACCACATATGTAGTGCTAGACACCCTTTCCTGACCAGGACACACCACAAACTTAATAGAGCACTTGAGGAGGTTTTCAAAGAAAATACAATTATTTTGCGCTCATTGCAGTTTCTTAACATAAACATCACTTTACATTTGAAATACCCCCCCAAATATACACTTAAAGTACACACCTCAAGCTATCTAGGCGTATCAAGCTTGAGGTTGTGGCTACATATCTCCAGGTGGAGTCAATCAAAGAATTCCGTCTTTTTTCCAAGGTTTTTTGAAAAAATAATAAAAAACTGAATTAAAGCCAAATGTTTCCTTAAAAAAAATATACTAACAAGAAAAAACATGCCCAATGTGAAACGGCAAGGTCCCCTGAACAGAACAATACCCAACATGCATTGCTAACTCCAAGGGTAGGGTTGCCATTCACCCTAAAGGAAAGCATATGCATATTGGGCATTTCGCTTGAAAATTCCTACTCTGCAGATAAAGCGCGCACCTTGTGCTTTTTCAACCAAAACAGCCCTTTGCAAATAAAATAGCCCCAACAAACCATATATCCACAGAAAGTACACACGTTAAGCGTTTCAGGCGTACCAGGCTTGTTGTCGTGGCAAGAGATTTCTGGACGCAATCCTTCGAGGAATTCACTGGTGCCACCGCATTTCCCTACAAAAATTGAAAATATGCACAATAAAAACCACATTTTCCTAAAGAAAATATATGCCAACAAGGAAAAACATACCTAATGTGAAACACCAACGTCCCCTGAACAGAACAATACCCAACATGCATTGCTAACTCCAAGCGTAGGGTTACCATTGACCCTAAAGGAAAGCATATGCATATTGGGCATTTCACTTGAAAATTCCTACTCTGCAGACAACGCGCGCACCTTGTGCTTTTTCAACCAAAACAGCCCTTTAAAAATTAAATAACCCCCACAAACCATATATCCACAGAAAGTACACACCTCAAGCATTCTAGGCGTACCAGGCTTGTTGTCGTGGCAGGAGATTTCTGGATGCAATCCTTTGAGGAATTCACTGGTGCCCTAAAAAAAATCGTAAACATTCATAATCAAAACCACATTTTCCTATAAAAAAAAATAGACTAACCACAAAAAACATGCCCAATGTGAATCGGCAAGGTCCCCTGAACAGAACAATACCCAACATGCATTGCTAACTCCAAGGGTAGGGTTGCCATTCACCCTAAAGGAAAGCATATGCATATTGGGCATTTCGCTTGAAAATTCCTACTCTGCAGACAAAGCGCGCACCTTGTGCTTTTTCAACCAAAACAGCCCTTTGCAAATGAAATAGCCCCAACAAACCATATAACCACAGAAAGTACACACCTTAAGCGTTTCAGGCGTACCAGGCTTGTTGTCGTGGCAAGAGATTTCTGGACGCAATCCTTCGAGGAATGCACTGGTGCCACCGCATTTCCCTACAAAAATTGAAAATATGCACAATAAAAACCACATTTTCCTAAAGAAAATATATGCTAACAAGGAAAAACATACCCAATATGAAATGGCAACGTCCGCTGAACAGAACAATACCCAACATGCATAGGTACTTTCGATGGTACTGTTGTCAAACACCCCAAAGTTTAAGTATGTGCATACGAATAGTTATATTTAAAGTTTCAGCTGTGCAAACAAATCACACACCTTTCAGTTTTTCCACAAAAACAACCCTTTTCATTTGAAATACCCCACCCAAACCATATATATACTTAAAGTACACACCTTATGCTTTCTAGTTCTATCTCGTTTATTCCAGTGGGCAAAGTTTTCTGTTAAAATTCTGAATGCATACACAGGTTTTACACAGTTTTCATATAAAATGTTATAAAAAACAGACTCAATATTTTGCTAAAAAACTTCGGAAACAGCAGGGTCCCCCAAAGAGAATACCCAACAAGCATAGCTCAACACCTCACTATAAAAGTGCACAAAACAGCATTTACGTTTCTTAATGATACTAACAGGTGCAATAAGGATTGGACCTGAGGTGCAGATAGGGTAAAGTAGCTGTGGCATCAGATTATATGGTCAGGTACAGGTATTACGATCCTGAAAAGGGGCCCACTTTTTAATCATCATGTGCCACAAGTAACCTGCTGCTCCTCCTCTACCACTTCATATTGCATCTGTAAATATGAAAAAAATGAAAAGACAGACCACACCCAACTACCTATCCCAGCAAACAAAATGGGTTCACCTACCATCTAAACTGAACATCAAATGAAAGCAATACCAATCAATAATCGACCTGGGTATGGTATGCTTCAAAGCAGTGTTCAAAGCACAAACCAGGCTGGCTGGGGCACTTCGGGCAATAGTACCGCACATGCTTCCTGATGCCATGCTTTCTACATACTCTGCAAGCTTTCTGGGGATACCTCTTTCCACCGATGTCGGGAATGCACTTTATAAAGTGCTTTCCCACTAACCTAGCCTCATTGTCACTAGCTGTCACCTGTGGTGCCTCCTCGGTATCCCCAAACAACAGTGCAGGGAGTAGCTGCTGTTGATACTTTATGAAAGACAAATTAGAGCCTGGTACTGCTGCCTTGAAGACAACAAAGGAGTTGTAAGTTGCCATTTTGACCAAATGAATTGCAACTTTTTTGTACCAGGCTCTGGATTTTCGGGTGGCATTGCAATAGGTTAGTATTTGGTCCGTCTTATCAACGCCACCCATGAATTTATTATAATCCTTTATACAACGTGGCTTTTGGGAAGGGGATCGGGGACCACGTTGTCGTACATTCATGACTGACTCATCGTGGATTGTTGTCAGCATGATTACATTTTTTTTATCCATATATTTCACGGCCAGGAGCTCACCGCTTATTAAAGCATACGACTCTCCACGATTCAGTTTCTTTTGCATCATTGACCTGGGCAACCCTTTTCGATTATGGTTGATGGTGCCACAGGCCGGTGTGTCCAATGAATAAAGGGCTCTAAATAAGGGGATGTTGCTGTAGAAGTTGTCCCCATATAAGTGGTAACTTCTCCCCAGTAGAGGAGTCATGAGCTCCCACACAATTTTTCCACTGATGCTTAAATCAAGCGGACAACCAGGGGGGGTCCAGATGTGTGTCCCTTACTTCATAAATTCGGAAAAATTTGGTATAGCCGGTCAAACTCTCGCATAATTTGTAAAATTTTATCCCATAGCGGCACGCTTGCTAGGGATATACTGTCAGAGAACCAGGTGTCAGAGAACCCGGACTGTTCCCCCTGTAGTCCAGCAGAGGGCGCCTGTTCGCTTAGGTCGAAAGACCAGGACTTTTCCTCCTGTGACAAGCAGAGGCCGCCCGTGAGTTCTCTCTCTACTGAGCATGTGCAGGGGCATATAAAAACAGACAAGGCCTGTGCTAAAGTACCAGTTTGTCTTTTTGCTGCATGCTCCTGTGATTCCATCCTGTGTACCGACCCGGCTTGCTTCTGACTACGATCCTGCTTCCTGACGACTTTGGCTTGTTTTATGACTACGATCCTGTTCTGCCTGCCCACGACCTCAGCTTGTTTATCGACTTTGATCCAGATCTGCCAGCCCACGACTTCAGCCTGCCTCACACTCCCAGATCAGCTCTGGTCTGTCTCCTATTCGGAATTCAGCTAAACCCGCTCCTAGGTTGCCTGACCTGGGGCCTTCCTGCAGCCCATTCTATCCTCACCATCAGAGGCTCTAGTGAATACCAGGTTGGTCCTTAGACTTCAGGCTTCCCGGTCGTCGAGAGGAGAGCAGAGTTCCAGTCTCCGCAATCAGGGTTCACACCCGGTGTTCTGACATATACTGACGAAATATAATGCGCCCTTTAAACAGCAGAAGTGACTCGTCAATACTTACATTTTGTGAGGGGGTGTACACTTCCGCAAAGCGCTCCGACAGGCTATTAATCAGGGGTCTTAACTTATGCAGCCTGTCGTGACCGGGCTCACCGCGGGGTAGAGCAGTGGAATTATCGTTAAAGTGCAGAAACCGCAGTAAGATTTCGTAACGATTTCTGGACATTACGGCGGGAAACAATGGGGTTGCCAATAAGGATTGGGTATCCCAGTAGGAGGTGATACTAAATTTTTTGCAGATACCCATTGCTAAAGTGAGCCCCCAAATTTTTTTCATCTCACTTATATCTGTTGGGTGCCATGCATGAGCGCAGGTGTGCCTCTGTGGGGGGTTTTGGGTGAGGACCTGCTCCGCATAGAGATTTGTGTAAAAGACCATATCCAGTAGGATGGCCTCTGAAAGGAATAAATTTAGGAAGTCAATGACACCGAAGTTTGTGGTGTCGACATTGACCCCGGGGACCGAATCAAATGGGGGAATTTCGGGGGAATAATTATTAGGAGGCCTCCACGCAGGCGCTCCTCCAACTGCAGCACTCCCCTGGCCTACACTTTGCTCCAGCATGGCCTCTTCTTGTGCGGTACCATCCCTTCTAGGATGCCTAGCACTACCACTAGTACCACTGCGCGGCTGTGTCTCCTCAATAGAGGAGTCACTGTCGGACTCACTACCTGGCATATATTCTGAGCCTGACTCGCTAAACTTTTCAGAGTCCGACTCCATCATATAAGTCGCTGCTTCCTGTGCAGTGTACTTTCGCCCAGCCATTTCTATATCTAACAACAAAGAGTCACACAATCAAAACACTATAGGGATGACTGAATTAAAAGCCTAGACCCTAGACCCTAAACCCTAGACCCTGTGCAAATTAACAAAAATAAAACCACACAATTAACAGTCAAAGTTAAATATATTAAAAAAAAATTATATCTACGATCCGACGAGAAGTGATGAACTCAGCAGGTGCGAAGGGCTGTAACAAAGGTCCCAAAAGGGAGGGATGATGGTCCAGCGAAGGTCCAGCAAAGGTCCAACTGTATGAGACTTCGGGAAAATAACAACCGACAAGCCTAAAGTAAGTTTTGTTAACAGAAGTATAGAATGGTGGGTGAAATCCCTGGTAATAAATACCTTATCCCCAATGCAACAACGCATGTGCTGGCCACAGCGGCACTAAGCTATAGCTTTAGCCAGTATGCACCATTGCATTGACGGTAAGGTAAGTTTTACTGGAAATCAGGGGTATTCACATCAAGGGATTTCACACTGCATTAGGCCAAAAATACATTTAGAAATCCACAAAACCAAAAACAGCTTTGATCACATAGTGGGGGTGGGACATGAGTAGCAGGTGCACGCAAGGCCTGGCTCACCCAGTAAATGCCGGCACCAGAGTAGCTCTTGAACACACATCACATGGCAACCAGCCAGCGCACCATCTGACACCCCCCATCCCTGCCACCTCAGATGCTCCCTTTCGTCACTGCCTGCACCCTGGGGGTGAGCCGGGCCTGACAGGCACCTGTCAGCCATCCCTCACACATCAGGCTTAAAACACATCAAACAGGTGGCAGGTGTGCGCCTGGCCTAGCTCACCAAGTTAACACCCGGGTGCAGTCGGCGATGGAGGGGTGGAAGCAGCGATGGGAGGGCAGGGTGGAGGCGGCAAATGGCACATGATCACCAACCACATGGCGACCAGAAATCAGCCAGCGCCCTGCCTGTCACTCCGCTCCCCCATCCCTGCCACCTCACCCCCCCTCTGTTGCCGGCTGCACCCAATAGTGAGCCGGCCCGGCGCGCACCTGCCAGCCACCCCTCATCCCTTTAACCAGATTAGCATTTACATCAGTGCAAAACACATTTTTAAAAAAGTGCACAAAACCAGAATCAACCACAAAAAATAAAATAATAGCTTAGATCGCATGGGGGGGGGGGGGGGGGGGAATGGGTGGCAGGTGTGTGCTGGGCCTAGCTCACCAAGTAAACACCCGGGTGCAGTGGGCGATGGAGGGGTGGAAGCAGCGATGGGGGGGCAGGGTGGAGGCGGCAAATGGCACATGATCACCAACCACATGGCGACCAGAAATCAGCCAGCGCCCTGCCTGTCATTCCGCTCCCCCATCCCTGCCACCTCACCCCCCTCTGTTGCCGGCTGCACCCAATAGTGAGCCGGGCCCGGCGCGCACCTACCAGCCACCCCTCATCCCTCTAACCAGATTAGCATTTACATCAGTGCAAAACACATTTTTAAAAAAGTGCACAAAACCAGAATCAACCACAAAAAATAAAATAATAGCTTAGATCGCATGGGGGGGGGGGGGGGGGAATGGGTGGCAGGTGTGTGCTGGGCCTAGCTCACCAAGTAAACACCCGGGTGCAGTGGGCGATGGAGGGGTGGAAGCAGCGATGGGGGGGCAGGGTGGAGGCGGCAAATGGCACATGATCACCAACCACATGGCGACCAGAAATCAGCCAGCGCCCTGCCTGTCATTCCGCTCCCCCATCCCTGCCACCTCACCCCCCTCTGTTGCCGGCTGCACCCAATAGTGAGCCGGGCCCGGCGTGCACCTACCAGCCACCCCTCATCCCTCTAACTAAATTAGCATACACATCAGGGCAAAACACATTTTTAAAAAAGTGCACAAATCGCATAGTGGGGGGTGGGGTATGGCTGGCAGGTGTGCGCCGGACCTATCTCACCAAGTAAACACCTGGGTGCAGTTGGGGAAGGAGGGGTGAAAGCAGCGATGGGGGGGCAGGGTGGGGGCGGCAAATCGCCACATGGCGACCAGAAATCAGCCAGTGCACCACCAACATCCAACCCCCCCCCCCCCCCACCCCCCATCGCTGACACCTTCCCCAGTCGCCATCTGCACCCAGGAATAAACTGGGACTGGCGCGCACCCATCACCCACCAGCTAAATGAATGAATCTGATTTCATCTTACACCTTTACTACTACTGTTATATATAATACTTAAAAAATATATATATTTTTTAAACTGTAAGTATTATATATAACAAGTAGTAGTTAAGGTGTAAGATGAAATCAGATTCATTCGTTTAGCTGGTGGGCGATTTGTGTGCGCCAGTCCCATATCTATATCCCATATAGGTAGTGTGGCATTCATCCCCCCCCTCCCCATCCCATATAGGTGGTGTGGCATTCATCCCCCCTCCCCATCCCATATAGGTAGTGTGGCATTTATCCCCCCCTTATCCCATCCCATATAGGTAGTGTGGCATTCATCCCCCCCCTCCCCATCCCATATAGGTGGTGTGGCATTCATCCCCCCTCCCCATCCCATATTGGTAGTGTAGCATTCATCCCCCCTTCCCCATCCAATATAGGTAATGTGGCATTCACCCCCCCTCCCCATCCAATATAGGTAGTGTGGCATTCATCCCCCCCCCCCTCCCCATCCCATATAGGTAGTATGGCATTCATCCCCCCCTCATCCCATCCCATATAGGTAGTGTGGCATTCATCCCCCCCTCATCCCATCCCATATAGGTAGTGTGGCATTCATCCCCCCCTCATCCCATCCCATATAGGTAGTGTGGCATTCATCCCCCCCTCATCCCATCCCATATAGGTAGTGTGGCATTCATCCCCCCTTTATCCCATCCCATATAGGTAGTGTGGCATTCATCCCCCCCTCATCCCATTCCATATAGGTATTGTGGCATTCATCCCCCCTCATCCCATCCCATATAGGTAGTGTGGCATTCACCCCCCCCCTCATCCCATCCCATATAGGTAGTGTGGCATTCATCCCCCCTTTATCCCATCCCATATAGGTAGTGTGGCATTCATCCCCCCCCTTATCCCATCCCATATAGGTAGTGTGGCATTCATCCCCCTTCCCCATCCCATATAGGTAATGTGGCATTCACCCCCCTCCCCATCCAATAAAGGTAGTGTGGCATTCATCCCCCCTCCCCATCCCATAAATGTAGTGTGGCATTCATCCCCCCCCCCTCATCCCATATAGGTAATGTGGCATTCACCCCCCTCCCCATCCAATAAAGGTAGTGTGGCATTCATCCCCCCTCCCCATCCCATAAATGTAGTGTGGCATTCATCCCCCCCCCATCCCATCCCATATAGGTAGTGTGGCATTCATCCCCCCCCCTCATCCCATCCCATATAGGTAGTGTGGCATTCACCCCCCCCCCCATCCCATATAGGTAGTGTGGCATTCATCCCCCCCCCTCATCCCATCCCATATAGGTAGTGTGGCATTCATCCCCCCCTCATCCTATATAGGTAGTGTGGCATTTCCACCCCCCTCCCCATCACATATAGGTAGTGTGGCATTCATCCCCCCCCCCTCCCCATCCCATATAGGTAGTGTGGCATTCATCCCCCCCCCCTCCCCATCCCATATAGGTGGTGTGGCATTCATCCCCCCTCCCCATCCCATATTGGTAGTGTAGCATTCATCCCCCCTTCCCCATCCAATATAGGTAATGTGGCATTCACCCCCCCTCCCCATCCAATATAGGTAGTGTGGCATTCATCCCCCCCCCTCCCCATCCCATATAGGTAGTATGGCATTCATCCCCCCCTCATCCCATCCCATATAGGTAGTGTGGCATTCATCCCCCCCTCATCCCATCCCATATAGGTAGTGTGGCATTCATCCCCCCCTCATCCCATCCCATATAGGTAGTGTGGCATTCATCCCCCCCTCATCCCATTCCATATAGGTATTGTGGCATTCATCCCCCCCTCATCCCATCCCATATAGGTAGTGTGGCATTCACCCCCCCCCCCTCATCCCATCCCATATAGGTAGTGTGGCATTCATCCCCCCTTTATCCCATCCCATATAGGTAGAGTGGCATTCATCCCCCTTCCCCATCCCATATAGGTAATGTGGCATTCACCCCCCTCCCCATCCAATAAAGGTAGTGTGGCATTCATCCCCCCTCCCCATCCCATAAATGTAGTGTGGCATTCATCCCCCCCCCCTCATCCCATATAGGTAGTGTGGCATTCACCCCCCCCCTCATCCCATCCCATATAGGTAGTGTGGCATTCATCCCCCCCCCCTCATCCCATCCCATATAGGTAGTGTGGCATTCATCCCCCCCCATCCCATCCCATATAGGTAGTGTGGCATTCATCCCCCCCCTCATCCCATCCCATATAGGTAGTGTGGCATTCATCCCCCCCTCATCCTATATAGGTAGTGTGGCATTTCCACCCCCCTCCCCATCACATATAGGTAGTGTGGCATTCATCCCCCCCCTCCCCATCCCATATAGGTAGTGTGGCATTCATCCCCCCTCATCATCCTATATAGGTAGTGTGGCATTCATCCCCCCCCTCATCATCCTATATAGGTAGTGTGGCATTCATCCCCCCCTCATCCCATATAGGTAGTGTGGCAATTCCATACCCCCTCCCCATCCCATAAATGTAGTGTGGCATTCATCCCCCCCTCATCCCATATAGGTAGTGTGGCATTCATCCCCCCCACCCTCATCCCATCCCATATAGGTAGTGTGGCATTCACCCCCCCCCCCCCTTATCCCATCCCATATAGGTAGTGTGGCATTCATCCCCCCCTCATCCCATCCCATATAGGTAGTGTGGCATTCATCCCCCCCTCATCCCATCCCATATAGGTAGTGTGGCATTCACCCCCCCTTATCCCATCCCATATAGGTAGTGTGGCATTCATCCCCCCCTCATCCCATCCCATATAGGTAGTGTGGCATTCATCCCCCCCCTCATCCCATCCCATATAGGTAGTGTGGCATTCATCCCCCCTTATCAAATCCCATATAGGTAGTGTGGCATTCATCCCCCCCTTATCCCATCCCATATAGGTAGTGTGGCATTCATCCCCCTTCCCTATCCCATATAGGTAATGTGGCATTCACCCCCCTCCCCATCCAATAAAGGTAGTGTGGCATTCATCCCCCCTCCCCATCCCATAAATGTAGTGTGGCATTCACCCCCCCCCCCCCTCATCCCATATAGGTAGTGTGGCATTCATCCCCCCCTCATCCCATCCCATATAGGTAGTGTGGCATTCACCCCCCCCCCCCTTCATCCCATCCCATATAGGTAGTGTGGCATTCATCCCCCCCGCCTCATCCCATCCCATATAGGTAGTGTGGCATTCATCCCCCCCGCCTCATCCCAAGGTAGTGTGGCATTCATCCCCCCCCCATATCCCATCCCATCCCATATAGGTAGTGTGGCATTCATCCCCCCCCCCATCCCATCCCATATAGGTAGTGTGGCATTCATCCCCCCCCCATCCCATCCCATATAGGTAGTGTGGCATTCATTCCCCCCCCCCCCATCCCATCCCATATAGGTAGTGTGGCATTCATCCCCCCCCCTCATCCCATATAGGTAGTGTGGCATTTCCACCCCCCTCCCCATCACATATAGGTAGTGTGGCATTCATCCCCCCCTCCCCATCCCATATAGGTAGTGTGGCATTCATCCCCACCTCATCATCCTATATAGGTAGTGTGGCATTCATCCCCCCCCCTCATCCCATATAGGTAGTGTGGCAATTCCATCCCCCCTCCCATTCCCCCATAGGCTAAAGATGTAGTGGATCTCATCCAATAAAGGTAGTGTGGCATTCATCCCCCCTCCCCATCCCATAAATGTAGTGTGGCATTCATCCCCCCCTCATCCTATATAGGTAGTGTGGCATTCATCCCCCCCTCATCATCCTATATAGGTAGTGTGGCATTCATCCCCCCCTCATCCCATATAGGTAGTGTGGCAATTCCATCCCCCCTCCCATTCCCCCATAGGCTAAAGATGTAGTGGATCTCATAGTAATGAGATCCATTAAAAAAAACGGCGATCTCTGCTAGATCGCCGTTTTTTTGAATGGATCTCATTACTATGAGATCCAAACTCCCATTACGCAAAAAAATTACCCGACGATGGCTCTAAGGTAAGGGGATGCCTGCCACGTAAAATTTACGTGGCTGGCGTTTAAGTGTTGAAAAGGCAGCCACGTAAATTTTACGTGGCTGGCAATAGAAGGGTTAAAAGGTGTTGTGCGACTTGCCCTTTAATTGCCCTTTAATAGCATTAAATATATTGATTTTTGCCCTCAAGGGATATCATATTATCATTATCATATAGTGGGTCATACCTGAATCACAGCAGTGCTTATGTTGCTATAGGGTAACTGTGGGAATTTCCTCTTGTTTTTAAATTTGCTGCGCGTTTATTGTCTGAAATAACTCCCTGCCAGCACTGTAAAAAATGGTGCACTGTGATTTTTATGTTGGCCTTAGCAAGGTTTACTTGTGGCAGTTCTCATATCTGAGCATAAGAAAGTGTGTTCAAAATTACCTTCCGGTTAGAGCGCGAGGGGAATGAAGACTTCCCTTTCTGTCCTTGCTTCCTTATTGTTCTGCCTGGCGTACTGTTGTTCATCAGTAGGGGCTGATTTGCTTTTATCCTGTGAAGCTCTTTTATGCTCCGGGCTCAGGCGCATTCTGTAGCACCTCCTACTACAACTATTTAGCCGGAAGTGATGTCATGCGCTCCAGGTCCCGGAGCGCAGCTCACGCCATTCCGGAGTTGCCGCCGGAAATGACGTGACGCGTCACCGGCCAGGTCTCCTGTGAGGCTCCATTTTGTTGGAGACCTCACAGTATATGCTAGCTTGTCTGTCCCCTTTTCCACTACATTTCTCCCAAACGTGGTTTATTTGTATTATGCCTTTTATCTTCATGCTTCCTTATTAATGATTAGGAATAAATGTATGACATAGGTGGGATATATAAAGAATATGAGCAGGCAATAACAGGGGTGTGAATGCATTTACACAAGCGCCTTTGTGCTGGTAGAAGTATGATAAATTTACACAAAAGCCTTCATATTGGTAGAACAAGGCACATCTTTACATCCCCCAAGAGGAACGATACCTGCATGCATTGTATGGACTATTTAGATCTTTGCATGTTATTGGGAGGGGAAGAGGGAAGTGCTAGCTATACGAACTGGAGCTGCCTATACCTGCTTGAAAAAATAATTTTTTTTTTTTCTTTTTAATAATGTGAAACGCCATCCAAACGGGAGTACTGTGTATAATGCTCACCTGTGGATTGCTGTATTGCTATATACAGTACCACTAAGCCGGGAATGCTGTATATGATGTGCAGAAAACTGGGACTCTTTCCCGTCTAAATTAATCACTACAAATCTAGGTTTATTTATGCCTGATTGCTTGTGCCAATAGATATTCGGCCAGTTTTTTACCCTTGCAAATGGTTGTTTACCCTGTGGGAACTTCCCATTTTCTCTGTAGACACTTTCTGAATTTCCTTCCGTCCTTATATAAATATGTTTTAATAGCTAAAACAGATTCTCTATATAAATGGGGCAAAGCTCAGTGTCTCATTGAGTCCTGGATATTGCGCTGCCCCCAATTTATATATCCATTTTGTTTCGGTCTGTAGTGTCATTTTTTTCTATATTCCCTTCTCGTTGAGGTGTGTGTATGCAATCTAGGCCAAAGACTTTTAGGGAACTGGGATCTTTGTTGTGGTGTAGGGCAAAGTGGCGACCCACCGGCGATTTCTGGTTGCCACTTTTTATATTGTGCTGGTGTTCATAAATTCGCTGTTTCAATTGGCGATTTGCCTTCCCTACATAAAAACGCCCGCAGTCACAGGTTAGAAGATAAATTACGTTTGTCGTTTGACAGTTGATAAAATGTCTGGCTTTATATTCCCCTTTATTGGTAACCGTTATTGTTGGACCTACTTGGATGTAGCGGCACATGCTACACCCCCAACACCGATAAGTGCTCTTTTGTCTGCAGCAATGTTCTTTCATATTGATGTTATGGTTGCTATGAACTAGTCGGTCTCTAATATTTTGGGACCATCTAAATATAATTCTTGGTTCTCTTGGTAAAAATGTTTTGAGATATGAGTCATTTAATAAAATTGGCCAATGCCTTTTTAGTATCTGACATATCTGTGGGTGTGATTCAGTGTAAGTCAGGATGAGAGCAGGGCCTTTTTGGTTTTTTACCTTAGGCCTATATAGCAGTTTGTCTATCCGCTTTTATGGCTTTTTTGTATGCTGCCTTTAGGATGGATTGCTTATAGCCCCTTTCTTCAGTCTACTCCGTATTATCCTTGCTTCATCCTGAAATGATTCTATAGTGCTGCAGTTCCGTCGGGTGCGTAAATATTCCCCGTAGGTGAAACTTTTTAAAAGGTGAGACGGGTGAGAGCTAGATGCTCTTAGTGTCTTATTAGCTGCAGTTTCCTTTCTGTATAAGGTGATGGTAACATGGCCGGATGAGATTTTATTGATTGTTATGTCTAGGAAGGTAACTTTCTGTTGGTTGTAGTCACATGTAAATTTCAAGTTGACCGTATTTTTGTTCAGTAGCCGCACAAATTCATCCAATTCCTGCTTCGGCCCCTCCCAAATGACCAAGATGTCATCTATGTACCCGTCCCATGCCGCCACGTGGCACAGGTACTTGGGCAATCCGTCTTCTGCCCACAAACCCCTCTCCCACCAGCCTAGATACAGGTTTGCGAACAACGGGGCACAGGTCGTCCCCATCGCCATTCCCTGTATCTGATGGTAAAGCTGTTTTTTAAAGAGGAAGAGGTTGTGGGTGAGAACGAAGTTGAGGAGCCGAAGCAGGAAGAGCTTATAATTGTGTCTTTCTAGGTCGAGCTTGTTCAGAAAATTTTGCACCTCCTGCAGCCCCTTATTGTGGGAAATGCTGGAGTACAGGGCCTCCACGTCCAGAGTCACCAGGAAGGCCTCAGGACTCACCCAGATATCATTAAGGACACGGACAATGTGGCCTGTGTTCTGACGTACGAGGGCAAACTCATCACCAAGGGCTGCAAGTGAAAGTCCACATATCGGCTGGCATTCTCGGTGAGAGCCCCCATGCCCGAAACAATGGGACTTCTCGGAGGCATGGCCACCGATTTATACACCTTAGGTAGTGCATAAAAGGTGGGTATTTTTGGGCATGGGGACTCCAAGAAGCCAACCGTGTGGGCATCAATTACACCCTGTTCGAGTGCCTGGCGGGTGTGATTATGGTAATCCTGGGCATCCCTGGCGAGCCTGGACGCGGAGGCCCTAATGTACCAGTCCCTGTTGTTTAGTATGCTCATGCACATCGCCTCATATTGTTTGACTGACACAACCACTATATTTCCCCCCTTGTCTGCAGTCTTCACAATTATTTGGTGGTTAGTTTCTAGTTCTTTTAATGCTGTTTGTAAATTATCATTCAGATTGGAGGGGTGTTTATTTTGTTTGGGTAGATGTTCTATGTCAGACGTCACCATATCCGTAAAAGTTGCCACATTGTGGTTCAGTCCTAATGAGGGATAGTAGGTGGATGCTTTTTTGAATTTGACCTCTCTGCGTTCTATTACAATATGGCCTGGTACTTCTAGTGCTAGATCCCTCATGTCTTGTTCTAGATGTTCCTCTGTGGGGATACCTTCATGTATAATTTCTCCGTCTTTGGGCATAAATTGAAACTTACAAAGGATCTTTCGAGAAAAAAGATGGAGGTCTTTAATGGTTTCAAAAACGTCCATATGTTTAGATGGACAGTAATTTAAACCTAATTTAGGTAATTTACATTGGTCGTCTGTGAGGGTATAATTGGATAGATTTATTATGTCTTTTCTTACTTTACAGGCCTTGCTTTGCGGTTCAACTACTTATGATGGGAATCGGGGGAATAGGGTCAGTTTTTTCGGTTTTCCGTTTGTTCTGTTTTCTTCTAAAAAATCTCGTCTAGAGCTGGTGGTGTCATTTTGTTCCCCTCTGGCTACATTACTATCCTTTATCTTACGTTTAGTTATGTATTTTTGACCTTCATCCCTATTGGGTAGTATTAAATGATATCTCAAAACATTTTTACCAAGAATTATATTTAGACGGTCCCAAAATATTAGAGACCGACTAGTTCATAGCCACCATAACATCAATATGAAAGAACATTGCTGCAGACAAAAGGGCACTTATCGGTGTGGGGGGTGTAGCATGTGCCGCTACATCCAAGTAGGTAGGACCAATAAAGGGGAATATAAAGCCAGACATTTTATCAACTGTCAAACGACAAACGTAATTTATCTTCTAACATGTGACTGCGGGCGTTTTTATGTAGGGAAGACAAATCGCCAATTGAAACGGCGAATTTATGAACACCAGCACAATATAAAACTTGGCAACCAGAAATCGCCGGTGGGTCGCCACTTTGCCCTACACCACAACAAAGATCCCGGTTCCCTAAAAGTCTTTGGCCTAGATCGCACACACACCTCAACGAGGAGGGAATATAGAAAAAATGACACTACAGACCGAAACGAAATGGATATATAAATTGGGGGCAGCACAATATCCAGGACTCAATGAGACACTGAGCTTTGCCCCATTTATATAGAGAATCTGTTTTAGCTATTAAAACATATTTATATAAGGACGGAAGGGAATTCGGAAAGTGTCTACAGAGAAAATGGGAAGTTCCCACAGGTTAAACAACCGTTTGCAAGGGTAAAAAACTGGCTGAATATCTATTGGCACAAGCAATCAGGCATAAATAAACCTAGATTTGTAGTGAATAATTTAGACGGGAAAGAATCCCAGTTTTCTGCACATCATATACAGCATTCCCGGCTTGGTGGTACTGTATATAGCAATACAGCAATCCACAGGTGAGCATTATACACAGTACTCCCGTTTGGATGGCGTTTCACATTATCAAAAAGAAAAAAAATATATTTTTTCCAGCAGCTATAGGCAGCTCCAGTTCGTATAGCTAGCACTTCCCTCTTCCCCTCCCAATAACATGCAAAGATCTAAATAGTCCATACAATGCATGCAGGTATCGTTCCTCTTGGGGAATGTAAAGATGTGCCTTGTTCTACCAATATGAAGGCTTTTGTGTAAATGTATCATACTTCTACCAGCACAAAGGCACTTGTGTAAATGTATCATACTTCTACCAGCACAAAGGCGCTTGTGTAAATGTATTCACACCCCTGTTATTCCCCGCTCATATTCTTTATATATCCCACCTATGTCATACACTTATTCCTAATCATTAATAAGGAAGCATGAAGATAAAAGGCATAATACAAATAAACCACGTTTGGGAGAAATGTAGTGGAAAAGGGGACAGACAAGCTAGCATATACTGTGAGGTCTCCAACAAAATGGAGCCTCACAGCAGACATTACGACCTGGCCGGTGACTCGTCACATCATTTCCGGCGGCAACTCCGGAATGGCGTGAGCTGCGCTCCGGGTCTTGGAGCGCATGACATCACTTCCGGCTACATAGTTGTAGTAGGAGCTGCTACAGAGTGCGCCCTGAGCCCGGAGCATAAAAGAGCGTCACCGGATGAACGCGGATCAGACCCTATTGATGAACGAGCAGTACGCCAGGCAGAACAATATGGAAGCAAGGACAGAAAGGGAAGTCTTCATTCCCCTCGCGCTCTAGCTGCAACCGGAAGGTAATTTTGAACACACTTTCTTATGCTCAGATATGAGAACTGCCACAAGTAAACCTTGCTAAGGCCAACATAAAAATTACAGTGCGCCATTTTTTACAGTGCTGGCAGGGAGTCATTTCAGACAATAAACGCGCAGCAAATTTAAAAACAAGAGGAAATGCTGACAGTTACCCTACAGCAACATAAGCACTGCTGTGATTCAGGTATGACCCACTATATGATAATGATAATATGATATCCCTTGAGGGCAAAGATATCCCTTGAGGGCAAAATCATTACATTTAATGCTATATTAATTCCAAATAAAGGGCAAGTTGCACAACATCTTTTAAAGGGCCAGTGTACCTCGAAAAAATTACATCGTGTTTCCAAAAGGATATACGGACCAGGTTTTTCTCGGGGAAATCTCTCTTTGGACAGCACCCTATTAGACATATGCAGGGAATTTTTGATAAGGTACCTCATTGTTTACCCAACATCATTATTGAATCATTTTATTGGTGATAACTTACCTATTATACCTATTTGTTATAGCACAGCTGCTTATCATACCTTATTATATTTTGTATCTTTCTGTCTTAGAAAAAGGGCATTGATAAAGCCTAATTGTAAGGTGAAACATGTCTGCCCACCTGAAAGGTATTTTCAAGGACTACTGAAAAACGTAAAAAAACGGCAATGACCAAGTAATTTGTATATATATATAATATTGAAGATGCTGTTATTCATGAAATGTACAGATATATCTTTTTATTATTCAGGTATGAAATAAATGTGAATGAAATATTTTAACAGTAATATATTATACATTTATTTACATACTATCTACTTGTATCATTAGCCTGACTGTGCAACTTCCCAGATAGTGAAGCAGGACCTTAATCAGTTGTTCTGGCATTTTATATTTTCGAATTAGTTTCCAACACAATTTTAGAAATTATAGAACCTGTCTAAGCTGAAAGTGTCTCACACTGAAGAGGAATACACTGCTGTAGCATCATGCCTTTTTTAGTTTTCCTGTATATTTTTTCCATTCTTTCAAGTTGTGACGCTAGCATCAGGGACCTTCCCAAATGCACCAAGAGTTGTTAAATCTTTGGTGGTGTTGATACTTGTGGCCGCTTTGGCAAAATGCTCTGTGTACTTCTGGCCAGTCTGTGGGCTTTCCCTTCCATTCTACTGCATCCTCTTACTTCTCCCTTCTCAACTCCAAGTCTGCTCCGTTCCTCTCTGACCCCAGCTAGGGCAGAAGTACTATTTAATGATAATTCAGTTTCTTTTCTTTAATCCTGTTAATGGTAATAGCAGCCACTTTATTTTGAACACACAGGGACCCCACTTTTACCCAATCTGCATTTGCTACTAGCCTTTTGTAATCGATCCATTTTCATATATAATAAGCTGCTTGTCTGCTGTTGCGTTCAGTGAGTTCTTTTGTTTGTTTTTAACTTGGGGTATTTTAATATATGTCTATATTTTTGGAATAAAGATTTATTTTGTTATAATATATTGTCTTATGTTTATTAAGGATCTGTGTGGTCGATTATAAATTAGGATGTAATTTATTTATTAATAGTGGGGAAGGTATGCGTCTTTCTCATGCTAAGCTCCTTTATTCCCCAGTGCTAAAAGGGAAAGGATTCAGAAAGTTATGTCCATAATGATCCCCTCCCACATTCAGTTCCCTAAATTAGTCATTTTAGATCATTAATGCAGCTTTCTGACCTGTTGCTTTTATACATATGACCTTCCCTAACAGGAATCTGACACACCCATGGTTGAGGTCAGATCAAAGATACTGTCACAACACATTCATTTGAACGAGGGACCTGGGGGTCTCTTATTCATACTTCATGCATCATGTATGCCACTAATATCCAGCTTCAGACCATCCTGTCCATGGACTATTCTTGTCCAGATGGACCAAACTGGCGGCCCTTCATAGTGGGAGAGCTTACCAGATCTCCGTCTACTAAAGACAAAGGACCACGTTCACCAAGACCTTTTAAGTATTCTAAGCATACAGTACGTCCTGCTCCATATATAATACTTACGCATGGGTAATTCTCCGCCAGATGGTGCTGTGCACTGCAGACATGCAAAGAACAGGCTCCTCCCGGCCCTTCATATACCCAGGGACCTCCCACAAATCCCCAGATTTCTCTGCAGTGCTGACTGCGAAGACATGAAGTATCACTCTCTCGCAGGTAAGCGGAGCTTTTACAGCCTGCAGCCCTGTAGGACTATTCCCACCCGTCCTCTTCAACGATGTGCCTCCCAGCCTGGGCTGCGCTGGTCGGGTGAAGGTAGGCAGCACCTTGTGTGCTCACAGAGCTATGCTCCACCGTAATCCCACACCATAGGGTAGGCGGTTTAGGATGATGGTGAGCCTCTAGTAGATGCCCCTCCCGCATTATTGCCCCGTGCCCCGTGTAGTGGTGGACCCGGTGTAAAGGGTCGCCTTTCTCCCTCGTTTCCCCCCCCGTAGCTCGGGGGGAAAAGAGAGGGGGGGTATGTGTGTGGCGGTCTCAGTGTAGTGTTGTACACACTTATGGTGGTTGCTTTTGTATTGACCGGCAACTGGGTGTCAGAGCCGCGCTGCTTGCGCCATATAATCCTTTGCGGGTTGCGCGCGGAGGTCTGCCGCCCCGGGCGGCAGTGTCTTTCAACAGTTACGGCGGTTCCCGTAGCTAAGTTCTACCTTTATTACATTGCTTTTCATGTACATTACGCGGCCCAGAGCTTCGCGCTCTTTGGGGGAGGCGGTGACCTGGTTTGGCGCGCTCCGTGTCACGGGCAGATTGGGCCTGCCCCTTGAGGTTCCCTTGGCGCCATTTTGATGGTTGCGTGGTTACGATCCTCCTCCTTCCTTGGTCATGTAAGTGCCCTCGTGGGTGGTTTTTTCTTATGATCCTTCGTTTTGCTGCGCATGGCTCTGACACCCCCTCTTCTCCTTATGTCTTTCAGATGCCAAGATTCCGGTGGCTTCTCCCGGCCTGATATATATCATAACGGGTTCACATTAAAATTCTCCCACATTCCTAGCGGGTCTTGGGGCATCCAGGGTTGCTTATTGCATAAATCTCTGCTGGCATATTGCTTAGATAAATCACCATATGGAGGCATCTCAGAATTATGTGTCCGGGGTCCCTCGGGGACAAGACCGGCTGTGTACAGCGTGTGGACAGCCCCATGCTGATGCTGACAGAGCACGGGTCTGCGGACCGTGTGCTGAACAAGTACTGGCCCTGCAATCAGGTTTACCAGTGGCTGCACCTCGCTTCAATACACCCGTCTCCCCGTGCTTAAATCTCACTCCTGATGATTCGCACTTCCGGTGGATGACCAGCAAGTGGTGCCTCACAGGCTACCTACGGCTGAGCAGGTGATGTCTAGTTTGGCGGAGCGCTTGGGCTCTGGAAAGAAGCGGTCCCTGACGCCTCCTGGTTCTCTGTTTCCCACTGAAACTGAAGAGGCTGGTGCTATGCTTGATCCTTCCGATGAAGGTGAGCTGTTCTCCGATTCAGGCTCCTCGGACAAGATGCCTTGGAGCCGTGATGATTCTGGCCCTGGTTCCTGGGGCCTGTGTGACACTGACAAATTACTTATAAAGATCTTTGAAGTGCTGTCTATCTTTCCTCCGGGAGAGACTCCCAAGCCCAAAAGGGAGAGTTTCCACTCAGCGACACCGCGCTTGGAATTTCTGGAGCAGGATCATTTCCAGGCTCTTATATCCAAAGAATGGGAATCACCTTGTAAACTTACAGGGGTTCCAGGGGTCTGGGATTGGAAGTACCCTTTTGCCCCTGATGTGGTTGACTGTTGGTCAGCACCTCCCGAGGTGGATGCACCAATCATAGGGGTTGCTAACCCCCCCTTCATGACAGCTCCTACTTATCGTACCCTTCGGGACGCTGAGGACCGGCGCATTGACAGACTGGCTTCCCACGCCTTTTTGTGTGCAGGGACGGCTCTGCGCCCGGTATGTGCAGCGGCCATCACTGCGGTGGCCGCCAGGACCCTCCTTAGAAAGATCCTTGATCACTAGTCTGAGGATCTCCCTTGGGAGGTCTTTAATGCACTCTCCAATTGTGATGTGTTTGTGAGGTTTATCCTCTCAGCGATGGACGACATCATTAAGATGTGTGCTAGAACCTCTGCCCTTGTGGTAGCTATTCACGCCTGGTTTGGCTGCAACAGTGGGGTGCTGAAGATGATACAAAAAAGGCTCTCACCGGCCTTCCCTTCAGAGGACGACGTCTATTTGGGGCCCGTTTTGGACCTTTTTGGTAAAAAGGGTAAAGCACCCCTACGCAGAAGGCCGCCTCGGCCTCCTCGGGGCAGGGACACCCCTCCCCCTCCCTACGTTAGCGTCAAGCGTGAACCAGAGGTGTGCTTCCAACTTATCGGCGTAGATGCCCGCCCCAGGGTGGGCAGACAACGTCCTGGGCCTTCCGGCAGGGCTCAGGCCAAATCTGCCAAAACCGCTCAAGCATGAAGGGACGCCCTCGCCTTTCTGGGTGAGGGGACTGCCGCAGCACCTGGCCCCTATCTGGGGGTGTCATGCCTCTTTCTGGTGTGTCCAGGAGGTAGTTCCCCTGGATGCAGGATAGAGTTTGCTGGGCGGTCCCTTTCTGAGGCTGTCAGGTTCTTCTAGTCCCTGTTTTCTCTTCAGGAGTTGATGCAGGCCACGCTTGGCCTGCAGGGTCTGGGCTCACTTGCAGGTTGCCCTTAACTGGTGATTGCCTCTACATTACCTTTTCCTTTTTTCCCTCAAGGGGATGAGGCAGCCTGACTCAGGCTGGCATTTTGTGGGCTTGGCAATTATACCTTCACAGGCGGTTCCTGCATGGTATCCCTGTGTTGGGCCGCAGACGCTCTGTGCCCAGTGGGCCTTGTCGCCTGTGAAGATCTAAGATCCTTCTTAGTTTCCCTGTGTCTTCTGGACACCTAGGCCACTACAGGTCAGTGTTGAAGAACCAACCCTACGGATTGTGGCCTTGTTTTTGGCCCCTCTTCTGCTCCCAGACTGCTCGCCAAGGCGAGGACGGGGGTGATATCTTGAAAGTGTCTGTGTGGCGTCCGATCTAGGACTTACTTGGTTGTCCTTCTTTACTTCCAGTCTCTACGTCGGGCTGAGTTGGTTATTCGGCTGGTGGTTTCCTTTGGGAGTCTTTTGGATTGGTGCTCAGTCACCTCAATTCCTCATTGTCCCCTTGTTCGGTATCTCCTTCCTGGGTTGCATTTGGATTTGGTTCAGACTAGGTCCTTCTTCTTTGGCAATAAGTGGACTTCTGATTAACACGGGCTCTGTCCCTCGTTGCTGTCACCTTCCCTTCACCAGGCAGTATTGCAGCTGGTGGGCCCGTTGGTGGCGGCTCAGATGCTGTCCCTTAAACTCAGAGCCCATGGGCTCTGCGGCACCTTATGTTATTAATTCTGGACAGGGTTCCAGCACCCCTGGAACTAGGTCAGTGCACTAGGTCTGTGCACACTACTCCTTTTCAGGACCTGTCTGTCTGGGGACTCTTGGTCTGCCTGAGGACAGTGGCCTGTACTTTTTATCTGTGTGAGTCTCGGAACAGGATGATCCTCCAGGAAGGTTTCTGATCCTGATCTAGGTGGGGGTCAACATTCCTTGCACTTCATTGGTATTCTCTCTGATGGATGTCCTTCAGTGGCAGGATGTGCTATCCTGGTGTCCCCCTGGGATCCAACTAGTGTGGCTTTGCTGGGCCCCCTCACTATCACAGGGGCCTTGCCCTTGGTTTATTGTCACAGAATATTCTGACGTTGGTCATGGGGCTTAGTAATTTTATGTCTGGACATCCTATTCTATATGTCTTATCTTCATTCCCCCTGCTAGGTGGGGTTCTGCACAAGATTGCTCTGGAAGGGGGGACCCATGATACGGGTGGCCCCTGGGTGACCCAGTGGGGTGTGGTTCGCAGATGTACCGGCTGAGGGCAGCGGACCTGTACGCTCTTCAGGAGTGCTGTTCTGCCCATTCAGGCCCCTTCCTATGTTACCCCAATCTACAGGCTCTAGTCTGACGGCCTGACGGTTGATTCTTTCACCCTGTTGGAGACGGGTTTATCTTCTGGGTGATTTTGTCTATTGGAGGGCTAAGAGCCAGCTTCTTCCTCTTCTTCTTCTTCTGCCGTCTATGATAGGGTATGGTGTACCCGTATTGATTGGTGTGAGTCTAGGTCTTTCCCCTGTTGGACCTTCTCTATTCCCATGTTCTAGAGTTATTACAGCAGGACCTTATGCCTAAGGTGGTGTCTTATGCTCTTTTATTCAAGATCTTGGTGTGCCGCTGGGCCTTATTCTTAGTAACGCTGAAGTAAGGGGGTCTACATTCCCTCAACAGGTGTTGAAGGTTTTCCTGGATTTTCTCTTGTCCCTTAGGGGGACTGATGCCTCTTGGGGTTTGCGGGCGTCTCCATCAGTATGTGCCTGTTCTCGTCTGCTTCCAGGGGTTTTATGTGCCCTTTGGACTGGTCTTACTTGGATGGATTGTCCTCTCTGATCCTAAGTAAGGGTTTCGGCTTCTTGCTGATCCTTGTTAGTGTAGTGGTCAGTATCCCTGCCTGTCTCGGGGGAGACCAGGGTTCAAATTCCCCGATGGGGAGAGCTCTACATTTTTTTTCCAAGACTACTTGTTTGCGTTGTACTGGTCAGGCTGTTACTCTGGCCTATTCTTTTAGGGGAATCTTCTCTCTTTATTCTGTTTCTACTTGTGCTTGGGTACATTAAGGCCTTTCAGCACCAGGTTTTCTGTTGAACAAGTCTTGCTAGACCGCTGCTTGTTTTTCTGTTCATACCTTTCAAAGGTTTTTTATGAGGTTGACGTTAGAGCCTTTGCTCATGTTGCTATTGGTAGCAAGGTTTGCAGGTGACAGTAAATGTGCTGTCTGCTGTGCCTTTTTTAATGGGGATCCCACCCTACTTTATGGACACTGCTATTGGATGTCCCATGTGTAAGTATTATATATGGAGCAGAACGTACTGTATGCTTAGAATAATACAATTCTGTGAAATACTCACCTGTAGAATTGGTATTATACGCATACAGTATGTCCTGCTCCACCCCACCCTGGTTTTACATTATTCTGGATCCCCTGTATGGTGATTGTTATCATTGTTATTACCAGTTTTGGTGGTTGGTTTCTCCCGGCTTCTTTTTCTCACTGCTTTTCAATGCTGGGGATTTGGGTATATGAAGGGCCGGGAGGAGCCTGTTTTTTGCATGTCTGCAGTGCACAGTGCCATCTGGCGGAGGATTACCCATGTGTAAGTATTATATATGGAGCAGGATGTACTGTATGCGTATAATGCCAATTCTACAGGTGAGTATTTCACAGAATTGTATTTTTTCCTTACATTGAGTGAACACCAGCGCACTTCACAGCACAAATTACGTTAATGCATGGCCCTTTTGTTTGCTGGCAGTTTTGGCAGCTGAGCCTTCAAAAATGTTGAAGGGCATGCTCAAGTCAATGTGTCTACAGTGGTCGCCATCAGGGGCGTAACTATATGACGTGAGACCGCACTGGGGCCCAGGTCAGGGGGCCTCATCATGGTTGCTCCACCTCAAATGTAACTTATTGGTGCTCACTTAGCATCATTTGGAGAAAGGATCCAACATTTGTCTCTGCTGTTTTAGTCTTAAGTTGCCTAACTGCATCTGATTGAGTTAAGACAGAAAAATGTTTACTGTATACACATTGAAATGGCCCCATTTAATGTTCGCACCAGGGCCCTGTCACATTTAGTTATGCCGCTGATCACAAGTAAATGATGTAACAGGCCTCTTTATGCCATGGGACGCAAAAGAAGTAGGCCTGAAAAGCTGTAAGGTAAGTATAGATATTTATCATTGCCAAGGAATTGACGAACCTACTGATTATTTTTTCCTAAAGATTCAGCCCCCCCCGAACAGCTGTTCCAGTGCATCTGTGACTTAAGATATCCAGATCTGGGATGCACCATAGTGTGAACCACCTTCCAGGGTCTCCAAATACTGGCTTGTGTTTGTATCCTTTCATACATAAAATGTGAGCATGCTGGGCGAGGGCATGCATGTGCTATAGGATCTTGTGGTGAGTATATGGGATCCTTGAAGGTTTTCACACTATGTGGCATACTGAAATGCAGATGCTGCCTCTACAATTATCGAGGGGTTTCCAAGCCTCTTAAACTTCAGTCCTTTACTATGTGGCATTTGTTTTTAACTGCTTTTTATGTTATGTATACATTTCAATGCATTTGACCTATCCTTGTATTATAGCTAGCAATGTGGAAGTGTTAATGTCTGGAAATGTGAGGTGCTACAACATCATAATGGAGGCAATGAAAACATTTGCAAATAGTGAGAAGGTTCAAGAAGTTTGCTGCTGTTTATTTCAAAAACTTACCTTTGGTGAGTGCCGAAAATGAATTGTGTTTATCTGTATTAGACATACTGTTTTTTACCTTTCACATAGATTTATGCACTCTATACAATCTGGGCTTGCAACGTGAGGGGGCCCCTGGCATGCCCCTTTATTACAGTGATTATAAACAGCATGCTCTGGTCACTATGATGGTGCCAGGGGGTGGAAAGGGAGAAAAAGGCAGTCCACCTTTTTCTTTGAATATCCTCCAGGGTTATTGGCATGACTTTCGAGATCTGAGAAGCACAGATCTACATAGTTCTGTCTGATTTTGGGCTTAGTCTTACTGGTAGCATTGTGAGGCATCCAAAATCAGGGAGGTGGAATATGGGCCAACCTCCATTCATTCTTCCTTAGAGCCTTATTTAATAAGCAACAGCGACACTTTTTTTTTTACTTCAGCAACACTCCTCATCAACCGTGTCTGATTAAAGAAATTTAAAAAATGGCAGCAGTGATGTGGCCCCCAGCTAGCGTCTTATTACACTAGCGCCGAAAAGGTTGCAGCTCGGGGTGCTCTGGTTGAATCAGTGTCAGATGAAACCTGGGACTGTATGTCAAGATCCCATAAAGCACAATGGGCAGAACTGGATTGAAATGTTTTCAATGCTTATGATTTATATTACACACATTAATTTGTACAGAACTTGCATTGTGACTTTTCAATAATTGAAACGCAGGTCTGAGATGTCACAAAATGTATTTTATTGGGGGGTTTTACATTTGATTTTAATGGCTTATTTTGCTTAACAATGTGTAATTTGGACAACAAGTAAAATGCATCCTGTAATGACCAGCACCAAAAAAATACAGCGCCAAATGTTTTAAGGTGGAAAAAGAATCTTAAAGTGGACCAACACCCACCGGTGATCGGCCCGGGAATCTATAAGATTCCCGGGCCGATCACCTCCCTCCCTCCCACCAAACCCCCCCAAACCCCCCAAAAAGCTTACCTTAGTTTCGGCGGCGGCCGGCCGCCGCCGCCGCCTCCCTGTAGCCGTGCGCGCGCCCGCGCCGGCCGTCTGCGAATGGCCGGCGCGGGCACGCGCGCGTCAACAGGGACGCGCGGGAGGCGGCGGCGGAGGAGCCGCTTGTCCGTGGCTTGTCCGTCGCCGCGGACAGAGGTAAGTTCGGGGGGTTCGGGGGGGTTTCGCACAGCGGGGCACCCCGATCGGGGGTGCCCCGCCGAAGTGGACCAAGACCCAGGATAGTCAAAATCCTGGGTGTTGGTCCACTTTAAATATGCTGTTGAGCGCTAGAAAAACAGTAGACCAAAATGGCACTCACTTGCGCTGGGATAATAGTCAGTCGGGTCCAACAGGCGCTGACATAGAGGAGACTATATCTAGTGCAACAATCAAAGCTAATTAGTTAGCATTCTGCGCAGCGATTGCTAGTGCCAATGTAGTCCACAGTACAGCGCCAGATTAGACAGGAATGCCGGTGCTCCGGAACTGGCGCAATAGCCCCAAAAAAGATGCTAAATGGCGCACGTCATAAATAAGGCCTGAAATGTTGTATTGTATAATTTATCTAGAACTACTGGTTGATTGACATGACAACAAGCAAGTTACTCCAGGGAAGCTATCAGGGCAGGACTGCCAAGACTTTATGGGGCCCAAGGGGCTTAGCCAAAAGGAGGTGCCCTGGCTAGGCAGCCCTGACCTGAGACCTGCTGGCTGCCACATAATTTCTGCCAGTGTTAATGATGGAGTGTGTCTGCCCCCACCCTCAAGTTGGTTTGCCTTGAGGCCCAGGTCACCCTAGCTATCACATGTAATTTATAGGGAGGCTGCCTGTATCTAGCATATATTGTGTCTGAGTTTCCCATAACCTATAATCTAATGGCAATGCCTCTTGATTGAACTTCTGTTCCTTTATATATAATCTGAATATTAAGGTAAGCCTGGTTGGTCCAAAAGGCCCAGTTCAAACTAGAGGCAAGCCATTACATACAGGTTATGATGCGGGCCCCCGACATTGTTATCTTATGGGGCCTCAAAATTTCATATGGTGCCCCTGAGTTACCCATTACCATTTAATCTTTACTATGACTTGTAGGGTTGCATTGCCTTTTTTCAGTACTGAAGTGTACATTTGGAAAATTTAGTATAATTCTTGGCTAAATGTAACAATCTTGTGTGTGTTTTCTTAAAGGAAGCTTCTTCAATATTCTAGTTCTAAATGATGTTCATGAATTTATCATAAAGGCTTTGACAAACTTTTCTGGAAATGGGAAACTGCAAGCCTCAGCATTGTCATGTTTGTCTTTACTTAGTAAGTGTGCATGTGCCTATAAGGCAGTTGTGTGTGCCATGATATTGTAATAATCCTATTTAAAGAAGCTCTTAAGGTTAGTTGTAAAGTTAAAGCCTAACAGTTTTGCCTCCCTGACAGCTTTTTATGACAGCTTGCTTTCTCAGAAGAATGGTGTTTTGCTTATTATTTAACTTTAAGAGAAAAAAGCATGAAAATGTTCAGTTGCCGAATCACTAGCTATGAGTACAGTTAAAGTAAATGGCACTTTTATTACAGTGTAAAAAACATTCGCATTTAGCAATGAAATTCTCATGCTTTTTTTTTCTAAAGTGAATATTACATGAGATTTTTTTCAACTCTGAATTGAGGCCTTAGTCTGAAGAAACCCTAAACATTTAAATTGGAGCAACCACTAATATTCTAAGCATACAGCACGTCCTGCTCCAGACATAGTCATAACGTGTGGGTAGTCCTCCGCCTCGGGCGCTGTGCACTGCAGAACATGAAGAAAACAAGCTCCTCCCGGCCCTACATATACCGGAGGACCTCCCACAAATCCACAGATTCCTCTGCAGTGCTGAACTGCGAAGACATGAAGTATCACGCTCTCGCAGGCGAGCGGGGCTTTACAGCCCGAGGCCCTGCGGGACTATTTCCCCCCGTCCTATCTGTGAAGAACATGCCTCCCAGCCTGGGCTGCGTGTGTCGGGTGAAGGTAGGCAGCACCTTGTGTGCTTAACGGAGCCATGCTCCACTGCAATCCCCCACCATAGGGTAGGCGGTTAAGGCTAATGGTGAGCCTCATATTGGATGCCCCTACCGCACCAGTGCCCCACGCCCTGAGTAGCGGTGAACCCCGATCTCCGGGTCACCTTCTCAGCTCCCCCCGTTTAGTGGGGGGAAAAAGAGGGGGGGTTGTGTACGTTGGCCTAATCTTGCCCTTTTACACGGTAGGCTTATTTCCTTATCGGTTTCCGGGGGTCAGAGCCGCACTTCAAACTTTATTTTAACCTTGGCCGCAGCGCCTTTAAAGTTGGTGACTTGACGCGTAAGGCGGCTCTGTCTCGTGACGCCATGGCGTCCATTTCTGTTTCCTTTCCTGTCTTGTTCCGCGCTTAGAGCTTCGGGCTCGCTGAGGGGAGGCGTGGTTTGGTTGACGCGTTCCGCGTCACCTACAGCTCTGGCCCGCTCTTCGAGGTTCACTGGCGCCATTTTGTCGGTCTTCCCGCGCACGCGTGGTCACGATCCTCCTTCTCCCTTGGTCGCTGTAAGCGCCCTCATGGGCGTTCGTTTATTTTTCTTCTTGTGCTGCGCATGGCTCTGACACCTTCTCTTCTCCTTATGTCTTTCAGACGCCAAGCTTCCAGTGGCTTCTCCCGGCCTGATATATAGATATCTCACGGGGTTATATTTAAATTCTCCCACATTCCCAGCGGGTATTGGGGCATCCAGGGTTGCTTACAGCATAAATCCCTACTGGCATATTATCTAGATTAATCACCATATGGAGGCATCTCAGAGTTTGATGTCAGGGGTCCCGCGGGGACAAGACCGCCTGTGTACCATGTGTAGACAACCCCACGCTGACGCTGACAGAGCACGGGTCTGCGGACCGTGTGCTGAACAAGCGCTGGCCCTGCAATCAGGTTTACCAGTAGCTGCACCTCGTTTTAATTCTCCTGTCTCCCCGTGCTTAAATCTCACTCCTGATGAGTCGCACTCCAGCGGGGATGACCAGTAGGTGGTGCCGCGCAGGCTCCCCACGGCGGAGCAAGTGATGTCTGGGTTGGCGGAGAGCTTGGGCGCTGGGAAGAAACGGTCCCTGACGCCTCCTAGTTATAGGTTTCCCACTGAAACTGAAGAACCTGCTGCTATGCAGGACCTTGATCCGTCTGATGATGGTGAACTGTTTTCAGGTTCCAGTTCATCAGATGAGTTGTCTTGGAACCGTGACGGTTCTGGCCCGGGGTATTGGGGCCTGTGTGACACTGATGAACTACTTATAAAGATCTTTGAAGTGCTGTCCATCTCTCCTCCGGGAGAGTCTCCCAAGCCTAAGAGGGAGAGTTTCCACACGGCGACGCCGCGCCTGGAATTTTTGGATCAGGATCATTTCCAGTATCTTATATCTAAGGAATGGGAATCGCCTTGTAAACTTACAGGGGTTCCAGGGGTTTGGGACTGAAAGTATCCCTTTCCCCATGATTTGGTTGAACGATGGTCAGTCCCTCCAGAGGTGGATGCGCCAATTATTGGGGTTGCTAACCCTCCCTTCATGGCGGCCTCCTCTTCTCGTACCCTTCGGGATGCTGATGACCGGCGCATGGACAGATTGGCTTCCCATGCCTTCTCTAGCGTAGGGACGGCTATACACCCGGTCTGTGCTGCGGCTGTTACCGCGGTGGCCGCCAGGACTTTGTTCAGGAGGATAATTGACCAACAGCCGGAGGATTTTCCTCGTGAGATCTTCAATGCACTGTCCGATTGTGACGTTTTTGTGAGGTTTATCCTCTCAGCTATGGATGACATCATTAAAATGTGCACTAGAACCTCGGCTCTTGTGGTGGCTATTCGTCGCCTGCTTTGGCTGCGACAGTGGGGGCTGACAATGATACTAAAAAGGCTCTTACTGGTCTTCCTTTTAGAGGACGACGCTTATTCAGGGCCAGGTTGGACCTTTTTGGCAAAAAAGGTAAGGCGCCCTCGTGCAGAAGGCTGGCCCGACAGCCCAGGGGCATAGACTCCCCGCCTCCTCCTTACGTTAGTTTTCAGAGAGAACCAGAAGTGTGCTTCCAACTTTTTGGAGTGGAGGGGCGTCCCAGGGGAAGCAGGCAACGCCCTGGGACCTTTGGCAGGGCAAAACCTAAGGCTGCCAAAACCACACAAGCATGAAGGAACGGCCTCGCCCTGTGGGCGAGGGAACTGCCACAGCACTTGGCTCTTGTGGCAGGATGCCATGCTTCATCTAGGCGATTACAGGTGATGGTTCCCCTGGACACGGTTTTTAAAGGAATGGAGTTTTCTGGGCAGTTCCCAGTCAGGGGTATTCTAGTCCCCGTTGTTTTCCTTAGTGAATTGACACAGGCCGAGTTTGGCATGGAGGGTCTGGGCTCTCTTACAGGTTGGCCCTTGGCTGGTAATTGCATCCACACTGCTCTTTCCTCCGGGATGATGCAGTCTGCCCAGGCCCGGTATTCTGGACCTAGCATTTGTATTTCACAGGCTGTGCCTACTTGGTATCCATCTGTAGGGCCGCAGGCGCCCTTGTCCGGTGAGCCTCTTGATGCCCGCGAGGATCCTTATTCCCCTTCAGTCCCTTGTTCCTTCTGGACACCTATTCCCTTTTCCAGCCGGTGTGGCAGGACCATTCTTCAGATTAGGGTATTGTCTGGGGTCCCTCCCCAGTTCCCAGGAGGCTCGCCAAGGCGAGTATGGGAGTGTTTTCATGATCATTCACCGGTGCTGTCCGCATTAGTCTCTATCTGATTTGGGGCTCCCTTGGAGTCATTTGGATTGGTGCTTAGGCACATCACTCACTTGGTGTAACCTAGTTCATAATCTCCCTATGGGGTGGCATTTGGATAGGTTCAGGTTCAACCTTCCCTTCTGATTTGGGTGCCTTGGTATGGAAGGGCCTTGCCCTCTGTGTAGTCACACTACATTCACCTTGCGGCTGGTGGGCCTATTGCTGGCGGCCCGATGCTGTTCTCTTTCTCAGATGCCCTTGGGGCCTGCGGCACCTTGGGTTACTTATCCTGGATGGGGTTCCAACACCCCTGGAAATAGATCAGTTCGTTCCCCCTGTTGTATGGGGGTTTCCTTCTGGTCGGCCTACTCCTGGAAGTTGTTGTTCGACTTCACTTCCTTCTTGCTATCCCTGTAGATGGTCGCCATGGGGACTAAGTCTGACGGCCACTAAAGGGGTTCTATTCCTTTTGAAATTCCCTGTAGTACCTAAGGGGGGCCCCTTTTGGGGGGTCCATTCTCATACTGTTGGTAGGTCATCACATTGTGCCCTTTTGGGCTTGCTGGCCTGTTCCCCTTAGGCCTGGGCTCTTGGGGACTCTTGGTCTGTCTGGTCAGTGGCCTGTCCCTGCTTTTATCCGAGAAGTTCTCGGAACAGGTTGACCCTTCTTGTAGGGTCTGGTTCTGATCTAGTGGAGGTTTTTGCGCTCCTTGCGCTTCATTGATATTGGTTAGTTGGCTGTCCTACTGTGCTGGGAGGGCCTTCCCTAGTGCCTCAATGAGCCTACTGGTTGGGGATGTGGCCCCGTGACTGTTACAGAAACTCTGTCCTGGTTATGGTCCTAATTCATTGCCCTGGGTGATTGTCCCAGGACTCTCTGGCCTTAGTCATGGTGACCTAGTGTGGCCTTCTGTCCGGGTATTCTACCCTTTGTCTGACCTTTCTTACACCCTACTAGGTGGGGCTCTGCACATGGTTGCTGTGGCAAGGGTGAACTGTTGCACTGGGGGCCCTGAGTGGCTCTGTGTGGTTTGGTTCGCATTTTCTGCTGAAGACTGTTGTACTTTGTGCCCTTTCATGAGGGCTGCCTAGTTAGGCTCCTTACTACGTCACTCCTTTTACAGGGTTTGGGCGATAGTTATTCACCCTATCAGAGATGAGCCCCCTGGGTGTCTTTTCCTTTGGACGGTTGGGTCTAGACCCCTCCTTTTTATTCTTCTCCCTTTTTCTGCCAACTATGTTGGGAGATGTTGCCCTAGTTGGATGGCTTGGATTAGCTCTCTCTCTCCTACGGGATGTAGTCTTATCCCTGGGTCCTGGAGTTCTTACGGCATGGCTGGAGTTGGTCCCCCAACTCAGTTCCTTGAGAGGTTCCAGGGCTCGCTCTGTTTGTCTTCTGTAGAGACTAGTTTCAAGCTTCGCCGTAGAGCATTCCTCAGGGGTGGCTCAGGTGCATTTCCCAGGGAATTCTAGGTTCCCTTGGGGGGGATCTATTTCCTGTTGCCCTACTAAGGGTTCCCTGGGTTCTTATTCAGGTTCTTGACTGAACTGTTCCTTGCTTCAGGTGACCCTTTAGGGGCGGGTGGGTCAGTCAGAGCCGTGCCATAGGAGACGGCTTCCTTAGCCTATTCCTTTTTATATTTACAGCTCTATATATCTGTAATCCGTTAGGGGAGGATGTTTCCGCCTTGCATCAAGCTTGGGTCCAGGCGGAGTGTTGTATTCTTCTCTATTCCAGATCCTATGGTCTCTGGACTGGTGTTCTGCTTACTCTGAACTTAAAAGGGATCGGTATCCCTCAATTGGCGTTGGGAACTTCTGGACTGTTCCCTGTCTAGGGTTGGGTCTATGCCCTTGGGGTGTATAGGCGTCCCCATCCTTCTTGCTACAGGATCTGGTTACTTCCTTGGGTATAGGAGCCCGTTGGACTGGTCTTGCTTGGCTGGTTGCCCTTCTGAGCTTATGGTTAACGTTTTGGCTCTTGGGAGTCTTGTTAGCGTTGTTTCAGTATTCCGCTGGTCTCGCTGAGCCCAGGGTTCGTATTCCCTGACGGGAAAGGTTCTATGGTTTCCATGGCTACCCCGTTGTCGTTAGTAGCGTGGTTAGGCTGTTTCTCTGGCCTGTTTGTTAAGGGAGATTCATTCTTCTCTCGTGGTTTGGTTTTCTTCTACCTGTGCTTGGCTTGGGCCTTTTGCACTCGGTTGTTGAGCAGGCTGACTAGTTCTCTGCTTGTTTTTGTTCATTAGCCTTGTAAGGCTTCATAAGTTGAGTTAGAGCTTTGCTCAAGTTGCTCCTGGTACCAAGGTTACAGGTGACAGCGCTGTTATGGTTGGCTGTGCCTTTTTGCATGGGGATCCCACCCTATTTATGGACACTGCTATTCCACACGTTATGACTATGTCTGGAGCAGGACGTGCTGTATGCTTAGAATAATACAACTCTGTGAAGTACTCACCTGTTGAGTTGATATTATATGCATACAGCACATCCTGCTCCACCCCACCCTGATTCACCTTGTTCTGGATCCCTTGTATGGTGATTATTATCTTGGATATTATTGCCAGTCTCTGTGTTGTTTTCCTCCTGGCTTCTCTTCTCACTGCTTGTCAATGCTGGGGATTTGTGGGAGGTCCTCCGGTATATGTAGGGCCGGGAGGAGCTTGTTTTCTTCATGTTCTGCAGTGCACGGCGCCCGAGGCGGAGGACTACCCACACGTTATGACTATGTCTGGAGCAGGACGTGCTGTATGCATACAATATCAACTCTACAGGTGAGTACTTCACAGAGTTGTATTTTTGGCTTCAAAGGAAAAGTTGTATGAAAATGTAGGGAAAATTAAATCATCTTTTGGCTCTTAATTTATTCTAAGTATGTCACACACCCCGCTTCAAATAGTCATTACACTTGGGTTATACCGACCTGTAGGAGGCGATCTTGCAGAGATGTCATGAATAAAAGGGAGCCCCCCCCGGTCCATAAATACCTGGTACCTCCCACTCATTCCCCAGTCTTTCATCTCTGCAGACGGCGAGCAAGTCAGAAGATGGATGTCTCCTCCTTGCAGGTAGCCGGGGTAACTCCCGGCCCGCTTGTTAGTCTATTTCTGCTTGGACCCCTTTCTTAGTATTTCACCTTGCCTCCCAGCCTGCTGGTCCGGGCAAGGGTAGACGGCACCTAATGGTGCTTAGGAGCTGCGCTTCTCCGTGAGACCCCATACTAAGGGGTAGGTGGTTTGCCGGGTTGGTGATCCCGATTCGGGATGCCCCGTCCCTTGCCCTTTCAGCATGGATTCCCCCTTTACTGGATTACCCTTGCTCCTTGGGGGGGGGGGGGACCCTTTCTCCCTTAGTGTAATCATCTTTATTGAGTGTTTGTCACAGCTGTACTTTTTGTTGTGTGTGTGTGTGTGTGATCCACTTGGGTGCATTTTTATGTCAGTCGGCGCTAGCTGTGCCGCGGCGCCGGCCGCTGTGGCAGCTTCGGTGGGGGAGCTTCTTCCCCTCGGTTGCGGTCGGTAGGGGTCGGGCGCTCGGCGCGATCGCCTATGGCCCGCCCCCCGTGCTCCTGGCGCCGCTGCGGAGCCTGGCCACTGGCCGGGAGCGGCGTTGTTGTCGGGGGGGGGGGGGGGGCAGGGCCGGGCGGCTCACACGATCCGCGCCGGCTCGCCCTTGTTCTCCCTCTGCTTCTCGTGTTTTGCCTCTGGCAGGACGGACGCCATCTTCCTCCGTGAGTGGCCCTTGGGGCCTCATTAGTTTCATGACATGCATATATATGTTTATATATCTATATTTTTTATGTTATTGCATATCAGTCTGTCATGTCTGTGTGCTTGGGCATGATTGAGGTGCTGAATAGCCCTGTATTCTGTCTTCCAGGTGGACCCTTGGTGGATCCTAAAGGGTCCTCCCGGTCCTAAGGGTCCCTGGTTTAATTTAAGAACTCCCCATAAATCCTCCCACTCGGGACACAGAAGGGGCATCCCGGGTCGCTTATATCGTGTAATTCCCTTGGGTATTGCGAATACCAATAAAATCACCATATGGAGGCTTCCCAGGATACCGGGCTCGGGCTCCCCTCGGGGAAACCCCGGCAGTGTTTGGGGTGTGGGGCATCCCTTACAGGGGATGATGTTTTCCTTTGCATACCATGTGCGCAGCAAACTATTACGCAGCAGTCTGGATCCCATGCGTCTGGTTCTGCGCCGCCGGCCCCTTCTCCTACCCCTCCCCGCCTGACCCGTACCCCATGTGATGTTGTCACGAGTGGGGAGTCGCAATCTGAGGTGTGTGCCAGATTCTCCAATCTTGAAAAATTATTTTCTAGCGCTGTGGCCAGAATGTCCCCGGCTAAGAGAAAGCACTTGTCCCTAGCCGTCTTGGTCCACTTCGGTGGGGCACCCCCGATCGGGGTGCCCCGATGTGTGAAATCCCCCCCCCCCGAACCCCCCGAACAACTCACCTCTCCCCGCGCCGACGGACAAGCGGCTCCTCCGCCGCCGCCTCCCGCGCGTCCCTCTTGACGCGCATGCGCCCGCGCCGGCCATCCGCCGCCGAAGATCAGGTAAGGTGTTTGGGGGGGTTTCACCCCGCAGGACATCCCAATCTCGGATGTCCCGCGGGGAGGGAGGTGATCGGCCCGGGAATCTTATAGATTCCCGGGCCGATCACCTGTGGGTGTTGGTCCACTTTAAGCGGTGCGAATTGTTTTTGTCATTTGTGCTAGCCGCCCTGGATGACACCATGGTGATGTGTAGTAGAACATTGGCCCTGCTTTTGGCTATTCGGCAGTCGTTTTGGTTGCTCCAGTGGGCGGCTGATTTTGTGTCCAAAATGTCTCTAACGGCTCTTCCCTTTCTGAGCTTGCGGCTCTTTGGAGAAAAATTGGATTCTGTCGCAAAAGGAGGTAGGTTACCTCAGCGAAAGAAGCAACGTCGTCCCTTTCGGGGGGCGGCTTCATTTACCGCTTCCTTTCATGGGGCCAGAGCTGGACGGGGATCGGCTGTCTTCCCCTCCAGAGGTGATTCCTGGAACAGGACACGTGCTTGTACAGGGCACAGCTGGGGCTCCAAGCCCAAAGCTGCTGCTAAGCCGGCTCTGCAATGAGGGGGCGCCCTCACCCTCGCGGGTGGGGGGACTGCTGCTACGCTTCTTCCAGGTCTGGGACCAGGAGGTCTCGGACAGATGGATTCGGGAAGTGGTGTCTTCCGGTTACAAACTGGAGTTCGAGCTCCGGCCCCCTCCCAGATTCTAAAGGTCTCGCGTGCCCTTGGATCCTCTGGCCACGCAGTGGCTCCGGGCGGCAGTAAAAGATCTCCTGGACATGGCTGTCATCTGCCCGGTGCCTCCCTCGGACTGGGGCCTGGGATACTATTCCAATCTATTTACGGTGCCCAAGAAGGATGGATCCGTTCGTCCCATCCTGGATCTGAAGTTTCTCAACAGGTTTATCCATCCCAGGAAGTTCTGCATGGAAACTCTGCGCTCTGCCATAAATTAACTTCGGCAGGAGGACTTCATGACGTCCATAGACATCAAGGATGCTTATCTGCATGTTCCAATCTTCCCGGCGCATCAGAGATTTCTCAGGTTCGTGGTGGAAGATCGGCATTTTCAGTTTGTGGCTTTTCCGTTTGGCCTTACCTCGGCCTTACCAAGGGTTTTCACTAAGGTGCTAGCGGGGGTGATGGCCCTCCTCACAGCCCAGGGGATCCGCATTGTGCCTTATCTGGATGATCTTCTTATAATGGCATCCTCTTTCAGCCAGGCGGAGCTAGGTACCAGGACTGTGGTAGCCACCCTGGAGAGATTCGGCTGGGTGATCAACTATCCCAAGTCCTGCCTCTCTCCGTCCAGGGTGGTGGCGTTCCTATGAATGTCTCTGGATACTTCTCAGCCCAGGGTGTTCCTCCCTCGGCCCAAGGTTCTTTTGATTCAGGAATTGACTCAGCTTCTCCTATCCATCCCTCGCTTGTCCATCCAGGCTGGGGATGCGACTTGTGGGATTGATTGTGACTTCGTTCGAGGTGGTTCCCTTTGCCCAGTTTCACACAAGGACGCTCCAGGTCCATCTCTTGGCGGCCTGGGACGGGTCCCCGCTGTCATTGGATCAGTTTTTTCTGATGTCCCCCCGGGTTCGGCATTCCCGTCGGTGGTGGCTGGAACAGAGCAATCTGATGAGGGGCAGATCCTTCCTGACCCCTCGTTGGGTGACGGTCACCACGGATGCCAGCCTGTCAGGTTGGGGGGGGCATTTTAGAAGGATCTTCAGTTTCAGGGACTGTGGGGGCCTCAGGAGGCTCACGACCCCATCAATGTTCTGGAGCTGAGAGCCATAAGGTTGGTTCTGGCTCACTTGACTCATCAGTTACAGGGCTTACCGGTTCAAGTTTGGTCGGACAATCGGACGGCGGTCGCCTACATCAATCACCAGGGAGGGACTCGCAGCAGGCGTGCCCTCAGGGAAGTGTCTTTGATCCTGGCTTGGGCAGAGAGCAATGTCCCATGCATCTCGGCGGTGTACATTCCGGGAGTGGAGAACACGGAGGCGGACTCCCTGAGCAGGTGCTCATCTCTCCGGGGGGAATGGTCGCTCTGCCCCAAGGTGTTTCGGTCGCTTTGCCACCAGTGGGGGACTCCGGAGGTGGACCTCTTTGCCTCTCGTCACAATCACAAGCTTCCGGCATTTGTGTCTCTCTCGCGGGATCCGCTGGCTCTGGCAGCGGGCGCGATGTCTCTGAACTGGAGGGATCTGGGGTCTCTGTACCTGTTCCCTCTTTTTCCCATGGTGGGCAAAGTGGTGCGCAAGCTGGCCCTAGAGGGCGCGTCAGCAATCCTGGTGGCTCCAAGATGGCCAAGACAGGTTTGGTTCGCAGACGTGGTAAGGTTGGCGGCGGATCAGTTAGATCTGCCCCTTCTGCCTGATCTGCTCACTCAGGATTCACTGTTCTACCACAATTTACCAACGCTGGCTTTGACGGCGTGGCTGCTGAAACCTCCATCTTGAAGAAGGAAAGCTTTCTGATGCTGTCATTCAGACTCTGGTTAGTGCTAGAAAGAATTCTTCCTCTGTCATCTACTATAGGATTTGGAGGTCTTATATTGATTGGTGTGAGGTCCGGGCCTTGTCTTGCAGGGTGTTTTCTATCCCTAGGGTTTTGGAATTTCTGCAACATGGTCTGGACCTGGGTTTGCAGCTTAGTATGCTGAAAGGGCATGTCTCTGCCCTGGTGGTTTTCTTTCAAAAGTCTTTTGCTCTTCATCCTCTGGTTAAGACCTTTTTCCAGGGGGTTACGCATGTGTGGCCTCCTAGGAAGCCTTTGCTCCCAGTTTGGGATTTGAATTTGGTTCTTTCTGCCCTTCAGGGTCCTCCTTTTGAACCTTTGCAGAATATTGCTCTTTCTACGCTTACTCAGAAGGTTGCGTTTCTGGTCGCCATCACTTCCGTTCGGTGTGTATCGGAGTTGGCGGCTTTGTCCATTAAGGCTCCTTACTTTGAGAGGCATCAGGACAAGGTTGTTTTCCGCTTCAAGCCAGATTTCCTTCCTAAGGTGGTTTCTGCTTTCCATCTTAATCAGGACGTTGTTCTATCCTCCTTGTGTCCTAAGCCCAGCATTGACAAGGAGAGGGTTTTGCATTCTCTGGATGGGGTTCGCTGTTTGAAGTACTATTTGGTGGCTACTTCTTCTTTTCGTAGGACTGACGCCCTTGTTGCCTTGTTTTGGATCCCCGCCCTTTATGGACACTGCTATTGGATGTCCCAAGTGTAATAACTATCTGAAGCGTGGTGTGTGACATACTTAGAATAATACCATTTTGTGAATACTCACCTGTAAAATGGGTATTGTAAGTATGTCACACACCCCGCTTTACCCCACCCTTTGGTATTCTGTATCCTTTCTATGGTGAACCCTTTTTACTGTTACTAGTTATTTTGGCTCTTCCAGTTCCCTTTACTGCTGTCTTAATACTGGGGAATGAGTGGGAGGTACCAGGTATTTATGGACCGGGAGGGGCTCCCTTTTTTTTAATGACATCTTTGCAAGATCGCCCTTTACAGGTGGGAATAACCCAAGTGTAATGACTATCTGAAGCGGGGTGTGTGACATACTTATAATAACCGTTTTACAGGTGAGTATTCACAAACTGGTATTATCTTCCTTCCAGCCCTATTTTCAATAGGTTGTAACTGCTTCCATGAGATTGCGAGAAGGGGGGCTTAAACAGCTAGTTTAGAACAATGGTATCCTGTCAGAAACTAATAGCATACAATGCCATACCCAGGGAAGCAAAAAAACTAAAATCACTCTAACAAGCAGCATTGAGGGCAGAAAACATCCAAACAGCAATGTACCAAAATAGGTTGAGTTGTTATTCCAAGTGTGACATACACTCAGCTTCAACTCTTCATGACATTTGGGTTATTCTCCAGTAGAGGGCCAACTTCTGCAGAGATGAATGCAAAAAAGGAGCTCCTCCCAGTCCATAAATACCTGGGACCTCCCACCAATTCCCCAGTTTCTTCTCTGCAGGAAGTCGAGCAAGACAGAAGATGAAGACTTCTCTTACTTGCAGGTAAGCTGGGCTCGCGCCCGGCCATTTTTGTCCCTATTGCTGCCAGGACTTTTCCTAAATTATCCCTATTTGAGCCTCCCAGCCTTGGCTGCGGGTCCGGGTGAGGGTAGGTAGCACCTTATGGGTGTGCAAGGAGCCTTGCTCCACCGTGAGACCCCACTACAAGGGGTAGGCTGTTACCCGGGTTTGGTGATCCCGGTGTGGGATGCCCTGTCCCTTTCCTATAACCAGATCCTCGCTGGGATTCCCCCTTTCTGGGTCCCTTACTTCCCTCTAGGGAAGGGGGGGGGGGGCTGGCTGGCTGGCCATTATACTCGGTTGTTTTTTTGGTCTTATGTGTGTGTGACACTGTGTGTGTGTGTGTGTGTGTTTTAACTTGTGTTGGTGCTGACAGGTGTTTGCCTTGTACATGGGGCCGTAACTGTACCAGCCTCCTTCATTCAGCCTGGGGAGCTTCTCCCCCTCAGGCTTTGTTCTGGGAGCGGGCTCTCGGCGCGGCTGCGGTAGCCCCGCCCCCTCATTTGGCGCGATGCTGCGGGCCAGCCCATGGCTGGGATCCGCGTTGCTGGGAGGGGGGCGTGGCCTGGCGAGCGCGCATTCTGCGCTGGCCCGTCCCCCTTCTCTTCCTCCTCTTCTCATGAGGCTCTTCTCTGGGGGCCATCTTGGTGCTTCTGTGGCTGATCCTGTGTGCTCCTGGCCGGTAAGGGCCTGTTGGCCACTTCCTTAGCTTATGCGAGGGCCCCTCTTTAGCAGGAGGGCCTCCTTTTTTCTCGCATGTGTGTCTATAGGTATTATATGGAGATATATGTAAATATATATATATATATACATTTTGAGGCGATTGTGACTTATGATGCCTTCATTGTGTGTTACAGATTGCATTGTATATGTGCATGATAAGGGGATCCCCCTGGTCCTGGGGTCCCTAGTCTCAAAATAGATCACCACAAATCCTCCCACTGGGACTTGTAAGGGGCATCCCGGGTTGCTTATTGCTTAAATTCCCTGCGGTCTTGTGACTGACCACAAGAATCACCATATGGAGGCTCCGCAGGATACCGGGCTCGGGCTCCCTCTGGGACAATCCCGGCCATGTCTGGGTTGTGGGGCATCCCATATGGGTGAGAATGTGCTTATTTGTATACCATGTGCACAAAAGGCCATATCCCGGCAGTCAGGTGCCCAGCCTTCCCCTCCCCGCCTTATCCGTACCCCAAGTGACATTGGTGCCAGCGGGGAGTCGCATTCCGATGTTTGTGCTAGGTTGGCCAACATCGAGAAATTTATGGTTAGCGCGGTGGGCAAGAAGGCCCAGGCTAAAAAGAGACATTTGTCGTTGGTCTAGGCGACTTGTTGGATTATTCCCCGTTAGAGGAGGGGGAATTGTATGAGGAGTCAGAGGCTGACTATGTACGGTTTGGCGAGACTGATGTTGGGCAGGCGCTAGGGGATGCTGTTGACACGGCACGGTTTTGTCACATCTCTTGGAGGTTTTGGATATTGCACCGCCTGAGGCGCCCCCTCTCAAGAAGGGGGAATTTTTTGGGGCCCACAAGCCTCGTTTGGAGTTCCCTACCCAGGGTCATTTTGATGCACTGATCCTTGCATGGGAATGGGAGAAACCTAGTCGGCTTTCGGGTATTCCTCAGGGATGGGATAAGAAGTATCCTTTCCCGGTGGAAGCGGTTAAGCGCTGGGCTTCGCCTCTGGAGGTCGATGCGCCAGTTTTGGGGTTGACCAACTCCTCCGTGCTTTACACCCCAGACGCCACTTCCCTAAAGGATGGTGAGGATAGGTGCCTTGATCAGATGGCATGCCATGCCTTTGCCAGTGTTGGCTCGGCCTTGCGGCCTGTTTGTGCATCTGCGCTAGTGTCGGTGGCTGCTAGGTCTCTGATTAAGGACTAGTTAAATGACGCTCACCTTGATCCGGCCAGCGCTGAGTTGACTACCCTTAAAAGATTTGAATTGTTCATGGATTTTGTCTTGGCTGCTATGGAAGACACTGTTGTTATGTGTAGTAGGACTTCAGCCTTATTGGTGGTCATTCGTCGATCGGTATGGCTCCGTCAGTGGACGGCGGACTTTGCGGCCAAGAAATCGCTCACAGCTCTTCCCTTCTTGGGTACACGGCTGTTTGGAGATAAGTTGGATGCTGTGGCAAAGGGAGGTGAGTTACCTCAGCGGAAGAAACAGCGCCATCCCTTTCAGGGGGGCAGGCTCTTTCAATTCTTCCTTTCGAGGGCTGGCAGAGGTTTGGCCTTCTCGGGTGTCAGAGGCTCTTCCTGGAACAGGGGCAGAGGTTGGGCCCATCCCGCTTCTGCCTGGGGTTCCAAGCCAAAGCCTGCGGGTAAACCAGCTCAGCAATGAAGGAGCACCCTCACCCGCACGGGTGGGGGGACGGCTGCGGCTCTTCTTCCAGGTCTGGGCCCGGGAGGTCACAGACAATTGGATCTTGGAAGTGGTCTCCTCCGGGTACAAACTGGAGTTCGATTACTGGCCTCCTCCAAGATTTTTAATGTCTCGGGTGCCCTTGGACCCTCAGGCTGCACAGGGGCTCCTGTTAGCAGTGAGAAACCTTCTGGGCATGGGAGTTTTATGCCCAGTGCCTCCGTCGGAGAGAGGCAGGGGTTTCTAGTCCAATCTTTTCACGGTCCCCAAAAAGGGTTCTGTAAGACCCTTTCTGGACCTCAAGGTCCTCAACAGATTCCTCAGAACCAAGAAGTTCCGCATGGAGACTATGCGCTCGGCCATCAATTCCCTTTGTCAAAGGGATTTCATGACATCCATAGACATCAAGGATGCGTATTTGCATGTTCCAATTTTTCCAGCGCATCAGAGATTCCTCAGGTTCGTGGTGTACGTACAACATTTTTAGTTTGTAGCCCTTCCCTTCGGGTTGACCTCAGCGCAGAGGGTCCTCACCAAGGTTCTGGTGGGCATAATGGCCCTATTCAGAGCTCAGGGAATTCGCATTCTGCCGTATCTGGACGACCTATTGATTTAAGCTTCTTCCCTCCGTCAGGCGGAGCTGGACACCCACCTGGTGGTGTCGACCCTGGAGAGGTTCGGGTGGGTGATCAACCGCCCCAAGTCCTCTCTCTCGCCATCACGGGTGATTTCATTCCTGGGCATGAATCTGGATACCATTCAGGCCAGAGTGTTTCTACCCCAGACCAGGTGCAGGGGATTCAGGATCTGATACGCCTTTTTGTGGCCAATCCTTGCCCCTCTATCCGATAGGGGATGAAACTGGTGGGATTGATGGTGGCCTCCTTCGAGGCGGTCCCGTTTGCGCAGTTTCACATGAGATCTCTTCAACTTCATCTATTGACGCATTGGGACAGGTGTCCGCTGTCATTGGATCAACCGTTCAGGATGCCTCCCAGGGTTCGGCAGTCCCTTCAGTCGTGGCTGGAGTCATGCAACCTGTTGAGGGGCAGGTCTATTCTGGTTCCTCGCTGGGAGACTGTTACCACGGATGGCAGCCTGTCGGGCTGGGGAGGTTTCTGGAAAAGTCATCAGTTCAGCGGGGTGTGGGGTCCTCAGGAGTCTCACAACCCCATCAATGTCAGAGAATCGGATGGTGGTAGCCTACATCAATCACCAAGGAGGGACTTGCAGCAGGAGGGCCCTCAGGGAAGTCTCTCTGATCCTGCATTGGGCGGAGAGCAATGTTCCTTGCATTTCGGCAATCTACATTCCGGGAGTGGAGAACACAGAGGTGGACTCCCTGAGCAGGGGGTCCTCTCGCCAAGGAGAGTGGTCTCTCAACTCCGGGGTTTTTTGGTCTCTTTGTCACAAGTGGGGGACTCCGGAGGTGGATCTCTTTGCCTCACGGCAAAATCACAAACTCCCGGCCTTTGTGTCTCTATCTCAGGATCCTCTAGCTCTGGCAGTGGATGCCAGATGTCCCTTGCTTAGAAGGATCTGGGGTTTCTGTACCTGTTTCCACACTTCTCCATGCTGGGCAAGGTAATTTGCAAACTGGCTCTGGAAGGGGCACCAGGCTCCAAGGTGGCCAAGAAGGGTTTGGTACGCAGACGTTGTAAGGCTGGCGGTAGATCAGTACCGGCTTCCCATGTTTCCGGATCTGTTATCTCATGGTCAACTACTTTATCCCAATTTACCAACGCTGGCTTTGACGGCTTGGCTGCTGAAACCTTCATTCTGAAGGATGAAGGTTTGTCTGAGGCTCTTGTTCAGACTTTGATTAGAGCTAGGAAGCGGTCCTCTTCTGGCATTTACTATAGGACTTGGCGGTCCTATATTGACTGGTGTGAGGGTAGGACCTTGCCTTGCAGGGTGTTTTCGATCCCTAGGATTTTGGAGTTTCCTCAGCACAGTCTGGATCTTGGGTACCAGCTTAGTACCTTGAAAGGGCAGGTCTCGGCTCTGTCTGTTTTCTTCCAAAGATCTTTTGCCTTACACCCGCTGGTTAAGACTTTTTTCCAGGGGGTCACTCATGTTCGACCCCCTCATAAGGCTATGGTTCCTGTTTGGGAATTGAATTTGGTTCTTTCGGCTCTCCAGGGTCCTCCTTTTGAGCCGTTGCAGGATATTTCTCTTTCTGTTTTCACTCAAAAGGTTGCCTTCTTGGTGGCTATTACCTCTGTTCGGCATGTCTCTGAGTTGGCGGCTCTGTCGATTCAGGCCCCTTACTTTGAAAGACACCAGGACAAGGTGGTCTTTCGCTTTAAGCCAGATTTCCTTCCTAAAGTGGTTTCTGCTTTCCATCTCAATCAGGATATTGTTCTACCTTCCTTGTGTCCTAAGCTTAGCAATGACAAGGAGAGGGTTTTGCACAATTTGGATGTGGTTCGCTGTGTTAAGTACTATTTGGTGACTACTTCTTCTTTCCGCAAGACGGATGCCTTTTTCGTGATGCCCTGCGTGCCCAGAAAAGGTTTTGGCGCCCGCCAAGTCTACCATTTGCAAATGGATTTGTCAGGCCATTGTTGGGGCCTATTCTGCTAAGGGGAGGACTCCCCCTTTTAGGGTCACTGCGCATTCTACTCATGCTGTTGGTGCGTCCTGGGCTTTTCAGCACCAGGCTTCTGTTGAACAAGTTTGTAAGGCTGCTACTTGGTCTTCCGTACATACTTTTTCCAAGTTTTACAAGGTTGATGTGCGGGCTTCAGCCGATGCCGTTTTTGGCCGCAAGGTTCTGCAAGCTGCAGTGGTTTAAGTTGGTGCATTCCTTACTGTTTATGGTTCCCACCCATGACGGACACTGCTATTGGATGTCCCAAATGTCATGAAGAGTTGAAGCGGAGTGTATGTCACACTTGGAATAATACCGTTTTGTGAGTACTCAACTTTAAAACGGATATTATAAGTGTGCTTCACCCACCCTTTTTGGTATTCCGGATCCTTTATATGGTGAACCATTGTTTCTTGGTTGTTAGTATTGTTATATTTGGTTCTTCCTGGTCCCCTTACTGCTATCTTACACTGAGGAATTGTAAGGTATTTATGGACTGGGAGGAGCTCCTTCTTTGCATTCATCTCTGCAGAAGTTCGCCCTCTACTGGAGAATAACCCAAATGTCATGAAGAGTTGAAGCGGAGTTTATGTCACACTTATAATATCCGTTTTAAAGGTGAGTACTCACAAAACGGTATTTTTGGGGGTTTTGGGTCTGCTAGTTGATATTTTACTATCTCAATAAAATAACTAGTGATGTGATCTAAATTCTGTAGACCGCCCTAACTGGTGTCATGGAAAATCCAAAGCTCTGTAATCACTAAGTAGCTTATTTTTAGCCTTATTTTAAGAACTGTACATGTATAAATCATTAATAGAATTATATCCACCTTGCATCTTACATGACAGTTAGTAAATTTCTTTCTAAATAAAATGTGCCATAATTCACAGCCTTGAGTAAAAGGAGTTCACTTATTGGTTAACTTCAAATGATTATTTGTCAACCTGCCTGGAATAAATTGGTGAACCCTGCAATTTTCTCTGCATTAATGATGCTCGGGTGGAGTTGGGGGAGATGGGTATAAAGGATGTAGATTGTTACATAGTTAATACGGTTGAAAAGACACATGTCCATAAAGTTCAACCAAGGGTGTTGGGGGTAGGGGGAAGTTATTTTTTACTTTACTTGTTTTTTTTACTGATAACCGCTAATAGTAAGTTTAATGTTATTTTCTTCTAAATAAGCATCTAATCCTTTTTTGAAGCTGTCGGCGACTGTCATGCTGTGACAAGCTTCAGTGGGAGGCTATTCCATAGATTTATAGTTCTTATGGTAAAAAACCATTGTCGCCTCCGGAGACTAAATTTCTTTTTTTCCAATCGAAGGCAGTGCCACCTTGTCTTTTAGAGAGGATTTTACATGAAATAGTGTTCCCCCATATTTTTTGTATGGGCCATTTATATATTTATACAAGTTAATCATGTCTCCTCTCAATCGCCTCCTCTCAAGACTAAACAGATTAAATTCTTGTAATCTTTTCTCATAACTAAGATCTTTCATTCCCTTTATTAGTTTGGTGGCTCTCCTCTGCACCCTTTCTATAGTCAGAGCGTCCTTTCTATGAATGGGTGCCCAGAACTGGACGGCATATTCCAGGTGAGGGCGCACCATTGCCTTGTAAAGAGTGTGTTTAAATTTAGTAAAGGCTGGAGTTTTAAATACTTTAAACAATGTGACCCCTCCTGCTATTTGCTGGTAACATATAGAACAGTCCTTAATAATGCAAGAAACTAATTCCCACTTTAGAGAAGGCCTGATGTGGAGCACATGGCAATTAGTCACCAACAGGTTGCCTCAATATGTGAAGGGCCTTCTGTATTCCACTAAAGTTTAAGTTAAAGTTTAGGTTAAATCCATCATGGAAAAAAATGTGATTTTTATCTATTGCCCATGGGGGATGCTGGCCAACTTTTTAAAACATTTGCACAGCTAAATATGGTGTTGAATTGCAGGAAAAAAAATCAGAAAAAGCTTTTTCTATCAAAGTTAGTATGGAAAAATACAGTGCTGAATCTGTGTAAATTGAAAGTGTATCTTAATGTCAGGTGCAGATCTGTCTTTAAGAAATTTGCCTTGGCCTTAGCCATATATTTATCTAAAAGAATATCTGGGTACCCCCTATCCTTAAACTTGGCATACAGTCTCAAAACGTTTTCTTTCCTATCAGCTTCACTACTGCAAATTCTCAGTACAGTAAAAATTGTCAGGCTATCTCTGTTGTGGTTGGGCGCTCTGATAATGTAGATAAGTATTGCTATCAGTGGGCTTTTGACAACAGTACAGTGGTACTTCTGTTTCTTGCCACTACTACCTCGGATGGCCTGCTTCCACCTAATCTTTTTTATTTAAAGGAGCAGCATAGAGCAAGAACATCTACTGTATGATCCATCTGGCCTTCATTATAGCAAGACTCTTCTCTAGGCTGTGAAAGTTTTCTGCAGTGGGATCTCAAGTCTCAAGAGTCCTCTGCACCATCCAGTTTAGTTGCTGGTAGTCATAGCTTGGCTGTTGAAACCTGTGAAGAGATAGGACTGTCACCCTCATTAGGGCAAGGATGATTTCCCAGGCTAGGGTTCACTAAAGGTAGTGTAGAGTCTTATATTCTAAGCATACAGCACGTCCTGCTCCAGACATAGTCATAATGTGTGGGTAATCCTCCGCCTCCAGCGCGGTGCACTGTAGACATGTAGAAAACAAGCTCCTCCCAGCCCTACATAAGCCGAAGGACCTTCCACAAATCCTCAGATTTCTCTGCAGTGCTGGAACTGCGAAGACATGAAGTATCACGCTCTCGCAGGCGAGCGGGGCTTTACAGCCCGAGGCCCTGCGGGACTATTTCCACCCGTCCTCTCTGTGAAGAATATGCCTCCCAGACTGGGCTGCGTTGGTCGGGTGAAGGTAGGCAGCACCTCGTGTGCTTAACGGAGCCATGCTCCACCGCAATCCCCCACCATAGGGTAGGCGGTTTAGGCTGATGGTGAGCCTCTAGTGGATGCCCCTCCCGCATTATTGCCCTGTACCCCGAGTAGTGCTGGACCCTGTGTAAGGGTCACCATCCTCCCTCATTCCCCAACTAGTTAGTGGGAAAAGAAAGGGGGGGTATGTGTGTGGTGGTCCCTGTGTACCAGTATATCACGCTTATGGCCTTATTTCTGCCCTTCATTAACATTGAAATGTCAGAGCCGCGCTGTTTGCTCTTTATTTGGTTTTCGGCTGCCGCCGTATGTCTTATGCACAGTTTGCTGCATTGTCTAGATGCTGTGGCGCCTTTTCCTTACTAGACGTAACTTTTTTTCTACAAATCCTTAAGCGTGTGATTGTATCCTTGCTTTGCCGTTACCTCAGAGCTTCGCACTCTTCGGAGTGAGCGGGGACTTGAATTGGCGCGCTCTGAGTCACGGCCGAGCATCGAGCCCGCCCTTCGAGGTTCGCTGGGTGACATTTTGCTGATTTTAGCACGTGGTGTCGGTTCCCCTCCTCCCTTGGTCTGTAAGTACCCTCGCGGGTGACTCCTTTTATATGTTTTTCCAGCTGCGCATGGCTCTAACACCCATTCTTCTCCTTATGTCTTTCAGACGCTAAGATTCCGGTGGCATCCCCCGGCCTGATATATATCTTAAACGGGTTCACATTTATATTCTCCCACATTCCTAGCGGGTCTCGGGGCATTCAGGGTTGCTTATAGCATAAATCCCTGCTGGCATATTGCTTTGATAATCACCATATGGGAGGCATCTCAGAATTATGTGTCCGGGGTCCCGCTGGGACAAGACCGGCTGTGTACTGCGTGGGGACCACCCCATGCTGATGCTGACAGAGCACGGGTCTGCGGACCGTGTGCTAAACAAGCACTGGCCCTGCAATCAGGTTTACCAGTGGCTGCACCTTGCTTCAATACACCTGTCTCCCCGTGTTTAAATCTCACTCCTGATGAGTCGCACTCGAGCGGGGATGACCAGCAGGTGGTGCCGCGCAGGCTACCTACGGCTGAGCAGGTGATGCCTGGTTTGGCGGAGCGCTTGGGCGCTGGAAAGAAGCGGTCCCTGACGCTTCCTGTTTCTATGTTTCCCACTGAAACTGAAGAGTCTGCTGCTATGCAGGTCCTTGATTCTTCTGATGAAGGTGGACTGTTCTCAGGTTCCGGTTCCTCAGACGAGATACCTTGGAACCGTGATAATTCTGGCCCTGGTTCCTGGGGCCGGTGTGACACTGATGAATTACTTATAAAGATCTTTGAAGTACTATCCATCTCTCCTCCGGGAGAGTCTCCCAAGCCCAAGAGGGAGAGTTTCCACACGGCGACGCCGCGCTTGGAATTCCTGGAGCAGGATCATTTCCAGGCTCTTATATCTAAGGAATGGTAATCACCTTGTGAACTTACAGGAGTTCCGGGGGTCTGGGATTGGAAGTACCCTTTTCCCCCTGATGTGGTTGGCTGCTAGTCAGTCCCTCCCGAGGTGGATGCACCTATTATTGGGGTTGCTAACCCTCCCTTCATGACAGCCTCTACTCATCGTACCCTTCGGGATGCTGACAGACTGGCTTCCCACGCCTTTTCGTGTGCAGGGATGGCTCTGCGCCTGGTCTGTGCCGAGGCCGTCACTGCGGTGCCCGCCAGGACCCTTTTTAGGAAGATACTTGACCACCAACCGGAGAATCTCCCTTGGGAGGTCTTTAGGGCACTGTCTGATTGTGATGTTTTTTGTGAGTTTATTCTCTCTGCGATGGATGAGACTGTTAAAATGTGCACTAGAACCTCGGTTCTTGTGGTGGCTATTCGCCACCTGCTTGGCTGCGACAGTGATACTAAAATGATACTAAAAAGGGCTCTTACTGGCCTTCCCTTTAGAGACAACGCTTATTTGGGGCCTGGTTGGACCTTTTTGGAAAAAAGGAGTAAGGCACCCTCAAGCAGAAGGCCGTCTCGGCCTCCCAGGGGCAGGGACACCTCTCCCCCTCCCTACGTTAGTGTCAAGCATGAACCAGAAGTGTGCTTTCAACTTTTTGGAGTGAAGACCCGCCCCGGGGGGGGGGGGGGGGGCAGGTGCAGGGGCAGGCAACGCCCTGGGGCCTCCGGCAGGGCGAAGTCCAAATCTGCCGAAACCGCACAAGCATGAAGGGACGCCCTCGCCTTGTTGGGTGAGTGGACTGCCACAGCACTGGGCTCCTATCGCAGGGCGCCATGCTTCTTTCAGGTTGTTACAGGAGGTAGTTCCCCCGGATGCAGAATCGAGTCTGCTGGGCGGTCCTCTTTCTAAGGTTATCATGGTTCTTCTAGTCCATGTTTTTCGGGAGTTGAGGCAGGCCGAGTTGGAGTGTAGGGTCTGGGCTCTCTTACAGGTTGGCCCTTGACCTGTGATTGCATCCACATTACCCTTCCCCTCCAGGATGAAGCAGTTTGACCCAGGTTGGCATTCTGGGGCCTAGCATTTATACCTTCACAGGCAGTTTCTACATGGTATCTACCTGTTGGGCCGCAGGCGCTCTTGTCCAGTGGACCTCTTGATGCATGTGAGGATTTATAATCCCTTTTTAGTCCCCTGTGCCTTCAGGACACCTATGCCACTTCCAGCCAGTGTTGAAGGTCCAACTCAGCGCATTGGGGTATTGTTTTTGGTTCCTCTCCTGCTCCCAGATGACTCACCAAGGCGAGTATGGGAGTGGTGTCTTGGACGTGCCCGTGTGGCGTCCGCGCTAGGTTCTACTTTATTGTCCTTCTTTGCTTCCTATTTTTGCATCAGGCCGTGTTGACTATTGACTTGTGGCTCCCTGGGGAGTCCTGTGGATTGGTGCTCAGGCACATCACTTATTTAGTGTTCCCCGGTTCGGTATCCCCCTACGGGGTGGCATTTAGATTGGTTCATGTTAGAACCTTCCTTCTGCTAAATGTGGACTTGTTACGGAAAGGGCCTTGCCCTCTTTGATGTCACACTACCTTTACCTTGCAGCTGGTGGGCCTGTTGGTGGCGGCCCAGATGCTGTCCCTAATTCTCAGGCCCTGCGACACCTTAGGTTACTTATCCTGGACAGGGTTCCAGCACCCCTGGAACTAGGTCAGTACGCTCCCCCTTGTTACGGGGGTTCCTTTTGAGGTTGTAAATTCAAGGAAGATGTCTGGGACCATTCCTTCCTTCTCTCTTCTCCCTGTAGATGGTCATCATGGGTACCAAGTCTTGCAGGTGGACTAGGGGGGTCTTATTTCTTCTGAAATCCCCCCGTGGTTCCTAAAGGGGTCCCCTTAGGGGATCCATTTTCACACGGTTTTTTGGTTGACACATTGAGCCTTTGGTGGGCTGTAATTTGCTGGATCACTCCTCTTTAGGACTTGTCCTTTTTGGGGACTCTCGGTCAGTCTGAGGACAGTGGCTTGTCCCTTTTTATCTGTGAAGGTCTCGGAACAGGTTGACCCTTCAAGAAGGTTCCGGTTCTGTTCTAAGTGGGGGTTTACATCCCTTGCACTTCATTGGTATTAGCTTGGCTGGCTGCCCTAACGTGGTAGGAGGTTCTATTCTAGTATCTCACTGAGTCCCTACTGGTGTGGCCCTGTGGGGCCCCTTTGCTATTACAGGGACTCTGTCCTGGGTTATTGTCCCAGGACTCTCTGGCCTTGGTCATGAGGGCCTAGTATTTCTTCTGTCAGGACATTATATTCTATATGTCTTAACTTCTTTTACCCTGCCAGGCGGGGTTCTGCTTAAGATTGCAGTAGAAAGGGAGAACCGTTATGATGGGGGCCCTGGGTGGCCCAGCGGGGCGTGGTTCGCAGATTTTCTGCTGAAGCCAGTCGTACTGTATGCCCTCTCAAGAGGGCTATTCTGCCTATTCAGTCTCCCTACTACGTCGCCCTTACCTACAGGCCTTTTAGGCGATTGGTCGGTTGCTTTTCACCCTATTGGAGATGGGTATCCCTGGGTGTCTTTTCTCTATTGGAGGGCTAGGCATAGCTCCCTCCTCTTCTTCTCCCTTTTCTGCCGGCTATGTTGGAGTATGTTGTTCTAGTCTGCTTTGCTTGGACTAGCTCTCCCTCCTGCGGGATGTTCCCTACCCCTGGGTCCTAGAATTATTATAGCACGGTTGAAGTTGGCTCCCCATCTCAGTGCTCTGAAGGTTTCAGGGCTCTCCCTGTTCACCTAATGCAGAAGTCTAGTTCAATCTTCTGTGTTGCGCATTCCTCAGGGGTTACTCAGGTGCATTCCCCAGGGAATTCTATGCTCCCTTTTTGGGGGGTTACTTATCCGAATGCCCTGCTAAGGGTTCCCTTGGGTCTTATTCAGGTTCTTGTCTGAACTGTTCCTTCCCTCATATCGCTCTTCTGGGGCGGTTGCTTCAGTCAGAAATGTGCCATAAAGGATGGCTCTGTTATCGGTCCTAGTCAATAAATATATATATATATATATATATATATATATATATATATATATATATATATTATATATCTGTACACCATGAGGTGAGGGTGTTCCGCCTTACGCTGAATTGGGTCCATTCTCCTTTAGTCCAGACCCTACGGTCTCGGGGCTATTGTCTTGATTAATCTGAGCGAAAGGGATCTGTATCCCTCATCAGGTGTTGGAGATTCCTGGTCTGTCTCTTGTCCCTGGTAGGGATTATGCCCCTTGGGGCTTATAGGTTTCTCCATCCTTATCTACCGGATCTGATTGCTAACACGGGTGTAGGTGCCCTTTGGCTTGGTCCTGCTCAGTCACTTTTGTTCCTCTGAGCCTAAATTAAACGTCTCGGCTCTTGCTGAGCCTTGTTAGCGTTGTTTTTCAGTATTCCTGCTGGTCTCGCCTGAGACCTGGGCTCATATTCCCAGATGGGGAGAGCTCTAAGGTTGCCATGGCTGCCCTTTTTTCCAGTAGCATGGTTAGCCTGTTACTCTGGCCTACTCGTTAGGGGAAGATTCTTCTTCTCTCTTGGTTTTTGCTCTCTTACTACTTGTGCTTGGCTTGGGCCTTTCAGCACTAGGTTCTGTTGAGCAAGCTGGCTAGTCCGCTGCTTGTGTTCAGTTCTGCCTTTACAAGAATTCAAAGGCTGAGGTTAGAGCATTGCTCTCGTTGCTCTTGGTAGCGTGGTTATGGTGACAGCACTTTTATTGTTGTCTGTGCCTTTTTTCACGGGGATCCCACCCTACTTACGGACACTGCTATTGGATGTCCCACACGTTATGACTATGTCTGGAGCAGGACGTGCTGTATGCTTAGAATAATACAACTCTGTGAAGTACTTACCTGTAGAGTTGATATTATATGCATACAGCACGTCCTGCTCCACCCCACTTTGGTTCACATTGTTCTGGATCCACTGTATGGTGATTATCATTGATATTATTGCCATTTTCTGGGTGGTTGGTTCTCCCGGCTTCTCTTTCTCACTGCTTTTCAATGCTGGGGATTTGTGGGAGGTCCCTCGGCTGATGTAGGGCCGGGAGGAGCTTGTTTTCTAAATGTCTGCAGTGCACCGCGCTGGAGGCGGAGGATTACCCACACGTTATGACTATGTCTGGAGCAGGACGTGCTGTATGCATATAATATCAACTCTACAGGTGAGTACTTCACAGAGTTGTATTTTCAGTGGTGAGAATTGGTCTCTGTATCACATGGTCTTAATCCAAGGAATTTGCTGGTTTTGAATTACAAACAAGCTTTTTCTTATTCTAAGTATGTCACACACCCCACTTCAGACATTGATTCATTAATCATGGGTACTCACCGCTAGGTGGCGCTGCGTTGCAGAGAAGTCCAGAAAAAGCAAGCCCCTCCCGGTCTATACATACCTGGTACCTCCTAACAATTCCCCAGTGTTCTTCTCTGCAAAGTGGCGACAAGACAGAAGAAAGAAGTCTCCTGCTTGCAGGTAGCCGGGGTATCACCCCGGCCCCCCCCCATGGTCTATTTCTGCCCGGCTCTTTTGTTCCTTTATCCCCTTTGTTTAATGGTAGCCTCCCAGCTTAGGCTGTAGGCCGGGCAAGGGTAGATGGCACTTTAGGTGCCTAGGAGATTAGCTCCTCCGCTCGTCCCCATATTATGGGGCATAGCGGTGATCCGGTTTGGTGATCCGGAAGTGGGATGCCCCAGCCCTTAGATTCCCCGTTAGGACTTTCATCCTTCCTTCTACATGGGTGTGGATGTTGTGTGTGTGTGAGTGTTTGTGGCATGGACGGGTGGTCTGTGCAGCACGTGCCCGTCCCTTTTTCTGGTGCTTGGGGGCTTCCTAAGCCCCTGTGTTTATTACTGGTGGGGGGACGGGGCGGGCGGGGGTTCTGCTGGCCCGCCACCGGGTTTTTGTTTTGATGGCGGGCGCCATGTTAGGGCGCCCGTCTGCTAGCTTGGTCCTCAGTTGTGTGTGAGCTTTGCTAGTGGGCAGGGCCGGGCGGCACGCTGCGCCGCCGGCCCGCCTGTGTGTACGGGCCCCGTGGACCTTGGGCGCCCGCTGGTTACTTTTTAGGCGGGCGGGACCGGGCGGCATGCGGGCCGCCGGTCCGCCCGACAGCCTCTGCGGGCGCCATTGCTTGTGGCGCCCGCTGCTCGCTCGGCGCTGAAGTGGGCGGGCCGCGTCAGGCGCGGCCCGCGCCGTGTCTGGCGGGTTAGGGAGGGGCGGGGTTACAGCGGTCCCACGCTCGCTGACGGGCCCGCCCCCCGTCTCTATGTCGTTTCCCGCCTGGCGCCATTTCGTTACGGGGACTCAGGTAGGATAAGGGGCTTGCTCCTGTTCTTTCCATGTCGGTCGGGGCCTTTTATTTATGCAGTCTAAACGTTCCTTAGAGGGAGCGTTTAGTTAAGGGGGGCAGCTTTTGTATTTACACTATCCGGCCGCCGGTCTTTTAGTTCCGGCTGCTATTGGACCTACGCCCCCCTCCCCTTTCCCCCCTCCCCCCCTCCCTTGTTGGAGGTGATGGCAGGGTGCTTCAGCCAGGCCTTGGGCATGCTGGCTGGGGGTTTTCTACTATGTACTTATGTTATATTTTTATACGCTTGGTCCTGTAGTTTGTTCTTCAGTGTTTTGTGTTGTGTGCTTGGACTGACTGTAGTCTTTGTTTTTCAGATCCTGGGATTCCATCATACAGGGCTCTCCCGGTCTTATATACCTGGCTGGTTGGGGTTGGGCTTATAGTCCCTTTTGCTAAATTCCCTGGTCAGGGCTATACAAGTTAATATATATATACACATATTTATATATATATATATATATATATATATATATATATATATATATATATATATATATTTATTTCTATTAAAATCCCAGAGGGGCATCCCCGGGTCGCTTACTGCGTAAATCCCTGGGGTCTGCGAATACCATAAATTCACCATATGGAGGCTACCAGAGATACTGGAACTAGTCCTTCGGGGCAGTCCAGGCTGTGTGGGGGATGTGGGACTCAGGAGAGGATGTAATCATTTGTATTCCATGTGCACAGCGGAACATTGAGCGCCAGTCCGACACCTCGGTGCCTGGGACTTCTTCTACCGCGCCTTCTCCCTCCCCTCCTCACCTGTTCCGGACCCCGTGTGACGTGGTCGTTGGGGGTGATTCGCAATCTGAGGTATGCGCCCGTTTGGCCAGCCTCGAGAAAATGTTTTCCGCAGTGGTCGCTCAGAAGGCTCCAGCCAAGCGGAAACATCTGTCTCCGCCTCCGCAGGACTCAGATGAGGAAGTTGAGGTACTGGATTGGTCTGATCGTCCCCTTGAAGAGGGTGAGCTTGTTGAGGAGGTAGAGGATTCCGAGGTTCAGCAGTTGCCGGGCGCTGAGGGGGACCTGGATGAGGGCCCCCCCCTTGATACGCCCACTATTCTGGCCCAAATGTTTGAGGTTTTGGATTTGGATCCTCCGGAAGTTACTCCTCGACCTAAGGGTCAGCTTTTTGGGGGGTCCAAGCAGCGCTTGGAGTTTCCCAGTCAACAGCATTTCGAGGACGTTGTCCTTAAGCAGTGGGAGCAGCCTACGCGTCTCGTCGGGGTTCCGCCTAGTTGGGACAAGAAGTATCCTTTTCCAGTGGATTTGTTGAAGCGTTGGTCTGTTTCTCCCGAGGTGGATGCTCCTGTTTTGGGGCTGTCTAATACGGCGGCTGTTCATCTTCCTGACACTACTTCTCTCAAGGACGGCGAGGATCGCCGGATTGATCAGCTGGCCCGCCATGGTTTTGTTTGTGCAGGTTCAGTTTTGCGGCCTGTTTGTGCTTCTGCCTTTTTGTCATTGGCGGTTAGGTCCATTGTCAGGGACTTATGTGTGGATCTTGATCCTTCCGGTGAGGAGTTTCTTGCTCTTAAGCGTTGTAAATCTTTTTTGTCGTTTATTCTGGCCGCTCAGGAGGACGCAATGTTGATGTGTGGCAGGGCTACGGCTCTGTTGGTGGCTATTCGTCGCTCAGTGTGGCTGAGACAGTGGACAGCTGATTTTAATTCTAAACGATCGCTCACGGCTCTTCCCTTTCTGGGTTTGAGGCTGTTCGGTGAAAAGCTGGATTCTGTTGCCAAGGGGGGCAAGTTACCTCGGCGCAAAAGATTTCGTCGTTCCTTTCGGGGGACGGCTCCCTTTAATCCGTCCTTTCGGGGAGCCAGAGCCGGCAGGGGTGCAGGCTTCTCGGCCTCCAGGGGCGCCAGTTGGAATAGGGGTAGAAGCCGTGGCCGTCCCGTCCACGTTTGGGGCGCTAAGCCTAAGCCGGCGGCCAAGCCTGCTCAGCAATGAGGGGGCGCCCTCACCCGTACGGGTGGGGGGACGGTTGCGACTCTTCTCTCGGGTATGGGACCAGGAGGTCTCGGACAAGTGGATCCGGGAGGTGGTGTCGGCCGGTTACAAGCTGGAGTTCGAGTCCCGCCCTCCTCCAAGGTTTTTCAGGTCTCGGGTACCTTCGGATCCTTTGGCAGCGCAGGGGCTCCTGGCGGCGGTAAGGAATCTTCTGGAATTGGCAGTCATTTGCCCGGTCCCTGTTTCGGAGGTGGGTCGCGGGTATTATTCCAATCTCTTCACTGTGCCCAAAAAGGACGGGTCGTTCCGTCCGATCCTGGATTTGAAGTTTCTCAATCGGTTTATTCGTCCCCGGAAGTTTCGCATGGAAACTCTGCGGTCTGCGATCGTTTTGCTTCGGCAGGGGGACTTCATGACGTCCATAGACATCAAAGATGCTTACCTTCACATTCCGATCTTTCCGGCTCATCAGAAGTTTCTACGCTTTGTGGTGGAGGATCGGCATTTTCAGTTTGTAGCTCTTCCATTCGGCCTCACCTCGGCTCCGAGAGTGTTCACCAAGGTGTGGGCGGGAGTGATGGCCCTGCTCAGAGCTCAGGGGATTCGCATTGTGCCTTACCTGGACGATCTTCTCATCATGGCTCCTTCCTACAGTCAAGCGGAAGGGGACACCGGCACGGTGGTGTCTATGCTGGAGAGGTTCGGCTGGGTGATCAACTACCCCAAGTCCTCGCTGGTTCCGGCCAGGGTAGTGACCTTTCTGGGAATGTCCTTGGACTCTTACCAGCACAGAGTTTTTCTTCCTCAGGCCAAGGTTCTTTTGATTCAGGAATTGGCTCAGCTTCTTCTTTCCAATCCTCGCCCGTCCATCCGGCTGGGGATGAGACTGGTGGGGTTGATGGTGGCCTTGTTCGAGGCAGTTCCCTTCGCACAGTTTCACACGAGGACGCTTTAGCTTCATCTGTTGGCGTCTTGGGATCGGCGACCGCGGTCGTTGGATCGGTCCTTCCGGATGTCCCCCCGGGTTCGGCAGTCTCTTCTGTGGTGGTTGGTCTCGGACAATCTCCTGAAGGGCAGGTCTTTTCTGACCCCGCTTTGGGAAACTGTCACCACGGACGCCAGCTTGACGGGTTGGGGAGGTTTCTGGAAGGATCTTCAGTTCCGGGGGCGGTGGGGCCCTCAGGAAGCTCACTTGCCCATCAATGTTCTGGAGTTGAGGGCCATCAGGTTGGTCCTGTCTCGCTTGACGCAGCATTTACAGGGTCTGCCGGTTCAGGTTCGTTCGGACAATTGGACGGCAGTTGCTTACATCAATCACCAAGGAGGGACCCGCAGTCTGGGTGCCCACAGAGAGGTGTCTCTGATACTAGTTTGGGCGGAGACTCATGTCCCTTGCATTTCGGCAGTGTACATTCCAGGAGTGGAAAACACGGAGGCAGATTTTCTGAGCCGGTGTTCGTCCCGCAGGGGGGAATGGTCTCTCCATCCCCAGGTTTTTCGGTTGATTTGTCTGTGGTGGGGGGACGCCGGAGGTGGATCTGTTTGCCTCTCGTCACAATCACAAGCTTCCGACATTCGTGTCGCTGTCTCAGGATCCTCTGGCTCTGGCGGCGGATGCCATGGCCCTGAGCTGGAGGGATCTGGGGTTTCTTTATCTGTTTCCTCCGATCCCCATGCTAGGCAGGGTGCTGAGAAAGTTGGTTCTGGAAGGAGTTCCCGCCATTCTCGTGGCTCCAAGGTGGCCAAGGCGGGTGTGGTTCGCAGACATCGTTCGTCTGGCAGTGGATCAGTTCGATCTGCCTCTTCGGTCGGACCTTCTCACTCAGGGTCAACTGTGTTACCCCAGTTTACCAACGCTGGCTTTGACGGCTTGGCTGCTGAAACCTCCATCTTGAAGGAGGAGGGTCTTTCGGATTCGGTCATCCGGACTCTTATCAGTGCCAGGAAGAGGTCCTCTTCTTCCATCTATTATAGGGCTTGGAGATCGTATATTGATTGGTGTGAAGCTAGATCTTTGCCCTGCCGGGTCTTTTCTATTTCTAGGATTTTGGATTTTCTTCAGTCGGGGCTGGACTCTGGTCTTCAGCTGAGTACCTTGAAGGGGCAGGTTTCTGCTTTATCTATCTTTTTTCAGAGGTCATTTGCAAGCCATTCTTTGGTCAAGACTTTTTTCCAGGGAGTTTCGCATCTGCGGCCTCCTAGGAAGCCTTTGCTCCCTGTTTGGGATCTGAATCTGGTTCTTTCTGCTTTTCAGGCTCCTCCCTTTGAGCCTTTGCAGGATATTGCTCTGTCTACTCTGACTCAGAAGGTTGTCTTTCTGGTGGCCATCACTTCGGTTCGGCGTATTTCAGAATTGGCGGCCCTGTCGATTCAGGCCCCTTATTTTGAGAAACATCAGGACAAAGTGGTTTTTAGATTCAAGCCTGACTTTCTCCCTAAAGTGGTCTCTGCTTTTCATCTTAATCAGGACATTGTTCTTCCTTCTTTGTGTCCTAAACCGGACAGGCTTCTGTTGAACAAGTTTGTAAGGCTGCTACCTGGTCTTCGGTTCACACTTTTTCAAAGTTCTATAAGGTTGATGTGCGGGCCTCAGCGGATGCTGTTTTTGGCCGCAAGGTTCTGCAGGCTGCAGTGGTTTGAGTTTCTCTGCATTATTGCCTGGTTGGATACCCCCCCCCCCCATTTTGGACACTGCTGTTGGATGTCCCATGATTAATGAATCAATGTCTGAAGTGGGGTGTGTGACATACTTAGAATAATACCATTTTGTGATTACTCACCTGTAAAATGGGTATTATAAGTATGTCACACACCCCACTTCACCCGCCCTTTTTTGGTATCCTGGTTCTTTATATGGTGAAGTTGTTTTATTCACGGTTGAGTGTTATTTTTGTTTGGTCTCCTGGTACCTTGTCTTTATTGCTGTTTGAATACTGGGGAATTGTTAGGAGGTACCAGGTATGTATAGACCGTGAGGGGCTTGCTTTTTCTGGACTTCTCTGCAACGCAGCGCCACCTAGCGGTGAGTACCCATGATTAATGAATCAATATCTGAAGTGGGGTGTGTGACATACTTATAATACCCATTTTACAGGTGAGTAATCACAAAATGGTATTTTTTTTCGCCAATTGGACAGGACGCCTGTCAAACATAGATCAAAACCAGCATTATGATTTACAGTATGTTAATGGATCATCAGAGAAAATGGACATCGTCCACATGTAATTACCTAGATTTTGTCCCTTTTGTTAAGATTGTGCTTATTATTTAATTAAAAATTAGTGAAAGGAAGAGAAGAAGAGGAAAAAAGAAAAAAGGGGAGGTGGGAATGGAGTGAGGAGGGAGAAGGGGGTATGGCAAAGATAATTCTGGTCAGACTGGGGCCCAGGGTTCAGATCCAACTAAGAACTCTGGGGTCTATAGCAGGACAGGAATATTCAATTCGTGGATCCATTTTGGGGTCCATGTTCAGGCACATGCTAACCCCCCCCCCTTGCCTCTTGTGGTTACAATGTCAAAGCAGCCAGGTCAAAGCATCTTAAAATCTTTGATTTTGCAGGCTTTGCTTCTGTTTCTAATTGTGCTTGAGCATGGGATTGGCAAATTGTGATGCAGATTTAAGAGTCTAGAGCATGTTTTGCTGTGTCCGGAGATAGCCGAGGGACCACTGTGGCTTGCCACGCACCATTTTGCAATGTCTATATAATTTAAAGGGTAAGCTGTCTTTCCCAGTAGAAAGAGAATTTCCGTGTGAGTGTACTAAAATCTCCTTTTAGTTGGTATGCAGCTGTGTGATAGTGTTTGTGAATTACTGGGTGTTAAAAATAATTGTTCCCACATTTGTTTTTAGCTGAAACTATATTTCTGAATAAGGACTTGGCGGACAGAGAAGATATAGATGATTCTACCGTACAGCTTTACTGGTTTGAAGCTTCATTTAAAGCTTTAAAACTACACAAGAAGAACACAGAAGTTCAGGTTAGTAATTGATACCTTGTTCTTGTAAAAAGAGAGTGCAAACAATCGCTAGCACTGTAAATGGAACTCACCTACAGTATCATAAACACAAGGTGTAACATGGATACATGCAAAAACACTGCTACAAGTCTGGTTAGGGAGAGACCCATGTTAGGCGGTGTCTGGGGATTTAAGAGATCAAAATACCCTCCTATTTAAATCAGAACAACTCCCATTTTGTGTGTGTTGTCAGTTTAAAAGCAGAGAGTTAGAAACAGTCTATGTAATGCTGAATCAGTAAAATTAGCTTCTGGATGATGAAATACCTCCCAAACCTAGAACAACCAGCAAGGCTGTAGACAAGAACAGAGAAAAAGTTTTGTCTCAAGGAATCCTTTAGCCCTTTAACTGCCAGCCTACCTGGAGAAGTTGTAACAGGAAGGAAAAATGGGGACTTGCACTATACCCTATTTAATCTATAGGTGTGCCACTCCCAAAGCTGCAAAAGAGCTGACACCAGGAACAAAAAAAAAGCATGTAAGGAGGCACTCGCAACTCATAAATCAATCAAAAATACTTTTTTATTAATAACATATTTATAATCACTATATACAATACACTCAACATATTAAAATCGCACACATAAATCGAACAATAACACACAGGACAAACCAACATAAAGGTGTGTAGGCGATGGGTAGAGTCTCACCACATTAATTGATATCAAATGCCTAGATATATGTGCTAAATCATTCAATAAAGTGTTCCAACAGTGCAAGTAAACATGTCCATATCCTGCCTATGATCTCGATCTCTATAAAATCTATATATTCTTAGTATACAGTATGTCCTGCTCCATATAGATTACTTTCACTTGGGTCATCCTCCGCCAGATGGCGCTGCACTGCAAAGACATGTAAAACAGGCTCCTCCCGGCCCCTCAAATACCCGGGGGCCTCCCACAAATCCCCAGATTTCTCTGCAGTGCTTACTGCGAAGACATGAAATTATCACTCTCTGGCAGGTGAGCCGGGCTATTAGCCTGCGGCCCTGTTGGGACTATTTCCACCCGTTCCTCTTGTGATGTGCCTCCCAGCCTAGGCTGGTCGGGTGAAGGTAGGCGGCACCGTGGGTGCTTACGGAGCGCTGCTCCACCGCAATCCCCCACCAAAGGGTAGGCGGATGGTGAGCCTTTTTGGGATGCCTCTCCCGCATTATTGCCCCATGCCCCGTGTAGCGGTGGGTCCTGTACAGAGGGCCCCCATCCTCCCTCATTCTCCCTGTAGCCTTCGGGGGGGAAAGAAGGGGGGCGGGGAGGTGGGTGAGTGTGTGTCGTGATTTGTGTATACGCCGTTTCGTCTGTTTTTGACTAGTATATGTGGTGTCAGCCGCCACGCTGACTTGTCTTTTTTACTATTGCAAATGCCGCCGCCGCGCAAGGCTTTACATCAGACGCTTCTGCGTTCTTATTGGCTGCTTGTCTGTGGGCTTCGCGCTCTTCGGGGGGGGGGCGGGGCCTGGCTTGGCGCGCTCTGCGTCACGGCTCGCTCTGGCCCGCCCTTCGAGGTACTCTCGGCGCCATTTTGTCAGGGCGCGCGTGTGACGGTTATACTTACCGCGGTCCGTAAGTGCCCTCGCGGGCGGCTTTATACTAATTTTTTAGTATGTATGGCTCTGACACCCCTTTTTCTCATTGTGTCTTTCAGACGGGTGAATCCATTGGCTTCTCCCGGCCCGGTGTAATTGATAGTTGGGCCTAGTGTGATTATTCCCACTTCCCTAGCGGGTCATTGGGGCATCCAGGGTTGCTTTATAGCGTCAATCCCTACTGGCATATTGTGCCTAATAATCACCATATGGAGGCATCTCAGGATAATGTGACCGGGGTTCCTTCGGGACAAGCCCAGCTGTGTGTAGCTTGTGGGGTCTCACCTATTAGCAGTGACAATACACGGGTCTGTGTTCCTTGCACACAGCAGGTGCTAACATTGCAATCCACCCCTCCTGTGGCTGGGCCTGCACCTCGTCTCACTTCACCTACTCCCCCAAGCTTGAGTCTTACCCCCATTGAATTGCATACAAGCGGGGATTCTCAACCTGATGTGTCTGCTAGACTGGCCAGTGTTGAAAAATTGATTGCTAATACTTTAGCGCGTAAGGCCACTGCTAAAAAGCGTCACTTAACACCTGATGCCATTCTTTTTTCTATGGAGTCTGATGAGTTTTTGCATCTATGTGGCTATACCCCCTCGGACGAAGGGGAGCTGTTCTCTGATTCAGGGTCATCTGTAGAGAGACCCAGGGGTCATGACGATTCTGGCTCTGACTCCTGGGCCCCGGATGATACTGACAGACTGCTGGTTCAGATTTTTGAGGATCTGTCCATCTCTCCCCCTGTTGCGGCCCCTAGGCAAAGGGGTGAGCTTCATACTGCTAAGGCTCGTTTGGAATTTCCTGAGCAAACTCATTTCAATAATCTCATGCTTAAGGGGTGGGAACGTCCTGGTAGATTTCCCGGTATACCTAAGAGTTGGGACAGAAAGTATCCCTTTCCTGCTGCTATGGTCAAGTGCTGGTCATCCCCTCCCGAGGTGGATGCTCCTATTCTAGGGCTGTCTAACTCCTCTGTTATGCACTACCCTGACTCTACTACTCTGCGGGATGCCGAGGACCGGCGCATTGACCAATTGGCGCTCCATGTCTTTGCATTTGTGGGGACGGCGTTGCGCCCGGTTTGGGCCTCTGCCATTACATCTGTGGCGCTCAGGTCCCTGATCAGAAGTGTACTTGACGGTGCTCCTGATGATTTGCTACCTGATGTGTTTAATGCACTGTCTAACTGTGATGTGTTTGTAAACTTTATCCTATCTGCCTTGGATGATGCCATTAGGATGTGTGCGAGAACTTCTGCCTTGGTGGTAGCTATACGCCGCGCGGTTTGGCTGCGCCAGTGGGCTGCTGACAATGCTGCAAAGAAGGCCCTCACTGGGCTTCCATTTAAGGGGCTACGCCTGTTTGGGGACCGCCTAGACCTTTTTGCTAAAGGAGGTAAGTTACCTCAGCGCAGGCGGCAGTCTCGGCCCTTTCGGGGCCAGGGCTCCCTTTCACTCCCCTACCGTGGTGCTAAACAAGGAAAAGGGGTGTCCTTCACGGGGGCTCGTGCAGATTCCTGGCATAGGAGCAGAGGACGACGTCCTGGCTGCTCCTAGGGGCCTAAGCCCAAATCCTCTCCCAGGCCCCCTCATGCATGACGGGGTGCCCTCGCCCGTCAGGGTGGGGGGACGCTACAGCAATTTGCTCACGTCTGGAGGCATCACGTCTCAGACCGGTGGATTCAGGAGGTAGTGTCCTCCGGTTACAAGATAGAGTTTGCTGTGCCGCCTCCCCCAAGATTCATCAGGTCCCGGATCCCCCAGGACCCTGTTTCAGCTCAGGTGTTGGTGCAGGCCGTGCACAGCCTTCTGGGTCTGGAGGTCATTTGCAGGGTCCCCTTAAGAGAAAGAGGCAAGGGGTTTTACTCCAACCTCTTCACAGTTCCCAAAAAAGATGGGTCAGTCAGGCCCATTCTGGATTTAAAGATCCTCAACAAATTTGTCAAGAACAGGCGTTTTCTCATGGAAACTCTGCGCTCGGCCATCGGCTCCCTGCGCCCAGGTTACTTCATGACGTCTGTGGACATCAAAGTCGCTTACCTTCACATCCCTGTGTTTTCAGGGCACCAAAGGTTCCTCAGATTTGCGTTGGAAGATCAACATTACCAATTTGTGGCCTTGCCATTTGGCCTCACTTCAGCTCCCAGGGTGTTCACCAAGGTGCTGGCGGGGGTGATGTCTGATCAGGTCAAGGGGCATCCGTGTGCTGCCCTACCTGGACGACATACTCATCACCTCTCGGTCTCTACAGCAGGCAGAGTGGGACACTCAGCTGGTGGTGTCCACCCTGGAGTCCTTCGGCTGGGTGATCAATCACCCCAATTCTTCTCTGTCCCCTTCCTCGGTGACCCTGTTCCTGGGAATGATTCTGGATACGGTTCAGTCAAGGATATTCCTTTCTCAACAGAAGGTGGAAGCTCTAACAGCGCAGGTGAGGTTCCTGCTGTCGTGTCTCCATCCCTCCCTCAGGCAGGGAATGCAGTTGGTGGGCCTGATGGTGGCGTGCTTCGAGGCGGTGCCTTTTGCTCAGTTCCATTTGAGGCCTCTACAACTTCACCTTCTGTCAGTTTGGGACAAGGACCCAATGTCCTTGGACGGGGTCTGTGTGCTCCCCCCCTTAGTCAGGCGGTACCTTTCGTGGTGGCTGGACTCCAGGAACTTGCTGGGGGGCAGGTCCTTTCTGGCCCCCTCCTGGGAAACAGTCACCACTGATGCCAGTCTATCAGGATGGGGGGGATTCTGGAAGTCCTTGCGGTTCCAGGGGAGGTGGGGCCCTCAGGAGGCCCACTTACCTATCAACATTTTGGAACTACCGGCGATCAGATTGGTACTGGATCAGTTAACCAACCACCTGCGGGGTCTGTCTGTGCAGGTGCGCTCAGACAACAGGACGGCGGTTGCCTACATCAACCATCAGGGAGGGACCCGGAGCAGGAGGGCCCTCCAGGAGGTGTCGCGGATTCTGGGGCGGAGGCCAATGTTCAATGCATTTCGGCTGTGTACATCCCGGGGGCAGAGAATCTACTGGCAGACTCTCTGAGCAGGGGGACCTCTCATCAGGGAGAGTGGTCCCTCTGTAACAGGGTATTCCAGTCCCTGTGTCACCATTGGGGTCTACCAGATGTGGATCTGTTTGCGTCCCGTCACAATCACAAGCTCCCAGCCTTTGTCTCCCTGTCTCAGGATCCTCTGGCCTTGACCACGGATGCTCTGTCCATGTCATGGCAGGAATTTCGGCTCCTGTATGTCTTTCCTCCATTCCCGCCGCTGGGCAGGATCCTGCGCAAGATTGCTCTGGAAGGGGTGCCGGCGATTCTGGTGGCCAAGAAGAGTGTGGTTCGCAGACGTGGTGCAGATGGCAGTAGACCAGTATGTTCTGCCAGGAGTGCCAGATCTGCTCACTCAGGGCCCTTTACGCCATCCCAATTTACAAACTCTGGCTTTGACGGTCTGGCTGCTGAAACCTCCATATTGATGGAGAAAGGCTTGTCCGTCCTCGGTGGTTGATACCATGGTGAAGGCTAGGAAGAAGACTTCTTCTTTCATTTATTACAGGGTATGGCGTACCTACATTGACTGGTGTGAGTCTAGGTCTCTTCCCTGTAGGGTGTTTACAGTCCCCAGGGTTTTGGAGTTCTTACAGCATGGGTTGGAGTCGGGACTCCAACTCAGTACTCTGAAGGGTCAGGTTTCTGCCCTGTCTGTTTTCTTTCAGAAGTCTTTTGCTCAGCATTCTTTGGTTAAGACCTTCTTCCATGTGCGTCCGCCACGTAAACCTATGATCCCTGTTTGGAATTTGAACTTGGTTTTGTCTGCCTTGCAGGGTGCTCCCTTTGAACCTATACAGGATGCTGCTCTGGCTGTGCTTACCCTCAAGGTTGTCTTTCTGGTGGCCATTACTTCGGTCAGGCATGTGTCTGAGTTGGCGGCTCTGTCTATTCAGCCCCCATACTATGAGAGACACCAGGACAAGGTGGTGTTCCGCTTTAAGCCAGACTTTCTGCCTAAGGTGGTGTCTGCTTTTCATTTGAATCAAGATATTGTTGCTCTTTTTGTGATCCTTTCTGGGCCCAGGAAGGGTTCGGCTTCTGCCAAGTCTACTATTAGCAAATGGATTCATCAGGCTGTGATTCAGGCCTATTCTGCTAAGGGGAAGACTTCCCCTTTCCGCCTTACTGCTCATTCTACTCGTGCTATTGGGCTTTCCAGCACCAGGCTTCTGTTGAACAAGTTTGCAAGGCCGCTACTTGGTCTTCTGTTCATCCCTTTTCAAAGTTTTACAAGGTTGATGTTAGGGCCTCAGCTGATGCTGTTTTTGGCCGCAAGGTTTTGCAGGCGGCAGTGGTTTAAGCTGTCTGCTGTTACCTTTTTTGTTGGGGATCCCACCCTTCTTTATGGACACTGCTATTGGATGTCCCAAGTGTAAGTTATCTATCTGGAGCAGGACGTACTGTATACTAAGAATAATACAATTCTGTGAATTACTCACCTGTAGAATTGGTATTATAAGTATACAGTACTTCCTGCTCCACCCCACCCTTGGTTTTGCATTGTTCTGGATCCCCTGTATGGTGATTGTTATTATTGTTATAGTTAACAGTTTGGGTGGTTAAATTCTCCTGGCTTCTCGTTCACTGCTTTTCAATGCTGGGGGTTTTTGGGAGGTCCCCGGGTATTTGAGGGGCCGGGAGGAGCATGCTTTCATGCCCTGGAAGATGGAGTTGAAGAAGCCTTGCGTACCTGCATGCCAAGTATTGATAGGTGCCCTCCTGTGACGTGCAGGGGCCTGAATGGGCGGCGGGAGAGTGGCACTGCCAGTGAGCTGGCCTCCCTTGATGGAGACAAACCTATTTTAAGTTAAAATACAGATTTTTAAATATGACTAAGAGCAGACCTGGCCATTGTAAGGCCTGGGGGCTGTATACGGCCCTTTGATTGGCTCTGACTGGCCCGGGCTGAGATGACTGGCGGAGTCCCTACGCTCTTGATTCGGCGTCCCTCCCCTTGAGCTGCCTGCGAGGCGCCCACCCATCCCTCTTCACAGCGGGTCGGTGCCTCCCACACTGTACACAGGCGATCACTTAAGCAGCAGCCAATTGGCGCCCGGCTCATCGGGTCAGGCTCATGAGTGAGGAAGGGTGAACATGCCAGACCCGATGAGCCGGGCGGCCAATTGGCTGCTGCTTAAGTGATCGCCTGTGTACAGCCTGCGAAGAGGGACGGGCGGGGGTCCGACAGTGAAGAAAAGCCCAACCAGGGGAGGAGAAGGAGGTAGGCTCCGGCGCCATCTTGCCTGGGTGGAGGGGCGGGACTCATAAGTGCCCTGACTGGAAGCCATCCTCGGGCTGCTGTAAAGCTTAAGGGGAAGGAGAGTAAGGGAAGTGGGGCTGCTCTGCCCAGTGTGGTGGAAGAGTGAGCTACTGACATCTGTGGGGCAATATCCCCCCCTTTCTGTGGATCCTACCAACCGTATCAACCTGCCCTCCAGTTGTCAGCTAAGTGCACATAATCCTTGTCACAAGAGGACTTTAGCCCTCAAAATGTCCGCTAAAAAAGAGAAAGTTAGATGCTGAATGCAGGGTTTTCCAAAAGAATTTACTGCTTTTTATAAAGAAATACAATTATATTATGCAGAATTGAGTTCAGCCTTTTGGCCCGGCTCTCCACAATATTTTTAGTTTCTCATGTGACCCCCATGGAAAAAATAATTGTTCACCCCTGACTAAGAGGGTCTGAGCCCTTGAAACTCATTATTTATTAATATTATTATTGTGATTTTACTGGTGATGGACTTATATTAAGTGTATAGAAAATAACTTGTAAAGGATCCCTTGAGCCTTTTTTTTATTAGGAAGCTGCATGCTGGGCTTTGAACAATTTATTTATGTACCATCCGGAGCTTCATGAAACAATTGGAGATCAGCAACACCAGTAAGCACCATTTATCAAATAATAAAATGTTCTAAAAACATGTTATATAAACAATCCATGGTTGGTTAATGATCTGTATATGTGTTTTTATATTAGGTACCCTTTACATAGAGAAGTTATGTTGTCAATGCTGATGCATTCCTCTTCCAAGGAGGTATTCCAGGCTTCCTCCACAGCCTTGGCCACTCTTTGTGAAAATAATGGTAATTTGTATTTATATTGTAAACAGAATTAATATGGCAAGAGAATACACAACTTTTGAACAAAGAAACGCCATACAGAGAAGTAGAGTAGATATATGTATATTTCTTAATCATCCCATAGAAGCCATAGCGGACCAGTCGGATACATTCATGCTATACGCATGTCCGCTAGGTGTTGGGTTGACACCCAAGTGACACTGAAGCCTTTCAGTGTCACTTGGGTGTCATCCTCACATGTATGTACAGTAAGCTGCAGGGTAGCTAGTTTTCTAAAGATCACTCTGAATTGAATGCTTTGCCTCTCTTAATTTTTAGAACGATCTATCACAAGAGAGAAAAAATCTGCAACTACCAGCACACAAGTATTTAAAGGGTTTTCTATACCTAAATCCAATAAGCTATACCTACAACTAGAGCCCTATAGTAGTTACACAGCGGGTGATATTTAGACGGCAGAAAATATGTATATATCTAGTTACAAATCTACAATGGCTCACCGACTAAGTACAGCTGCCTGATAAACCTGAAGGCTGTAAACCAGGAACTGAGCGTCGATCTGAAATCTGAGGATGGAGATGACCTGTAACCACAGTGAAAGACAGAATCTTAGGAATTAGCTCTGGTCTGGAGACCAAGGGACTGCAATAAATAGGTGATCTGGCTAGAACTAGACTGGACAGGATTGGTGACTGGATGCAAGAAGACAGGGTAGCAAGACAGTACTGGACATCACTGGAGACTGGATGCAGGAACACCAGGATGACAGGGTAGCAGGGCAGAACAGGACTGGAGACTGAATTCAAGCAGAACAGGGATTAAGGTAATACTTTAGTCAAAAAATAAAAAAAAACACTATCACCTTTTATCCAGCGCAGGCTATTGCTGCTGGTCCAGTCTGCAGACACTCACAGGATTGCCCGATGCCAGTGCTGCTCCAGACGCCGTTCTCTCCTCCTAAGCCGCATTGACGCTCAACACCGCTCTGTTGTTGTAGACGAGGGCGGAACGCACCATGGTCACAGGAACTACGACACGCCCCCTCCATTGCAGTGATTGCATATCACCAGAAAATGTTGCAGGTGCTAAAGTTTGACAATCTCCACATCTGCTGGGATCCATACAATCTGTCTATGAGGAGCAGCGGTGCCACTTCTGGGCAGTACTACTAAATGAAGTCTTCTCCACTGTCAACCATGGCGTTTTGTTTACTTCATGAGGGTGTGTTTTGGTCCTCTTTAACAGCTCAGGAGACAAACAAAAAGCCAGTGTTTCTGCTGCAATAAAGAGGCAAATCCTTTAGGAAGGCCACTTCTACCACTGAGGTCCAGATGGACAAGAAACGCTGGATTTTTCTTTGTCTCCTGAGCTGTTAGGTATATCGCTTTCTACACTGGTTAAATGAATGAGCTACTTTCTGTGCGAGTGCGGCTGTCCTCTTCTGGTATACTTGTAATACTATGAATACAAAGTTGTCTCTCTGATGCCTGCACAATGATGCCACCTAGTGGCGGAAATGGTTCTTGTAGTTACCTTTTTATAAGTTTTTTATTCTTAGTATACAGTACGTCCTGCTCCAGATATAGTACTTACACTTGGGTTATCCTCCCCCAGATGGTGCTGCACTGCAGAGACATGCAAAACAGGCTCCTCCCGGCCCTTCAAATACCCGGGGACCTCCCACAAATCCCCAGATTTCTCTGCAGTGCTGACTGCAAAGACATGAAGTGATACTAGACTGGTGGTGTCCATTGGGAGTCATTTGGATGGGTGATCAATCACCCCAAGTCCTCATTGTCCCCTTAATTGGTAACTCCATTCCTAGGACTGAATCTGGATACGGTTCAGGTGGGAATCTTTCTTCCTCAGCAATAAAGTGGACAATCTGGTTGCATGGGCTCAGTCCCTCATAGCTGTCCCCATCCCTTCACCAGGCAGGGATGCTGCTGGTTGGCCCTTTGGTGGCTTGCTCAGAAAAGGTCCCTTATGCTCAGTCCCCCTTGGGCCCTTCTGCAACTTCTATTGTTAGTACAGGACAGGGATCCAGTGTCCCTGGAACAGGATCTGTGTGCCTTCCCCCTGGTAAGGAGGTCCCTCTTGGAGTGGATGAACTCAAGGAACCTGTTCCCTCTTGCCCCTTCCTGGAGACGGTCACCATGGATGCCAATCTATCAGGTTGAAGGGGGGGCGTTTTCTTATCAAACTTCCTGTGGTTTCGAGGGAGGTGGGGCCCTTAGGAGGTCCATACACCTATCAATATTTGAAACAGTTGGTTCTATCTCACTTGACTACTCCTCTTCAGGGCCTGCCTGTTCGGGGGCGCTCGGTCTGTCTGATGACAGTGGCCTACATTAATCTTCTGGCAGGGACCTGGAGCAGGAGGGTTCTCCAGGAAGTGTCTCTGATCCTGATCTGGGAGGAGGACAATGTTTCCTGCATATCAGTGGTATTCGCTCCGGTGGGGGTCCCTCTGCGACAGGATCCCTGTGTCACGATTGGGTCCAACCAGTTGTGGATCTGTTTGTGTCCCGTCACTATCACAAGCTCTCGGTCCTTGTTTCCCTGTCCCAGGATCTTCTGGCCGTGGTTATGATGCCTTAGTAACGTCATGGCAGGACATTCTATATGTCTGTTCTCCATTCCCCCTGCTAGGCAGGGTTCTGCGTAAGATTGCTCTGGAAGGGGGGACCAGTGATTCTGGTGGCCCCCGGGTGGCCTAGTAGAAGTGTGGTTCGCAGACCTGGTACTGAGGGCAGTAGATCTGTACGTTCTGCCAGGAGTGCCAGCTCTGCTCACTCAGGGCCCCTTTACGTCACCCCAATCTACAGTCTCTGGCCCAGATGGCCTGACTGCTGAAACATCCATCTTGTTGGAGACAGGCTTATCTGTCTCGGTGATTGAGACTATGGGAAGACTAGGAGCAAGCTTCTTCTTCCATCTATTATAGGGTATGGCGTACCCTTATTGATTGGTGTTTTATTGATTGGAGTTTAGGTCTCTTCCCTGTTGGGCGTTCTCTGTTCCCAGGGTTCTAGAGTTTTTACAGCATGGGTTGGAGTTGGTTCTCCAACTCAGTACTCTGAAGAGTCAGGTTCTGCCCTGTCCGCCTTCCTTTAGAAGTCTTTTGCTGTCAGAGAACCAGGACTGTTCCCTCTGTAGTCCAGCAGAGGGCGCCTGTTCGCTTATGTCAGAGAACCAGGTGTCAGAGAACCAGGACTGTTCCTCCTGTTGACCAGCAGAGGCCGCCTGTGAGTCCTCTTTACTGAGCATGTGCAGGGGCCTATAAAAACAGTCTAGGCCTGTCCTCAATTGCCAGTTGGTTTTTTCCTGCATGCTCCTGAGTTCCTGTGATTCCTTCCTGTGTACCGACCCGGCTTGCTTCTGACTACGATCCTGCTTTACTGACGACTTCGGCTTTGTTTTGGGACCACTATCCTGATCTGCCTGCCCACGACCTCTGCTTGTTTCTCGACTTTGATCCAGATCTGCCAGCCCACGACTTCAGCCTGCCTCACACTCCCAGATCAGCTCTGGTCTGTCTCCTACCCGGAATTCTGCAAAACCCACTCCTAGGTTGCCTGACCTGGGGCCTTCCTGCAGCCCAGCCTATCCTCACCATCAGAGGCTCTAGTGAATACCAGGTTGGTCCTTAGACTCCAGGCTTCCCGGTCGAGAGGTGAGCTGAATAGCAGTCTCCGCAATCAGGGTTCACACCCGGTGTTCTGACATTTGCTCAGTTTTCCTGGGTTAAGACTTTCTTTCAGGGGGTTGCTCATGTGCGTCCCCCACGTAATCCTATGGTCCCTGCTGGGTTTTGAATTTGATTTTGTCTGCCTTGCGGGGTGTTTCCTTTGGACCTATTCAGGATGCTGTCTGGCTGTTCTTATCCTCAAGGTTGTCCTTCTGGTGGCTGTTACTTCGGTCAGACCTGGGTCTGAGCTGGCAGCTCTGTCTATCTAGCCCCCATTCTTTGAGATACACCAGTATAAGGTGGTGTTCCACTTTAAGCCGGACTTTCTGCCTAAGGTGGTGTCTTATGTTCATTGATTCAAGATATGGTTCTTCCTTCTGTGCCTTATTCCTAGCAACTCTGAGGAAAGGGTTCTGCATTCCTTGAACAGGTGTTTTTCTTGGGTAGTCACTGTGTCCTTTAGGAGAACTGATGCTCCTTTGGGCCTATGGCCACTCCATCCTGAATGTGCCCAATCTCATCTGATCTTGGGGGTTAGGCGGCTTTGGGCCTGGTCATTACTTGGATGGGATGTTTCCTTCTGGTCCAGGAAAGGTTATTTTTTGGCTTCTGCCAAGACTGCTGTTCGAGTTTGGCTTTGTCAGGCTTTTACTCAGGCCTATTCCTCTAAGGGGAAGAATTTTCCCTTTCGCTTTACTTCTTATTCTACTTGTGCTTTTGGTGCCTCTTGGGCTTTTCAGCACCAGGCTTCTGTTGAACAAGTTTGCTAGGCCACTACTTGGTCTTCTGTTCATACCTTTTCAAAGTTTTACAAGGTTGATGTTAGGGCCTCAGCTCATGCTGTCTTGGCCGCAAGGTTTTGCAGGTGGCAGTGGTTTAAACTGTCTGCTGTTGCCTTTTTTGTTGGGGATCCCACCCTGCTTTATGGACACTGCTATTGGATGTCCCAAGTGTAAGTTATCTATCTGGAGCAGGACGTACTATATACTAAGAATAATACAATTCTGTGAAATACTCACCTGTAGAATTGATATTATTTCTATACAGTACGTCCTGCTCCACCCCACCCTGGTTTTTGCATTATTCTGGATCCCCTGTATGGTGATTGTTATCATTGTTATAGTTACCAGTTTTTTGGTGGTTAAAATCTCCCGGCTTCTTGTTCATTGCTTTTCAATGCTGGGGAGGTCCCCAGGTATTTGAGGGGCCGGGAGGAGCCTGTTTTGCATGTCTCTGCAGTGCAGCGCCATCTGGCGGAGGATAACCCAAGTGTAAGTACTATATCTGGAGCAGGACGTACTGTATACTAATAATATCAATTCTACAGGTGAGTATTTCACAGAATTGTATTTTTCTCAAAACATCTGTGCAGCATACATATAAGGCCTCTTGATAGGGAACACCTGACCACCAGATTAGCATAAAAATGAACTCCTCCTTCCAGTCCCCAGTTGTTTTTGTGTTCCTCCGTGAGGTAGGAGCTCCTGAATCAGGTAGGTTTAGGTAAGTAACCGGCGCTGTGGGCTTTGACAGGCAAGTCCATTTCCTGTCCTGGAGGCATAATCTGGCCAGGGGCCAGGGATACCCCTAGGAGCTCGGCCAGTGTTCTGTTCTTTGATACTGGTACCAGGGGACAAAGGAGGGTAAGCATGATTTTCCCTCTTACTGAGGATGAATGTTAAGAAGTCAGGGTGGCCAGTCCCATTTTTTATTTTTTGCCCCCCCTCCTTTTATCCCTTGCATCGGACATTCCGCCTCCCCCCCCCCTTTTTAAGGTTAGATGAAAGGGGGTGCAAGGACATTATTTTTATTTTTTTTTTTACTTTAAGAGGAGGGGAGGCTGAGACGCTTGGCGTCATGTGGGTGCTTACCTCCCCTCCTGCCCCGCACTTACCACTCCTCTTATCATTCGGCCGCTGCTTCGACTGCAGCCAATGTGATCTCTTCCACTCCACCACAGCCACCTCTGCTGCCCTCGCCGCCATCACAGCCGCCACTAATCGATCAGGATGCGGTTTTCTTTCTACTCTCTCTTGGAAGGTTTGGGAGTCTTCCCGAAAACTCTTACCCCATCTACATGCACAACACTGTAGCACTATCAAATCTTTTTTTTTCTCTGTCAGTCATTTCTCACTGTGGTCCACTTTAAACTGCCTGCGTTGATACCCTTTATGGCCAGTGCAGGGAGTCTCGGCACCTTATGGCGGGCTCTTTTTTTTTTCCTGTCCCTGGCGGATGGAAACTTGACAGTTCTTTAGGTGGGGGTACAGGTAAAGCTCCAGTCTGGTTGCAAGACCTTAGGTACCACCAGTGTTACATTTACTGGTTAAGAACCACTTATTCTAAGTATGTCACACACCCCGCTTCATTACACTTGGGTTATCCTGACCTGTAGAGGGCGATCTTGCAGAGATGTCATGAAAAAAAGGGAACCCCTCCCGGTCCATAAATACCTGGTACCTTCCACTCATTCCCCAGTCTTTCATCTCTGCAGACGGCGAGCTAGTCAGAAGATGGATGTCTCCTCCTTGCAGGTAGCCGGGGTAACTCCTGGCCCCCCTCTTTCGGTCTATTTCTGCCTGGACCTACTGTATCCCCCTTTTCAGTTAAGAGCCTCCCAGCCTAGGCTACGGGTCCCGGCAAAGGTAGACGGCACCTTAAGGTGCCTCAGGAGCTATGCTCCACCGTGAGACCCCATACTAAGGGGTAGGCGGTATTCCGGGTTGGTGATCCTGGTTGGGATGCCCTGTCCTTGCCCTTACACCTTTGGGGTGTCCCCCTTCCCCGGTCACCCTTCGTTCCCTACTGCTAGGGGGGGGGGCGTGCTTATTCCCCTTTTTCAGTTTAGTCCCTTTTTATGCTTGGGTGCAGCTTGTGTGCGTGTGTTTATGCTGCCATGGCTGGGCCGGCGGTTCGCGGCACCGCCGGCCGTTACTGTTAGTCTTCGGGGGAGCTTCTTCCCCCTCCGGCGTGGTTTCGGGGGGCGGGGCGGGGCCGGGCGCGATCCTGCGGCCCACCCCCTCCCTCTCCCCGTGTTTCTGGTGACGCTGCAGAGCCCGGTCACTGTCCGGGAGCTGCCTGTTGTCGGCGGAGAGGGGCGGGGCCGGGCACAGCGCGCGATCCGCGCCAGCCCGCCCTTCTTCATCCTTGCCAGCCAAGTCCCTCCGCCTCGTGCAGGAGGCCATTCAGTAAGCACCCAGTGGGCTCCAGTCTTTCAAATGCTCCTGCGTTGTGGCTCAGGTGCAGCTGCTTGTCAGCGCGAGTTTGATATATATATTTTCCTAATTGTATGTATGTGTGCCTTGGCCCTTCAGTATGTGCCCTGCGTTGTGTGACATATGTGTGACAGTCCCCCTTTTTCTATTCCAGGCGGACCACTGTTGGATCCTAAAGGGTCCCCCCGGTCCTAGGGTCCCTGGTTTAATTTAAGAACTCCCCATAAATCCTCCCACTCGGGACACAGAAGGGGCATCCCAGGTCGCTTATATTGCGTAATACCCTTGGGTATTGCGACTGCCGGTAAAATCACCATATGGAGGCTTCCCAGGATACCGGGCTCGGGCTCCCCTCGGGGCAACCCCGGCAGTTGGGGTGTGGGGCATCCCTTACAGGGGATGATGTTTTCCTTTGCATACCATGTGCGCAGCAGACTATTACGCGGCAGTCTGGATCCCATGCGTCTGGTTTTGTGCCGCCGATCCCTTCTCCTACCCCTCCCCGCCTGACCCGTACCCCATGTGATGTTGTCACGAGTGGGGAGTCGCAATCTGAGGTGTGTGCCAGATTGTCCAATCTTGAAAAATTATTTTCTAGCGCTGTGGTCAGAAAGGCCCCGGCTAAGAGAAAGCACTTGTCCCCAGCCACGCAGGCTTCTGATATTGAGGAGATTCACTGGACTGGTCTGATTACCCCCCGCTAGAGGAAGGGGAGTTTTTTGAGGAGTCGGATGGTTCTGACGATCAGCAGTTTGTTGGCGCTGATGCCGAGTGGGGTCAGGGGGATTCTTTGGATACCCCTACGGTCCTGGCTCATATGTTTGAGGTTCTGGCAATCTCTCCTCCTGAAGTGACTCTTCCGCAGAAGGGGGAGTTCTTTGAGGAGGCTAAGCCGCGCTTAAAATTCCCATATCAAAGGCATTTCGACTGCATTATTCTTAAGGAATGGGAGAGGCGTACTCGGCTTCCGGGTGTCCCTCCGGGTTGGGATAAGAAATATCCCTTTCTGGTGGATGCGGTGAAGCGCTGGTCGTCCCCTCCCGAGGTGGACGCCCCTGTTTTGGGGTTGTCTAGCACCTCTGTCTTGCATTCTCCTAACTGTTCTACTCTCAAGGACGGTGAGGACAAACGTATTGACCAGATGGCTTGTCACGGTTTTGCCAGTGTCGGGTCGGCCTTGCGGCCTGTTTGTGCCTCAGCGCTTTTAATAGTGGCTTCTAGGTCGGTTGTCAGGGACCTGTTCTCTACCTCCAGGCTTGACCCGGCTAGTGATGAGTTCACCGCCTTTAAGCGGTGCGAATTGTTTTTGTCATTTGTGCTAGCTGCCCTGGATGACACCATGGTGATGTGTAGTAGAACTTCGGCCTTGCTGGTGGCTATTCGGCATTTGGTTTGGTTGCGCCAGTGGGCGGCTGATTTTGTGTCCAAAAAGTCTTATAGCTCTTCTGTTTCTGGGATTGCGGCTCTTGGATATTGGATTCGGTCACAAAAGGAGGTAGGTTACCTCAGCGAAAGAAGCAACGTCCTCCCTTTCAGGGGGGCGGCTTCCTTTACCCTTTCCTTACGTGGGGCCAGAGCTGGACGGGGATCGGCTGTCTTCCCCCTCCGGAGGTGATTCCTGGAACAGGGGAAGAGGACTTGCCCGTCCAGGTCACAGCTGGGGCTCCAAGCCCAAAGCCGCTGCTAAGCCGACTCTGCAATGAGGGGGCGCCCTCACCCTCGCGGGTGGGAGGACGGCTGCGACACTTCTCCCAGGTCTGGGACCAGGAGGTCTCGGACCGATGGATTCGGGAAGTGTTGTCTTCCGGTTACAAGCTGGAGTTCGAGATCCGGCCTCCTCCCAGATTCTTCAGGTCTTGCGTGCCCTTGGATCCTCTTGCCGCGCAGGGGCTCTGGGCGGCAGTAAAAGATCTCCTGGACATGGCTGTCATCTGCCCGGTGTCTCCCTCGGACCGGGGCCTGGGATACTATTCCAATCTGTTCACTGTGCCCAAGAAGGATAGCTCCGTTCGTCCCATCCTGGATCTGAAGTTTCTCAACAGGTTTACTCCTAGTATGTCACACACCCCGCTTCCAAGATAAATGACACTTGGGTAACCAGCCTGTAGAGGGCGATCTTGCAGAGATGACATGAGAAAAAGGAGCCCCTCCTGGTCCATAAATACCAGGGACCTCCCACTCGCTGGGCCGTTGTGGTCACTGTGAGTACCCTTTAGTTATACTAAAGGGAAATCTTTTTTTATTTACTGTCATTTCTTTCTTGCATATGCATAAGGCTCATTGTGTTTTCTCTATCTTCCAGGGGGAAACTCTCTTAATAGGGGTTTCTCCTGGTCCTTGTTTAAAATCCTCCCACCTAGGGACTATTAAGGGGCATCCTGGGTAGCTTCGGCTGTAAAAATCCCATATACTTGGCGACTAAATAAAAAATAGTATTTTAATAAACACCATATGGAGGCATCTCAGGATACTGGCTTTTCAGTACTTGCGGGACAGACTCGGCAGTGTTTGCGATGTCGGGCATCCCTTGTTGGGGATTAAGCTTTTTTTTTTGTGTATCTTGTGTTCAATTGGCTATAATGCAGCAGTCAGGGGCCCAAGCCTCAGGGTCAGTGGCTCCTACCTCTTCCCCCACACCGCCTTGTCTTGTCCATACCCCCAGTGATATTGTCATGGGTAGAGAGTCGCTTTCTGATGTATGTGCCTGATTGTCTCACATTGAAAAATAATTGTCTAGCTCTGTGGCCAAGAGGGCCTCAGCTAAAAGAAAACATTTAGCTCTGGCCATTGAGGCAAATGAGCTTGATTGTAGCATTGTTGTTCTCAGTTTGAAGAAGGAGAATTCTTTGAAGAATCTGATGTTTCGGATGTTCAGCAATTTGTGGGTATTGACGCTCAACAAGGTGAAGGGGAGGATTTTGACACCCCTAAAGCTCTTGCTCAATTATATGAGGTCTTGGCTATCTATTTTCCAGAAGCAGTCCCTCCTCAGAAAGGGGAGTTCTTTGGAGCCTCCAAGCCTTGTTTTGAATTTCCTAATCAGAAACATTTTGAAGATATCATTCTTAAGGAATGGGAAAAGCCTGCGCGGCTTCCTGGCATTCCTTTGGGCTGGGAAAAAAAAAAAATAATATATCCCTTTCCTGCAGACACTGTAAGCGTTGGTCATCCCCCCTGTGGTGGATTCACCTGTGCTCAGTTTGTTCAATTTCTCTGTTTTGCATTCTCCGGAATCTACTTCCCTTAAGGATGGGGAGGAGAAATGTATTGATCAAATGTATTGATCAAATGGCTTGCCATGCGTTTGCTAGCGTTGGCTTGGCCTTGCGGCCTGTGGGTGCCTCGGCACTTATGGCCGTCGCTATTAGGTCTGTTATTAGAGACCTATTGAATACCTCAGGGCTTGATCCAGCCTCTGATAAGTTTTCCGCTCTCAAGCGTTGTGATTTATTTGTGTCTTTTGTACTTTCTGCTTTAGATGACTCCATGGTCTTGTGTAGCAGAACTTTTGCCTTGCTTGTTGCGATTTGGCGGTCTATTTGGCTACGCCAGTGGGCGGCTGACAAGGTGGCAAAGAAGTCGCTTACAGCACTTCCCTTTGGGGGATTACGCCTCTTTGGTGAGAAGTTGGATTCTGTCATTAAAGGAGGCAAATTGCCTCAGCATAAGAAGCAACGTCGTTCCTTTCGGGGATCGGCTTCCTTTAACCCTTCCTTTCGTGGTTCCAGAACGGGCAGCGGATCGGCCCTTTTCAGCCCCAAGGGAGACTGCATGGAACAGAGGAAGAGGACGTGGCCGTCCAGGTCAGAGTTGGGGATCTAAGCCCAAGTCCACTTCCAAGCTTGCCCAGCAATGAGGAGGCGCCCTCACCCGTACGGGTGGGGGAAGGTCTGCAATTCTTTTTTCCAGGCTTGGGTCAAGAGGTATCAGACAGATGGTTTCTGGAAGTTGTGTCCTCCGGTTACAAGCTGGAATTCGAGGTTCGGCCTCCTCCCAGATTTTTCATGTCTTGGATGCCCGCAGATCCGGTGATCGCACAGGGGCTCCAGGCAGCTGTGGCGAACTTTTTAAACATGGATGTTATCCGCCAGTTTCCTCCAGCAGAAAGAGGTCTGGGATTTTACTCAAACCTATTTACGGTTCCTAAAAAAGGACGGCTCTGTTCGGCCTATTCTAGATCTGAGACGACTCAAATCAGTTTATTCGTTTCCGAAGGTTCCGCATGGAGTTGTTGTGTTCAACGATCTACGCTCTCTGCCAGGGGGACTTTATGACGTCCATAGCCATCAAGGATGCTTATCTGCACATTCCTATTTTTGCCGCTCACCAAAGGTTTCTCAGATTCACAGTAGAAGACGACCATTTTCAGTTTGCGGCTCTTCCATTCGGTCTCACTCTATCCCCAAGAGTGTTTACCAGGGTCCTGGCAGGAGTAATGGCTATTCTCGGGGTCCAGGGCATTCGCATCGGGCTATTGCTGGACAACTTGCTCATCACAGCGTCATCTTTCAATCAGACGGAACTGGACACCAGAACAGTGGTGACTACACTAGAGAGGTTTAGTTGGGTGATAAACCATGCCAAATCCTCTTTGTCCCGTAAGGGAGATTCCCTTTCTGGTCTTTATTCTGGATACCATTTAGGCCAGGGTATTTCTTCCTCAGTTCAAGATTGTTCTGATTCAGGATTTAATTAATCTGTTCCTGTCCAATCCTCATCAGCCTATCCGCTTGGGGATGAGATTAGTGGGGTTGATGGTGGCCACACTCGAAGCAGTTCCTTTTGCTCAGTTCCACATGAGGACGCTTCAGCTCTTTCTCCTGGTGAAGTGGGACAAGTGCCCGTTGTCTTTGAATCGGACTTGTCTGTTGTCTCCCTTCGTCCTGCAGTCCCTCCAGTGGTGGCTGATTTCGAGCAATCTCAGGGACGGCAAATCATTTCTGACCCCTTGTTGGGAGTTGATCACCACAGATGCCAGCCTTACCGGCTGTGGGGCATCTGGAGGAGACACCGGTTTCAGGGGTTGTGGGGGCCTCTGGAGGCTCACTCCCCATTCAATTTATTGGAATTTCGGGCCATTTGTCTTGTGCTGCTCCGACTGACTCATCTCTTGCGGGGTTTGCCGGTTCAGATTCGGTCAGACAACCGAACATCAGTTGTATACATCAATCACCAGGGAGGGACTCGCAGTTGGAGTGCCCTCCAGGAAGTGTATCTGATCCTTCAGTGGGCAGAGATCAATGTTCCCTGCATATCGGCAGTTTACATTCCGGGGATAGAGAATGTGGGGGCAGACTCCCTGAGCAGAGCATGCCCTCGCCAGGGAGAATGGTCTCTCAACCCCAAGGTCTTTCAGTTCCTTTGTCACAAGTGGGGGACTCCGCGGTTGTACCTGTTTGCGTCTCACCACAACCACAAGCTTCCAGCCTTTGTGTCTCTATCCCAGGATCCTCTGGCAGTGGCAGTGGATGCCATGTCTCTTGCCTGGAAGGATCTGGGGTTCCTGTACCTTTTTTCTCCCATTCTCCATGATAAGCAAGGTGGTGCGCAAGTTGGTTTTGGAAGGGGCACCAGCAATTCTGGTGGCTCCAAAGTGGCCAAGATGCCTGTGGTTCGCAGAGGTCACAAGGCCGGCAGAGGATCTGTTGCCTTTGCCTCTTCTTCCAGATCTCTTAACTCAGGGTCAACTTTGTTACCCCAATTTACCAACGCTGGCTTTGACGGTGGCTGCTGAAATCTCCATCTTGATGGAGGAAGGCCTTTCTGATGCTGTCATTCTGACTCTTGTTAGAGCTAGAAAGAAGTCTTCCTCTGTGGTTTATTACAGGACTTGGAGGTCCTATATTGACTGGTGTAAGTCTAGGTCCCTGCCTTGCAGGGTATTTTCTATCCCTAGGATTTTGGAGTTTCTGCAACGGGGTCTGGATTTGGGCTTCCAGATTAGTACTTTGAAAGGGCAGGTTTCTGCTTCGGCTATTTTCTTTCAAAGGTCATTTGCTCTTAATCCTTTGATTAAGACTTTCCAGGGGGTCACGCATGTGCGGCCTCCTAGAAAGCCCCTACTTCAGTTTGGGATCTTAATCTGGTGCTCTCTGCTATGCAGGCGGCTCCTTTTGAACCTTTACAGGAGGTTCCTCTTCATATTCTCACTCAGAAAGTTGCCTTTTTGGTTGCTATTACCTCTCTCCGTCGGGTTTCTGAATTGGCGGCCCTGTAATACAGGTTCCTTACTATGAGAGGCATCAGGATAAGGTGGTTTTCCGTTTTAAACCAGATTTTCTTCCTAAAGTGGTGTCTGCCTTCCACTTAAATCAGAATATAGTTCTTCCTTCATTGTGCCCTAATCCTAGTAATAACAAGGAAAGGGCTTTACATTCTTTGGATGTTGTTCGTTGTGTTAAGTATTATTTGGTTACTACTTCTGATTTCCGTAAGATAGATGCCTTTTTTGTTGTGCCTTCTGGGCCTAGGAAGGGCTTGGCACCCGCCAAATCTTCTCATTCTACTCGTGCTGTTGGTGCGTCCTGCTCTTTTCAGCACCAGGCTTCTGTTGAACAAGTTTGCAAGGCTGCTACTTGGTCTTCGGTTCACACTTATTCTATGTTTTAAAAAGTTAATGTGCGGGCCTCAGCGGATGCTACTTTTGGTCGCAAGGTTCTTCAAGCTGCAGTAATTTAAGTTATGCCTTATTTTCCTTGTGGGATCCCCGCCCATTATAGACACTGCTATTGGATGTCCCAAGTGTCATGAATGTTGGAAGCGGGGTGTGTGACATACTAGGAATAATTTCATTTTGTGAGTACTCACCTGTAAAATGGGTATTACGAGTATGTCCTTTTTCGTTCTGGGATCCTTCTATATGGTGTTTCCTATTATTTTTCACTATATAATTTGCTCTTCCTGGTTCTTCACTGATTTTTTTTAAAGACTGAGGAATAGTGGGAGGTCCCGGGTATTTATGGACCAGGAGGGGCTCCTTTTTCTCATGTCATCTCTGCAAGATCGCCCTCTACAGGCTGGTTACCCAAGTGTCATAAATGTTGGAAGCGGGGTGTGTGACATACTCGTAATACCCATTTTACAGGTGAGTACTCACAAAATGGTATTATCCGTCCCAGGAAATTCCGCATGGAAACTCTGCGCTCTGCCATAAATTCACTTCGGCAGGAGGACTTCATGACGTCCATAGACATCAAGGATGCTTATCTGTATGTTCCAATCTTCCCGGCGCATCATAGTTTTCTCAGGTTCGTGGCGGAAGATCGGCAATTTCAGTTTGTGGCTGTTCTGTTTGGCCTTACCTCGGCTCCAAGGGTTTTCTCCAAGGTGCTGGCGGGGGTGATGGCCCTCCTCAGAGCCCAGGGTATTCGCATCATGCCTTATATGGACGATCTTCTTATTATGGCATCCTCTCTCAGCCAGGCAGAGCTAGCTACCAGGACTGTGGTAGCCACCCTGGAGAGATTCGGCTGGGTGATCAACTATCTCAAGTCCTTCCTTCTCCGTCCAGGGTGGTGGCGTTCCTGGGAATGTCTCTGGATACTTCTCAGTCCAGGGTGTTCTTCCCCCGGCCCAAGGTTCTTTTGATTCAGGAATTGACTCAGCTTCTCCTATTTATCCCTCGTCCGTCCATCCGGCTGGGGATGCGACTGGTGGAATTGATGGTGGCTTCGTTCGAGGCGGTTCCCTTTGCCCAGTTTCACACAAGGACGCTCCAGCTCCTTCTCTTGGCGGCCTGGGACAGGTCCCCGCTGTCATTGGATCAGTCTTTTCTGATGTCCCCCTGGGTTCGGCATTCCCTTCTGTGGTGGCTGGAACCGAGCAATCTGATGAGGGGCAGATCCTTTCTGACCCCTTGTTGGGAGACGGTCACCACGGATGCCAGCCTGTCAGGTTGGGGGGGATTTTGGAAAGATCTTCAGTTTCAGGGACTGTGGGGGCCTCAGGAGGCTCACAATCCTATCAATGTTCTGGAGCTGAGAGCCATCAGGTTGGTTCTGGCTCACTTGACTCATCAGTTACAGGGCTTACCGGTTCAAGTTTGGTCGGACAATCGGACGGCGGTCGCCTACATCAATCACCAGGGAGGGACTCGCAGCAGGCGTGCCCTCAGGGAAGTGTCTTTGATACTGGCTTGGGCAGAGAGCAATGTCCCATGCATCTCGGCGGTGTACATTCCGGGAGTGGAGAACACGGAGGCGGACTCCCTGAGCAGGTGCTCATCTCGCCGGGGGGGAATGGTCCCTCAGCCCCAGGGTGTTTCGGTCGCTTTGCCACCGGTGGGGGACTCCGGAGGTGGACCTCTTTGCCTCTCGTCATAATCACAAGCTTCCGGCATTTGTGTCTCTCTCTCGCGGGATCCGCTGGCTCTGGCAGCGGATGCCATGTCTCTGAACTGGAGGGATCTGGGGTTTCTGTACCTGTTCCCTCAGTTTCCCATGGTGGGCAAATTGGTGCGCAAGTTAGCCCTAGAGGGCGCGTCAGCAATCCTGGTGGCTCCAAGATGGCCAAGACAGATTTGGTTCGCAAACTTGGTAAGGTTGGCAGCGGATCAATTAGATCTGCCCCTTTTGCCGGATCTTCTCTCTCAGGGTCCACTGCTCTACCCCAATTTACCAACAATGGCTTTGACGGCGTGGCTGCTGAAACCTCCATCTTGAAGGAGGAAGGCTTTCTGATGCTGTCATTCAGACTCTGGTTAGGACTAGAAAGAAGTCTTCCTCTGCCATCTACTATAGGATTTGGAGGTCTTATATTGATTGGTGTGAGGTCCGGGCCTTGTCTTGCAGGGTGTTTTCTATCCCTAGGGTTTTGGAATTTCTGCAACATGGTCTGGACCTGGGTTTGCAGCTTAGTACGCTGAAAGGGCACGTTTCTGCCCTGGCGGTTTTCTTTCAAAGGTCTTTTGCTCTTCATCCTCTGGTTAGGACCTTTTTCCAGGGGGTTACGCATGTGCGGCCTCCCAGGAAGCCTTTGCTCCCAGTTTGGGATTTGAATTTGGAGCTTCCTGCTTTTCAGGGTCCTCCTTTTGAACCTTTGCAGGATATTGCTCTTTCTACGCTTACTCAGAAGGTTGTGTTTCTGGTTGCCTATCACTTCAGTTCGGCGTGTATCGGAGTTGGCGGCTTTGTCCATTAAGGCGCCTTACTTTGAGAGGCATCAGGACAAGGTTGTTTTCCGCTTCAAGCCAGATTTCCTTCCTAAGGTGGTTTCTGCCTTTCATCTTAATCGGGACATTGTTCTACCCTCCTTGTGTCCTAAGCCCAGCAATGACAAGGAGTGGGTTTTGCATTCTTTGGATGTGGTTCGCTGTGTGAAGTACTATTTGGTGGCTACTTCTTCTTTTCATAGGACTGACGCCCTTTTTGTGGTGCCTTCTGAGCCTAGAAAGGTTGGGCTGGCTCCTGCCAAGTCTTCCATTAGTAAATGGATTCGCCAGGCCATTGTTGGGACCTATTCTGCCAAGGGGAAGGTTCCCCCTTTTCGTGTTACTGCTCATTCTACGCATGCCGTTGGGGCGTCCTGGGCCTTCCAGCATCATGCCTCTGTTGAGCAAGTTTGTAAGGCTGCTACTTGGTCTTCCGTTCACACTTTTTCCAAGTATCACAAGGTCGATGTGCGGGCCTCAGCGGATGCTGTTTTTGGCCGCAAAGTTCTGCAAGCTACAGTGGTTTGTTTGTGCATTGTTGCCTTGTTTTGGATCCCCGCCCTTTATGGACACTGCTATTGGATGTCCCAAGTGTAATGACTATCTGAAGCGGGGTGTGTGACATACTTAGAATAATTCCATTTTGTGATTACTCACCTGTAAAATGGGTATTATAAGTATGTCACACACCCCGCTTCACCCCGCCCTTTGGTATACTGGATCCTTTCTATGGTGAACCTTTTTTACTGTTACTGGTTATTTTGGCTCTTCCTGTTCCCTTTACTGCTGTCTTAATACTGGGGAATGAGTGGGAGGTACCAGGTATTTATGGACCGGGAGGGGCTCCCTTTTTTTCATGACATCCCTGCAAGATCGCCCTCTACAGGTCGGTATAACCCAAATGTAATGACTATCTGAAGCGGGGTGTGTGACATACTTATAATACCCATTTTACAGGTGAGTAATCACAAAATGGTATTTTTTCTGGAATCCAGCACGGGTTGCTTCATCTGTAATTCTTCACATTTGGGTAATTCGCCACCAGGTGGCGCAGTCGACTGCAGGAAGACTTGTGGCTTCTCCCAGCCCATAAAAGGGCAGGAATTACCCAGAAGACCCAGAGATTTTCTGCAGTCCTGACTGCGAAGACAGAAAATTGCTCTCTGATTGCTCGCGGTGAGCTGGGCATCCCGGGCCGGTCGGCCCTGCAGGCTTATTCCCACCTGTTCTGGACCCTTTTCAGCCTCCCAGCCTCGGCTGTCGGTTCAGGTGACGGTAGCGGAGCACCTCAGGGTCGGGTGTTCACAGAGCTTTGCTCTGGGCCACAGACCCTGACCCAAAGGCTAGCCGGCCATAGGCTATGGTGAGCCTATATGGGGGGGGGGAGAGAATCCACCCGGACTTCATCCCACAAGCTTTATTCACTGGGAAGCGCGTGTGTGTGCTTCTCCACACGTGTTCTTTTTTTTTCACTTTGCCTTGCTCCCTCTGCCCTCCTCCTTTCTCCCCTCGGCCTGTTGGCCGGGGGGGCTGCGGGGGTTGGCCGGGTCGCCGCAGCTGACTGCCCGGTTCCCCGCTGCTGCGAAGCCTGCGCCGCTTAGGCCGGGATAGCTTGGGAGGGGGCTCCTTCCCCCTCTCCCACTCTTATCGGGCGCCCCTGGACTCTTCGTGCGCTGACGGGGGAGGACGATTTTCCTCATCAAGCGCGGCCCGCCCCTCGAGGATCTGCCGCCATTTTCTTCTTTGTCCAGCGGCGCTGCCGGTCTCCTGCGCGCTCCGCCTGCTGCTCCCTGGAGGACGCTATTGCTGGGTTCCTCACTCCTGTCTCCCCGGTCCTGTAGTTATGCTGTCATGTTTGATTTCGCGCATGTGCTGTGGGATGCTCATTGGGCTTTTCACTTGTGTTTTCAGACTGACAAGTTTTTATCCTCATTTTGTTTGCTTGTGGTTTCTCCCGGTCCTAAACAACCGCGCCACAACCCCCCCCCCCCCCCCCCCCGTTTTTTGCATAGAGGACCCTGTCGGGGGATTCCGGATTGGGCCCTACTACCTGGTATTGGCTATTGCCTTTAGCTGACAATCGCCATATGGAGGCTTCTGGGGATAGCGAGCTTGGGGGCCCATCGGAGTGGGCTCAATTGTGCCTCATGTGCGGGGCATCCCCTTTGAGTGGTCGCAGTGCGGTCTGTGTCCCCTGCGCCCAGAGTGGCATTGCGGAACAGGCTGGGGCGAGCGCTTCTCTCCCCAGTCTTATCCTGCCTGCAGCATCACTTACTCCCCCACGCCTGCATTTAGCCCCTAGCGAGGGGGAAGCCAGCAGGTCAGCTTTGAGCGGCATTTGGCCCGTCCGGCTGCCGGCAAGGCCTCTAGTAAGAAGAGGCATTTGGAAACAGCCTATTCCCTCCTTGCTGATGATGATGACATTTATGATACCTATGGTGGCCGTGACTCTATGGAGAAGGGGGGAATTGTTCCGTGATTCTGACTTCTCTGGGGATCGTTATGGCGATTTTGATAGTGACCCCGGGACGAGGACACTTGGCTCCCAGATGATACCGATAGACTGTTGTCGCGGTTTTTGATACCTTGCACATTGTGCCCCCTAAGGCGGCAAAGAAGAAGCAGTGTGAGCTCTTACGCCCTGACAGGCAGCGCCTAGAGTTTCTGGAGCAGGGAAATTTTTCTAAGATGGTCCTTGAAGAATGGGAACGGCCCAACAGATTGCCTTCGGTGCCTAAGGGACTGGATAGCAGGTATCCCTTCTCGGCCGATTTGGTTCGAGGTGGACGCTCCTGTCCTGGGGCTGTCCAATACTTCTGATATGCCATCTCCTGACACTACTACCTTACGCAACAATGCTGATCGGCGCATGGATCAACTAGCTTGCCACGCCTTAACCTTTTGTGGGGGCTGGCCTGCGCCCGGTCTGTGCCACGGATATTGTTGCCATTGCTATCAAGAAGAAGGTTAGGCGCTTTGCTGAAGCCGCCAGATCTCGCAAGCGAGCGGATGACTACAAGAAACTTTTGTTTTGCTCTGACTTTATTGCCTTTGTGTTATCTGCCATGGATGATGCTGTCCGGCTTGGTGGTAGGGCCTTGGCCCTGTTGGTTGCCATGCGTCGGTCTGTCTGGCTGCGTCAGTGGGCGGCTGACGCTGCTGCTAAGAAGTCCCTCACCGGGCTTCCCTTTACGGGACTCATTGGGGAGCGTCTTGATGCATTGGCCAAGGACGGTCGGTTCCCTCAGCGTAGAAAGCCTTCTCGCCCCTTTCGGGGGTCTTCTTCCTTTCGTTATTCGAACTTTCGTTAGAGACTCTTGGGGACGAGGTAGATCCCGTGGTCGTCCCGGTCCCTCCTGGGGTTCAAAGCCCAAACCCCCTGCCAAGGCCCCTCGGGCATGAGGGGTGCCCTCACCCATCCGGGTGGGGGGACGGCTTCGGCTCTTTGCTCACGTCTGGAGACAACGCGTCTCAGACCGGTGGATTCAGGAGGCCATGTCTTCCGGATACAAGATAGAGTTGGTAGCTTGGCCACCCCCAAGATTCCTTCGATCCCGGATCTCCCAAAATCCTGTGACAGCACAGGGCCTGAGGTTCACCGTCCAACGGCTTCTGTCATCCAGAGGGGTTTGCCCTGTGCCTCTTCAAAAACAGGGTCGGGGGTTCTGCTCCAATCTGTTCACTGTGCCCAAGAAGGACAGTTCCATGAGACCCATCCTGGATCTAAACGGTCTCAACAGATTTGTCAGGTTCAAACATTTCCGCATGGAGACCTTATGGTTGGCGGTGAGCTCCCTTCGGCCAGGCGACTTCATGACCATGGTGGACATCAAGGATGCCTATCTGCACGTTCCTATCTTCTCGTGACATCAGAGGTTCCTGAGGTTCGCTCTGGGGGATCAACACTACCAGTTTGTGGCCTTGCTGCTAGGGAATCACCTCGGCCCCTCGGGTGTTCTCCAAGGTGCTGGCGGGTGTCATGGCCCTCCTGAGGGGCCAGGGCATTTGCATTCTTCCGTACCTGGACGACTTATTGATTGCTGCTCCATCTTTTTATCAGGCCGAGAGGGGTACTCAGATGGTAGTGTCCACCCTCGAGTCCTTCGGTTCGGTGATCAATTATCCCAAGTCTTCACTCTCTTTCATCGGTAAGATCCTTCCTGGTAATGATGCTGGATACTTCTCAGGTCAAGGTGTTTCTTCCTCAGCAGAAGGTGGAGGGCCTTGTTGTGTCCTCATCCCTCCATCCGTCTGGGGATGCAGTTGGTGGGCCTCATGGTGTCTTGCTTCGAGGCTGTGCCCTTCGCTCAGTTCCACATGAGACCTCTTCAGTTGAATCTCTTGACTATTTGGGATTAGGAGTCCTTGGAGCAGGAATTCGCTCTGTCCCCTCTGGCCAGACAGTCCCTCTCGTGGTGGTTGGACTTGAGGAACCTGCTAGTGGGCAGGTCCTTTCTGCCTCCGTGCTGGGAAATTGTCACCACGGACGCCAGTCTTACCGGTTGGGGAGGGGTTTGGCAATCGCTGTTCCAGGGCCAGTGGGGCCCTCAGGAGACCCACGCGCCTATCAACGTCCTGGATCTGAGAGCGATAAGGTTGGTTCTCTTCCAGTTGACTCCCCGCCCCCCCCCCCCCCCAAGGGGTCGTGCGGTCTAGGTCCACTCGGACAATCAGATGGTGGTTGCCTACATCAATCATCAGGGCGGGACTCAGAGCAAGCGAGCCCTCAAGGAAGTGTCCCTGATATTGTCTTGGGCGGAGGAGACTGTTCCCTGCATCTCAGCGGTTTACATCCCCGGGGTGGAGAACCAAGAGGCAGATGCCCTGAGCAGGGGGATGCCTCGCCTAGGGGAATGGTCACAATCGCAAGCTTCCAGGATTCGTCTCCCTGTCAACAGATCATCTGGCCTTCGCCACGGACTCGCTAGCAATTCCTTGGAAGGAGTTTCGACTCCTTTATGTTTTTCCTCCCTTCCCTCTGTTGGGTTGTGTGCTGTGCAAGATAGCCGAGGAGTGGGTACCGACCATCCTAGTGGCCCCCCGCTGGCCGAGGAGGGCATGGGTTGCGGAAGTCGTCCAGATGGCGGTGGATTAGTACGTCATGCCCGACGTTCCAGAGCTCCTCACTCAGGGACAGCTTTGCCACCCCAATTTACAAACGCTGGCTTTGACGGCCTGGCTGCTGAAACCTCCATCCTGATGGATAAGGGTTTGCCGGCTTCGGTCATCAGTACTATGGTCCAGGCTTGGAAGAAGTCCTCTTCTATTATTTATTACAGGGTCTGGCATGCTTATATTGCCTGGTGTGAGTCTAGGAATTTTCCTTGTCGCACTTTTTCCCTTTCCAGGATTTTGGAGTTCCTACAACATGGTCTAGAGTCAAGTCTACAGCTGGGTACCCTCAAAGGACAGGTTTCTGCCTTGGCATTTTTTTTCCAAAGATCCTTTGCTAATTATAGGCTTATCAAGACTTTTTTCCAGGGAGTAACTCATGTGCGTCCACCGCGTAAGCCTCTGCTACCGGTGTGGGGATTTGAACTTTGTGCTTTCTGCTCTCCAGGGTCCTCCCTTCCAGCCCTTGTGTGATGCTGCTCTGCCCATTCTGACTCTTAAAGAGGACCAACACCCAGGATTTTGACTATCCTGGGTTTTGGTCCACTTCGGTGGGGCACCCCGATCGCATCTCTGAGCTGGCGGCGCTTTCCATGAAACCTCCTTATTTTGAGCGGCATCAAGATAAGGTGGTGGTCCGTCTTAAACCGGAATTCTTGCCCAAGGTTGTTTCTGCCTTTCATCTCAATGAGGACATTGTCTTGCCTTCCTTGTGTCCTGCCCCTTCTGATTCTAAGGAACTGACTCTTCATTCTGGATGTCAGGGCGCTCAAATATTATTTGGTCGCCACTGAGTCTTTTCAGGAAGTCAGATTCTCTGTTTGTCCTCCCTGCTGGGCCTAGGAAGGGCTTGCCTCCAGCCAAGTCCACTATCAGCAAGTGGATCAGACAGGTGGTGGTGCAAGTGTATTCTGCCAAGGGGAAGGACCCCCCTTTTCATGTTACTGCTCACTCCACTAGGGCTATCGGTGCCTCTTGGGCTTTTCAGCACTAGGCTTCAGTTGAGCAGATTTGTAAGGCCGCTACTTGGTCTTCTGTTCATACCTTTTATAAGTTTTACAAGGTTGATGTTAGGGCCACAGCTGATGCTGTTTTTGGACGCAAGGTGCTTCAGGCAGTAGTGGCTTGAACTGCCTGCCATTGCTCACTGGGGATCCCACCCTTCTTCATGGACACTGCTGTTGGATGTCCCAAATGTGAAGAATTACAGATGAAGCAACCGTGCTGGATTCCAGAAAAATACAATTCTGTGATTACTCACATGTAGAATTGATTTTATGGTAATCCAGTACGGGTTGCTTCATCCCACCCTTGTTATCGTTATTCTCTTTTGCCTTGTTATGGTGATTTTTGTAAACACACTTCAGTTGTGTGTGTGTGTGTGGGGTGTCATTGCCATACCTAGGCAATGAGTGATACCTGCCTATGCAAATAACTAGGGAGGAACAAGGCGAAACAGAACCTACTCTATCTTTTTCAGCTGTTCATCTGAACGGAGTTGGAATCAGATAGCGGACTTTCTGAGCCAAGCTCTATTATTGCAATCTAAGGGGGTCGCTGGTTGTTCAATCAGATTTGTGTTCAGAAGGGCACTCTGGAGGTGGCTCTTTTTTTCTTCCAATCAATTCCAGGCTCTCCTTACGCTTGGGATTACCTCCTTGCTGATCACGTGACTGCAAGAAGGAAAACAGGTGCGGCCCCTCCCGGCCCATAAGTAGCAGCTGCCTCCTCACCAAGATCAGTTTTTCTTTCTTGCAGTGGCAAGTGACTATGAAGGTTGTTAAGGAAATCAGCTCTCAAGGATTGGCAGCAAGCGGGGGACTGAACCCCGTCGGCTCTCTGCGTAGCCTTATTCCCACGGATCCCTCAAGACCCAAGTTTATGCCTCCACAGCGTTGGCTGTTTTGGGGGTCCGTGAAGGTGAGGTGGAAGCGCCGGGGTCTTGGGGCGCTTACAAAGTGTATATGCTCTGGGCTGCAGGCTTTTTTGAAAAGCAAGTAAACCGCAGGTTTTTCTCTGGTGTACCTGCTGAGGAATGTTTTTTATTTTTTATCCAACCCTTCCTTCTTCCAGTTAGGTAGGTTTTTATCATAAAAGAAAAAGAAAATAATAATAATAAAAAAAAAAGAAAAAAAAAAAGAGTTTAACCCGGAACCACAAGGCCGTGTATTCAGTTGTCTCTCTCCCCGGGTGAGGAAATTGCATATTGCTAGGTGTGTGTGTATATGTGTGTATATATATATATATATATATAATATATATATATATATATATATATATATATATATATATATATTTAGAATATATATATATATATATATATATTTAGTATATATATATATATATATATATTTAATATATATATATATATATATATATTTAATATATTTATTGCGGCCAGATAGCAGTGCGATTGCGGCGTATTATGTGTTTGATCATTTCTTTTGTATAGCGGTAAAGAGAAGAGCGGTGGTGGTGAGTGGACATCGCCATTATCAATTTTTATATAATTTTTTTTGATTAATTGCATTATCAATTTCATATTTCAGTTAGTTTATATTATTTATATTATTAATATTGTTATTACATATTTTTATGTTATGTTATAAAATATATATATATATATATATATATATATATATATATATATATATATATTGATATTTTACTCTGTATGAATATATTTTATTATAATTGTTAGTTTTATCTTTTTATCAGTTAAAAAAAAAGAGGGAGATTATTAATGCTCTTTTTTTTCTCCTGTTTTATTTTTTAGAATTAGGAAAAAGGATAGAAAAGGGTTGTGGTCCCTCCCAGCCCCTTTTGGGATTGGTTCTAGGCTTAGGGCCTTTTAGGTCTGATTGCCAAATGTAAAAAAAAAAAAAAAAAAAACACCATGAGGGAGGCATCAGGGGAAAGTGATTCGGGCATCCCACTTGAGCGGGGCAGGCACTGCCCCTTATGTAAGCAGCATCCCCTGGGTAGTTTCAGCACGGTTTGTTCCACTTGCGCCATGAGAATTGGTTAGACCATAATAGAGCTGCGGCTGAGGTCTTTAGTCCAGTTATTGCTGGTGTGAGCGCAACGGCTCACCCATCCCTTACATCCCCCGGTGAGGGGGAAGGCAGCGAGGCGCAGTCAGATGTGGTGCACAGGTTGGATAACCTGGAGAGACAGTTATCCTTGGTTATTCCAAAGAAGGCCACCTATAAGAGAAGGCATTGGAACCTGTTGCAGAGAAAAGAGATTTATTTGCCTCTTTTGGAGAGAAGGAGGAAGAAGAGTATATAGATGAGCAGCTCTCAGAAGGCGAGTTACGCTCTGGTGAGGAAGATAGTAACTCTATTTTTTTCTCTTCTGATGAGGACCCCCTCCTGGCAGGCGAAACACAGTGTCTGCTCTCTTTGGTTTTTGAAACTTTGAATATCACTCTCTCCCCTATTGTATCTTGTACTCAGAATATCCACTGTCAAATCTGTAAAACTGCGTTTGAAATAGTGTATTTACTGTATGTTCTACCCTGTCTGTAATTACTACTTTGTAAAGCGCTACGGAAGATGATGGCGCTATATAAATGAAATATAATAATAATAATAATATCACCCCTCCTGAGGTGGCAAAAGAGGGAAGGATGATCTGTTTATGCCAGTAAGGCAAAGGCAGGTGTTTCCGGAGCAGCTGCACTTTTCTAAAATGGTGTTAAAGGAATGGGAAAATCCTAAGAAATTACCGGCTGTTCCTAGGATATTAGACTCTAGGTATCCCTTTCCGGCAGACATGATTAAGCTTTGGTCTCGGCCCTTTCGGGGTCAGGGCTCCTTTTCCTCCCCCTACCGTGGTGCTAGACAGGGTAGGGGAGTTTCCTTTACTGGGGCCCGGGGAGACTTCTGAGGTAGGGGCAGAGGACGTGGACGTCCTGGCTCCTCCGGGGGCCCCAAGCTTAAGTCCTCTCCCAAGCCCCCTCAGGCATTATGGGGCGCCCTCACCCATCCGGGTGGGGGGACGGCTTCAGCACTTTGCTCACGTCTGGAGGCTTCATGTCTCAGACCGGTGGATTCAGGAGGTAGTGTCCTCCGCTTACAAGATAGAGTTTGCTGCCTGGCCGCCCCCAAGATTCATCAGATCCCGGATTCCTCAGGACCCTGTGTCAGCTCAGGATCTAGTGCAGGCAGTGCAAAGCCTCCTGGAGCTGGGGGTCATCTGCGAGGTCCTTTTAAGAGAAAAAGGCAAGGGCTTCTATTCCAACCTCTTCACAGTGCCCAAAAAAGATGGGTCAGTCAGGCCCATCCTGGATCCTCAACAAATTTGTCAGGAGCAGGCGCTTTCGCATGGAAACTCCGCGCTCTGCCATCAGTTCCCTGCGCCCAGGGGATTTCATGACCTCTGTGGACATCAAAGATGCTTACTTTCATATTCCTGTATTTGCAGGTCAAAGGTTCCTCAGTTTTCAGGGCATCCGTGTGCTGCCTTATCTGGACGAAATTCTCATCACCTCCCAGTCTCTACATCAGGCAGAATTGGATACTCAGCTGGTGGTGTCCACCCTGGAGTCATTTGGCTGGGTGATCAACCACCCCAAGTCCTCTCTGTCCCCCTCCCTGGTGACTCCATTCCTGGGAATGAATCTGGATACAGTTCAGGCAAGGATTTTACTTCCTGAACTGTATGGTCAGTCTGATTGTGCAGGTCCAGTTCCTGCTATCTTGTCGTCATTCCTCCATCAGGCAGGGAATGCAGCTGGTGGCCCTGATGGTGGCGTGCTTCGAGGCGGTCCCTTATGCTCAGTTCCACTTGAGGCCTCTGCAACTCCACCTCTTGTCAGTATGGGACAAGGACCCAGAGCCCCTGGACCGGGTCTGTGCGCTTTCCCCCCTGTGGATCTGTTTGCGTCTTGTCACGATCACAAGGTCCCTGCCTTTGTCTCCCTGTCCTCTGGCCTTGACCACGGATGCCCAAGAAATGTCATTTCAGGACTTTCAGTTCCTGTATGTCTTTCCTCTATTCCCCCTGCTGGGCAGGGTTCTGCACAAGATTGCTCTGGAAGTGGTGCCAGCAATTCTGGTGGCCCCCAGGTGGCCAAGAAGAGTGTGGTTCGCAGACATGGTGCAGCTGGCAGTAGATCAGTACGTTCTACCCAGGGTGCCAGATCTGCTCACTCAGAGCCGCTTACGCCATCCCAATTTACAATCTATGGCTTTGACGGCCTGGCTGCTGAAACCTCCATCTTGATGGAGAAGTGGCTGTCTACCTCAGTTGTTGATACCATGATAAAGGCTAGGAAGAAGTCGTCTTCTTCCATTTATTACAGGGTTTGGCATGCCTACATTGACTGGTGTGAGTCTAAGTCTCTTCCCTGTCGTGTGTTCTCTATTCCCACGATTCTGGATTTCCTGCAGCATCGGTTGGAGATGGGGCTCCAACTCAGTACTCTGAAGGGTCAGGTTTCTGCCCTGGCTGTTTTCTTCCAGAAGTCCTTTGCTCAGCATTCTCTGATCAGGACTTTGTTCCAGGGGGTTACTCATGTGCGTCCTCCACGTAAGCCTATGGTGCCTGTTTGGGATTTGAGCTTGGTTTTGTCAGCCTTGCAGGGTGCTCCCTTTGAACCTGTGCAGGATGCTGCCCTGGCCATTCTTACTCTCAAGGTTGTCTTTTTGGTGGCTATCACCTCTGTTAGGCGTGTGTCTGAGTTGGCTGCACTTTCCATTCAGCCCCCCTACTATGAGAGACACCAGGACAAGGCGGTGTTCCGCTTCAAGCCAGATTTTCTGCCTTTCATTTGAATCAGGACATTGTTCTTCCTTCATTGTGCCCTAATCCTAGTAATGCTAAGGAGAGGGTTTTGCATTCTTTGGATGTGGTTAGGTGTCTGAAGTACTATCTGGTGGCTACTGCACCTTTCAGAACAACTGATGCTCTTTTTGTGGTCCCTTCTGGTCCTAGGAAGGGATTGGCTCCTGCCAAGTCTACTATTCGCAACTGGATCCGTCAGGCTGTTATTCAGGCCTACTCTGCTAAGGAGAAGAATCCTCCCTTCTGCCTTACTGCTCATTCTGCTATTGGTGCCTCTTAGGCTTTTCAGCACCAGGCTTCTGTTGAACAAGTTTGCAAGGGCGCTACTTGGTCTTCTGTTCATACCTTTTCAAAGTTTTACAAGGTTGATGTTAGGGCCTCAGCTGATGTTGTCTTTGGCTGCAAGGTTTTGCAGGCAGCAGTGATTTAAACTGTCTGCTGTTACCTTTTTGGGGATCCCACCCTACTTTATGGACACTGCTATTGGATGTCCCAAGTGTAAGTATTCTATCCGGAGCAGGACGTACTGTATACTAAGAATAATACAATTTTGTGATTACTCACCTGTAGAAATGGTATTATGAGTATACAGTAAGTCATGCTCCACCCCACCCTTGGTTTTTGCATTATCTTATCCCCTGTATGGTGATTGTTATCATTGTTATAGTTACCTTTTTGGGTTGTTTTAATTCTCACTGCTTCTCGTTAACTGCTTTTCAATGCTGGGGATTGTGGAAGGTCCCTGGGTATTTGAGGGGCCGGGAGGAGCCTATTTTCGATGTCTCTGCAGTCCAGCGCCATCTGGCGGAGTAGTACCCGAGTGTAAGTATTCTATCTGGAGCAGGATGTAATATATACTCATAATACCAATTCTACAGGTGAGTAATCGCAGAATTGTATTTTTTCCCTGTATCCTTCAGACTCGGCATAAGGGATAAACGCACTGGCTCATGATTGGCCATTCGGCCTAGCTTTTGCGTTTTCTCCGGTGCATTTCCTCAAGTATTATATAAACGTTTCAGTCAGCCCTGGCTCCCTGGTGGCCCAAGAGAACACGTTTTTTCAACTCTTGTAACACTATCCATACAGGAGCCGTGGAGACATTCATTGATACCACAATTGTTGTTCCAGGGACCAGTGCTTGTCTATATCCTCAAAAATGGAGTTTGACTTGGTGATCCGTGGGGTCGGCCTGCTTCAGAGAAAAAGTATATTCAAAGAAGGTTATTGACATCCTACTCCTCATCCTAGGAAGAAAGTAATAAGTAAAATGTATTTGGAAGTTTTAAAAACTTTTAGAACTTGGAAGTTCCAGGGCAAGAAGACATCTTCTAAGCTTTCGGTTATCAATTTTTTCCAAAGCTGCAATTAGCAGCATTATCAGTTTGTAATGCGTTCTAAGCCAGTCTGCTCGAAGGTTGTACCCCAATGGAACCTTGCTAAAGTCCTTTCAATTTGATGGCGCCTTCACTTGAACTGATCCAAGAATCTCATTTTGAATTTTTTACCTGGAAGCTTTTTGTAACTTTGACATGCAGAAATAGTGACATTCAGGCGTTCTCTTGCCATCCCTCTCTACAGACTTTTGCAAGACCGAGTGGTCCCTGCTACATTCTGAAGATATTCAGAGCATGTCTTCTGGAATATCTTCATAAGACCAAGGATACAAAGGCAAATAGCCTGTTTGTATCATTCTTGGGACCACAAAAGGGGCAAAGATTTTCTAAATCAACATTGGCATGTTTTAGGCCGTTCATGGATTACAACTTCCAGGAGTTACAGTTGCAGAGCAAGCAAAAACCTATATAACAGATAAACATATTTGTAAAGCTGTCTTTGGCCAAGACTTTTGCAAGGCTCGGCCCAAGATCAGTCCTTGGTAGAAGTGTTTTTTCGATATGTACTTCCCACCCAATAGAGGTAGATCTCAGCTATCTCTCATATGTATGCTGCCTGGAGGAGCTTTGAGAAAACTTAAGTTAGTTAACCTTCTTTTTGAAATATCCGAACTGGCAGCATACAGAGTTTCGCTCCCTTAAAATTTTTTTTGTTGATTTATCCAATTTTGTTATTGGTCTGACTTTTTTTCTCTTTCAGAACAACTGAGGACAGAAAGGAAGAGTCGATTTATTATGTTAATCTGTTGGCCAGGTGTTCCCTATCAAGAGGCAGAGACACAAGGTCTCATATGTATGCTGCCCATTCAGGTTTTTAGAAAAGAAGTTACCAGGTAACTAACTTAAGTTTTCTCGGCCGTTATAAAGTGGACCAATCACGTCCTATGAAAGCGTAAATTAAAAGAAAAAAAAAAAAAAAGTATCAACTCCCCTTAGTGTCATGGTAATCAATTGGATAAAAATAATCAAAAACTATTTTGTCTTCAAAGTAAAACTTGGAGGAAAAATAAGGGAAAATACATTTTCTTTATCTCTTACCTTATCTTTCTTCTGACAATATTTCCAATAGCCACTAATTGGTCACAGCATAAAATTGCAAGAAGGTGGGCATAAACATCTAGTTTAGAACAATGGTATCATGTCAGAAACCAATGACATACAATGGCATAGCTGGGAAAACGAAAATGAAAATTGCTATAACAGGAATACCAAGCTGCATTTAGGGCAAAACATCACCACAACAGTAATGTACCTGGGGTGGGGAAGCTAAATAGATTGAGTTGAGTACCTAGCTTGTTGTAGTGGGCTCATCTTTCTGGAAGTAATCCCTCGAGGAAGTATTAGGTTGCACAGGGTTTCCCTAAAAAAATTTATAAAAAAGCTGAATAAAAGACATGAAAGGGGCAAGGTTTAAATCCTTCTTTCGTGTGTGTTATTATGTTAGAGGTATTTAACACCAGGTATAATAGATTAGTGAATTATCTCTGGTTTATTGTATTACCTCTGTGTGACATCAAAATAGTGATCTGTGCTGTATGGGTTTAGTCATACAGCCAAGTAAATGCGTAGCTAAGTTTTGCTTTCACGATGGAGTAAATTAAATCAATGGTGGTATGCAACTCCAGTATATATACAGTAATGCGTTCTATGTATATATGTAATTAAAGTAAAGCTCACTGCCGCGGCCCGGGGGTACGCCGACCTACCCTGGGCCTGTGAGGTTCTGCTGCTTGTTAGGTTGTGGTACTCAGGGGTGGTTGCTGTGGCTTCAGTGAGGAATGTTTTCTTCCCTCTGGACTTTTGCATTTCCTCTATGATTTGGTTGCCTTTAATCATTCACAAGGCTTATTCCGTGTTGAGATATAGCTTTATTATTCCAAAATCGATGAATTTGTGTAAACACAATGCGCAGGGAAAAATGATTGCATGGGATAAGGTAAACTCCCTGCTTTCGCTATATGATCTACTTCCCGTTGCACTGTTTTATAATGGCTTCCTGTGTATCTAGGTAGTAGTAAATAAAATAGTCCTTAGAAAATATAGTCGCTTGTAGATCCGGTTCCTGTGAGGTGTTTCAAAAATACTGCAGGGCTCTGCCTGCGTGTTTACGAAGTGCGTTTCGGCAATCAATGCCGTCCTCTGGGTGTGTAATGGGCTTGCGCATACCGGTAGCAGCCCTCCTTATTGTTTGTATGATGATGTCACACTTTCGCTGAGGTTTGTGGGAGATGTAGTCACAACTTGTAGTTCTAGTCTCCGGCTCACACAGATGCTGCTTTTTATATTGTCGGCTGTAATCACAGCTGGTGTCAGTCCTGCGGGGTTTGTAAAGAAGCTGTTACTTTATATTATATGATGTGGGAAGTATGCGCAGATTATCTCTATGAAATGGTCTTTCTGCATGTTAATATCTTCTTGTTGAAATGTGCTCCGAAAAAAGTTGGGAAGTAAAACATATTGAAGGGTACACTGTTAGACGTTGGTGTTTTGGATACTTAAAACTTACAAATATTATCCACTGTATCTGTTTTGTCCATAAAATTGTTATATGTTTAGAGTGTCATATCTGTGTTTTATCAGTTCATTCTAAATATTGCATGCCGCATATATTTATATGTTAATTATTACGTGTGTGGCTTGTTACCCAGGCAAATATGTAATAAAGGGCATGTTTAAATAGATGAATTGTTAAAAATAGATACATTATTAAAATCAATTGGAGCCAATTATAATTAATTGTTGCCTATAATCAAGAAGGGGTATAGATGCAGGAGATCAATTCAAATGGGTTAAAATAATAAATTAGATTACAGGGATAGGATAAAAGTTTAAGACTTAATCTCCTTTATTACTGCTGGAGTATTATCCTTCAATTAAAATATCTCGGTGCAGAATAAATTATTCGTATTAATTATTTATTAATAAACATGTAATCAATGGATGTTGTATAATGAATCAAACATTAAAAGGGAATAAAGGTTGGTTAGTACATAATAAAATTCAAAAGATAAAATGATTAGATAGTTGGGTATAAGGATTATATACACTTTAAGAATTTATATTTAAGTTGGTTATCTATTGTCTAAAAAACAATTGAGGTCCAGATCAACATTGAGGCCATTAGGTACCAAACTGTCTAGTTCAAAGATCCAAAACATCTCTCTCTGTGCTAAAGTCCGCTCCATGTTACTGCTTTTCCAGTTCCTTTCAGTTTTTTCAATGACCCAGAATAAGTAATTGGTGGCACACTCTTATTCAAGCATTACATATCAAGCTCTAATTAAAGATATCTGAGTGCTGCCCGATGGGATAATTCCTCATATCCCATAGACCATATATTAGTAATTCAAGCGCACACCAATTATGCTAAAAAGGTTTTTTACTTTTTGATTATGCAATTAAATTCATATAGGGAGATACAAAATAGTACATGATCACAAGGAAATATATTTACAGAAGTATATATACATTTACTAGAGGCAGTTTCTTGTATGAACTAGGTGTATAGTTTCCAGCATATAAGTTACACCATATGATCAAGCCCAGTATGATGATGAAATAATCAGCACAGTAATATCTCAACTCTAAGTTCATACAAAGAAACGCCAAGTGCACAATATCTTAAGCATCTATTTCATTAGCTCATAAGAGCGCTCATTGCTGCAGACTGCAGAAAATATAGTCAGCGTGACATGCAATCAGTACTACAGCTTACATGTACAAGTTCAAAAACAAGTGAGTATCAACATGAACCTTAACATAAATTCATCAGTGAATATTTACAGATTAAATGCGAAACAATGTACATAGCAAAGAAAGACATATTACCCAGGTTCGTATAATATATAGCATAGGTGGGGGCAATCCTCCACCACCTATGCTATATATTATACGAACCTGGGTAATATGTCTTTCTTTGCTATGTACAAATTGTTTTTTAGACAATAGATAACCAACTTAAATATAAATTCTTAAAGTGTATATAATCCTTGTACCCAACTATCTAATCATTTTATCTTTTGAATTTTATTATGTACTAACCAACCTTTATTCCCTTTTAATGTTTGATTCATTATACAACATCTATTTATTACATGTTTATTAATAAATAATTAATACAAATAATTTATTCTGCACTGAGATATTTTAATTGAAGGATAATACTCCAGCAGTAATAAAGGAGATTAAGTCTTAAACTTTTATCCTATCCCTCTAATCTAATTTAATATTTTAACCCATTTGAATTGATCTCCTGCATCTGTACCCTTTCTTGATTATAGGCAACAATTAATTATAATTGGCTCCAATTGATTTTAATAATGTATCTATTTTTAACAATTCATCTTTTTAAACATGCCCTTTATGACATATTTGCCTGGGTAACAAGCCGCACACGTAATAATTAACATATAAATATATGCGGCATGCAATATGTAGAAAACTGATAAAACACAGATATGACACTCTAAACATATAACAATTTTTTGGACATAACAGATACAGTGGAGAATATTTGTAAGTTTTAAGTATCCAAAACACCAATGTCTAACAGTGTATCCTTCAATATGTTTTACTTCCCTACTTTTTTCGGAGCACATTTCAACAAGAAGATATTAACATGCAGAAAGACCATTTCATAGAGTTAATCTGCGCATACTTCCCGCATCATATCATATAATATAAAGTAACAGCTTCTTTACAAACCCCGCGGGACTGACAACAGCTGTGATTACAGCCGACAATATAAAAAGCGGCAGCTGTGTGAGCCGGAGACTAGAACTACAAGTTGTGACTACATCTCCCACAAACCTCAGCGAAAGAGTGACATCATCATACAAACAATAAGGAGGGCTGCTATGCGCAAGCCCATTACACACCCAGAGGACGGCATTGATTGCCGAAACGCACGTCGGTGAACACGCAGGCAGAGCCCTGCAGTATTTTTGAAACACCTCACAGGAACCGGATCTACAAGCGACTATATTTTCTAAGGACTATTTTATTTACTACTACCTAGATACACAGGAAGCTATTATAAAACAGTGCAACGGGAAGTGGATCATATAGCGAAAGCAGGAAAGCTGGGAGTTTACCTTATCCCATGCAATCATTATTCCCTGCGCATTGTGTTTACACAAATTCATCGATTTTGGAATAATAAAGCTATATCTCAACACGCAATAAGCCTTGTGAATGATTAAAGGCAACCAAATCATAGAGGAATTGCAAAAGTCCAGAGGGAAGAAAACATTCCTCACTGAAGCCACAGCAACCACCGCTGAGTACCACAACCTAACAAGCAGCAGAACCTCACAGGCCCAGGGTAGGTCGGCGTACCCCCGGGCCGCGGCGGTGAGTTTTACTTTAATTACATATATACATAGCATGCATTACTGTATATATACTGGAGTTGCATACCACCATTGATTTAATTTACTCCATCGTGAAAGCATGAGGTAATACAGAGGTAATACAATAAACCAGAGATAATTCACTAATCTATTATACCTGGTGTTAAATACCTCTAACATAATAATACACACGAAAGAAGGATTTAACCCTTGCTCCTTTGATGCTGAACCCGCATTAACCAGGTTGTGTCTCAAGACTCAGTATCAGCACTTACCCCAAAGCGCGCCTAAAACCCCAGCCTATTTGGTTTTTCTTGCAACCTCTACAATAAGGTCTGACCCCCTTTCTTAGGCAGCTGCTACTCCATTGAACCCGAAGCGCACCTTAGATCTTAGTTTTATACTAATCCTCCTTCACTCTGAATAAAAAACATGTTTTCCTAAAATTTCAATATGCAAACAAGAAAAAACAAGCTAAATCTGAAAGCACAAGGTCCCCCGAGCAGAACAATACCCAACATGCATAGGTACTATTAACCCTTTTAATTGCCCGCCTACTTGAAATTTTGTCACCCTCTGTTGACAGGTCATTTTTCCCTTTTCCCTCTCTATATATATTTTTAGCAGCAGAGTTTAGGCTTTAACGTGAAATGTCTTGTTTGTAATTTTACGATCGGAGCCCCCCCTGGTGAAGAGGAGACCCCGCAGGAGGGATCGCGGAAGCAGGTGAGTAAATGTCACTTTATTTTTTTTACAGTTCGTGGCAGCGGCAGAAGCAGGGGGGCGCTATTTCGGGTGCTCTCCTAAAGAGAGAAGAGCTGCGGGGGGGGGGGGGGGGGGGTCGGGTGCCCCCCGGGTGAAGAGAAGACCAGGCCCAATCCAACGAGAGATCAGGTAAGTTTTTAACTTTTATACTCTCTGTGGAGGTTTAAAGTCAGCTATGTGAGACTTGCGTAGCTGGCACTAGAAGGGTAAAGATAAATACACCTTGATAAATAGATACTATATAGTTATATAAGACAACATTTGTAAATATTCTGCATATTTATGAAATAATTCACGTTTGCTATTTTGTATGGACTTGGCACTTTTTTTCATCTAACATTGTAGTTGGTATGCATAATTTCACCATTATTTTGAAAGCTTCTCCCAGGAGTCTCTGGGCTGGGAGGTCTGAGCAGCAGATCTGCAAGTGCCCAACTGCAGGTGGACATGTCTATAACCCGAACTTAGGTGTCTCTTCTATGGGACAAGGCTTATTGATATAATTAAATAATATTTTGATATTGATATAATTAAATAATGCTTGGTTACCTTTCTGATATTTTTTAGTGATGATTAGAAATGCCTTACTGGAGAAGGGCCTTCATATCAATGTGCTTGAAATTATGAAAAAACATCTAGATTCTTTTGAAGCAACTGAAGGTGCCTGCAGAGTATTATTTCATCTTGTCAATGGAAGGTATAACCATAAAAAAACAGTTTTCAAGATAAACAAACCATTTAATCCTTTTAACTACTTGGAATGTATTGCTGGTGATGCTACAATATTTCCCTGACAATTGTCACACAACAGTTGGCAATATTTACCTAGAGGGATATGCTTGGGTTCATATATATTTTGGCTAAGATTGCTTGATATGACACTAGGCCTAGGTCTCTACGCTATATTCCATAGGCTACAACAAAAGTGACAAGTACTGCTAAGTGCTAACACCTTTTGCATTGCAAGATAGATAGATAGGGGAATAAAGTGGACCAAAACCCACCCTGTAGTCTTTGAGGCTCCAGTCCAGGCATTCTCTCTCCCCCTGGGCATCCATATTTCGGATGACCCATTATGTAAAACCCCCAAGGTCGTCCAGAAACTCACACTCTTTCCCAGTCCAATGGCGCATGCGCAAACAGAACAGGTGCCACATCCCCACTATCCCTTTTGCAGGTTGCGTGCTGCTGCAACTGATGTGGGCGCACTCCCTCTTAAAGGTTAGCGGGATGCGGCCGCCAGCGCTTTGACTGGATGAAAGGCTGCCCATGTGCTGTAGGACCAGGGAAGGGTGAGTGATATCGGGCGATCTGGGGGTTTCACAAAGCTGGGCATCCCCGATTGGGGTGCCTAGGGGGTAAGGACCAAAATACAGGATAGTCAGAATCCTGGGTTTTGGTCCACTTCAAGGCCCTGTTTGCTTACTTGGCCTTGCTGCACTGTGCTGCAATGCAACTACAGAGTGGGGTAAGCACCGTACATTATCCTAGAGAGGATCGTTCACACATCTACGCTGCGTAACACAGCGTATCAAAAAAGCGCTGCAAACCCATTTCTCAGCACATGTTAATAGAAGTCTATGGTAACTCAAGCGCAACACATGTATTATGCAGTGTACCTGTGTTGTATTTGCGTTGCCATTGATTTTACCATTACTTATTATGCAAAAAATGTTTATCTATTAAACGCCATGCAACACAAATGCATTGCTAATGCATCAAAATCTCAGTGTATTATTCCAAGTATGTCACACACCCCGCTTCTAATATTCATGACATATGGGTTAAAACCAGTAGAGGGCGAACTTCTGCAGAGATGACAGGAAAATAGGGAGCCCCTCCCGGTCCATAAATACCTGGGACCTCCCACACATTACCCAGTAATCGTCTCTGCAGACGGCGAGCAAGTCAGAAGATGTTCTTACTTGCAGGTAAGCCGGGTTCACACCCGGCCAATTTTGTCCCTATTTCTGCCCGGACCTTTTTTAATTAATCCCCTATGCCTCCCAGCCTTGGCTGTAGGTCCGGGCGAGGGTAGGCTACACCTCAGCAGGTGTAATTATGGGAGCCATGCTCCCCCGTGAGACCCCATATTAAGTGGATTTCAGCCAACTGGAAATCCACTGAACTATCCAGGGATTGAGTCCTACCTTCAATAACTTATCTATGAGCTCCTTATGTGGTACAGTGTCAAAGGCTTTGCTAAAATCCAGATAGGCGATATCCACAGCACCACCTTCATCTAACACTTTAGTGACATTGTCAAAGAAATCAATAAGATTGGTCTGACATGACACTGGATAGATGGTCAAAACTGTGGAAACTAGAGTTTAATGTCTCTAAATGTAAAATCATGCACTTGGGTAGAAGGAATCCCTGCTCTGAGTACCGTATGGGCAGTACTGTGTTAGCCAGGACCTCGGAGGAGAGAGATTTAGGGGTACTGATTACTGATAGCTGCAAGATGAGTGGACAGTGTAGCCAGGCAGTGGGAAAAGCAAGCAGGATGCTCGGCTGCATAGCTCGAGGCATCACCAGTAGGAAGAGGGAGGTTGTGATGCCGCTGTATAGAGCCCTGGTAAGGCCACAGCTAGAATACTGTGTGCAGTTCTGGAGACCTTACCTGCAAAAAGACATTATTCAAATAGAACGTGTCCAAAGGCGGGCAACGAAAATGGTGGAAGGACTTAAACTTAAAACTTATCAGGAGAGACTTAAAGAACTTAATTTGTACAGTCTGGAGGAAAGAAGGGAGAGGGGGGACATGATTGAGACCTTTAAATATGTGAAAGGATTGAATAAGGTTCAGGAGGGAAGTGTTTTTAAGAAGAAACTTAACGCTAGAACAAGGGGGCACAACCTGAAGCTAGTCGGGGGGAAGATCAGGAGCAATGTTAGAAAATATTATTTTACAGAAAGAGTAGTAGGTGCTTGGAACAAACTTCCAGCAGAGGTAGTTGAAACATCAACAGTCACTGAATTTAAACATGCCTGGGATAAGCACACATCTATCCTAAGATAAAGAGAACATACAGTATACACATAAGGGCAGACTAGATGGACCGTATGGTCTCCTTCTGCCGTCAACCTTCTATGTAATACCTTATTCCATAGTGTAATTATGGGAGCCATGCTCCCCCGTGAGACCCCATATTAAGGGGTAGGCGGTATCCAGGTTTGGTGATCCTGGTTCAGGATGCCCCGTCCCTGTTGTCCCTTTTCTATCATGTAGTATAGGTTCACCCCTCTCTGGGTCTCCCTGTTCCCCTCAACTAGGGGGGGGGGGCCGGGCCCTTTTCACTTTTGCTAATTTTGTCAGTGTGTGTGTGTGCGTCTGTACTGTTCACAGTATGCATTGCGGATCTACCTTGGCCGCACGTTGGGCGGCCATTGCAGCGGGGAGAGCTTCTCCCCCTCCTGTCTGCTCGGGCGGGGCCGGGCGATTGGCGCGCTCGTGGCGGCCCGCCCCCCTGTTCTGGCGCCATTGCGGAGCCCAGCCACTTGCTGGGATCTGCATTTCTCGTCTGATTGGGAGGGGGCGGGGCCAGGCGCGGCGCGCAAACCCTGCTGGCCCGCCCTTCTTCTCCCTCTTGTCCTTGTGACTGCGTACACTCCTTGGGCTGTGAGTGCCCTGCGGGGCTTTATTTATAAATTGCTTTGCCTGTTATGTGCCCCATTATTATGCGGTGGGGCGGTTTTCGTGATTAAGATATATATATATTATATTAGACATGTTTATATTGCTTGTGTGTGTGGCTTTGCTTGTCATGTGCCTTTCTTATGGGGTCACTTCTCATTGTGTCTTTCAGGAGGACTCCCTATCCGCATAATAAAAGGGGGTTCTCCCGGTCCTAGGGTCCCTTGGATAAATTTGGGGTCCTACAAATCCTCCCTCTAGGGACTTAAAGGGGCATTCCGGGTAGCTTAATTACCTCTGGTCCTTGCGACTACCATTAAAATCACCATATGGAGGCTTCTCAGGATACCAGGCTCTGGCTCCCTTCGGGGCAATCCCGGCAGTTTGTGGGTTGTGGGGTATCCCTTGCGGGGGGATAATGTACTGCTTTGTATACCATGTGCTCAGCAGGCAATAACGCGCCAGTCGGGGTTCCAGGCGTCTGGGTCAGTGCCGCCGGTCTTGTCACCTACTCCACCCCGCCTGATCCGTACCCCAAGTGACACCGTCATTAGCTGGGGGGGGCAACCTGTTGTGTGTGCTAGATTGGCCAACATCGAGAAATTGATTTCTAGCTCTGCGGCTAGAAAGGCCCCGGCTAAGAGGAGACATTTGTCACCGTCCGCGCCGGTTCTGGGTTTTGAGGATTATGATTCCCTTGACGGGTCTGACTATTCCCCACTCGAAGAGGGGGAATTGTTTGCTGAATCTGATACTGACGATCAGCAGTTTTTGGATGCTGATTCTGGGCAGGAGCATGGGGATGCCGTGGATACCCCCAGGATTCTGGCCCGTTTATTTGAGGTGCTGGCTATTTCTCCTCCGGCGGAGTCCCTTCCGCAGAAGGGAGAATTTTTTGGGACCTCTAAGCCTCGATTGGAGTTCCCAAATGAGAAGCATTTTGACAATCTGATTCTTAAAGAATGGGAAAGGCCTAGCCGGCTTCCTGGTGTTCCTCAGGGATGGAATAGGAAGTATCCCTTTCCGGTGGACCCGGTCAAGCGCTGGTCGTCCCCTCCTGAAGTCGATGCGACCGTTCTGGGAGTGTCCAACACATCTGTTGTGCACTGTCCAGACGCCACCACGCTAAAGGATGGTGAGGACCGACGTATTGATCAAATGGCATGTCATGCCTTTGCCAGCGTAGGTTTGACCTTGCAGCCTGTTTGTGCTTCAGCGCTCACTGTTGTGGCTACCAGGTCTGTGATTAGGGGCCTGTTGATTGGTTCCTAGCTTGACCCGGCCAGTGATGAATTTGCAGCACTTTCGCGGTGTGAATTGTTCATGACCTTTGTCTTATCAACATTGGATGACACAATAGGCAGGTGTACCAGAGTTTTATTGGGGGAGAAAGTGGGGTGTGTTGGCCCCACCTTCTAGAGGGACTGGATCTTTGTGAGTGCAGTTTGTCCCTACTCCCTGGATAATCTGAGGTTTGGGGGGGGGAGGGTGGTTCGAGCCCTTTTGGGGTCTGCTTACCCTCTATGGAGTAGTTTCTGGGACTAACCTTTCTCTAGGTTAATGTATAACAGTGACTTTTTTCAAAGTATATGTTTTCGTGTACATTTATTAATCACAATTCATCTTAATAACTGTACAATAATGTATATACAAATTTTACCATCACATATTTTATCCAAGCTGTACCAAGTACATTACAATTTTTTCCACATATTCATAGTAATACATAACAATCTTTTTTTCACATATTCATATATCTGTCATGGCGCAATACTCTCAAAATTTTTCAGCAGTGCTATTTTTACGGTAGTCTGTAGCAAGACTCGTTGCGCCGTTATTTGGTAGATAATCAGATTAAGTGCATCTGTTCCTAGTATTTAATTGCAAACGTTTCGCTGGTTGTCCAGCTTCCTCAGTGCATAGTCTTATCTGGTTTCAAACACATGAAATAATAGTCAGTAATTGCCGTAAATATATGTGCTGTTCTAAGTTTTGTTTTGGCTGGGTGTACTTACTGCCCAGATGCCTTGGTAGTTGAGGGCTCATGGGCCTCTCTTTGGTGTGTCCCCTATGAGAAAGAGATTTTTTTGAATATTATTTTAGTGCTATGCTGGTGCCCCGACCACTGTATGTCTCTGCTGTCTTAGTAGTAAAATTACCTTATTTTGTTTGATATTGCAGCTTGTTTTCCTTATCTGGGTTAATCTTTGATTCAATTGGGCTTCCTTTGTCAGGAGCCGCTTAGTCCCCGTTCCTGTGGCCATGGAGGGATTGTATTAGAGCCTGGCTGCACTATGTCATGGTACTGTAAAAGCGTGCTGCAAAAGCGCTTACCTGGGATGGGTCTGATTTGCTGCTGATCCCCCTCAGTGTTGTAGGTATGGGGGTCCGTGTTGCGCCAGTTGAATGGGGTTAACTGTATCCCCCTATTTTGTTGTATTCGGGTGCTTCTGCTCCTCTCCGGAGTTCAGGTGTTTGCTGGCTGCATGTGGGGCTGCCAATGCCGGGTTTAAGGCGGTTGCCCCGCCCTCCGCCCGTATTCTGCCTTTGATAGGCAGAACGGAGATGACGCTCAGCGCGCAGAGCGCGCATGCGCATCTCCTACATGGCAGCCCTCGCAACTTCCTTGTCCCCAAGCCGGGCCGCGCCATTTTGGGAGCGTTTTTGCTCATAAGGAGACTCTTCATATGTCTGGGTGCTATATGTATGTGGCGCTATACTAACTGTCCTCTGTGAACATGCCTAGTGTGCGCTTGTCAACAAGTAATAATTACTGTAGTCGGGCATCTTGGTGTTCAGTACATTCGAGCTTGATTCGCTGTGTGTATGGTTAGTGTCTCATATGTCAAGTAGTTAATTGATGAGGTATTAAAGGTATTAAATACATAGAGATATGTATAGTGACACTGTTCAATGATAAATGATGTGTGCTATTTAATAAATAAATGAGAAAGAGATTGCTGTCCTATTTTTAGCTGGTTAATATCTATCAGTACGAGTGAGAGAAGGAAAGGGGGTGATGGTTCTGTTAACCATGAAAATGCATAATAGATGTCCTATTTGAAAGAGATTGCTGTCCTATTTTTTAGCTGGTTAATGTCTATCAATACGAGTGAGAGAAGGAAAAGGGGGTGATGGTACTGTTAACCATGAAAATGCATAATAGATGGTGAGTACTTATCAAGGTACTTCAAAAGAGGGTGGAGAAGATGGCTGTCCTGTTTGCTAGCTAGATGATATCGGTGGGTGAAGGGAAAAGGGGAAAAAATGGGGGAAAGTGGTGAAAAGGGGAGAAAGGGGAGAAAGGGGAGGGGAGGTAGGGGAGGGGAGGTGGGGGAGGGGGGGGGGAAAGGATAGGGGGAGGGGGGAAAGGGGAAATGGGAAATAAATGAGGGGGAGAGGGGGAAAGGGGGAGAAAAGGGGGGAGGGATCTGGGATGGGGATAGGAAAGGTCCTATATCTGTGGCTTAGTGAGGCCAACTTGGGTATGTCATTTATGTCTCTCTCTGGTACCCCTTATGTTTAGACAGTCTATGTTGATATTTGAGGTTATTGTCCTTATGCTTTTAGGAAGGGAGCAAAACTGACTGTGTCATTCAGTCCTGGGTATGTAGTGGCTTTCAGTTTGGTGATCCATTTTGTCTCAAGCTGTAAGGTGGTTCTACGTATGTCGCCACCTCTTGGATGGGTATGTATCCTGTCTAGTATTTGAAAGGATATCCCTCTTGGGGAGCCTTCATGGTATTTTAAAAAGTGGCGACCCACTGGTGTTAACTGGTTTTTGTTTTTAATGTCTCGGATGTGTTCATACATTCGTATTTTTAATTTTCTGTTAGTTTTCCCTATATAGTAGCAAGGACATGTGCATGTTAATACATATATAAGGTCCGTGGTGTTGCAATTGCCAAAGTGTTTTTGTGTTATTTGGATACCTGTGGGTAGGGAGATTTCTTGGCCGGATTTGACATATTGGCACATTGTGCATCCTTCGCATCTATATGTTCCTATTACTTTACAGCATTTCTTTTGTTCCGTCTCACCTCTATAGTGACTGTTGACCAGATAATCTCTCAGCGCTTTGTTCTTTCTATACGTAATTCTGGGTTTTTCTGGTACCAAGGAGCCCACTAATGGGTCTTTCTTTAGTATGTACCAATGTTTATGTAGCAATTGTCTCATCTGTGCATGTTGGGCGTTGTAGGTGAGTACTAAGGGGGCGAATTCTAGTTCTTCCTTCTTTTTAGATTTCTGATTCAATATCTGAGTCCTGTCCTTTTCCAGTGTTTTTTTGTACGCGGTTTTTAGTACTCTATTTGAGTAGCCCCTTTGTTTTAGTCTTAGTCTGATCCCATCTGCTGCCCTCTTAAAATCCTCGTCTGTTGTGCAGTTTCTTTTAGCCCTTAGGTACTCTCCATAGGGGATGCTGTCCTTCAGTGATCTAGGGTGGGAGCTGGTTGCTCTTAATATGTTGTTGGCTGCTGTTTCCTTACGGTAAAAATCTGTTGTGATGTTTCCTGTGGTGTCTATCCTGATGTTAAGGTCAAGAAAGTTAATTGATGTCTCACTGTGTTCTAACGTGAACTTTAGGTTAAAGTTATAACCTAAAGTTCACGTTAGAACACAGTGAGACATCAATTAACTTTCTTGACCTTAACATCAGGATAGACACCACAGGAAACATCACAACAGATTTTTACCGTAAGGAAACAGCAGCCAACAACATATTAAGAGCAACCAGCTCCCACCCTAGATCACTGAAGGACAGCATCCCCTATGGAGAGTACCTAAGGGCTAAAAGAAACTGCACAACAGACGAGGATTTTAAGAGGGCAGCAGATGGGATCAGACTAAGACTAAAACAAAGGGGCTACTCAAATAGAGTACTAAAAACCGCGTACAAAAAAACACTGGAAAAGGACAGGACTCAGATATTGAATCAGAAATCTAAAAAGAAGGAAGAACTAGAATTCGCCCCCTTAGTACTCACCTACAACGCCCAACATGCACAGATGAGACAATTGCTACATAAACATTGGTACATACTAAAGAAAGACCCATTAGTGGGCTCCTTGGTACCAGAAAAACCCAGAATTACGTATAGAAAGAACAAAGCGCTGAGAGATTATCTGGTCAACAGTCACTATAGAGGTGAGACGGAACAAAAGAAATGCTGTAAAGTAATAGGAACATATAGATGCGAAGGATGCACAATGTGCCAATATGTCAAATCCGGCCAAGAAATCTCCCTACCCACAGGTATCCAAATAACACAAAAACACTTTGGCAATTGCAACACCACGGACCTTATATATGTATTAACATGCACATGTCCTTGCTACTATATAGGGAAAACTAACAGAAAATTAAAAATACGAATGTATGAACACATCCGAGACATTAAAAACAAAAACCAGTTAACACCAGTGGGTCGCCACTTTTTAAAATACCATGAAGGCTCCCCAAGAGGGATATCCTTTCAAATACTAGACAGGATACATACCCATCCAAGAGGTGGCGACATACGTAGAACCACCTTACAGATTGAGACAAAATGGATCACCAAACTGAAAGCCACTACATACCCAGGACTGAATGACACAGTCAGTTTTGCTCCCTTCCTAAAAGCATAAGGACAATAACCTCAAATATCAACATAGACTGTCTAAACATAAGGGGTACCAGAGAGAGACATAAATGACATACCCAAGTTGGCCTCACTAAGCCACAGATATAGGACCTTTCCTATCCCCATCCCAGATCCCTCCCCCCTTTTCTCCCCCTTTCCCCCTCTCCCCCTCATTTATTTCCCATTTCCCCTTTCCCCCCTCCCCCTATCCTTTCCCCCCCCCCCTCCCCCACCTCCCCTCCCCTACCTCCCCTCCCCTTTCTCCCCTTTCTCCCCTTTTCACCACTTTCCCCCATTTTTTCCCCTTTTCCCTTCACCCACCGATATCATCTAGCTAGCAAACAGGACAGCCATCTTCTCCACCCTCTTTTGAAGTACCTTGATAAGTACTCACCATCTATTATGCATTTTCATGGTTAACAGTACCATCACCCCCTTTTCCTTCTCTCACTCGTATTGATAGACATTAACCAGCTAAAAAATAGGACAGCAATCTCTTTCAAATAGGACATCTATTATGCATTTTCATGGTTAACAGAACCATCACCCCCTTTCCTTCTCTCACTCGTACTGATAGATATTAACCAGCTAAAAATAGGACAGCAATCTCTTTCTCATTTATTTATTAAATAGCACACATCATTTATCATTGAACAGTGTCACTATACATATCTCTATGTATTTAATACCTTTAATACCTCATCAATTAACTACTTGACATATGAGACACTAACCATACACACAGCGAATCAAGCTCGAATGTACTGAACACCAAGATGCCCGACTACAGTAATTATTACTTGTTGACAAGCGCACACTAGGCATGTTCACAGAGGACAGTTAGTATAGCGCCACATACATATAGCACCCAGACATATGAAGAGTCTCCTTATGAGCAAAAACGCTCCCAAAATGGCGCGGCCCGGCTTGGGGACAAGGAAGTTGCGAGGGCTGCCATGTAGGAGATGCGCATGCGCGCTCTGCGCGCTGAGCGTCATCTCCGTTCTGCCTATCAAAGGCAGAATACGGGCGGAGGGCGGGGCAACCGCCTTAAACCCGGCATTGGCAGCCCCACATGCAGCCAGCAAACACCTGAACTCCGGAGAGGAGCAGAAGCACCCGAATACAACAAAATAGGGGGATACAGTTAACCCCATTCAACTGGCGCAACACGGACCCCCATACCTACAACACTGAGGGGGATCAGCAGCAAATCAGACCCATCCCAGGTAAGCGCTTTTGCAGCACGCTTTTACAGTACCATGACATAGTGCAGCCAGGCTCTAATACAATCCCTCCATGGCCACAGGAACGGGGACTAAGCGGCTCCTGACAAAGGAAGCCCAATTGAATCAAAGATTAACCCAGATAAGGAAAACAAGCTGCAATATCAAACAAAATAAGGTAATTTTACTACTAAGACAGCAGAGACATACAGTGGTCGGGGCACCAGCATAGCACTAAAATAATATTCAAAAAAATCTCTTTCTCATAGGGGACACACCAAAGAGAGGCCCATGAGCCCTCAACTACCAAGGCATCTGGGCAGTAAGTACACCCAGCCAAAACAAAACTTAGAACAGCACATATATTTACGGCAATTACTGACTATTATTTCATGTGTTTGAAACCAGATAAGACTATGCACTGAGGAAGCTGGACAACCAGCGAAACGTTTGCAATTAAATACTAGGAACAGATGCACTTAATCTGATTATCTACCAAATAACGGCGCAACGAGTCTTGCTACAGACTACCGTAAAAATAGCACTGCTGAAAAATTTTGAGAGTATTGCGCCATGACAGATATATGAATATGTGAAAAAAAGATTGTTATGTATTACTATGAATATGTGGAAAAAATTGTATTGGTACAGCTTGGATAAAATATGTGATGGTAAAATTTGTATATACATTATTGTACAGTTATTAAGATGAATTGTGATTAATAAATGTACACGAAAACATATACTTTGAAAAAAGTCACTGTTATACATTAACCTAGAGAAAGGTTAGTCCCAGAAACTACTCCATAGAGGGTAAGCAGACCCCAAAAGGGCTCGAACCACCCTCCCCCCCCCCCAAACCTCAGGTGTAGCAGAGCTTCGGCGTTGCTTGTGGCTATACGCCGATCAGTCTGGTTGCGCCAGTGGGCGGCTGACACTGCAGCTAAGAAGTCACTTACAGGGCTACCCTTCTTGGTTATGAGGCTTTTTGGAGATAAATTGGATTTGGTAGCGAAAGGAGGAAGGCTACCACAACGTAAGAAGCAGCGTCGCTCCTTTCGGGGGGCAGGCTCCTTTTTAATCCTTCCTTTCGCGGTGCCAGAGCAGGCAGAGGAGCTACCTACTCTACCTTCAGAGGTGATTCCTGGGGCAGAGGTAGAGGACGGGCCTGTCCAGGCCCTGCCTGGGGTTCCAAGCCCGCTGCCAAACCAGCTCAGCATTGAGGGGGCGCCCCCACCCTTGCGGGTGGGGGGACGGCTACGGCACTTCATCCAGGTCTGGGCCCGGGAGGTCACAGACAAATGGATATTGGAAGTGGTCTCTTCCGGGTACAAACTGGAGTTCGAGTACCGACCTTCTCCCAGATTCTTCTGTTCTCGGGTTCCCTTGGACCCCCAGGCTGCGCAGCGGCTCCTGTTGGCAGTGCAAAATCTTCTGGACATGGAAGTCTCATGCCCGGTGCCCTTCTCAGAGAGAGGCCGGGGCTACTATTCCAACCTTTTCACGGTACCCAAAAAGGATGGCTCCTTAAGACCCATTCTGGATCTGAAGCTTCTCAACAGGTTCATCAGAACCAAGAAGTTCCGCATGGAGACTCTGCGCTCAGCCATCAATTCTCTTCGTCAGGGGGACTTCATGACGTCCATAGACATCAAGGATGCTGATCTCCATGTACCGATCTTCCCAGCTCACCAGAGATTTCTCAGGTTTGTGGTGGGAGATCAGCATTTTCAGTTTGTGGCTCTTCCGTTCAGACTGACCTCGGCACCACGGGTGTTCACCAAGGTGCTGGCAGGGATTATGGCCCTTCTCAGAGCCCAGGGTATTCGCATTGTGTCATATCTGGACGACCTTCTCATTACGGTATCCTCTCTCAGACAGGAAGAGCTAGACACCAGGACATTGGTGACAATGCTGGAGAGGTTCGGCTGGGTGATCAACCACCCCAAGTCTTCTTTCTCCCCATCAAGGGAGATTTCCTTTCTGGGCATTAATCTGGATACCATTCAGACCATGGGTGTTCTTGCCTCTGTCGAAGGTGCAGATGATTCTGGACCTGATCCGTCTTCTTCTCTCCAACCTGCGGTCGCCTATCCATCTAGGGATGATGATGATGCAGTTGATGGTGGCTTCCTTCGAGGCAGTTCCCTTTGCTCAGTTTCACATGAGATCGCTCCAGCTCCATCTACTGTTGGCTTAGGACAGATGTCAGCTGTCATTGGATCAGTCATTTTGGATGTTTGTACATCCTGGGAGTGGAAAACATGGAGGCGGACTCCCTAAGCAGGGGATTCTCTTGCCAAGGGGAATGGTCTCTCGACCACAGAGTATTCCGGTCCCTTTGTCACAATGGGGGATTCCGGAGGTGGATCTCTTTGCCTCACGTCACAATCACAAGCTTCCTGCGTTTGTGTCTCTGTCTCAGGATCCTCTGGCCCAGGCAGCGGACGCCATGTCTCTTGCCTGGAGGGATCTGGGTTTCCTGTACCTGTTTATCCCCCTTCTCCATGGTAAGCAAGGTGGTGCGCAAGCTGTCCCAAGAGGGTGCGCCAGCAATTCTGGTGGCCCCACGGTGGCCAAGACAGTTTTGGTTCCAAGACGTCATACGGCTGGTGGTGGATCAGTACAGATTGCCTCTGTTTCCGGATCTGATCACTCAAGGTCAACTTCGTTACCCCAATTTACAAATGCTGGCTTTGACGGCATGGCTGCTGAAACCTCCATTCTAAAGGAAGAAGGTTTGTCTGATGCTGTGATTCAGACACTTGTCGGCTAGGAAGAGATCTTCCTCTAACATCTACTACAGGACTTGGAGGTCCTATATTGATTGGTGTGAGGCTAGGGCCTTGCCTTGCAGGGTGTTTTCGATTCCTAGGATTTTGGATTTTCTTCAACACAGTCTGGACTTGGGGTTCCAGCTTAGTACCTTGAAAGGGCAGGTCTCTGCCCTGGCGGTCTTCTTTCAAAGGTCCTTTGCTCTGCATCCATTGGTTAAGACCTTTTTCCAGGGGGTCACTCATGTGCGGCCCCCTCGAAATCCTTTGTTGCCTGTTTGGGATTTGGTTTTGGTTCTGTCGGCCCTCCAGGGGCCTCCCTTTTGAGCCGGTGCAGGATGTTGCACTTTCTATGCTCACTCAAAAGGTTGCCTTTCTGGTGGCTATTACCTCTGTTAGACGTGTCTCTGAGTTGGCGGCTCTCTCGATTCAGGCTCCTTACTTTGAAAGACACCAGGACAAGGTGGTCTTTCGCTTTAAGCCAGATTTCCTTCCTAAGGTGGTTTCTGCCTTCCATCTCAATCAGGATGTGGTTCTCTCTTCCTTGTGTCCTAGGCCTAGCAATGACAAGGAGAGGGTCCTGCACTCTTTGGTTTGTTGTGTGAAGTACTATTTGGTGGCTACTTCTCCCTTTCGTAAGATGGACGCCTTGTTCGTGGTGCCCTCCGGGCCCAGAAAAGGTTTGGCGCCCGCCAAGTCTACCATTAGTAAATGGATACGTCAGGCCATTGTTGGGGCCTATTTCTACTCGTGCTGTTGGGGCTACCTGGGCTTTTCAGCACCAGGCCTCTGTTGAACAAGTTTGTAAGGCTGCTACCTGGTCTTCTGTTCATACTTTTTCCAAGTTTTATAAGGTTGATGTGCGGGCCTCAGCGGATGCTGTTTTTGGCCACAAGGTTCTGCAAGCTGCAGTGGTTTAAATTTGTGCGTTATTGCCTTTTTGGGATCCCCACTCTTGTTGGACACTGCTATTGGATGTCCCATATGTCATGAATATTGGAACTGGGGTGTGGGACATACTTGGAATGATACCATTTTGTGATTACTCACCTGTAAAATGGGTATTATAAGTATGTCACACACCCTGCTTTATCCCGCCCTTATTGTATTCTGGATCCTTTATATGGTGAACCTTTTATTGTTTATATTTTTTTTTTTGTATTTGGCTCTTCCTGGTCCCCTTACTGCTTTCCTATACTGGGTAATGTGTGGGAGGTCCCAGGTATTTATGGACCGGGAGGGGCTCCCTATTTTCCTGTCATCTCTGCAGAAGTTCACCCTCTACTGGTTATAGCCCATATGTCATGAATATTGGAAGCGGTGTGTGTGACATACTTATAATACCCATTTTACAGGTGAGTAATCCCAAAATGGTATTTTTTGTTACATTCCCCTTCTGGCATATTTACAAAAAGCTTGCTCCTAATGTAACGGAGAGGTGTGAACAGAGCCTTAAGGAAATGTGTTTAAATCTTTAAAGCAGAACAAAAACCCACCAGTGGCTGGCGGAAATCTAACAAAACAAGACCTAGGAAAGTCAAACTTTCAAGTGCTTTTTAAAGTTGTATTTTCTTTAAAAATTAGCCAGTAGTTTATTAGCCCATGTTACAACTGGGCATGGGCAATTTCTTACTATTCATATACCTCATGTTACTTTTGTTTAAGGTGTTGTAATTTAGATGTAATGACTGTGACAATGACAAGTTTGATGAAGGCAATGAAAAAGCACAAAAAAGTGGCATGTGTGCAACTGGAGGCTCTGCGGGTGATGTTACAAATAATGTTTGATGGTAAGACTTTTGCATATTAGCAAAAACTGGTAATTGGTATTAGTATTTATGATATAATTTTGTGAGATATTTATGTATCCTTTTTCAGAAAACATGTTGAATGTCCCTAGAGATACAGTAAAACCCGAAGAACCTGCTTGTCCAAGTCTCACTCTTAAAGTGATCAAGAACCAGTGCTTGCTCGAAGGAACCCATAAGCTAATTTTGGAAGCCCTTAACAAAGTATGTGTAAAAAAAGACTGTGTTTCTGGATTACCTATAGTTACAAGGCTGTTAGATATTTTGGTAGAAACATTCATATATACTATATCACTATATTCTAAGTATACAGCACGTCCTGTTCCAGAAAATATTCCTTACACTTGGGATATACTCCAGTAGATGGCACTGGACTGCAGAGACAGAAAAGTGGCTCCTCCCGGCCCCATAAATACCCGGGACCTCCCACAAAATCCCCAGTTCTTCTCTGCAGTCCTGGCTGGGGGGGGGGGGGGGGGGGGTTCATGTCTTTGCATATATTCCAAGTGTGACATACAACTCATCATGACATTTTGGGTTATTCTCCAGTAGATAGCAAACTTCTGCAGAGATGAATACAAAAAAAGGAGCTCCTCCCAGTCCATAAATACCTGGGACCTCCCACCAACTTCCCAGTTCCTTCTCTGCAGGAAGGCGAGCAAGACAGAAGATGAAGACTTCTCTTACTTGCAGGTAAGCTGGGCTTGTGCCCGGCCATTTTTGTCCCTATTGCTGCCAGGAACTTTTCTAAATTGGGAGCCTTGCTCCACCGTGAGACCCCATTGCAAGGGGTAGGCGGTTGTCCGGGTTGGTGATCCTGGTATGGGATGCCCTGTCCCTTAATCCCTATGACCGGATTTCGGCTGGGATTTCCCCCCCAATCCGGGTCCCTTCCTTTCGCTCCGGGGGGGGGGGGGGGGGGGGGGGCTGGCCTCACCCACGGTTGTTTAATTATTGAAGCACTGAGTGAGTGTGTGTGTGTCTTTCATTTGTGTGTGTGTTGGTGCTGACTGGGATTGATTGTGGTCTCCTTCACTCTTTACCTTCGTTACTCAGCCTGGGGAGCCTCTCTCCCTCAGGCTGTGTTAGGTGGGGGGCCTGGGCCATCGGCACGGCCGCGGTAGCCCCGCCCCCTCATTTGGCGCGATTATGCGGGCCAGCCCAGGGCTGGGATCCGCGTTGCTGGGAGGGGGGCGTGGCCTGACGAGCGCGCGTTCAGCGCTAGCCCGCCCCCCTTCTTCCTCTCTGCTCGTGTGACTCTCCGGGGACCATCTTGTGTGATTGCTCTGGCTGCTGCTCTGATTAACTCCTCGGTCGGTAAGCGCCTGTGTGGTCACTTCCTTAGCTTCTGCGGGGGCTCTCCTTGAGCGGGAGGCCTCCTCTTCATGCTTTTGTGCTTTCATTTAGATATATAGATATTTTTAATTATAGAATATTCTGAGCATATGGTTGTATTGTGAATCAATATTAATATTTGGGATTTTTTCCTGGGGGGTCCTGGGGTCCCTAGGCTTAGATTCCTCACCTAAAATCCTCCCACTGGGACTTGTAAGGGGTATCCTGGGTTGCTTATTGTTTAAATTCCCTGCGGTCTTGTGACTGACCACAAGAATCACTATATGGAGGCTCCGCAGGATACCGGGCTCGGGCTCCCTCGGGGACAATCCCGGCCATGTGTGGGTTGTGGGGCATCCCTTACGGGTGAGAATGTGCTTAAGGCCATATCTCGGCAATCGGGTGCCCAGCCTTCTGGGTCGGCACCCCCCGCTTCAACGCCTTTCCCTCCCCGCCTTATCCGTACCCCAAGTGACATTGGTGCCAGCGGGGAGTCGCATTCTGATGTTTGTGCTAGGTTGGCCAGCATCGAGAAATTTATGGTTAGCGCGGTGGGCAAGAAGGCCCAGGCCTAAAAAGAGACATTTGTCGTTGGTCCAGGCGACTTGGGATATTGATGATGATTCATTTGATATGTCGGATTATTCCCCGTTAGAGGAGGGGGAATTGTATGAGGAGTCAGAGGCTGACGATGTACAGTTTGGCGAGGTTGATGTTGGGCAGGCGCTGGGGGATGCTGTTGACACGGCCACGGTTTTGTCACATCTCTTGGAGGTTTTGGATATTGCGCCACCTGAGGCGCCCCCTCTCATGAAGGGGGAATTTTTTGGGGCCCACAAGCCTCGTTTGGAGTTCCCTACCCAGGGTCATTTTGATGCACTGATCCTTAGGGAATGGGAGAAACCTAGTCGGCTTCCGGGTGTTCCTCACGGATGGGATAAGAAGTATCCTTTCCCGGTGGAATCGGTTAAGGGCAGGGCTTCTCCTCCCAAGGTCGATGCGCCAGTTTTGGGGTTGACCAACTCCTCCGTGCCTCACACCCCAGGTGCCACTTCCCTAAAGGATGGTGAGGATAGGCGCCTTGATCAGCTGGCATGCCATGCCTTTGCCAGTGTTGGCTTGGCCTTGCGGCATGTTTGTGCATCTGCGCTAGTGTCGGTGGCTGCTAGGTCTCTGATTAGGGACTGGTTAAATGACGCTCACCTTGATCCGGCCAGCGCTGAGTTCACTACGCTTAAAATATTTGAATTGTTCATGGATTTTGTCTTGGCTGCTATGGAAGACACTATTGTTATGTGTAGTAGGACTTCAGCCTTATTGGTGGCCATGCGCCAATCGGTATGGCTCCGTCAGTGGACGGCGGACTTTGCGGCCAAGAAATCGTTTACAGCTGTTCCCTTCTTGGGTACACGGCTGTTTGGAGATAAGTTGGATGCTGTGGCAAAGGGAGGTGAGTTACCTCAGCGGAGGAAACAGCGCCATCCCTTTCGGGGGGCAGGCTCTTTCAATTCTTCCTTTCGAGGTGCCAGAGCTGGCAGAGGTTTGGCCTTCTCGGGTGTCAGAGGCTCTTCCTGGAACAGGGGCGGAGGTCGGGCCCATCCCGCTTCTGCCTGGGGTTCCAAGCCCAAGCCTGCGGGTAAACCAGCTCAGCAATGAAGGGGTGCCCTCACCCGCATGGGTGGGGGGACGGCTGCGGCCCTTTTTCCAGGTCTGGGCCCGGGAGGTCACAGACAATTGGATCTTGGAAGTGGTCTCCTCCGGGTACAAACTGGAGTTCGATTACTGGCCTCCTCCAAGATTTTTAAGGTTTCGGTGCCCTTGGACCCTCAGGCTGCACAGGGGCTCCTGTTACCAGTGAAAAACCTTCTGGACATGGGAGTTGTATGCCCGGTGCCTCCGTTGGAGAGAGGCAGGGGTTTCTAGTCCAATCTTTTCACGGTCCCCAACCCATTCTGGACCTCAAGGTCCTCAACAGATTCCTCAGAACCAAGAAGTTCCGCATGGAGACTCTGCTCTCGGCCATCAATTCCCTTCGTCAAGGGGATTTCATGACATCCATAGACATCAAGGATACGTATTTGCATGTTCCAATTTTTCCAGTGCATCAGAGATTCCTCGGGTTTGTGGTGGATGATCAACATTTTCAGTTTGTAGCCCTTCCCTTCGGGTTGACCTCAGCGCCGAGGGTCTTCACCAAGGTTCTGGCGGGCATAAAGTCCATATTCAGAGCTCAGGGAATTTGCATTGTGCCGTATCTGGACGTTCTATTGATTTCAGCTTCTTCCCTACGTCAGGCGGAGCTGGACACCCACCAGGTGGTGTCGACCCTGGAGAGGTTCGGGTGGGTGATCAACTGCCCCAAGTCCTCTCTCTCGCCATCACGGGTGATTTCATTCCTGGGCATGAATCTGGATACCATTCAGGCCAGAGTGTTTTACCCCAGACCAAGGTGCAGGGGATTCAGGATCTGATCTGCCTTCTTGTGGCCCATCCTTGCCCCTCTATCCGACGGGATGAAACTGGTGGGATTGATGGTGGCCTCCTTCGAGGCGGTCCCGTTTGCGCAGTTTCACATGAGATCTCTTAAACTTCATCTATTGACGCATTGGGACAGGTGTCCGCTGTCATTGGATCAACTGTTCGGGATGTCTCCCAGGGTTCAGCAGTCCCTTCGGTGGTGGCTGGAGTCGAGCAACCTGTTGAGGGGCAGATCCTTTCTGGTTCCTCGCTGGGAGACGGTTACCACGGATGCCAGCCTGTCGGGCTTGGGAGGTTTCTGGAAAAGACATCAGTTCAGCGGGGTGTGGGGTCCTCAGGAGGCTCACAACCCCATCAATGTCTTAGAGCTCAGAGCCATCCGGCTTGTCCTGTCACGGCTGACGTCGCACTTACAGGGTCAGATTTGTTCAGACAATCGGACGGCGGTAGCCTACATCAATCACCAAGGAGGGACTTGCAGCAGGAGTGCCCTCAGGGAAGTCTCTCTGATCCTGCATTGGGTGGAGAGCAATGTTCCTTGCATTTCGGCAATCTACATTCCGGGAGTGGAGAACACCGAGGCGGACTCCCTGAGCAGGGGGTCCTCTCGCCAAGGAGAGTGGTCTCTCAACCCCGGGGTTTTTCGGTCTCTTTGTCGCAAGTGGGGGACTCCGGAGGTGGATCTCTTTGCCTCACGGCACAATCACAAAGTCCCGGCCTTTGTGTCTTTATCTCAGGATCCTCTAGCTCTGGCAGTGGATGCCTTGTCCCTTGCTTGAAAGGATCTGGGGTTTCTGTACCTGTTTCCTCCCTTCTCCATGCTGGGCAAGGTAGTTTGCAAACTGGCTCTGCAAGGGGCACCAGCAATTCTGGTGGCCAAGAAGGCCAAAGCCAAATCCAAGGTGGCCAAGAAGGATTTGATACGCAGACGTTGTAAGGCTGGCGGTAGATCAGTACCGGCTTCCCATGTTTCCGGATCTGTTATCTTAGGGTCAACTACTTTATCTCAATTTACCAACGCTGGCTTTGACGGCTTGGCTGCTGAAACCTTCATTCTGAAGGAGGAAGGTTTGTCTGCGGCTGTTGTTCACACTTTGATTAGAGCTAGGAAGCGGTCCTCTTCTGGCATTTACTATAGGACTTGGCGGTCCTATATTGACTGGTGTGAGGCTAGGGCCTTGCCTTGCAGGGTGTTTTTTCGATCCCTAGGATTTTGGAGTTTCTTCAGCTTCAGTTTCTTCAGCACGGTCTGGATCTTGGGTTACAGCTTAGTACCTTGAAAGGGCAGGTCTCGGCTCTGTCTGTTTTCTTCCAAAGATATTTTGCCTTACACCCGCTGGTTAAGACTTTTTTTCCAGGGGGTCACTCATGTTCGACCCCCTCATAAGGCTATGGTTTCTGTTTGGGATTTCAATTTGGTTCTTTTGGCTCTCCAGGGTCCTCCTTTTGAGCCATTACAGGATATTGCTCTTTCTGTTTTCACTCAAAAGGTTGCCTTCTTGGTGGCTATTACCTCTGTTCGGCGTGTCTCTGAGTTGGCGGCTCTGTCGATTCAGGCCCCTTACTTTGAAAGACACCAGGACAAGGTGGTCTTTCGCTTTAAGCCAGATTTCCTTCCTAAGGTGGTTTCTGCTTTCCATCTCAATCAGGATATTGTTCTCCCTTCCTTGTGTCCTAAGCCTAGCAATGAGAAAGAGAGGGTTTTGCACAATTTGGATGTGGTTCGCTGTGTTTAGTACTATTTGGTGACTACTTCCTCTTTCCGCAAGACGGATGCCTTTTTCGTGGTGCCCTGCGGGCCCAGGAAAGGTTTGGCGCCCGCCAAGTCTACCATTAGCAAATGGATTCGTCAGGCCATTGTTGGGGCCTATTCTGCTAAGGGGAGGACTCCCCTCTTAGGGTCACTGCGCATTCTACTCGTGCTGTTGGTGCATCCTGGGCTTTTCAGCACCAGGATTCTGTTGAACAAGTTTGAAAGGCTGCTACTTGGTCTTCCATTCATACCAAGTTTTACGAGGTTGATGTGCGGGCTTCAGTGTATGCCGTTTTTGGCCGCAAGGTTCTGCAAGCTGCAGTGGTTTAAGTTGGTGCATTCTTTACTGTTTATGGTTCCCACCCATGACGGACACTGCTATTGGATGTCTCAAATGTCATGACTCCCAGTGAGGTGCATACCAGTGGGGAGTCTCAACCTGATTTGGCTACCCGGCTGGCCAGAATTGAAAAGCATATTGCTGGTTCTGGTCTGCGTAAGGCTCCTGCTAAGCGGCGGCATCTGGCACCCGGTGTTACTTTCTTTCCTATGGAAGCTGAGGAGTTTTTTGATGTTACTGGTTATACCCCCCTGAAAGAAGGGGAATTATTTTCTGATTCAGAATCATCTGAGGATCAGCCTAGGGGTTATGCTGAGTCTGGGTCTGACCCATGGGCTTCAGATGATACTGACAGGCTTTTAGCTCACATTTTTTGAAGTACTCTGTATCTCTCCTCCTGCCGTGGCCCCGCGGCAGCAGGGGGAGCTGTTTCGTACTGTTAAGCCACGTTTGGAGTTTCCTGAACAAACTCACTTAAATAATCTGATTCTCAAGTTGTGGGAACGGCCTAGCTGGCTTCCCGGGGTACCAAAGAATTGGGATAAGAGGTATCCCTTCCCTGCTGAAATGGATAAACGTTGGTCATGTCCTCCAGAGTTGGATGCACCAGTTCTGGGGCTGTCTAACACATCTGTCATGCATTCCCCTGACACTACTACATTGAGGGATGGGGAAGACAGGCGCATGGATCAGCTGGCTTGCCATGCCTTTGCCTGTGTTGGGACCGCGCTCCGTCCGGTCTGTGCCTCTGCTATCACGGCTGTTGCCATTAAAGCCTGCTCAGGGGTCTCTTAGATGGGGCCACTGATGATGCTGGTAGTGAAGAGTATAGAGCTCTTCTGCGTTGTGAGGAATTGCATATGTTCTCTCTGACCTGGATGATACCATTAGAATGTGTGGCAGGGCTTCTGCCTTGTTGGTGGCAATACGCCGCTCGGTTCGGCTGCGCCAGTGGGCAGCTGACAATGCTGCCAAAAAGGCCCTCACTGGTTTTCCCTTCAAGGGGCTGCGCCTCTTTGGGGAACTTTTGGACTTGTTTGCTAAAGGCGGCAAATTACCTCAGCGTAGAAGGCAGCCCCAGCCCTTTCAGGGTTCAGGTGCCTTTTCTCCTTCCTTCAGGGGCTCCAGAATTGGACGGGGAGCTTCCTTTGCTGGAGCCCGTGGAGATTTTTGGGGCAGGGGCCGAGGACGTGGCCGCCCTGGCCCTCCCTGGGGTACCAAGATTAAGTCCTCCCTCAAGCCCCCTCAGGCATGAAGGGGCCACCTCTCCCATCTGGGTGGGGGGACGGCTTCGGCTCTTGGCTCACGTCTGGAGGCGTTATGTCTCAGACCGGTGGATTCAGGAGGTAGTTTCCTCTGGTTGCAAGATAGAGTTTGCAGCCTGGCCGCCCTCAAGACTCATCAAATCGTGTAGCTCAAAACCCTTTGTCAGCTCAGTGTCTCTCCCTGGCTGTCCAAGGCCTTCTAGACCTAGGTGTCATCTGCCGGGTGCCCTTGAAGGAATGGGGCAAAGGCTATTATTCCAATCTTATCATTGTGCCCAAAAAGGATGGGTCCATCAGACCTATCCTGGATTTAAAGCTTCTCAACAAGTTTGTCAGATTCAGACACTTTCGCATGGAGACTCTGCGCTCAGGTGTGACTTTCCTACGCCAAGGACCTCTGTAGACATCAAGGATGCTTACCTTCACGTCCCTATCTTTACAGGTCATCAGAGGTTCCTCAGGTTTACTCTGGAGGATCAGCACTACCAATTTGTGGCCTTGCCCTTCGGTCTCACCTCGGCCCCCAGAGTATTCACCAAGGTGCTGGCAGGAGTGATGGCCCTGCTGAGATCTCAGGGCATTCACATTCTTCCCTACCTGGACGACATGCTTATTGCTTCTCAGTCCTTCCATCAGGCAGAACTGGACACTGAGAGGGTGGTGTCCACACTGGAATCATTCGGCTGGGTGATCAATCACCCCAAATCTTCCCTGTCTCCTTCCATGGTGAAGTCTTTTCTGGGCATGATTCTGGATTCAGCTCAGGTCAAGATCTTTCTTCCTCAGCAGAAGGTGGAGGTCCTTCAAGAGAAAGTTCAGCTCCTGCTGTCTTGTCCCCATCCATCCATCAGGCAGGGAATGCAGCTGGTGGGCCTGATGGTGTCCTGTTTCGAGGCGGTTCCATATGCTCAGTTCCATATGAGGCCTCTTCAGCTTCACCTCTTGTCAGTATGGGATCGGGACCCTGTGCCCCTGGATCAGGCATTTGTCTTGTCCCCTCAGGTCAGGCGGTCTCTTGTGTGGTGGTTGGTCTCGGGGAACCTGCTGGGGGGCAGGTCCTTTCTGGCCCCCTGCTGGGAGACTGTCACCACGGATACCAGTCTGACAGGTTGGGGGGATTCTGGAAGTCCATTAAATTCCTGGGTCAGTGGGGCCCTCAGGAGGCCCATGCCCCTATCAACATTCTGGAATTGAGGGCACTCAGGTTGGTTCTCGCCCACTTAACCACTCACCTGAGGGGTCGGGCTGTTCAGGTCCGCTCAGACAACCAGACGGCGGTTGCCTACATCAATCATCAGGGAGGGACTCGGAGCAAGAGGGCCCTCAAGGAAGTGGGGTCAGCCGGACGTGGATCTATTTGCTTCCCGTCACAATCACAAGCTTCCAGTCTTTGTCTCTCTGTCCCAAGATCCTCTGGCCTTGGCCACGGATGCCCTTGCAATGTCCTGGACGAGGTTCCAGCTCCTGTATGTGTTTCCCCCATTTCCACTGCTGGGCAGGGTGCTGCGCAAGATAGTTCAGGAAGGGGTGCCAACTATCCTGGTGGCCCCCTGTTGGCCAAGAAGAGTGTGGTTCGCAGACATCGTGTAGTTGGCAGTACATCAGTACACTCTACCACAGGTTCCAGATCTGCTCACTCAGGAACACCTACGCCACCCCAATTTACAAACGCTGGCTTTGACGGCCTGGCTGTTGAAACCTCCATCTTGATGGAAAAGGGGCTGCCTGCCTCGGTGGTGAATACCATGATCAGGGCTAGGAAGAGGTCCTCTTCTTCCATCTATTACAGGGTCTGGCGTACTTACATTGACTGGTGTGAGTCCCACTCGCTTCCCTGTCGTGTGTTTTCTATTCCTAGGATTCTGGAATTTCTCCAACATGGTTTGGATCTGGGTCTTCAGCTCAGTACTCTGAAAGGCCATGTGTCTGCTTTGGCTATTTTCTTTCAAAGATCCTTTGCTCAGCATCCCCTGGTCAAGACCTTTTTCCAGGGGGTTACTCACGTGCATCCCCCACGTAAGCCTATGTTACCAGTCTGGGACTTGAACTTGGTCTTTTCTGCCCTGCAGGGGTCTCCCTTTGAGCCCTTGCAAGGGGCCCCTTTGTCCATTCTTACGCTTAAGGTGGTCTTTTTGGTGGCTATCACTTCTGTTAGGCGTGTTTCTGAGTTGGTGGCGCTTTCCATCAAGCCTCCTTATTTTGAGAGACACCAGGACAAGGTGGTGTTTCGTTTTAAGCCAGATTTTCTACCTAAGGTTGTTTCTGCCTTTCATCTCAATCAGGACATTGTTTTGCCTTCTCTGTGTCTTAATCCTAGTAACCCTAAGGAAAGGGTTTTGTATTCTTTGGACGTAGTCAGAACTCTGAAGTTCTATTTGGTGGCTACTGAACCCTTCAGGAAGTCTGATGCTCTTTTTGTGCTTCCGTCTGGACCTAAGAAATGCCTGGCTCCGGCTAAGTCCACTATCAGCAAGTGGATGCGTCAGGCTGTGATTCAGGCTTACTCTGCTAAGGGGAAGGAGCCTCCCTTCTGCCTTACTGCTCATTCTACTCGTGCTATTGGTGCCTCTTGGGCTTTTCAGCACCAAGCTTCTGTTGAACAAGTTTGCAAGGCCGCTACTTGGTCTTCTGTTCATACCTTTTCAAAGTTTTACAAGGTTGATGTTAGAGCCTCAGCTGATGCTGCTTTTGGCGCAAGGTTCTGCAGGCGGCAGTGGTTTAAACTGTCTGCTGTTACTTTTGGGGCACCCACCCTACCTTACGGACACTGCTTTTGGATGTCCCAAGTGTAAGGAATATCTTCTGGAACAGGACGTACTGTACTTAGAATAATGCAATTCTGTCATTGCTCACCTGTAGAATTGGTATTATATGTATACAGCACGTCCTGTTCCACCACACTCTTGTTGTCATTATCTTTAGTTACCGCTTTATGGTTCTTATGTTAAAATTTTCATATAATGGTTATAGTTCTCCCGGTCTCTTGCTAACTGCTTTTCAATACTGGGGATTTTGTGGGAGGTCCCGGGTATTTATGGGGCCGGGAGGAGCCACTTTACTGTCTCTGCAGTCCAGCGCCATCTACTGGAGTATATCCCAAGTGTAAGGAATATCTTCTGGAACAGGACGTGCTGTATACATATAAAACCAATTCTACAGGTGAGTAATCACAGAATTGTATTTTTATGTTGCAGTTATATTGAGTTATTAGTTGTGATGGGCCAGACAGTGGACTATGCGGATCAGAAGTACCCCGGACGAATAGTCCCCAGTAATTAAAGTCTATGGAAGGAAAATTCTGGTTGAAACATTTAGCTCTTTTAGCTGGTTTCCCCTATTTGTTATTTATGCCTGTGACAGGCTTGCCTATACCAACTGGTACCAGGGAACCTGTGCAGAGGAGCTAAAGGGTAATTACCATGGTTGGTAAAGTCCCTTCCAGTTTCACTGGAAGGGAGGGGTATGGAGGGTGAACCCTTGTGCCCCCCTTGACTTTTCTCTGGATGCCCCCTCTAAAAAAAGGGGGGAAATGACGCCTGCTGGAGGTGGAAACTATTATACTACAGAGGCATGAGGGGAGGAAGGAGGAGTTTGGAGGAAGATACCACTTGAAATCCCCTTTATACCCTTCCCATACAGTGATGTAATTAGTCACATGGGGGAGATTCCCCAGAGGCTCCTCCTCCTGAAGTATAAAAGCTTCCCTTCACTGATCACTTTTATTAGTGCTGGATGGCGCACCAATGTTAGTCCTTCAATATCTAACAGATATTTTTTTTTTTATGAATTATTAAACTTAAGGATATAAGTTTTTAATGCTGTAACTTTCTAATGTTTTCAGTTCATTGGAAACCCTGGTATACAGGAATGTGGTTTAAAAGTTTTGAGCTGCCTAACAGAATGTTCAGGAGCTCTTGAATTGCTGTCCGAGCAGGGAGCTATTGACACCATATTACATACTATCCAAATGTTCCCGGGAAACCAAGGTGAGCCTCACCGCACTTTTCATAAAAATAAGTTAGCCATGTTGATGTATAAGATCACTTAATTAATGATTTTTCTTTTTGCACAGTTAGCCTCATACTCTTCCCCTGCTCCCTTTTAAGAGATGCTTACTTTTCTGCCTCAGGGCGCATTCAGACTAAAGACCAGAAACTATAGTGTCTGCTGTATTACATATAATTTGCTGTATTTGTGTTTATCTCCTAGATGTCCAGTGCTTTGGTTTCTATCTGCTGTCCTACCTGGTTACCAGAAAGGACTTATGTATTGCCACAATGCACCTTTTATCATCTCATCTGGTGTCTACGTTAGAAAGATACAAGGACATTGTCAGAATTCAACAAGAGGCAAGTTAAATTATATTTCATTTGTTGTATTCTTAGTATACAGTATGTTCTGCTCCAGATATAGTACTTGGGTTATCCTCCGCCAGATGGCGCTGCACTGCAGAGACATGTAAAAACAGGCTTCTCCCGGCCCCTCAAATACCCTGGGACCTCCCACAAATCCCCAGATTTCTATGCAGTGCTTACGGCGAAGACATGAAATTATCACTCTCTCGCAGGTGAGCGGGGCTTTCAAGCGTGCGGCCCTGTTGGACTATTCCCACCTGTTCCTCGTGTGATGTGCCTCCCAGCCTGGGCTGCGCTGGTCGGGTAAAGGTAGGCAGCACTATGTGTGCTTAGGGAGCGCTGCTCCACCGCAATCCCCCACCAAAAGGGTAGGCGGTATAGGCTGATGGTGAACCTTCATGGGATGCCCCTCCCGCATTATTACCCCATGTCCCGTGTAGCGGTGGGTCCTGTACAGAGGACCACCATCCTCCCTCATTCTCCTTGTAGCCTTCGGGGGAAAAGAAGGGGGGGGGGGTGTGAGAGCGTGTATCATAATCCGTGTATACGGGCTTTTGTCATGTTTCCTTGCACTAGTAGATGTAGTGTCGCCGGCGGCGGCGTTACCTCAGATGCTTATGCTTTCCCATTGGCTGCTTGTCTGTGGCTTCGCGTTCTTCTGAGGGGGGGGGGGGGGCTGGCTTGGCGCGCTATGCTTCGCGGCTCGCTTTGGTCTGCCCTTCGAGGTACCTGCAGCGCCATTTTCTGTCAGATCGCGCGCGTGTGACAGTTCTGCTTACCGCGGTCCGTAAGTGCCCTCGCGGGCGGCTCTATACTCTTGTAGTGTGTTTGGTTCTGACACCCCCCTCTTCCCATTGTGTCTTTCAGACAGGTGAATACATTGGCTTCTCCCGGCCCGGTGTAATTTATAGGGGCCTTATAAATTTACTCCCACTTCCCTAGTGGGTCATTGGGGCATCCAGGGTTGCTTATAGCGTAAATCCCCACTGGCATATTGTGCCTAATAATCACCATATGGAGGCATCCCAGGATAATGTTACCGGGGTCCCCTTGGGACAAGACCGGCTGTGTGTAGCGTGTGGGCAGCCTCATGCCGACGCTGACAAGGCATGGGTCTGTGTACTCTGTGCTGAGCAGGCGTTTGCATTGCAATCTGGCCTGCCAGTGCCTGCACCTCGTTTCGCTTCACCTACTCCCCCAAGCTTAAATCTCACTCCTGTTGAGTTGCATACTAGTGGGGGTTCTCAGCCTGAGGTGTCTTCTACACTGGCTACTGCTGAACAGATTATTGCGAGGTCCTTAGCACGTAAGGGCCCTGGGAAGAAGCGGCTTTTGACGCCTAATGTTACTGTTTTCCCTGGGAGCTGAGGAGTTTATGGACCTGTGTGGCTATACCCCATCTGACGAAGGGGAGCTCCTTTCTGTCTCAGGCTCATCTGATGAGGGACCAAGGGGTCATGACGATTCTGGCTCTGACCCTCGGCCCCCGGATGACACTGACAGATTATTGACCCAGATTTTTGAGGCGCTGTCTATCTCTCTCCCTGTTGAGGCTCCCAGGCAAAGAGGGGAGCCTTTCCATACAGCTAAATCGCATTTGGAGTTTCCAGGGCAGACTCATTTCCATAACCTTGTGCTCAAGGAATGGGAGCGCCCCTGTAAACCCCTCTGGGTTCCAAGGTGTTGGGATAGGAAGTATCCTTTTACTGCTGAGGGGGTTAAATGTTGGTCATCTCCCCCCAAGGTGGATGCCCAGATCCTTGGGTTGTCTAGCACCTCTGTCAGGCATTCCCCTGCTTCTACCACCCTGCGGGATGCTGAGGACCGATGCATTGACCAGCTGGCCTCCGACGCCTTTGCATGTGCGGGGACGGCGCTGCGCCCGGTCTGTGCCTCTGTCATTGCTGCTGAGGCCACTAGATCCCTTGTCAGAAATATGATGCATAGTGCCCCTGATGATTTTCCTTGTGAGGTGATTAAGGCACTCTCCAGTTGTGCTGCCTTTGTAAATTTTGTTCTTGCAGCACTGGATGACACCATCAGAATGTGTGGCAGAACTTCTGCCCTTGTGGTGGCTATACGCCGTTCTGTTGGCTGCGCCAGTGGGCTGCTGACATGGCTGCAAAGAAGGCCCTCACTGGGCTTCCATTTGAGGGGCTACATCTGTTTGGGGACCGTCTGGACCTTTTTATTAAAGGAGGTAAGTTACCCCAGTGCAGACGCCAGTCCTGGCCCTTTCGAGGTCAGGGTTCCTCCTCCTCCCCTTACCCTGGGGCAGGACAGGGAAGGGGGGCATCTTTCCCTGGGGCCCGGGGAGTTTTCTGGGGTAGAGGCAGAGGACGTGGACGTCCTGGCTCCTCCTGGCGTCCCAAAGCCAAATCCTCTCCCAAGCCTCCTCAGGCATGATGGGGCGCCCTCGCCCTTCCGGGTGGGGGGGACGGCTGCAGCACTTTGCTCTCGTCTGGAGGCTTCAGGTGTCAGACCGGTGGATTCAGGAGGTAGTGTCCTCCGGTTACAAGTTGGAGGTTGCTGCCGATCCCCCACCAAAATTCATCAGGTCCCGGATTCCTCAGGGCCCTGTGTCCGCTCAGGAGCTAGTGCAGGCTGTGCAAGGCCTCCTGGAGCTGGGGGTCACCTGCCGGGTGCCTTTAAGAGAAAGAGGGCATGTGTCTTTTTTTCATACAACCTATTTACAGTATCCCAAAACAGATTGTTCTGTCAGGTCCATCCTGGGCTTAAAGATTCTCAATAAGTTTGGTCATGGATAGGCGCTTTCGCATGGAGACTCTGCGCTTTGCCGTCAGTTCCCTGCACAAGGGGGATTTCATCACTTCTATGGATTTCTGTGCTCCCAGGTCATCACAATTTCCTCAGGTTCGCTCTGATGATTCAACATTACTAAGTTGTGTCCTTGGCCTTCGACCTCACTTCAGCTGCCAGGGTGTTCACCAAGGTGCTGGCTGGCGGGATGGCTCTACTCGTCAGGATGTCAGCGGGCTTCTCTATCTGGACGACAGCCTCATCACTTCTTAGTCTCTACAGCAGGCAGAGTTGGATACTCAGCTGGTGGTGCCCATTCTGGAGTCATTTGGATGGGTGATCAATCAGCCCAAGTCCTCACTGTCCGCTTCCTTGGTAACTCCATTCCTAGGAATGAATCTGGCTACATTTTCAGGTAAGGATCTTCCTGACTCGGCAGTAGGTGGACAATCTGATTGCTCAGGTTTAGGCTCTCCTTGCTTGTCCCCATCCATTCAGTAGGCAGGGGATGCAGCTGGTGGGCCTGATGGTGGCGTGCTTCGCGGCTGTTCCTTGGGCTCAGTTCCACTTGAGGCCTCTGCAACCTCTTCACCTATTGTCTGTATGTGACAAGGACCCAGCATCCCTGGACAGGGTCTGTGTGCTCTCCCCCCTTGTCAGGAGGTCCCTCTTGTGGTGGATGGACTCAAGGAACCTGTTGAGGGGCAGTCTTTCTTGCCCTTCCTGGGAGGTGGGGCTCTCAGGAGGCCCACACTCCTATCTATGTCCTGGAGTTGCGAGCGCTCAGGTTAGCTTAGGCTCGCTTGACTGCTCATCTTCAGGGCCTGCCTGTCCAGGGGCGGCCGGACAACCAGTCGACAGTTGCCTACATTAATTGTCTGTGAGGGACCCGGAGAAGGAGGGCCCTCCAGGTAGTGTTTCTCTTCCTGACCTGGGTGAAGGACAATGTTCCCTGCATATCAGTGGTGTGCATTCCTGGGGTGAAAGTTCTGCTGGCAGACCCTCTGAGCGGGGGGACCTCTCCCCAGGCAGAATGGTCCCTCTGCAACAGGGTTTTTTTTTAATCTCTGTGCCACCGCTGGGTTCAGACAGATGTGGATCTGTATTCTAAGTATACAGTACGTCCTGCTCCAGATATAATACTTACACTTGGGTATTCTCTGCCAGGAGGCGCTGTGCACTGCAGACATGAGAAAACAGGCTCCTCCCGGCTCCTTAAATACCCAGGGACCTCCCACAAATGCCCAGATTTCTCTGCAGTACTGACTGCGAAGACATGAAGTATCACTCTCTCGCAGGTGAGCGGGGCTATTACAGCCTGCGGCCCTGTTGGACTATTCCCACCCGTCCTCCCTGTGATGTGCCTCCCAGCCTGGGCTGCGCTGGTCGGGTGAAGGTAGGCAGCACCATGCGTGCTTATGGAACCATGCTCCACTGCAGTCCCCCACCAAAGGGTAGGCGGTTTAGACTGATGGTGAGCCTCTAGTGGATGCCCCTCCCGCATTATTGCCCATGCCCCGTGTAGCGGTGGACCCTGTGTAAAGGGTCACCATCCTCCCTCGTTTCCCCCGTAGTTCGGGGGAAGATGTATGTGTGTGGTGGTCTCAGTGTACTGTAGTGTCACGCTTATGGCCGTAGTATTGCCCTTGACTTGCAACTGGGTGTCAGAGCCGCGCGGCTTGCTCTTTATAATGGTTTGGCTGCCGCCATGCGTGTGTCTTTTCTTTTACTAAAAGTGTGCTGCGCCGGGCGTCGTTGTCGTCCAGCCGCTACGGCGTCTCCATTAGCAAAAGCTTATACTAAGTTTATCTTATCCTTTGCGTGTTTGACTGCTACCTCAGAGCTTTGCGCTCTTCGGGGTGGGCCGGGACTTGGCTTGGTGCGCTCCGGGTCACAGCCAAAGATTGGGCTGGCCCTTCGAGGTTCGCTGGTCGCCATTTTGATGATCTTCGAGCGCGTGTGGTTGCGATCCCCCTCCTCCTTTGGTCTGTAAGTGCCCTCGCTGGTGTTTTCATTATAACATTTTTTTCTGCTGTGCATGGCTCTGACACCTCTTATTCTCTATGTCTCTATGTCAGACGTCAAAGACTCCGGTGGCTTCTCCCGGCTTGACATAAATTTAGCGGGCTTGTAAAAAATTCTCCCACATTCCTAGCGGGTCTTTGGGGCATCCAGGGTTGCCTATTGCCTAAATCCCTACTGGCATATCGTGCCTAGATTATCACCATATGGAGGCATCTCAGAATTATGTGACTGGGTTCCCTCTGGGACAAGACCGGCTGTGTACAACGTGTGGACAACCCCATGCTGATGCTGACAGAGTACGGGTCTGCGCACCATGTGCTGAACAAGCACTGTCCCTGCAATCAGGCTCGCCAGTGGCTGCACCTCGCTTCGATACTCCTATTTCCCCATGCTTAAATCTCACTCCTGCTGAGTCGCATGCAAGTGGGGAGTCTTCCAGGCTGCCTACGGCTGACCAGATTATTGCGGGGTTGACAGAGCGCTTGGGCCCTGGTAAGAAGCATCCCTTGACGCCCCCGGTTTCTGCCTTTGCTATGGGAACTGAGGAGTTCACTACTCCGCATGCCTGTACTCCGTCTGACGATGGAGAGCTGTTCTCTGACTCAGGTTCATCTGAAGAGAGGCCAAGGAGTCATGACGATTCTTGCCAGGAAGACTTGAGCCAGTTTGACACCGATGGTTTGCTGATTAGGATCTCTAGGGCCCTGTCTATCTCGCTCCCTGGCGCGGCTCCCAATCCGAGAGGGGAGCGTTTCCATACAGCGACAGCGCGCTTGGAATTTCTAGAGCAGGCTCACTTCCATGCTCTTGTAATCAAGGAATGGGAATGCCCCAGTAAACTTCCAGGAGCCCCAGGGGACTGGGATTGGAAATACCCTTTTCCCCCTGAGGTGGTTTATTGTTGGTCATCACCCCACGTGGTGGACGCACCGATCATTGGGGTTTCTAACCCCCCCTTCATTACAGCCCCTGCTTATAGTATCCTTCGGGATGCCGAGGACCGGCGCATTGATAGGCTGGCTTCCCATGCCTTTTCTTGTGCAGGAATGGCGCTGCGCCCGGTCTGTGCCGCGGCCATCACTGCAGTGGCCGCTAGAACCCTCATAAGAAAGATGCTTGAGCATCACCCTGAGGATCTCCCCTGGGAGGTGTTTAATGCATTCTCCAGTTGTGATATATTTGTAAAATGTATCCTTTTAGCGCTGGATGACACCATCAGAATGTGTGCGAGGACTTCTGCCCGTGTGGGGGCTATACGTCGCTTGGTCTGGCTGCGACAGTGGGGTGCTGACGATGCTGCTAAAAGGACTCTGACTGGGCTTCCCTTCAGAGGGCAATGCCTGTTTGGGGCCCGTCTGGACCTGTTTAGTAAAAAGGGCAAATCACCCCAACGCAGCCGGCCGTCTCGGCCCCCTCGGGGCAAGGACACCCCTCCCCCTCCTTACCGTAGTGTTAAACAGGAACCGGGGCTGTCTTTCCTGAGGGCTTGTGCAGACTTCTGCCCCAGGAGCGTCAAACAACGTCCTGGCCCTTCCGGCGGGCCTAAGCCTAAATCTTCCACCAAGCCCCCTCAAGCATGATGGGGCGCCCTCGCCCGTCTGGGTGAGGGGATGGCTGCAGCACTTTGCTCCTATCAGAAGGCATCTTGCCTCATTCTGGTGGATTCAGGAGGTAATGTCCTCCGGATACAGGATAGAGTTTGCTGCGCGGCCTTCCCTAAAATTTTCAGGGTACTCCTGGTCCCTGCCTCTGTTCAGGCGCTGGTACAGGCCATGCACGGCCTACGGGGTCTGGGGGTCGCTTGCAGGTTGCCCTTAACAGGCAGAGGCAGGGGCCACTACACCAGCCTTTCCACATTCCCCCAAAAAGGACGAGTCAGTCTGGCCCATTCTGGTTTTCACATGTTTCGGCAATTCTAAAATTACAGGCAGTTTCTGCACGGAAACTCTTAGCTGGGCCACCAGCGCCCTGCGCCCAGTGGGCTTCTTGTCGACTGTGGAGATCAAAGATGCTTATGTTCACATCCCTGTGCCTTCTGGGCACTGAGGCTCTTCAGGTTCATGTTGGAGGCCCAACACTGCTGATTTGTGGCCTTGTTATCTGGCCTCTCTTCTGCTCCCAGAGTGCTCACCAAGGTACTGATGGGGGTGATGTCTCTGATGAGACCAAGGGGCGTCCGCGCGAGGACCTACCCGGGCGTCCTTGTTCACTTCCCAATCTCTATCTCAGGCTGAGTTGTTACTCGGCTGACGGTGTCTATTAGGAGTCATTTGGATGGGTGCTCAATCACCTCAAGTCCTCATTTTCCCCCTAATTGGCAACTCCATTCCTAGGGATGAATTTGGATTCGGTTCAGACGAGAATCTTCCTTCCTCGGCAATGAAGTGGACTATTGGGTTGCATGGGCTCTGTCCTTTATTGCTGTCCCCATCCCTTCGCCAGGCAGGTTTGCAACTGGTGGGCCCGTTGGTGGCTTGCTCAGAGGATGTCTCTTATACTCTGTTCCCTTGGGCTCTTCTGCAACTTATATTGTTAATACTGGACAGGGTTCCAGCATCCCTGGAACTGGGTCTGTGTACCTTCCCCCTTGGTACGGTGGTTCCTCTTGAGACGGTTGAACCCAAGGAACCCGTCAGGGGGCACCCCCTTCCTTGCATCTTCCTGTAGATGGTCACCATGGTTACCAAATTTAGCAGGTTGACGGGGGGGGGGTTCTTACTAAAACCCCTTGTGGTTCCAAAATAGGGCCCTTAGGGGGTCCATACACCTATCGATTTTTGAAACAATGAGCCTTCAGGTTGGCTCTATCTTGCTGGACTATTCCTCTTCAGGACCTGTCTATTTAGGGGCTCTTGGTCTGTCTGACGACAGTGACCTGTATTAATTATGTGGGACTCGGAGCAGGATGATCCTCCTGGAAGGTATCTGATCCTGATCTGGGTGGAGGACAGCGTTCCCTGCATATCAGTGGTATTCGCTCCGATGGATGTACTTCTGAGACAGGATGTGCTACTCCTTGTGTCACTATGAGATCCAAACTAGTGTGGATCTGTTTGGGCCCCGTCACTATCACAAGTTCTCGGCCCTCGTTTCCCTGTCCTAGAATTTTCTGACTGTGGTCATGAGGCTTAGTAACGTTATGACTGGACATTCTATTCTTATGTCTTATCTTCATTTACTCTGCTAGGCGGGGTTCTGCGCAAGATTACTCTGGAAGGGGGGACCAGTGATACTGGTGGCCTAGTGGAGTGTGGTTCGCAGACATGGTACTGAGGACAACGGACCTGTACGTTCTGTCAGGAGTGCTGATCTGCTCACTCGGCCCCTTTTATGTCACCCCAATCTACTGGCTCTGGTCTAGACGGCCTGACGGCTGATTCATCTATCTTGACGGAGACGGGCTTATCTTCTCGGTGACTGTGACTATTGGAAGTCTAGGAGCAAGCTTCTTCTTCTTCCGTCTATTATAGGGTATGGCGTACCCATATTGATTGGTGTGAGTCTAGGTCTCTCCCCTGTTGGGCGTTCTCTGTTCCCAGGGTTATAGAGTTATTACAGCATGGGTTGGAGTTGGCTCTCCATCTCTGTACTCTGAAGGTTCAGGTTCTGCCCTGTCCGCCTTCCTATTGAAGTCTTTTGCTCACCTTTTCCTTGGTTAAGCATTCTTTCGGGGATTGCTCATGTGCATTCCCTACGTAATTCTATGGTCCCCGTTGGGATTTGAATTTTTTTCTGTTTGCCTTGCGGGGTGTTCCCTTTGGACCTATTCCGGATGCTGTCTGACTGTCTTTACCCTCAAGGTTGTCCTTCTGGGGGCTGTTGCTTCAGTCAGACGTGTGCCTGAGCGGGCGGCTCTGTTTAGCTAGCCCTCGTTCTTTGATATATGCTAAGATAAGGTGGTGTTCCGCTTTACGCCGGACCTTCTGCCTAAGGTGGTGTCTTATGCTCATGTATTCAAGACATCTTGTCTTTTTTCTGTGCCTTATTCCTAGTAACGCTGAGAAAAGGGGGTCTACATTCCCTCAACGGGTGTTGGAAGTGTTTTCCTGGATTGTCTCTCGTCCCTTAAGGGGACTGATGCCCCTTGGGGTTTGCGGGCGTCTCCATCCTGTATGTGCCTGATTTCGTCTGATTCCAGGGGTTAAGCGGCCTTTGGCCTGGTCTTTACTTGGATGGGTTGTCCCTTTTGGTCCTAGGAAAGGTTTCGGCTTCTGCCAAGGCTACTGTTAGCGTTTGGACTTGGCAGGCTGTTACTCGGGCCTATTCTTTTAAGGGGAAGAATCTTCTTCTCGCCTTACTTCTGATTCTACTTGTGCTTCGGTATCTTTGGGCCCTTCGGCACCAGGTTTCTGTTAAACAAGTCTGCTAGACCGCTACTTGTTCTCTGTTCATACCTTTTCAAAGGTTTTTATGAGGTTGACGTTAAGAGCTTTTGCTCATGTCTCTCTTGGTAGCAAGGTTTGCAGGTGACAGTGCTTTTAACTGTCTGCTGTGCCTTTTTTGTTGGGGATCCCACCCTGCTTTATGGACACTGCTATTGGATGTCCCAAGTGTAAGTATTATATCTGGAGCAGGACGTACTGTATACTTAGAATAATACAATTCTGTGAAATACTCACCTGTAGAATTGGTATTATACGTATACAGTACGTCCTGCTCCACCCCACCCTGGTTTTTGCATTATTCTGGATCCCCTGTGTGGTGATTGTTATCATTGTTATAGTTACCAGTTTTGTTGGTGGTTGAATTCTCCCGGCTTCTTGTTCACTGCTTTTCAATGCTGGGGATTTTTGGGAGGTCCCTGGGTATTTAAGGGGACGGGAGGAGCCTGTTTTCTCATGTCTGCAGTGCACAGCGCCTCCTGTAAGTATTATATCTGGACCAGGACGTAGTGTATACGTATAATACCAATTCTACAGGTGAGTATTTCACAGAATTGTATTTTGCGTCCCGTCACAATTTCAAGCTTTCGGCCGTTTGTCTCCCTGTCCCAGGATACTCTGGCCTTGACCTCGGATGCTTTTGCACGGTCATGACTGGACATTCAGTTCCTGTATGTCTTGCCTCTATTTCCCCTGCTGTGTCGGGTTTCGGCGCATGATTGCTCTGGTGGGGGTGCCAGTAATTCTGGTGGCTCCCAGATGGCCAAGAAGAGTGGGGTTCGCAGATGTGGTGCAGATGGCAGTAGACCAGTATGTTCTGCCAGGGGTGCCAGATCTGCTCACTCAGGGCCCTTTTCGCCATCCCAATTTACAATCTCTGGCTTTGATGGCCTGGTTGCTGAATCCTCCATCTTGATGGGGAAAGGTTTGTCCGCCTTGATGGTTGTTACCATGGTGAAGGCTAGGAAGAAAACTTTTTCTTCTTTCTCTTACAGGGTATGGCGTACCTACATTGACTGATGTGAGTCTAGGTCTCTTCCTTGTCAGGGGTTTTTTAGTTCCCAGGGTTCTGGAGTTCTTACAACATGGGTTGGAGTCGGGGCTCCAACTCAGTACTCTGATGGGTCAGGTTTCTGCCCTGTCTGTTTTTTCTTTCAGAAGTCTTTTGCTCAGCATTCTTTGGTTAAGACCCTCTTCTGGGGGTTTACTTATGTGCGTTCCCTATGTAAACCTATGGTCCCCGTTTGGGATTTGAACTTGGTTTTGTCTACCTTGAAGGGTGCCCCCTTTGAGCCTATACAGGGGGCTGCGCTGGTTGTGCTTGCTGTCAAGGTTGTCTTTCTGGTGGCTATTACTTCGGTCAGGCGTGTGTCTGAGCTGGCGGCTCTGTCTATCCAGCCCCCATACTTTGAGAGACACCAGGATAAGGTGGTGTTCCGCTTTAAGTCAGATTTTTCTGCCTAAGGTGGTGTCTGCTTTTCATTTGAATCATGATATTGTTCATCCTTCATTGTGCCCTTATCCTAGCAACGCTAAGGAAAGGGTTCTGCATTCCTTGGATGTGGCGGAGGATAACCCAAGTGTAAGTACTATATCTGGAGCAGGACGTACTGTATACTTATAATACCAATTCTACAGGTGAGTATTTCACAAAATTGTATTTTTAGTCTGTAGTAATCTGGTTAATATGCTTGGATGAAGGGAATGCCCACTGTGGCGACAATTGCTCTCTTAAAGCCCGTAACCTGAATCGGTGTACAGCACTTCCAGCACTAAGCTGAGCTCAACAAGCTATAATCCAAGAAAAAATAAATAATTTAAATTTGAATAAGACTTCAGGACCAGACAGACTTCACCCAAGAGTTCCTAAAGAAGAAAGCTCATTTATCACCCCTTTTCTTGTTCTTTAAATGAACTCCCTAACTACTGGTATAGCGCCAAGAGATTGTCGCAAGGCAAATGTGGTGCCCAATTTAAAAAAGGGCTCTAGGTCTTTGGGCAGTTACAGACCTGTTAAACATCTATTGTGGGAAATGGCTTGAGGGGCTGTTAAGGGACTACATACACCCTGTGTAAAATATGTAACTATGCATAATATTATAAGTGACAACCAGCACGGTTTTACGAAGGACAGAAGTTGCCAGACTAACCTGATTGGCTTCTATGAGGAGGTGAGTAGAAGCCTGGACAGAGGGGCGGCTGTAGATGTATAGTTTTTCCCTATATCCAGTCCAGGTCATCCCAAAGTGATGACATGTGGGTATTCCGCCCCCAGGGGGCGCTTGACTGCAAGATCAAAAGCTGTTGCTCCTCCCGGCCTCCCTATAAAAGCAGGAGTCTCACTATGTTTTCCCAGTGTTCGTCTTGCAGTCTGGCTGCTAAAGATCGTTGGATACTCTCTCCTGAATTTTGGTAGCTGAGTGGGGCCTCCTAGCCCGTCGGCCGCTGCGGACCCTATTACCGCTGATCGAGTGGACCCACTATTGCCTCCCAGCCACGGCTGATCGGGACTGTGACGGTAGGGAGAACGCCCGAGTCAGGCGTTGGCAGAGCTAGGATTAAGACTCTGATCCCTGATTAAAGGGTAGCCGGCCATAGGCTGATGGTGAGCCTATAGGGGGGCTGAACCACATTATTGCCTACTGGTTTCATACCCTCCCTGTCCCACAAGCTTTATTGTGCTGTGTGTCGTGTTTAGGCTATAACAGTCACCTTATTTTACTACGCAAGCTCTTATACTTACCCCCTCGCTCCCTCAAGTCTGACTCCAGCTCCCCTTTCCCCTCCATCTTAATGCTATTACGCTCTGAGGGGGGGGGGGGGAGGGGGACGCCGCTTGCACGGTCTGCCTGACAAGCTACGGAGGCACGTGATGCGTGCTGCATGGTTATGGGCGGGGGGGGCCTGTGTCATTGCGGACTTGTCCCCTCCATTTTTGGGCAGGCCTTCTCTTCCTGGGGCCGGTGCTCGTTTTCGCGCCGCCGGAGAGAGGGGCCGCAGGATGACGCTTTTCGCGTCACCGCTGTGTGGCCCGCCCCTCGAGGAAGGCGGCGAGCTGCTGCGTGGTCGGCTGTCTGCGCCATCTTGCCTGATGCATTTTCTGCCCTCCTGCCTGGGACCCCTCCAGATGCTGCTGGCTACTGTCGGTGTCGTGAGTCCAACTTGCTATAATCATTGATTTTTTAAGTATGCGCATGTGCTGTGGGATACTGATGGCCACTTTTTGTGTCTTCTAGGTGGGCCCATTGATTGAGGGTTGTGGTTCCTCCCAGTCCCCCCGCCCCCTTTTTATTAAGAGGGATCACATAAGAGGGACTATATAAGAGGGATAATTAGGTTTGGGCCGTCAGTGTCTTGTAGCCTGCATACCAATTTTTGTCACCATAATGGAGGCATCTGGGGATAGTGAGCTAGGGGCCCTATCTGGGCGGGTGAAGCTCTGCCCCTTGTGCAGTGCAAGCCCTCTGGGTGGATTCAGCACGGTTTGTACCACTTGTGCCAGAAGAGTCATTTTGGAGCATGACCGGGTGGGCGTACCTGCCCCTAGCCCTTTATTGTCCGCGGTCTTTCCAGAGCTCCGGCTGCTGCACTCAGCCCCCAGTGAGGGGGAAGCCAGCAGGGGGTCCCATGTTGATTTGGCATCCAGGGTGGCCAGTCTTAAGAGACAGATCTTGCGAATGGCTCCTAAGAAGGCCACGAGTAAGAGACGGCACATCAAGCCCGTTTACTTGGATAATGAGGATTATCTTTTTGATGGTCTGGGCTCTGTGGAGGAAGGTGAGTTGCCAGATGATTCCCGTTCCACTGTGGATTTTTCTGCTGGCGATGACAGTGTGTCTGGTTCCTCCTCGGATGAGGATGCGTGGCTCCCTGATGATACGGAGAAATTGCTTGCTTCAGTTTTTGAGGCTTTGCTCATTGTCCCTCCAAGAGCGGCTAAGAGGAAGCAGGGTGATTTGTTTAGGCCTGAAAGACAGAGGCGAGTCTTTCCAGAGCAGGTTTATTTTTCTAATATGATTTTCAAGGAATGGGAAAGGCCTAACAAGCCACCGTCGCTGCCTAAGGGCCTGGATAAGCGGTATCCCTTCCCTGAGGAGTTGGTCCGGCTATGGTCTCGTCCTCCCGAGGTGGATTCCCCTGTGTCGGGGTTGTCCAACACTACTGTTATGCCTTTACCCGATACCGCTTCCTTACGTGATCCAGCTGACAAGCGCATGGATCAGCTGGTCTGTCATGCCTTCACCTTTGCTGGTGCCTTGTTTCGCCCTGTGTGCGCCGCGGCCATCAGAAAGCAGGTGAGACGCCTTGTGGATAGCGCTAAGACCCGCAAGCGGGCGGAGGAGTATAAAGCCTGAAGGCTTGTGTGGATCTATTGCCTTTGTTGTTTCTGCCTTGGACGATGGTGTCCGGCTTGTTGCACTTTGCCGCTCTCTCTGGTCGGCTGATGCCGCGGCCAAAAAGTCGCTTACTAGTATCCCCTTTGTGGGGCACAGGATGTTCGGGGAGCGTCTGGACCTCCTGGTCAAGGATGGTGGACTCCCTCAGAGACGGAAGCCTGCGCGGCCCTTTCGGAGCTCATCTGCCTATCGCTCCTTTCGAGGAGGAAGAGGCTCTTCATTTTCAGGGGTCTGCAGAGATACCTGGGGTAGAGGTAGGTCCCACGGCCAATCCAATCCAAGCCCCCTGCCAAGTCCCCTCAGGCATGAGGAGGCGCCCTCACTCATCCGGGTGGGGGGCGGCTTCTGCTATTTGCTCACATCTGGAGAGGTGGTGTCCTCCCGTTACAAAATAGAGCTGGCAGTCGGGCCGCCCATAAGATTTCTTTGGTCTCGGATATCCCAAAACCCATTGAAGGCACAGGGCCTGAGAATGGCCGTGCAACACCTCCTGCGATTAGGTCTGATTTGTCCTGTACCTCGTCAGGAACAGGGTCAAGGTTTCTACTCCAATCTGTTCAGGGTTCCCAAGAAGGACGGTACGTTGAGGCCTATTCTGGACCTGACCTATTTATGGCTACGGTGGACATCGGGGATGATTATCTGCACATCATGATCTTCCAGGGGCATCAGAAGTTCCTGAGGTTTTCTCTGGAGGATCGGCATTACCAGTTTGTGGCACTGCCATTCGGGATATCCTCAGCCCCCCCGTATCTTCACCAAGGGGCTGGTGGGCATCATGGCTATCCTGAGAAACCAGGGCATTCGTGTGCTGCCCTATCTGGACAATTTACTGATTGCGGCTCAGTCTCTCCAGCATGCCAAAAGCGAAACCCGGATGGTGCTGTCCACTCTGGAGGCGTTCGGCTGGGTAGTCAATTACCCAAAGTTTTCTATCACTTCCTCAACAGTGAGGTCCTTCCTGGGCATGACGATAGACACCTCTCAGGTCAAGGTCTTTCTGCCACAGCAGAAGGTTTTGAGCCTCCAGACGCAGGTGCAGGCCTTGCTGTCTTGTCAGCGGCCATCGATCCGTCTGGGGATGAGACTGGTGGGCCTAATGGTGTCATGCTTCGAGGCAGTGCCTTTCGCCCAATTTCACATGAGACCTCTTCAGTTAAACCTGTTGACAGTCTGGGATTGGATGCAAGAGTTGCTGGAACAGGAATTTTCACTGTCCCCCCTGGCCAGACAGTACCTCTTGTGGTGGTTGGACTCCGGAAACCTATTGGTGGGCAAGTCCTTTCTGACTCCTCGGTGGGAGATAGTTACCACGGATGCCAGTCTGACCGGCTGGGGAGGCGTTTGGCAGACGCAGAAAATCCAGGGTCAGTGGGGTCCGCAGGAGAACCGCTTACCCATAAAGGCGGTGGTGAAAGCATATTCTGCCAAGGGGAAAGGAAACCCCTTTTTGTATTACAGCTCATTCTACTAGAGCTATTGGTGCCTCCTGGGCTCTTCAGCACCAGGCCTCTGTTGAACAGGTTTGTAAGGCCGCCACTTGGTCTTCAGTTCATACCTTTTCCAAGTTTTACAAGGTTGATGTTAGGGCCTCAGCTTATGCTATCTTTGGCCGAAAGGTGCTTCAGGCGGTAGTGAAATGAACTACATGCTGTTCCGTACTGGGAATCCTGTCCTAATGGACACTGCTTTTGGATGTGCCACATGTCATCACTTTGGGACGACCTGGAGCGGATATAGGGAAAAATACAATTCTGTGAAACTCACCTGTAGAATTGTTTTTGAGTATATCCAGTCCAGGTCGTCCCACCCCGCCCTTGTTTTCATTATCTCTTGTTTGCCTGTTATGGTGATTACCATTTTTTTCTTGGACTGTTATCCTTAAGGTTTTTTGAGTACATGAGAGTACATGCTGAAGCTATGTGAAGTAACATGGTTTCTTGGCCTCCCGGCCTGTCTCTTGTTCTTACTGTTTTTTAACCACTGGGAAATCATAGTGAGACACCTGCTTTTATAGGGGGCCAGGAGGAGAGACCACTTTTGATCTTGCAGTCGAGTGCCCCCTGGGGGCGGAATACCCACATGTCATCACTTTGGGACGACCTAGACTGGATATTCTCAAAAACAATTCTGCAGGTGAGTTTCACAGAATTGTATTTTTCTGGATTTTGCAAAAGCATTTGACACTGTCCCCCATAGACGCTTTTTGAGGAAATTGAGATCTACAGGAATAGAAAATGTAACTGGACTGAAAACTGGCAAAAGGATTGTGTGCAGAAAGTTGTGTTAATGATGCCTACTGGTTATCAGTTGTAAGCGGTGTACCCCAGGGTTCAGCGTTGGGCCCACTATTTTTCAAGTTGTAGAAGAACAACTTAGAAGATGGAATTAAATGCATGGTCTCGATTTTTGCAGGTAACACAATGATATGTAGCACAGTGCAGTCTATTGAAGATGTCCACAAGCTTTAAGCTGACTTGAACACCTTGAGTATCTGGGCATCCACTTGGCAAATGAAGTTTAATGTGGAGAAATGTAAAGTCGTGCACTTGGGGTCTAATAACTTGAAGGCCACATGTCCTCGGGGAAGTAAAATTGGGAGAATCACTTGTTGAGAAGGATCCGGGGGTACTGGTAGACCACAGGCTAAATAACAGCATGCAATGTCAAGCAGCAGATCCCATGGTCACCAAGATATTATCATGCATTAAAGAGGCATGAAAGGGGGCGGAGCTAGTCATGGCACCGTAAGGACCTGACTGCTACCAGCTCCCGGCCTCATTAGCTTATATCAGCGTTTGACACCTTTGTTTTCTGAGCTCTGACCCGTGGTGCATACCTGGGAGAGGAGGGGAAGGCTTCCTGGGACTCGTCTGGCGTGGGGATCGAGGGGCAGAATCGCCCGTTTTCAAGCCTGCAGGCACTTACATGGAGGAGCGGCCGCCATCTTGCCGCCTCTGCACCTTGATCTGACCTGCGCCCTGGACCTGAGGTGAGCGGCAGGGCTGCGGGCAGTGATGCGTCCCGGACACCGGCATAGTTGACCCCCCCCCCCGCTGGTGGTCTCCTGCCCCCCCCTCTCTCCGACCTCGCAGATATCGTCAGCGGGAGCGGATCATTTCAGCGCGATGGCCGGAGGAGCGGCCGCCATCTCGCCGCCTCTGCATCGTGTACCAACCTGCGCTCCGGACCTGAGGTGAGCGGCGGGGCTGCGGGCAGTGATCCGTCCCAGACACTGGCTTGGTTGACCCCCCCCCCCCCCTCTGCTGGCGGTATCCTCCCCCCCCATCTGACCTCGCAGTTGTCGGTGGCGGGAGCGGGTCTGCCAGCGTGACGGCCGGAGTAGCGGCCGCCATCTTGCCGCCTTCATACGAGGGAGCAGTGCCCTGCCTGGGAGTTCTGTGGGGCTCCCGCCTCATGCCATGACGTGGGTGCCTGTCCCGGGGTCCCCTCCTGCCATCACAGTGCCCCTCCACCTCTGGGACTCAGGACAGAGCCTGGGGACGCCGTCCCGATGCCATCTTGTGGGCCTCATCCACCCCTCCCTTGCCTTACAGGAGTCAGATTTGCAGGGAGAGAGTAAGCTGGGCCTGTTGTGCCTCTGGATTGCTTTGAGCACCTCTCCGCCGGTATAACACGGCAGGGTCCTCGGTTGCCTATTGTCAAACTGGGCACTACTCGCACATCAAAGATCCCGTTGCCTCAACCTGTGGCGCTGCGGCGGAGTTTCCCCTTTCTTCTTATACATAGTTTCTGCCTTTTGCCCGCAATATTGTCCCAACCTGGACATTGATTTATTGTTACCAAAGCCTATTTACATCCGCTTTTCATGCCATAATCGCTGTGCCCCGATGAGCCTCATTTAAGCTACACCAGCTCATAAAGGAACACTCTGCCCTTTACCTGCTCTGTCTGGAAACTGCTTCCTCTATGGGGAATCAAGTGTTTTTTGTGCAATATTGTTCTAATTCGGACATTGATCTAGTATTAAGTCTATCCAATTTCACATTTTACACCGTAATCGTGGTCCCCCCTGGCGAGCTTCACCTAAACCACCCCAGCTCATGAAAGAAGCACCTCGCCCTCTATCAACTTTGCTTGAAAACGTCTTCTGCGGAGAACTGAGTGTCCTTGTGCGACATTGTTCCAATCTGGACATAGATATAATCCATCCAACTCCACATTTTCTCAAAACATCCTTCGGGCAGCATACGCCTGAGACCTCCGGGCTCCTCCCCTCAACTGGAACACATGACCACCGGCATAAAGTCTTGACTCCTCCCTGCCTTCACCAGTTGTTTCCGTGTTCCTCCAGAGGAAGGAACGTGACCACTGGCTCCTGGACCGATGGGTTCAGGTAAGTATTGTCCGGTACTATGGGCCTATGCAGGAGGTTCATTTCCCGATCCTGAAGACTTCTACTTATGTCTGGGGCCCGGGATACCCTAAGAGATTTTTGGCCAAAGTCTCTTTCTTTGTATATTTGATATATTTTTTACAAAGGGGGGTAAGTAAAAGATTCCCTCTAAATGAGGATGATTTTGGGATTGAGACCAGGGTTGCCGGACCCTATATATATATTCAAAAAAAAAAAAAAAAAAAGGATTTATTGGTGTACTGTTACTTTAAATCTTGGCAGGGAAGTGACGTCAGTGCACTTCCTCCGCATCATACCTCTCTGCCGTGCGATTCCCAGCTCCGGCGGCGGCGAGGGTGGGCGACTGCTGCTGCTGAGGACGGTTCCTCTCAGCGATGCGGTGTTCGGCGGGCGGCAGTTCTGGCGGCGGCAGCTGCTCCCAGTGGCGGCCCCGCGGCGGTGGATGCTCCCGGTTCCGGCGGCAGTAGCGGAGGCCAGGAATATAAGGTACACACGCGGGTTTCTATGTCTTTTTTTATATAAAGTATCTTAACCCGGATATTATTGGGTCTCTTCCGCCCTAGGCGCTGATGTCATATTCCAGCGCCTAGGTTAATTCCTGCTTATTCCAGAGACACGTGTTTTGCTCTTAAAGGTACAACACGCTGTTTCTCTGGACTTGTATTATTTGGCCTCCCCTTCATCATTTATTATGAAGGGTTAATGGAGAATATGGGCAATCAGTTCCTACCCTATTTATATGGGTTTAGCATACTGTTGCTTCAGTGCCTCTATCCAGAACTATGGCAGAACAAGGCCTGGACGGTTTTTTGGACGCTATGGGAGATTTTACCACTGATATTTCTTATGGAGAGCAAGAATCTTCCAGCATAACGCCGTCTGCCGATTCTGGTGGGAGGAGGCCCGGCTCTGCTCTGGTAAGCCTTTTATTTCCCCTTATAATTATACTTTTATTTTATCAAGGGCATACTGAATCCCATTCTTTTTTGTTTTGTCTTTTAGTCTAAGACCCCGGACAAAACTTCCAAGAATCTATCTAAATCCTCTTCTTCAGGATCCAAATCCAGTAAAAAGAGTCGTAGATGCCCGTTATGTGATCTGAAACTTCAAGATAATTATACTAAGCCCCTTTGTCAAATCTGCACTAACAAGGTGGTAAATAAAGAGCATAATGAGGACCTGATGAAAATGATGAGGGAGCTTAAAGACCAAATTTCATTTTCTTCTATGGCTCAAAGGGCTCCAGAGTGTACTAATTACCAGAGTATGCCTCCCCAACCATCTTCCTTTGATACGCCCTTTTATCCGGGTCCTTTGCCTAATACTCCGTTCTTCTGCCCTCAGGAGTCATTTACTCCCGATGAGGATGCAGAAGAGGGGGAGATTTCCTCTCAGGAGGAAGAGGATCAGGCCTCTGGTTCTGCGGATATTAGGACAAAATTCCTTTTTCCCCCTGGAGAATTACCCTTCCTCTTACACATGATTTATTTGTCTATGGGTATAGAGGAAAAGGTTTCAGGACCTAAGTCTACCCAAGATAAATTTTATCAGGATTTAGCCCCAGAATCTGCCTATACATTTCCATTTCATGACTACCTTAAGGACATGATTTTGGATCAATGGAAAGATCCATCAAAGAAGGCGTTTACCTCACGGGGTTTTAAATGTAGATACCCTTTTTCAGAAGAGGATTCTCATCTTTGGGAGAAGTGTCCCCAAAGATGAGGATGCGCCTTTTGCCAAGATTTCTAAGGGAGCTGGTTTAGCTTTTGAAGATTTTGGGGTTCTTAATGATCCCCTAGATAAGAGAATGGAATCTCTCCTTAAAAAGGACTGGCAGGTGCAATCTAATGTTCTGAGAACAAATTTGGCGTCCAATTGTGTTATCAGAAATTTGGGGTTCTGGCTACAGCAGCTTAAAGATTCTCTACAGGAGAAGACTAATTTAGAGAAAATACTTAAGGCTTTGCCCATTCTTTTTTCTGCTACAGCCTTTGTTACAGACCCCATGGCTGAATCGATCAGATTTTCTGCACAGAGTTTAGCTGTGACCAATTCCATACGCAGGACTCTTTGGTTAAAGACCTGGTCTGGAGATATTGGTTCAAAAATGAGGCTTTGTGCGTTGCCCTTCAAGGGCGAATATCTGTTTGGGTCAGATCTTGGCAAAGTATTGGACTTCACAGCAGACAGGAATAAGGGTTTCCCTACTTTTCCCAAGTCTTTATTTGATCGTATGTTTTTTCCTAGGACCTACTTTAGAAGGCCCTTTCCTAATAGGGGAACATCTAAGAAATCCAGAACGGCTTCTTCCTCTGTCCCTAGTTCCAGAAGGGGAAAATTTAAAGGTTCCACCTTCCTGGGGACCTATCAGGCTAAACCCAGAAAGCAATGACGCCAATGTTGGAATTGGCGCCAGGCTTATGAGGTATTGCACGGTCTGGCGAGAAATGTTGGTGAGCCCCTTTTATCCTAACGGGTATTACGGAAGGATTCCATATAGACTTTTCCCGGAATCCCCCTTCAAGATTTTTGATTTCCCCTCTTCCATGTGGAAGGGAGGAAAGAGAGGCAATGTTTTTGAGTCTAGCAGACATGGAATCAAGGGGGGTTATTGTACCAGTGCCTCTACATCTACAGAGGACAGGGTTCTACTCCCCCATTTTTCTTGTCAAGAAAAATTCAGGAGGTTTCAGGTTCATTCTGAACCTAAAGAATCTAAATTTGCTTGTTCAATACAAACATTTCAGAATGGAGACAATATTTTCAGTAAGGGGTATGCTCCCCAAGAGCGCTTACTTGGCCTCGATAGATTTAAAGTATGCTTATTGGCATGTCCCAATGAGTCCTCTGGCTCAATCCTTTATGAGATTTGCAATAAAGGACGGAGACCAGATCTTACATTTCCAATTTGTTTGTCTTCCTTTCGGCCTAGCATCGGCTCCAAGGATATTTACCAAGGTTCTCGCAGAACCTTTGGCGATCTTAAGGCGACAGGGGATCTCAGTAATCGCATATTTGGACGATCTTCTTTTGTTCGCCCAATCAAGAGACAGGTTATTGAAAAACATTCAGTTGACTTTACACCTTTTATCTCATGCAGGTTGGATTGTCAATCTCGACAAATCCTCTCTGGTGCCCTCGCAAGTCATGACTTACCTAGGATTCGAGATCAATTCGATCCGACAGGTCATTATTCTTCCTCATCACAAGGTGACGGTCCTGCAAGATGCTGTCTGGACGTTATGTTCAGAACAAATTCCATCAATAAGACAGGCTATGAGGACTCTCGGATTGTTAACCTCTTCCTTCCCAGCGGTAAGATGGGGGCAGCTACATTCCAGAATTCTCCAAGATTTGATCTTAAAGAATTGGGACGGCTCCCAGCTGACTCTGGACCATCAACTGCCGATCAGAGGACGTTAGGGGTTCACTGGCCTGGTGGTTAAAAGCAGATCGTTTCAGAGAAGGTCTACTTTGGCAGGACCCCAAAGAAATAGTGGTGGCAACGGATGCCTCAGCCTGGGGCTGGGGAGCTCATTGCAACGCAAGAACAGTCCAAGGGGAATGGTCGAAGGGCGTGAGCCAATCCTCATCCAATCTCAGAGAATTGTTAGCCATAAGGGAATCCTTACTGGCCCTGAAATCGCTGGTACATCTAAAACATGTACAGATCAGAACAGACAATTCTACGGCGGTGGCTTACATAAACCACCAAGGAGGAACAAGATCCTCAAGATTAAGGACAGTAGCAATGGAGATTCTGTTTTGGGCGGAAGTCAATTTAAAGTCTCTTTCAGCGATACACCTAAAGGGGACTCTGAATCATCTAGCAGATTTCCTAAGCCGGTCACAGATAAGGGAATCGGAATGGTCCCTGAATCCGGAAGTATTTCAAACAATTTGCAAAATGAGAGGTGTCCCAGAAATAGACCTATTTGCATCAGCAAAAAATCACAAGGTCAGCAGCTTCTTCTCTCTGAACCCGAGAGATCGATCATTGGGGGTGGACGCTCTGTCTCAGGTCTGGCACTTCAATCTGGCATATGCTTTTCCCCCAGTGCGTCTGTTACTATTGGTGTTGAAGAAACTAGTCAAAGAACCAACTACTGTTCTGTTGATAGCACCGTGATGGCCAAAGAGACCGTGGTTTTCAACGCTAGTAGAGCTGTCAATACAGGATCCCTGGGAAATCCTGATATCTCCTTTTCTTCTTTCACAAGGTCCAGTCATCTGCCCGAATCTGCAATGGTGGAGATTGACACTATGGACCCTGAGGTCACCTTGCTACAAAGGAAGGGATTTTCAGACCCGGTGATTAATACTCTGCTCGCAAGTAGGAAGCTGGTTACCAGAAAGATTTACCTTAAAGTTTGGAAAACTTTTAAGTCCTGGAAGTTGGAGAATGGTAGAACATCATCCAAAACGCCAGTTATTTTGGATTTTCTCCAAAATGGTGTCAACATGGGTCTTAGCGTTAATACGCTTAAAGTTCAATTAGCGGCCTTATCAGTCTTTTTGGATAAGAAGCTTTCTTCTATTTCTATAATTAAAAGATTTCTTCTAGCTGTCAAACGAGCAAAACCAATCACTTGCAAGGTTGTTCCACAATGGGATTTGGCAAAGGTTTTATCCATGTTAAGTTCTTCACCCTTTCTTCCGAACAAGAACCTTGACATCAAGCTACTAACTTGGAAAGTGTTATTTTTAGTAGCCATTACCTCAGCTCGAAGGATCAGTGACATTCAAGCATTATCATGCAGACATCCTTTTCTCCAAGTCTTTCCTGATCGTGTCATTTTAAGGGTAGATCCTTGTTATCTACCGAAGGTGGCCTCAGATTTTCATCGCTCTCAGGAAATTATTATTCCATCCATCTCAGAAGATGAGCCACAACTGATGCCGTTGGATGTCAGGTCCCTTCTACTACGATATCTTCAGGAAACTAAAGATTTCAGGAAGGATGACAGTTTGTTTATTTCCTTCTCGGGTTATAGAAAAGGCTTGAAGGTTTCCAAGATCACGCTTGCAAGATGGATGAAGAATACTATAAAGATGGCCTATAGTGATGTTAACTTGCCTTGCGGTGTTACAGCCCACTCGACAAGAAGTATTTCCACATCTTGGGCAGAGCAAGCTGGGGTCTCTATAGATCAGATCTGCAAAGCGGCTACCTGGACGTCAGCTAAGACCTTTGCAAGACATTATCGTTTGGATCTTCTTTCCCAGAAGGATCTTTCCTTTGGCCGAAGTGTTCTTCGCGCTGTACTTCCCACCCTATGAGGTAGTCCTCGCCTATCTCTCAGGCGTATGCTGCCCGAAGGATGTTTTGAGAAAAACCAAGTTAGTTACCTGGTAACTTTTTTTCTAAACATCCGTAAGGGCAGCATACGCCGATCCCTCCCTAGTATATATATTTGAGGGGTATTGTTTGGGTGTGTTATGTTGTGGAGTCGTAGGTCTTGTCTCCTCTTTTCTTTCAGATCTCTACAACAACTGGTGAAGGCAGGGAGGAGTCAAGACTTTATGCCGGTGGTCATGTGTTCCAGTTGAGGGGAGGAGCCCGGAGGTCTCAGGCGTATGCTGCCCTTACGGATGTTTAGAAAAAAAGTTACCAGGTAACTAACTAGGTTTTTTTACCATAATCGCTGAGCAAGCATCGCCCAGGTTGATCTAACTCGCAAAGCTACACCTTGGAGGGAGTGCCGCAGTGCTTTGGGATACCCCACTGTTGAACAAGCTGGGAACTGGGAAGTAGATCTCTTGCGCAATGGGTGGCAGTAGCAAAAATAAAGATTTCAAGACCCAGACCAGGGGGTCCCTGGCAGCCAACCAAAGCGACCTTAACCGCTATATCTCAAAACCCGCAGAACCCTCCCGAGATCCGGGCCCGTCGGGGAGCCTGCCCCGGGGGGCTACAGGGGAAGAACCTGATCGGGGAGATGCTGGCACATCAAGGTCATCTCCGGCGGATCGCACGCTATCGGAAATCTGGGCCCACCTGCGCTCAATGCCTACTAAAGAGGACTTGTCCTTGATCACTCGCTCAATTAGCGAAAAGTTATGCGAAGAAGTTGTTCTCTTGCGAGGAGATCTAAAACAATTGGATTCCAGGCTGGATAAGGTGGAACGGAACCAGGAGGAAGACAGGTCAGTTATAGAACAGCTGACCCTTCGCCTGCAAGCACAGGAGGCTGCTAACAACAACCTGACCCTCCACCTTGAAGACTTGGAAAACCGCAATAGGCAGAACAACATCCGCATTCAGGGTCTCCCTGAAGCAACCCGAACAAAAGACCTAATGCCTACACTGCAGGGCATCTTCTCTGTGCTGCTTGGAGAGCAATCGGAAGGGGACTCTAAAATCGAGATTGATCGAGCGCTCAGGGCCATCGCACCCCCCCCCCCTCGACCGGGTGACCCTCCAAGGGATGTCATCTGCAGAATTCACTTTTCAGGAGAAGGAGGCGATTATGGTGGCGGCGAGAAGGAAGGGTCCCCTTGACTTCGATGGCGTGGAGTTGCACTTTTATTCTGACCTCTCAAGATCCACGTTGGCGAGACGGAGAGCCCTTTTCTCTGATCACTTCTAAGGAGGGCAAAACCTTCGCACTTCGCAAGCATGAGGACTTACCGGTTCTTTTTAAGCAGTTTGGACTTCGACCTCTCCAGATCCCGGACTGGCTGGGTGCCACCCCTGACCCATATCTTTCACAGGTCAGAGGACGTAGACCTTTTCAGCCCCCTGATGTGTGAGCCTGGCTGGATGTGATCGATGCATCTATTTTCACCGTGCTGTAGGGGACATTGCTATATATGATGGACCTCTCCCCTCCCCCCCCTTCCGTTCTTACCCCCGATCGGGTCACTCGGACTTCCTTCTGACAGGTCGTATGCCCGCTTTTATTATATTGTATTGCTACGTATATATCTGTCTGTTTACACTGTCTTAAATGCTGGGGGTTTTTTTTGTAGTTTTCACAGGTGTCTTTGCACCGCACTTATATGGTCGGCGTTGCTCCTTGAGCTGGGGTAAAGCCGCGGTCTGAGCGGATACTAGCGTGTGGTACCTGTGCTGCGGTCTCCCCTCCCGGGTTCGGGGGCCGGCGCCGACCATTTGGGGGGGAGGGCTGATCCATGGGCCTTGACTGCCCTGACTTGTTGCCTGTTTGTTTCTTTCCCTTTTAGCGGACGGACGACTCCGGGATTCAAGTGTTCAGTTATTTGGTTATTAAGTATCTTGTTTTTAGTCTAAACTCAGGGTTGCATACGCATTGTTATGATAAGGTATTAAATCTTGATGGCGGGCGGGGGCTGGCACTGGACCCGTGTGAGTCGAACGCACCTGCTAGAGGCGGCTGGCCTCTCGGTCCCCACTTTAAGGGGAGGTGGCGGCTTCTTGTTCCCATTTTTGGGGGTGGGGAGGCGTCGCTGGCTCCTCTGATTTCTCGTGGGTGGGACATTCCCCACCCTCATACACACCGGGCTTCTGGGCCGCCCTCCTCGTGGTGGGAGGGCGCCTTTGGAACCTCGTTAGCTATTGTTTCGTGTTTAGGTTTGAGGGAGCTGAACCCTAATCTCAGGATTGGGGCGGTTCCCAATATTACCTTTTCGCTCACCTTTTCTCTCTCTTTTTCTGTCTGTTTTCTTTCTTCCCATCCTCCCCTCCCTACCACTAACCCCTCCCATCCCCCTTCCCTCCTAGCCATCCCCCGTCCCTCCTATCCATCCCCGTCCCTCCTATCCATTCCCGTCCCTCCTATCCATCCCCCCTCCCTCCTATCCATCCCCCCAAAGCTTATAGTGACCCCGGGGCTCTAGGGGGGAATGGACATGGAGGTGGAGGCTAATTGAGTCCCTTTTGTAGAACAAGCCGCTGGTGGCTGACCTTCAAAAGGCCATTAAGGAATACTTTGAACTTAACAAAAGCATTGATACTTCATTGCTTTTAATAATTGGCAAGCCCACAAGGCAGTCATTAGGGGCATACTCATCAGGCACGCCACTCAGATGAAGAGGGACAGGGAGCGGGAGCTTGCAGAAACGACTAGAGAGGGTTCAGGAGCTGGAGAGATCGCATAAAGCCTCATTGGCCAAAAGCAATCTCCTAGAGCTTTCTGAGGCCATGATGGCCCTGAACTCTCTCCTGTCCTCCAGAGCCGCTTATATTATAGAGAGATGTAAGAGGATGTATTTTGAATTGGGGAACAAGAGCAGTGCACTCTTAGCGAGAGCCGAAAGCCGCAATCACTAAATTATATTGAAGCTATTATTGATGAGCAGCAAAAAAAAGCTCCATAACACCCCAGATATTCCAGGGACCTTCCAGGCCTTCTACCAAAATCTATACAATATCCGTCCTGATGGGGCAGACCCGAGTCAGGGGCGCTTGGCACAAATAAAGAGATACGTTGAGGACTCTGGAATTCCGGTATTGAGGGGGGAGGAGAGGGATGCCCTTGAAAACCCAATTTCTATGGCGGAGCTGAAAGTTGCTGTCCTGAGCTCGCCGAACGGAAAGTCGCCGTGAACTGACGGGGTCTCCATCAGTTATTATAAGCAATTTCTCCCTCTTCTTGGCCCACATTTTCTCTCGGCCTTTAATTTGCTCCTGGGGTCCCCCTGCCCAAGCCACTATCCCAAGTGAAATGTTAACCGGGAAGGATCCACTCACCTGTGGCAGTTATATTTAATCATTTCATTACTGAATGTGGACCTTAAGCTCTTTACGAAGATTCTGGCAAATAGGCTGTCGGGGCTGCTCCCAGGGTTGGTGGACGGCGATCAGTCGGGATTTATCCCCGGGCGGGAAGCCCGCTATAATACAACCATATTATTGAATCTTCTTCATAGGGTCAAACAGACTGGGGAGTCGACTGTTCTGCTGTCCACCGACGCCGAGAAAGCCTTTGACCGGGTGAACTGGCAGTTTATTAGAGCGGTTCTGGAGCATATTGGATTGGGGCCTAGGGCACTGCAATTGGTTATGGCCCTCTACTCAGATCCCTCGGTAAGAATCAAGGTTAATGGCGCCCTATTGGGACGAGTTGACATTAGGAATGGTACCAGACAGGGATGCCCCCTTTCTCCCTTGATTTTTGTGTTATCTATGGAGCCTTTCTTGTGCAGGATCAGGAGACAGGGGGATATCCGAGGGATCACAGTTGGATCAGCCACACATTAAATTTCAGCCTATGCGGATGATCTACTCTTCTTCCTCACTAACCCGACAGTGGGCATCCCAGTGTTACTGAGGGAGTTTGAGAGGTTTGGTAGGCTTTCCTTCTTAAAGATAAACTATGACAAGTCGGAGGCTCTGGGGGTGAAACTCCCCAGAGAGACGGAAGCTCTCCTCAAAACGTCATTCCCATTTAGATGGCCCCCTTTGGCCATTACATATCTAGGTACTAAAATTCCAAAATCAGTAGACAGGATATACACTGCAAACTTTGGCCCCTCTCCTTTCTAGAATTAAGACGGATTTAGCAAACTGGGACCTCCCCACCTTCTCGTGGCTGGGTAGGATAAGCATTATTAAAATGACGATCTTACCCAAAATTCTTTACTTGCTTCAAACCCTCCCTGTATATATCCCTAGAGCATACTTTAAATCCCTGAATTCGATTTTCGTAAAATTTATGTGGCAGGGACTGAAACCAAGACTGAAACTGCGACTTCTCTTTAAGCCGCGACAGGCTGGGGGATTAGCATGCCCTGACCTGTTTCAGTATTGGCGTGCTGTCCATCTCCAACGCATATTAGATTGGCACCACCACAGAGCAAGGAAGAAATGGGTGGGCCTAGAGTTGACCTAGCTGCAAACACCTCCGAGGGATGCGGCTTGGGTGGCTGGTACGGGGAGGACCCTTGTTAAAGACCACCCGCTCATAGCAACCTCCCTTGGAGTCCTTGATAACATTAGAGAAAGGGCTGAGATATCACCGTGGCCGACCCCTCTGGTCCCGCTGGTGCGCAACCCATCCCTCCCAATTAGCATTCTCCCTTGGCTTAGAGAGACCTTTAATGAAAAGGGTATCCTGAGAGGGATGGACCTCATATCGCCTTCTGGTTGGATGCAGTTAGAGGATCTTAGAGAGAGAGGTGGGACACGCACCTGTTTGATCAATGGCTTTTGTTTACCTTTCGGAGCTTTCTTCTTAGTCTGGGGCCCAAACAGGCGCTGACCAGGGCTCTTACCCCCTTTGAGCGATTGGCTATTGAGCGGGACCCTCCTCCAAAACTAGTGTCTCAATTATAAGCTTTGCTGGGGAGCTCTGAGAATGCTGACTTGCCTCGCTTTTGTGCGGACTGGGAGAGGGACCTGAACAGGCAGTTGACAGAGGACCAGTGGAGATACATATTTCTAGCAAGTCATAAGACCTCTATATCCTCAAAGACACAGGAAACAAACTATAAATGCCTCACGCGATGGTATTATACTCCACAGAGACTGCATAGGATAGCCCCGTCTGTCCTGGTTGAATGTTGGAGATGCCGGCGAGCGATGGGGAGCTTTTTCCATATATTTTGGGACTGTCCCAAGATAGTGCCCTTTTGGCAATCTGTAGCCGGAATCGCTGGGGAGATTGTGGGCCGCCCGGTGCCCCGGGACCCCTCTCTGCTTCTCCTGCACTTGGCGGATGTCCCTCTGAAGACTTATAAGAAGTCGCTCCTGAGGCATCTCATTAATGCAGCAAAGGCTGTCGTCCCAAGACTATGGAGATCGGAGGTGATCCCCTCAGTGTTGGATCGGGTGGGAGAAATCAACCGTGTCATAGAAATAGAGGAGCTTACCGCCGCTACCCATGAGAGCATGCAACAATTCTTCCAGACTTGGGACACAATGGTTCCTTTTTAATCTGTACAAATGACCAGCACTCCTTTATATAATTCCACCAAGTGTATCATAGAAAGACAAGTGTGGTATGAAACATCCATCACAAAGTGTCCAAAGTCCATATTAGGTCAAATGGTAAGCCGTGTCCTGAATTCCAACGTTTCGGGGGAGCAGCCCCCTTCATCAGGGACAGACAAACAGACATGTGCCAAGAGGGAGGTCCTTATAAACATTGTAATCAGGAAGTCCCACCTGACATCATAGTGACGTCAGCGGGAGTTAATAAAGCTCATTAGAAAAAAAAAAAAATTTTTGAGCATCATGATCAAAATAACAATGCTGAAGAAGTAACACCTTGCCTGCACCCGTAAGGGTCCCTGAACAGCAGGAACCCCTCCACTGCCAACCACCGCTCGCTGCATGAGCGAGCGGCAATGTCCCTGCCTGTCAACGGGCCAGGGAGAGAGACACCTCTGACCTGGCACCCACGCAAAACTAGTAAGTGTGCACCAGCAACTTGGTTTATTCTGGTTCCTTTTTAGAGATACAGACAGATTCAAACAGCTCGTAGGTCTTGGCCCCCATGTAGGCCCTTAGCTCCTCCTGCATTTTATCCACTCCAAGCTACTCCTGGTTTTTATATGATGTGTAGGGAGGAGCTGAGGACTCCTGGTTGGTGCTTAGGGTCGCACCCTGCTGGGTTGATGTTCCTAGCATCCCTTACCTACCTTCCCCTCCCATCCCGATCTCCCCCCCTCCCTTCTTTCCTTTGTTCCTTCCTTAGTCTTTCCTCTCTTTTCATCTTTTTCTCTCTCTCTCTCTGATCCCTATTGTGCTGAGCCAGCTCGCTTCAGAGCAAGATGATTAAATTCGGTCCTGTTGTGGCTCTCCCCCTGCGTCGGTGGGCCCGCCGCGGGCGCTAGACACCTGGTTCCCGCGGGGGTCTGATGCTGAACCGGGTGGACAGTAAATCACACACATCATATGTCATACTTTGTCTTTATTAGAATTGAGCATTTGTTAACGGTTCTTAACCTTATGCACGTGTATCCTTATTGACTGTATATTCATTTGCTGGCTCTGTAAAGTCACAACATTGTACCTGTTATTTCACTTCTGTGATGACTTGTTATAATTCTGAAAATATAGAATTAGAAAAAAAAAAAAAAGAGGCATGGAATCACGGGATAGGGATGTAATTTTGAGGCAAGGTTATGAGAATTAAATCTGTTTAGTCTTGAAAGGAGACTACCGAGGGGGGACATGATTAACTTGTATAAATATATAAATGGGCAATATAAAAAATATAGGGGAAACGTTATTTCAGGTAAAATCCTCTCTAAAGACAAGGGGGCACTCCCTTTTGTCTGGAAAAAAAATTCAGTCTCCGGAGGCGACAATCATTTGTATCATAAGAACTATAAATCTGTGGAATCTCCTCCCACAGAAGCTTGTTACAGCATTAACTGCTGAGGGCTTCAAAAAAGGGTTATATGCTTATTTAGAAGAAAATGTTACTGTTATCAGTAAAAAAAAAAAAATGAACTTCCCTTACCCCAACACCTTTGGTTGAACTTGATAGAAATCTTTTAATTTAACCTTTAACATTGAAATTAAATAAGCAGTCACATTTCCCCAGGCGAAGTGTAATCATTTTCAGGAAATATTTTAAAGAACATTTATTAAAATTTACACAAATACGTTTTAAGCATTTGTCTGAGGACCAATTCACAGGCCCAAAAGGGCAAGGGGGGAGGTGTCAATAGACTGACCTCCATTATAATAACTAGTAGTGGTGCTTCTGCAGTGGAGCAGGGAGAAAGCTTTCTGCTGCCTCTTTTTTTCCTGCGTTTTATCCCAGATGCTATTTAGAAAAACATGTTTTAACTACGGATTTAAATACAAAATGTACAATAAAATGTTGATTTAGTAATTGGACAATGGTCATTATAAAATAAGCCTAGTCAAGTTAAAAATGACTTTAGGTTGCAGATATAAAAGAAATGAGTAAAATAACCCCCAGATTCACCCACAGTACTGATACTTAGGGCCTTATTCATCAAGCGATAGCGACAGGTAGTGCCTTGTAAGCGACAGGTAGCGGCAGGTAAACGCTGGCCGCGGCGCACAATACCACATTTATGAAGGCAATTGTGGAGAGCGCATCTTACAGCAACACGTAGCGACCGATTCATCTTCACAGAGGCTCTGCGGATCCCGGCGGCGCTCTGGCTTTCAGAGCGCCTGGTATTACCTGTCGCTCTCCTATACATTTCAATGGACGTTACATTTCTTTAATTTTCTTTTAATATTTTTTTGGTTTTGTATCAAAGAATTGTGTGACCTCTCCTGGCCTATTTAAATACATTTTTGAAAACTTTTTTTATTTTTTATTTTTATGCAGAATTGTCATTACAGGTCTGGTATTAGAGTGTTAATGTCACAATGTAATAACAATGTAATTCCATATGTTTTTGCTTTGTACTAGTGGATATGTGTTCAAAAACTGACTTTTTACACACAGCTTCTGGCGCTCTGGGCTACAGCTACCCAATTCTGCGCACAGGTGCTGTGTGAGGCTGTTTTTTTGATGAATATGGTTTGAGTCTCTCACACTGACCAGTCGCTACTGTTCGCTCCCATATAGCTCTGTACTGAAGTTATAGCGACTTGCACATCAAATTAATCAATGCCGGCAATGTTACTACAGCGACTGAGGCGCTCTGTAAGAAGCGACACACGGCCGATCAGAGCGATCACTAGCGGTTGCTCTTAGCGCCTCTGTACAGGCGCTCATCTGCCGTTATCTGGCATTAGTAATGAATCAGCCTGCCTGATAACAAAAATAGATGAAAGGGTTAAATGACTTATTTCACTGACCGTTCTCCTACAATTTGCGATGCTCTTTCTTGCTAAAGTGTCTATTCAAATATACCAAGAATCAGAACTATAGATGAAAAAAGGGTCCGGTTCTATATATTTTTGTAAGGTAATATTCACCCTGACTTCATTGCGTCCACACATTATTACTATGCTTCAAAGAAGAGCATTTCTCTATTTCTAGGCTGTTGCAGAGGCTGCTGACGTGCTGGGCTAATGCATGAGTTTGCTCATTTGAGAAAAGTGTTTCATTTCCTGACATTTGTCTGAAGCTTTGTGCATTCTGGCCCATTTCTGTGACAATTACACATTTTAGTTTCCGTACCCAGGGACAAAATAATCAACCTAAGGGTGTCTGAAGTATTGTACTGTACTGGGCATGCTCTATGACTTGAAAGTCTTTGCACAAGCTAATAGGCAGAATTAGGTTTTGTAGAAAAGCTATAAGGCGATTACTTTTGTAAGCTAACAGGGAGCTTTATTTAAAGCGGACCTTCACTCTAAATAAGAGTCTATCTTATATGTTTCCCACACCCTGTACATACAGATTGCTCACATTAAAAATCATCCTACCTGCATCTACTGCATTTTATAAGCCTTTAAACATCCAAGATGGCGGCTTATGGAAGCTGCCATTTTTGCAGGCAGCCTGCAAACAGGAAGTGCCTGCAAACAGGAAGTGACTGTGCTGCTCTGCATTCTGGGACTGCTGACCTTTCCCTGACCCCAGCTCTGCTCTGTCTGAGCAAAGCACAGCTATAACCCAAGATGGCGGCGCCCGTATCCTAAATTCCCGAACAGAGTTGCAGCCCAGTGGGGGAAAGTATAATAAATTAGTGACTAAACATGTAAAATATATTAATTTTAGATGCTGAGGAATTGTTTTTTAAGAGTTTGGGCTTTTCATTAAATCATGGTGAAGGTCCGGTTTAAGAAGCGTCAGCCCCTTTTTTGGCCTCATCGGCACTCTCTCAGATATAAGAAAGGAAAAAATGTCAGTCGCCTGCTAGCATCTTATTTAACCCTAGCACCAAAAAGGATGGAGCGTCAGGTGCTGTGGTTGAGCAGAGCCAATTAAAACCTCAGATCCCATAGAGCACAATGGGTAGAACTGGATTGTAGTGTTTAATGCTCATAGGGGTATCACCCAGTGCCTTGTTACCATGTTCAATGAATTATTGAATCCACCAGATCTTACCTTGCGATGCGGTCTGGTAACATTCCTGGCAATTTTTAACAAGAATTAAATATCCCTTATAACATCCCTGGGTATGCTGTATTGATCAGCCAGGGAACTAAAAGTTCAACTTTCCTCTCTTGAACCACTTCTTTACATCTCCTATTTCATTTGTGCTGGAGCAGTCGGACTATTAGGTGCAGTTTGCATATTAGGGAATCTGGGGATTACTACTAGTGTCTGACCTCAATAGCATATATAGGACTCCTACTTCTACCATTTTATTTACTCTCACAAATTCAGAATATGGTGCTTAAAGTTGTCCTCTCTGAAACAGAATCAGTTTCTGGCAGCAGGGGATATCCTGATTTGGTAGAGCCCTCGAAAGCCTGGCCAAGGCATCCAGGCTATTCACCAAGGTGCTGCAAAAGTGGACCTGGACCCACCAGTGATGTAAAACCAAATGAACACATTTTTCTGCCAATAGTCCTCTCTCTGAGAGTATAAAAATAAATTGCTATTTTTGCTTGCCCTGATTTTTTGTGAAACATATCTTCCCGGGCTGCAATGTCAGTGGATCATGGCTCCAGAGATGAACATTTCATACATAATGATAGACAGCCAAGCACCGCGAGATTTTTACAATGGCACGTTCAAATTCTAAGAGCTGGGTCATGATGCAATTCTCTGGTTCTGCCGTTCGAAACCCCAGCAGTTTGTCGTTTGGATGGGAAATTGGCAGATCTATTGAAGGAGAAACTGACAGTATGGGGAAAACATCGTAAAAGTTTCAGAAGGTTAGATTTTAGTCACCTCTAAATATGATGGTCTTCCAGAGGAGACATTTCAGTACAAAAGTCACAATCACCTGGCGCCTAGCACGGTTAAGTGGTGCTAACTACATTGGTCTCACACTGTCTGCTTTCTGGGCATCGACCATATCCCTAAGGAAGCAACATATTCCAAATATGTCACACACTCCGCTTCCAATATTCATGACATATGGGTTATAACCAGTAGAGGGCGAACTTCTGCAGAGATGACAGGAAAAAAGAAGCCCCTCCCGGTCCATAAATACCTGGGACCTCCCACACATTACCCAGTTTTCGTCTCTGCAGACGGCGAGCAAGTCAGAAGATGGCTGCGTCTCTTCCTTGCAGGTAAGCCGGGTTTACACCCGGCCATTTTGTCTCTGTTTCTGTCCGGACCTTGTTTGTTTTAGTCCCCATGCCTCCCAGCCTTGGCTGTTGGTCCTGGCGACGGTAGACTACACCTTTAGAGGTGTATTGGGGAGCCATGCTGCCCCGTGAGACCCCATATTTAGGGGTAGGCGGTATCCAGGTTGGTGATCCTGGTTTGGGATGCCCTGTCCCTGATATCCCGTTACACCGGGATTCCCCCCCTTCTGGGTCTCCCTGTTCCCCTCTGCGCTGGGGGGGGGGGCTTCCTCCTATACTTATTTTCCTTTATTATTTTCCTTTGTTATTGGTATGCCAGTGTGTGTGTGTGTGTATGTGTTTTCACGGTGCCTCACTCGTCGCTTGTGGTGAGTGGGCTGCTGGCCGCATGTGGAGGCCTTCTTGGGGGAACTTCTTCCCCTCAGGTTGCTCGGATAGGGGGGCGGGGCCGAGCGCTCGCCGCGGTCCGCCCCCTTTGTCTTTGGCGCTGTTGGGGAGCCCAGCTATATGCTGGGATCCGCGTCTTGCTGAAGGGAGGGGGCGGAGCCAGGCGCGGCGTGCGATCCATGCTGGCCTGTCCTTTCTCTCTCTCTGTCTCTCCAGTCACGCTGCTGGCAGGACGCCATTATCGATCCGTGAGTGCCCTATTGGGCCCTTCTCATTTTTATATTCATACTGGCTGCGTGCCCCATTTTAGCGCGTTGGGGCAGCGGGGCAGAAGGGGTAATTTTTTTACCTCTAAGCCTCGTTTGGAGTTCCCAAATCAGAAGCAGTTTGAAAATCTGATTCTTAAGGAATGGGAAAGACCTAGCCAGCTTCCTGGTGTTCCTCAGGGATGGGATAGGAAGTATCCCTTTCCGGTGGACGCGATGAAGCGCTGGTCGTCCCCTCCCGAGGTCGATGCACCCATCCTGGGATTGTCCAACACATCTGTTGTGCACTCTCCAGACGCCACCACAATTAAGGATGGTGAGGACCGACATATTGGCCTTTGCTAGCGTGGGTTAGCCTTGCGGCCTATTTGTGCTTCTGCGCTCACAGCTGTAGCTACCAGGTCTGTGGTTAGGGGCCTGTTGAGTGGTTCCCAGCTTAACCCGGCCAGTGATGAATTTGCAGCGCTTACGCAGTGTGATTTATTCACGTCCTTTGTCTTATCTGCCTTGGATGACACAATATGTATGTGTAGCAGAACCTCAGCGTTGCTGGTGGCTATTCGCTGATCGGTCTGGTTGCGCCAGTGGGCGGCTGACATTGCGGCTAAGAAGTCACTTACAGGGCTACCCTTCCTGAGTATGCGGCTGTTTGGAGATAAATTGGATTCAGTTACGAAAGAAGGAAGGCTACCACAGCGCAAGAAGCAGCGTCGCTCCTTTCGGGGGGCAGACTCCTTTAATCCTTTCTTTCGCGGTGCCAGAGCAGGCAGAGGAGCTGCCTACTCTACCTTCAGAGGGGATTCCTGGAACAGAGGCAGAGGGCGGGCCCGTCCGGGACCTGTCTGGGGTTCCAAGACCAAGCCCGCTGCCAAGCCAGCCCAGCAATGAGGGGCACCCTCACCCTTGCGGGTGGGGGGACGGCTGCGGCACCTCTTCCTGGTCTGGACCCGGAAGGTCACAGACAAGTGGATCTTGGAAGTGGTCTCTTCCGAGTACAAACTCGAGTTCGAGGACCGGCCTCCTCCCAGATTTCTCGGGTCACCTCGGACCCCCGGGCTGCGCAGGGGCTCCTGTTGGCTGTGTAAAGTCTTCTGGACATGGAAGTCATCTGCCCGGTGCCTTTATTAGAGAGAGGCCGGGGCTATTATTCCAACCTTTTCACGGTGCCCAAAATGGATGGATCCATAAGACCCATTCTGGATTTGAAGCTTCTCAACAAGTTCATCAGAACCAGGAAGTTCCGCATGGAGACTTTGTGCTCAGCCATCCTTTCTCTTCATCAGGGGGACTTCATGACGTCCATAGACATCAAGGATGCTTACCTTCATGTACCGATCTTCCCAGCTCACCAGAGATTTCTCAGGTTTGTGGTGGGAGATCGGCATTTTCAGTTTGTGGCCCTCCCGTTCGGGCTGACCTCGGCACCAAGGGTGTTCACCAAGGTGTTGGCGGGTATAATGGCCCTTCTCAGGGCCCAGGGCATTCGCATTGTGCCATATTTGGACGACCACCTCATTACGGCATCCTCTCTCGGACAGGCGAAGCTGGACACCAGGACGGTAGTGTCTACGCTGGAGAGGTTTGGCTGGGTGATCAACCACCCCAAGTCTTCTCTCTCCCCCGTCAAGGGAGGTTGCATTTCTGGGCATGAATCTGGATACCATTCAGGCCATGGTGTTCCTACTTCAGTCGAAGGTGCAGATGGTTCAAGATCTGATACGCTTTTTTTTGTCCATCCCTTGCCCGTCTATCCGGCTAGGGATGAGACTTCGAGGCAGTCCCCTTTGCTCAGTTCCACATGAGGTCGCTCCAGCTCCATGTACTGTCGGTTTGGGACAGAGGTCCACTGTCATTGGATCAGTCTTTTCTGATGTCTCCCCTGGTTCGGCAGTCTCTTCAGTGGTGGCTGGAACCAAGGAATCTTCTGAGGGGCAGGTATTTTCCGACCCCTTGTTGGGTCACCACAGATGCCAGCCTGTCGGGGTCTACCGGTTCAGGTTCGATCGGACAATCGGACTACAGTCGCTTACATCAATCACCAAGGAGGGACTCGCAGCAGGAGTGCCCTCAGGGACGTTTCTCTGATTCTTGCATGGGCGGAGAACAATGTCCCATGCATCTCGGCTGTGTACATTCCGGGACTGAAGAACATGGAGGCCGACTCCCTGAGCAGGGGATCCTATCGCCGAGGGGAATGGTCGCTCAACCACAGGGTATTCCGGTCCCTTTGTCGCAAGTGGGGGATTCCGGAGGTGGATGTCTTTACCTCACGTCACAATCACAAGCTTCCTGCTTTTGTGTCTCTGTCTCAGGATCCTCTGGCCCAGGCAGTGGACGCCTTGTCTCTTGCCTGTAGGGATCTGGGGTTTCTTTACCTGTTTCCCCCCTTCTCCATGGTAGCCAAGGTGGTGCGCAAGCTGGCTCAAGAGGGTGCGCCAGCAATTCTGGTGGCCCCAAGGTGGCCAAGACAGGTTTGGTTCGCAGTCATCGTACTGCTGGCGGTAGATCAGTACAGGCTGCCCCTGTTTCCGGGTCTGATCACTCAGGGTCAACTTTGTTACCCCAATTTACAAATGCTGGCTTTGACGGCGTGGTTGCTGAAACCTCCATCTTAAGGGAGGAAGGTTTGTCTGATGCTTTGATTCGAAAACTTGTTAGAGCCAGGAAGAGATCTTCCTCTAACATCTACTACAGGTCTTGGAGGTACTATATTGACTGGTGTGAGGCTAGAGCATTGCCTAGCAGGGTGTTTTCGATTCCTAGGATTTTGGATTTTCTTCAACATGGTCTGGACCTGGGGTTCCAGCTTAGTACCTTGAAAGGGCAGGTCTCTGCCCTGGCGGTCTTCTTTCAAAGGTCCTTTGCTCTGCATCCATTGGTTAAGACTTTTTTCCAGGGGGTCACTCATGTGCGGCCCCCTAGAAAGCCTTTGTTGCCCGTTTGGGATTTGAATTTAGTTCTGTCGGCTCTCCAGGGGCCTCCTTTTGAGCCGGTGCAGGATGTTGCACTTTCTTTGCTTGCACAAAAGGTTGCCTTTCTGGTGGCTATTACCTCTGTTCGACGTGTCTCTGAGTTGGCGGCTCTGTCCATTCAGGCCCCTTACTTTGAGAGACACCAGGACAAGGTGGTCTTTCGCTTTAAGCCAGATTTCCACCCTAAGGTGGTTTCTGCCTTCCATCGCAATCAGGATTTGGTTCTTTCTTCCTTGTGTCCTAAGCCTAGCAATGACAAGGAGAGGGTCCTGTACTCTTTGGATGTAGTTAGTTGTGTGAAGTACTATTTGGGGGCTACTTCTCCCTTTCGTAAAAGGGACGCCTTGTTCGTGGTGCCCTTCGGGGCCTAGGAAGGGTTTGGCGCCAGGCAAGTATACCATTAGCAAATGGATACGTCTGGCCATTGTTGGGGCCTATTCTGCCAAGTGGAAGGTTCCCCCTTTTCATATCACTGCTCATTCTACTCGTGCTGTTGGGGCTTCTTGGGCTTTTCAGCACCAAGCCTCTGTTGAACAAGTTTGTAAGGCTGCTACTTGGTCTTCTGTTTATGCTTTTTCCAAGTTTTATAAGGTTGATGCGTGGGCCTCAGCGGATGCAGTTTTTGGCCGCAAGGTTCTGCAAGCTGCAGTGGTTTAATTTTGTGCATTATTGCCTTTTTGGGATCCCCACTCATGTTGGACACTACTATTGGATGTCCCATATGTCATGAATATTGGAAGCGGGATGTGTGACATACTTGGAATAATACCATTTTGTGATTACTCACCTGTAAAATGGGTATTATAAGTATGTCACACACCCTGCATCATCCCGCCCTAATTGTATTCTGGATCCTTTATATGGTGAACCTTTTATTGTTTAGATTTTTGGATTTGGCTCTTCCTGATCCCCTTGCTGCTTTCCTATACTGAGTAATGTGTGGGAGGTCCCAGGTATTTATGGACCGGGAGGGGCTTCTTTTTTCCTGTCATCTCTGCAGAAGTTCGCCCTCTACTGGTTATAACCCATATGTCATGAATATTGGAAGCGGGGTGTGTGACATACTTATAATACCCATTTTACAGGTGAGTAATCACAAAATGGTATTTTTTTTCCTTCCCAACGAATTGCCGCATGATCACGTCTTTGAGAGTCAGATCTCCCAACTTCCATCCGTGTATTAGTGTTGGGCCTCTTGGCGTCTTATAATGCAGTAGATGGGGTCGGGGTCTCTTTTTTTTGGCAGCATCTCCTCCTATGTAGCGCATAGGATTTTATAGTGAGTAGACTAAAATCAGCTTTTAATTAAAGAACAAATTAACTGAATACAAACTGGGACATTTTTATACTGTTTGAACTGCAAATGTAAAATATTTAGAGAGTGTATTTATGGTATGTCTGATTTTCCATGCAAATTGTTTTTTCTTTTTTGTCTTTTTCAGGGGTTCCGTACATCACTATCATTGATTAAGTTATCACGTAGCTTTGCAAAGCTATTAGATCTGGAAGCATTTGACTCTGTGCTTTTCTATCAGATTTCCATGTGTTTGGCAAACAGACGGGACCAGTCAGTATGTATTTATATGTTTTAAATTTTGTAAGATGTTTATTTTTCAGTTACGAATGAAAACCGGGAATTTGACTTTTCTCAGTTTTTTTCTGTGCTTCCCATTCCGGGTTGCCCTTCTCACCTCACCACACTCTAATGGTGCATGTGTGGGCTCTCGTCCAGTGAGAGCCGCCTGCTATGACAACGCATCCCCTGCATCCCTGGCCGTGGGTGCACTCCTTCCAAAACCTATCTGAATGGTTTAAACAATGAGCGCTGCTTGCCAAATTACATTGTCACAGAAGGTGGATATCGCTTGCCGAGAGTACTCACATGTTAGAGCATGAGATTTTTCAGGCTTCTTGGGGGGGGGTTCACACAGCAAAGCATTTCGGTTCGGCATGACACAGAGAAAATCTGGCGGACGGCCCTGGAATCTTTGCGATACCAGCTGTTGGTATGTTTTATTTTGCTTTAAGATCTATCTGTATGTATATTCTAAGTATGTCACACACCCTGCTTCAAGACATTCGTTTCATGTGGGTATACTGACCTGTAGATGGCGATTTCGCAGAGATCATAACAAAAAAAGGAAGGACCCTCCCGGCCCATAAATACCTGGGACCTCCCACTCATTCCCCAGTCTTTCATCTCTGCAGTGGCGAGCAAATCAGAAGATGATGTCTCCTCCTTGCAAGTAGCTGGGATGGCTCCCGGCCTTATTTTCTTCTGTTCCTGCCTGGATCTCCTTATTTAAATTCCTGCCTCCCAGCCTAGGCTGCTGGTCCGGGCAAAGGTAGTTGGCACCCCTGGTGCTTAGGAGCCGCGAGACCCCATAACAAGGGGTAGGCGGCTATCCAGGTTGGTGATCTCTGTTTGGGATGCCCCGTCCCTTGGCCCTACCCTGGCATGGATTCCCCCTCTCCCGGATACCCTTAGAGGGGGGGGGGTGTGGGCTGGGTCCCTTTATGGATTTCACTTCTTTATTTATGCATGTGTGTCTTTTACTTTTGCTGGCGCTGGCGTGCTGCTAATGGCGGCGGTTAGCCCATGAGGTCCTCTCCTCTGTACTGCGGGCGCGTCATTTCTCGGCTTCTGCCCGGGAGAGGCGGGGCCGGGCGCGATGCGCGAACCGCGCCGGCCCGCCCTCCCTCCTCCTACTGCACATTTGCGGCCTTCTTTGTGCCTGGACGTGCGGTTCTGTGGGTCTGGTGAGTGGCCTGATGGCCATCAGCTTCAGCTGTCTTTTAACCCTTTATACTTGCATGGTCTGAGCGTGTGCTTGTCTTTGTGTTCCAGGTGGACCATTCAGCATATTAAAGGGGGGGGGTTCTCCTGGTCCAAGGGGTCCCTAGTTAAAATTTTAGCTGGCTTAAAATCCTCCCACTCGGGAACTTAAAGGGGCATCCCAGGTTGCATTATTGCGTAATTCCCAAAAAGAGCATTGTACACATATATTTGTACATATATTACCGTATATAAAAAATCACCATATGGAGGCTTCCCCGGATACTGGGCTTGTGCCCCCCTCGGGGCAATCCAGGCTGTGTTTGGGGTGTGGGGTATCCCTTTTGGGGGATGGTGTATTTCTATGTGTACCCTGTGCGCAGCGGTCTATTACGCGGCAGACCGGATCTCAGGCGTCTGGTTCTGCTCCGCTAGTCTCCTCCCCGTCTCCCCCTCGCTTGACACGTGCTTGTGATGTGGTCGTTAGCGGGGAGTCGCAATCTGAGGTGTGTGCCAGATTGGCCAGTCTTGAAAAATTGTTTTCCAGTGCCGTCGCAAAGAAGGCCACGTCAAAGAGAAAACATTTATATTCGGCTGCGCAGGCCTTTGAGAGGGAGGACTTTGACTCCCTGGATTGGTCTGATTGTTCCTCGCGTGAGGAAGGGGAGCTGTATGAGGAGTCCGAGGACTCCGACGATCAGCAGTTTGTGGGTGCTGATACCGAGCAGGGCCAGGGGGATTCCTCGGATACCTCTAGGGTCCTAACTCATATGTTTGAGGTCCTGGCTATTTCTCCCTCCGAGGTGGCTCCTCCGCTGAAGGGGGAGTTCTTTGAAGTGACGAAGCCCATTTGGAATTTCCTTATCAAAAGCATTTTGATGGTATCCTTCGCAAGGAATGGGAGAGGCTGACGCGGCTTTCAGGTGTCCCACCGGGTTGGGACAAGAAATATCCCTTTCCAGCGGACGCAGTGAAGCACTGGTCATCTCCCCCCCCCCCCCCCCCCCCGAGGTGGATGCTCCTGTTTTGGGGTTGTCCAGCTCCTCAGTCCTCCATTCTCCGGAGTGCACTACCCTCAAGGATGGTGAGGATAAATGCATTGACCAGATGTCATGGTTTTGCTAGTGTTGGATTGGCCTTGCGGCTGGTTTGTGCTTCTGCGCTTGTATTGGTAGCTGCCAGGTCGGTTGTTAGAGGATTATTGACCTCTTCCGGGCTTGACCCGGCTAGTGAGGAATTTGCCGACCTTAAACGCTGTGAGTTATTTTTGTCCTTTTTGCTGTCCGCCCTGGATGACACATTGGTGATGTGTAGCAGAGCTACGGCCCTGCTTGTGGCTATCTGCCGGTCGGTTTGGTTACATCAGTGGGCGGCTGATTTTGTGTCCAAAAAGTCGCTCATGGCCCTTCCCTTTGTGGGACTGCGGCTCTTTGGAGAAAAATTAGATTCGGTGGCAAAGGGAGGTAGGTTACCTCAGTGTAAGAAGCAGCGTCGCCCTTTTCGGGGGGCGGCTTCCTTCTCTCAGTCCTTTCGTGGGGCTAGAGTTGGCAGGGGTTCGGCCTTCCCTTCTTCCAGAGGTGATTCCTGGCCTAGGGGCAGGGGTCGGGCCCGTCCAGGACACAGTTGGGGCTCCAAGCCTAGAGCCGCTGCCAAGTTGGCTCAGCAATGAGGGGGCGCCCTCACCCTTGCGGGTGGGGGGGCGGTTGCAACTCTTCTTCCAGGTCTGGGTCCAAGAGATCGAGTTTGAGTTCCGGCCCCCTCCCAGATTCTTCAGGTCTCGGGTGCCGTCATTTCCTCTGCCCGCCCAGGGGCTACGGGCGGCAGTAGCAAGTCTCGCGGACATGGCTGTCAACTGTCCGGTGCCCCTCTCGATGTGTCCCCGGTGGTCTAGTGGTTAGGAATCGGCGCTCTCACCGCCGCGGCCCGGGTTCGATTCCCAGTCAGGGAAAACAATCTTCTAGACCGGGGCCTGGGCTTCTATTCCAATTTGTTCACGGTGCCCAAGAAGGACGGTTCCGTTCGTCCTATTCTGGATTTTTTGTCCGTCCCCGGAAGTTCTGTATGGAAACTCTGAGCTCAGCCATTCATTCACTTCGTCAGGGGGACTTCATGACATCCATAGACATCAAGGAGGCTTACCTGCATATTCCAATATTTCTGGCACACCAGAGATTCCTCAGGTTTGTCGTGGACAATCGGCATTTTGAGTTTGTGGCTCTTCCGTTTAGCCTTACCTCGGCTCCAAGGGTTTTTACCAAGGTGTTGGCAGGAGTGATGGCCATCCTCAGAGCCAGGGGTATCCGCATCGTGCCCTATCTGGACGATCTTCTCATCATTGTGTCTTCCCTAAGTCAGGCGCAGCTGGATACCAGGACTGAGGACTGAGTTTCGGTTGGGGGATCAACTATCCCAAGTCCTGCCTCACTCCTTCCAGGGTGGTGGAGTTCCTGGGAATGTCGCTGGATACTTCTCAGGCCAGGGTGTTTCTCCCCCGAGCCAAGGTTCTTCTGATTCAGGAATTGACTCAGTGTCTCCTATCCATCCCCCGCCGTCCATCCGTCTATGGATGTGACTGGTGGGATTGATGGTGGCGTTGTTCGAGGCGGTTCCCTTTGCCCAGGTTCACACAAGGACGCTCCAGCTCCATCTCTTGGCGGCCTGGGACGGGTCCTCGTTGTCATTGGATCAGTCCTTTCTGATGTCCCCCCGGGTGCGGCGTTCCCTTCAGTGGTGGCTGAAACCGAGCAATCTGACGAGGGGCAGGTCCTTTCTGACCCCTCCTTGAGAAACGGTCATCACGGATGCCAGCCTGTCAGGTTGGGGGGGATTTTGGAAGGATCTTCAGTTTCAGGGGCTGTTGGGGCCTCAGGAGGCTCACGACCCCATCAATGTTCTGGAGCTGAGAGCCATCAGGTTGGTTCTGGCACGCTTGACTCCTCAGTTACGGGGACTACCGGTTCAAGTTCGGTCGGACAATCGGACGGCGGTCGCCTACATCAATCACCAGGGAGGGACTCGCAGCAGGCGTGCCCTCAGGGAACTGTCCTTGATCCTTGCTTGGGCAGAGAGCAATGTCCCATGCATCTCGGCGGTGTACATTCCGGGAGTGGAGAACACGGAGGCGGACTCCCTGAGCAGGGGGGTCATCTCGCCGGGGGGAATGGTCGCTCAGCCCCAAGGTGTTTCGGTTGCTTTGCCACCGGTGGGGGACTCTGGAGGTGGACCTCTTTGCCTCTCGTCACAATCACAAGCTTCCGGCATTTGTGTCTCTCTCGCCGGATCCGCTGGCTCTGGCAGCGGATGCCATGTCTCTGAACTGGAGGGATCTGGGGTTTCCTCCTAGGAAGCCTTTGCTCCCAGTTTGGGATTTGAATTTGGTTTTGTCTGCCTTGCAGGGGTCCGCCTTTTGAACCTTTGCAGGATATTGCACTTTCTACGGTTACTCAGAAGGTTGTGTTTCTGGTTGCCATCACTTCCGTTCGGCGTGTATCGGAGTTGGCGGCCTTGTCCATTCAGGCCCCTTACTTTGAGAGGCATCAGGACAAGGTTGTTTTCCGCTTCAAGCCAGACTTCCTTCCTAAGGTGGTCTCTGCTTTTCATTTGAATCAGGATATTGTTCTTCCCTCCTTATGTCCTAAGCCTAGCAATGACAAGGAGAGGGTTTTGCATTTTTTGGATGTGGTTCGCTGTGTGAAGTACTATTTGTTGGCTACTTCTTCTTTTCGTAGGACTGATGCCCTTTTTGTGGTGCCCTCTGGGCCTAGGAAGGGTTTGGCTCCTGCCAAGTCTTCCATTAGTAAATGGATTCGCCAGGCCATTGTTGGGGCCTATTCTGCCAAGGGGAAGGTTCCCCCTTTTCGTGTTACTGCTCATTCTACTCGTGCTGTTGGGGCGTCCTGGGCTTTCCAGCACCAGGCTTCTGTTGAGCAGGTTTTTAAGGCTGCAACTTTGTCTTCGGTTCACACTTTTTCCAAGTTTTACAAGGTTGATGTTCGGGCCTCAGCGGATGCTGTTTTTGGCCGCAAAGTTCTGCAAGCTGCAGTGGTTTAAGTTGTGCCTTGTTGTCTTGTTTTTGGATCCCCGCCCTTTATGGACCCTGCTATTGGATATCCCACATGTAATGAATGTCTTGAAGCGGGGTGTGTGACATACTTAGAATAATACCATTTTGTGAATACTCACCTGTAAAATGGGTATTATAAGTATGTCACACACCCCGCTCCACCCTGCCCTTTTGTATTCTGGATCCTTTATATGGTGAACCTTTGTTAGTTTTGATTGGCTTTCCTGGTCCCTTGATCTTGCTGCTATCTTTATACTGGGGAATGAGTGGGAGGTCAGAGGTATTTATGGGCCGGGAGGGTCCTTCCTTTTTTTATCATCTCTGCAAGATCGCCATCTACAGGTCAGTATACCCATGTAATGAATGTCTTGAAGCGGGGTGTGTGACATACTTATAATACCCATTTTACAGGTGAGTATTCACAAAATGGTATTTTTTTTATTCTAACTCTTCCCCTCCACCAAGATTTATGATTCAACCGCCACAGTTGCCGCTCTTAAGATTAATCCCAAGTGTGCTAGTATCCCCATTGTAACCCATTTCTAGCAGATAGCCTATTGAAATGCCTGTCCAAGCGTGAGCTAACTTTCTCCCCCGCTCTTGTTCTTTGTGTAAATGGTGTAAAATTAGCCGTTTCAAAGTATCTCAAAATCTCTGATTACATTATAAATACCTTTATGTATTCTAAGTGAAGCCTCAGGCTTTACTGCTATTTTTGGGTGTGATTGAGCTGTGAAGGGCAAACTTTGGTGACCTTCTACGGCTTCGAAACCTGTCCTGTGGAAAATGGAGGCACATAGCAATGGCACCAGGTGAGCTCCTTTCTGCCCTATTTATTGCTGTTGCCTGGACAGTTCCCTACAATATGGACCTAAGATCAAGGATTCTAGGAAGATGCAGCAATGATTGAAGTAATTGGCCTCGGAAAATGGTTGAATTAAAGACATAGATAGGTTTTAAGGATTGTGTCATACCTTTCAAGGAGTGGTTTACTAGACTAGAATTATTTAGACATTGAGCGCCAGGCAGACATTTCCAAGTTTGGATTCCTGTTGGGGATGCAAGGTTAAGATAAGGAATATGCGTGTCCTGGGGGTTATAAGTGTTGGGGGAGGCATCCAGAATGCTGTCATAAAGCAGCGTTGGTGGCCGCCAACACCCTCACTATGGAGGATGTTGGTCCCCTTTAAGATGTCCCAATTTTGTCCCTCTGAAAAAATGGTCAGCTTACCATTACTGTACAAAGGAATATCTTAAACATGTCTCAGAGATGTGAAAGATAACAGATAAAAGGTGAGCACAAGTAGTCTGTCTATTGAATTGGGTTTCCCAACAAGTACAAAATCAAGGTTTAAAAGATGTGGCATTAAATACACATAAGGCAAGTTCTGAAATTGAATTTAAAGGGACAATCCACTTTCAATGGTATTTTTGAAAGTCTATATACTCAATGTGCCGAGCTCATCTAGTATTTTGGCAATGTGTGTTTTAATGAAGCGGTTTCACTACCTGCTATCTGTTGCTATTGGCAACTGTACACTAAGTCTGTGCATCAAGAGCTACAAGAATAGAAGGTTGAGTCCTATACACACAGGCATGTGTAAGCATGAATGAGCTCCCTCACATCAGCAATAACAGACCCATTAATCCAACGATCTTACAGTGTTATCACCCCTTAGAACACTGGAGACCTGCTTAGTGACCCGACCTCTTGTCTCCACACTCCTCCTTTTAGATTGTAAGCTCACGAGGTTCGGGCCCTTTCTCTTCTAATGCATTCCTGCATCTGTTTAAATAAACAACAATAATACACTGATACGTGTTGGCATAATGAAGCAAACCTCACTCAATAAGAAGTGTAGAGAAAAGGATTAATATAATTACTGTGTCTTTTGGAAATTTAATGTATTCCAAGTATGTTTCACACCCTGCTTCAGAAGGATTCATTACACGTGGGTTATGGTTCAGTAGAGGGCAAACTTCTGCAGAGATGACTAGAAAAAAGAAACCCCTCCCGATCCATAAATACCTGGGACCTCCCACACATTCCCCAGTTAAGGCGATGCAAGTCAAGAAGATGGCTGTCTCTTTCCTTTGCAGGTTAGCCGGGTTTACACCCGGCCATTTCTTATTCCTATTGCCACCCGGACTCCTTTGTTAATTACCCTTGCCTCCCAGCCTTGGCTGTAGGGTCCGGGTGAGGGTAGGGTACACCTCTAGAGGTGTCCTGTTACCTGGAGCTATGCTCCACCGCAAATCCCCCACCAAAGGGTAGGCGGTCGTCAGGTTGGTGATCCTGACCTGGGATGCCTTGGGATGGACGTCCGTCGAGTAGCCCTCACTACATATTAAAATGTAGCTATCGGCTTCCCCCTTTACTCCCTTCCCAGATAGCAGGGGGCGGGGCTTCTTTCCCTCAGCTCCCATTAGCTTTATTACGTTGTGCCCTGGCTGCCCGCGCCAGCGCGTTTTTTTGGGAGAAGGTGTGTGTGTGCGTTTTATCCCCTTGGCCGGCTCTGCAGCTTTGCTAGGGCACGCGGCCTCGGGACTCAGTAGGGGAGGGAGTGGGGCCTGGTGTTCGTCGCCTTGTGCGGCCCGCCCCCTACCGTTGGGGCGCATTATCCTCTGCTCCAGTTGGTGGGGGCGCTTTTCTCTTCCTGGTCAGGAGGGGCCGGGGCCAGGCACGGCGCGAAAGACGACCCTCGCTGGCCCGCCCTTCTTCCTCCTTCTCCGGACCAGCGCCGCCATTTCAGCTGCTCTGTCACGCGTGAGTGCCTCCCCCCTTCCTTCTTATGCCATTATATTGGCCTTGTTATTGCTACAATAGCCTTTTCAGCTGTGGTTGTTGTGTGTGTGTGTGTATATATATATATATATATATATATATATATCTGGTTCCTTGTCTCTTATACACATGCTTTCTGTCTGCATATTTTAATTGCATGAATCTGTGTGCCTGTCAATGTATTTAAGGGGTACCCTCATTATGTCTTTCAAGTGGGAATGTTTCCTTATTAAAAGGTTTTTTTTCTCCCGGTCCTAGTCCCTTGTTCAAATTGGGGTTTTTCCCTGTGTGATTATAAATCTTCCCACTTACGGACGCTAAGAGGCATCCCGGGTAGCTTCATAGCGTAATTCCCATTGATCATTGCGACTATCAATAAATCACCATATGGAGGCTCCCCAGGATACTGGACTCGGGGTCCGTTTGGGACAACCCTGGTCGTGTGTGATATGTGGGGCATCCCTTTTGGAAGACAATGTGCAAATTTGTATACCATGTGCACAACAGGTGCTTGTGTGGCAAGCCGGGCCCCGTGCGGACGGTTCAGCCCCGCTGGCCTCATCACCTACACCCCCACGCCTGGTTATGACTCCAAGTGACTTTGTCACCAGTGGGGAGTCGCAATCTGATGTATGCGCAAGACTGTCCAACATTGAGAGACTGATTGCTAGCTCTGCGGCTAGGAAGGCCCCAGCTAAGAGAGAGCACTTGGCGCCCGCGACGCAGGCCTTTGATTATGCTGATTTTGAACCATTTGACTGGTCTGATTGTTTCCTGCTCGAGGAAGGGGAGCTGTTCCCAGACTCTGACTCATCTGAGGATCGGCAGTACCCTGGTGCTGATGCCGGCTCAGAGCGTGGGGATACTGTTGACACCCATAGGAAGTATCCCTTTCCTGTTGATGTGGTGAAACTTTGGTCGACACCCCCAGGGGTCGACGCGCCCGTCCTGGGATTGTCCAATACTTCAGTCGTGCATACCCCGGATTCCACTACCTTAAAGGATGGTGAGGACCGACGTCTCAATCAATTGGCTTCACATGCCTTTGGTTGTGTGGGTTCGGCCTTGCGCCCGGTTTGTGCTTCTGTGATCACGGCCGTGGCTACTAGAGCTTTAATTAGGGGCCTTTTGGATGGTTCCCAATTGGATCTCTGCAGTGAGGAGTTTACAGCCTTGACTCATTGTGAGATGTTCATTGCTTTTGTCTTATCAGCGTTGGATGAAACTATCTGTATTTGTAGCAGGACCTCGGCATTGCAAGTTGCTATACGCCGGTCGGTCTGATCGCGCCAGTAGGCGGCCGATAACGCTGCTAAGAAGGCGCTCACAGGTCTTCCCTTCGCGGGTCTGCGCCTGTTTGGTGATCGTTTAGACTCGGTTGCCAGAGGGGGTAAGTTACCTCAACGCAGGAAGCAGCGCCGGCCCTTTCGGGGTTCGGGTTCATTCAACCCTTCCTTTCGTGGCTGTCGCTCAAGCAGGGGAACGTTTTTCACTGCATTCCGAGGAGATGCCTGGGGTAGGGGGCAGAGGACGTGCCCGACCCTGGACTTCCTGGGGTACTAAACCCAAGTCTGTTGCCAAGCCCATTCAGCAATGAAGGGGCGCCCTCACCCTTGTGGGTGGGGGGGCGGCTGCGGCTTTTTGCTCAGGTCTGGACCCTAGAGGTAACAGACGCCTGGATCAGGGAGGTCATTTCCTCCGGGTACAAGCTGGAGTTTGCATGCCGGCCTCCTCCCAGATTCCTCAGGTCCCGGGTTACCACGGGTGGCACAGGGCCTTTTTCTGGCGGTGCAAAACCTTTGGGATATGGGGGTAGTTTGTCCGGTTCCCCCCCACAGAGAGAGGTCTGGGTTACTATTCCAACCTCTTTACGGTTCCCAAAAAGATTGTTCCATAAGACCCATTTTGGACTTGAAAACTCTCAACCGGTTCATCAGGACCAAAAATTTTGCATGGAGACTCTGCGCTCTGCTGTCGACTCACTGCGTCCGGGGGACTTTATGACCTCAACAGATATCAAGGACGCTTACCCTCATGTGCCGGTCTTTCCGGGACACCAAGAGTTCCTCAGGTTCGTGGTAGACAACCAGCACTTCCAGTTTGTGACTCTTCCCTTCGGGCTGACTTTGGCGTCCAGGGTGTTCACCAAGGTTTTGGCGGGTGTGATGGCTCTTCTCAGAGTTCGGGGCATTCATATCTTGCCTTACCTGGACGACCTTCTCATTACTTCATCCTCTCTCCACCAGGCGGAGCTGGACACCAGAACGGTGGTGACAACGCTGGAGAGGTTCGGGTGGGTAATCAATTACCCCAAATCCTCTCTATCCCCGTCAAGGGTGGCTTCGTTCCTTGGCATGACCCTGGATACTATTCAGACCAGGGTGTTCCTACCCCAGCCGAAGGTGGATGTTCTTCAGGCTCAAGACGTTTTCTTCGATCCAGCCCTCGTCTGTCCATCAGGCAATGCATGAGGCTGGTAGGTTTGATGGTGGCTTGCTTCGTGGCAGTGCTCAGTTTCACATGAGACCCCTTCAGCTCCATCTTCTATCGGTTTGGGACAAATGTCCTCTGTCTCTGGATCAGACTTGTGTTCTGTCCCCTCTTGTCCGGCGGTCCTTCCAGTGGTGGATGGACCAGAGGAATCTCCTGGGGGGCAGGTCCTTTCTTGCGCCCTGTTGGGAGACGGTCATCACGGATGCCAGTCTGTCATGCTGGGGAGGCTTCTGGAGGGAACGTCAGTTCCAGAGGCTGCGGGGTCCTCAGGAGGCCCATATCCCCATCAACATTCTGGAGCTGAGGGCGGTTTGGTTGGTGCTGTCGCACCTGACACATCACCTTCAGGGCTTACCAGTTAAGGTTCGCTCTGACAATCGGACAGCGGTCGCTTAAATCAATCACTAAGGAGGGCCTCGCAGCCGGAGTGCCCTCCGGGAAGTGTCTCTGATTCTTGCTTGGGCAATGTACCGTGCATCTCGGCAGTCTACATTCCAGGGGTGGAGAACTTGGAAGCAGACTCCTGAGGAGAGGGACCTCTCGCCGGGGGGAATTGTCCCTCAGCAACAAGGTATTTCTATCCCTCTGTCGCAGGTGGGGGAGTACGGAGGTGGATCTGTCACAATCACAAGCTTCCGGCATTTGTGTCTCTGTCCCAGGACCCTCTGGCTCTGGCAGTGGATGCCATGTCTCTGTCCTGGCGGGAGCTCGGTCTCCTGTATCTGTTTCCTCCCTTTCCTATCGTGGGCAAGGTGGCACGCAAGCTGGCTCAAGAGGGTGTGCCAGCAATCCTTGTGGCCCCAAGGCGGCTAAGACAGGTGTGGTTTGCAGACGTCCGGCTGGCGGTCGATCAATTCAGGCTGCCTCTGGTTCCCGATCTGATCACACAAGGTCAGCTTTGTTACCCCAATTTACAAATGCTGGCTTTGACGGCGTGGCTGCTGAAACCTTCATCTTAAAGGAAAAGGGTTTGTCTGAAGCCGTAGACTCTTGTCAGGGCTAGGAAGAAATCTTCCTCTAATATCTACTACAGGACTTGGCGGACCTACATTGATTGGTGTGAGGCTAGGGCCTTTCCTTGTCGGTTGTTTTCCATTCCTCGGATTTTGGAGTTTCTTCAACATGGTCTGGACATGGGTTTTCAGCTCAGCACCCTTTTTTTTTCTTTCAGAGATCTTTCGCTCTTCATCCTTTTGGTTAGGACCTTTTTTCAGGGGGTCACTCATGTGCGCCCTCCTCGCAAACCCATGTTACCTGTTTGGGATTTAAATTTGGTGTTTGCCCTTCAGGGTCCTCCTTTTGAACCAGTGCAGCATTCTGCACTATCCATTTTCACCTTAAAAGTTGCCTTTTTGGTGGCTATCACCTCTGTTCGACGTGTTTCTGAGTTGGCGGCTCTGTCCATTCAGGCCCCCTACTTTGAGAGACATCAGGACAAGGTGGTTTTCCGTTTTAAACCAGACTTCTTGCCAAAGGTTGTCTCTGCCTTTCACCTCAATCAGGACATTGTGCTTCCTTCATTATGTCCTAAACCTAGCAATGACAAGGAGAGGGCCTTGCACTCTCTGGACGTCGTTAGATGTGTAACGTACTATCTGGTGGCTACTTCACCATTCCGGAAGACGGACGCAATATTCTAAGCATACAGTACGTCCTGCTCCATATATAATACTGGTGCACTGCAGACATGCAAAAACAGGCTCCTCCCGGCCCTTCATATACCCAGGGACCTCCCACAAATCCCCTTACAGCGTCAATCCCTACTGGCCTATTGTGCCGATTAAATCACCATATGGAGGCATCTCAGGATATTGTGAACGGGGTTCCTTCGGGACAAGCCCGGCTGTGTGTAGCTTGTGGGGTCTTACCTAGCAGCGGTGACAATGCACGGGTCTGTGTTCCTTGTGCACAGCAGGCGCTATCGGTGCTTCCCGCCTCTTCTGTGGCTGGGCCTGCGCCTCGCCTCACTTCACCTACTCCCCAAAGCCTGAGTCTAACCCCCAATACTAGCGGGGATTTTCATCCTGATTTGGCCACTAGACTGGCCAGTGTTGAAAACTTGCTTGCTAATTTCCTTAGCGTGTAAAGCCACCGCCAAGAGGCGGCATTTGAACCCTGACTGTTCTCTTCCCTATAGAATCTGATGATTTGTAGCATTCTTATGGCCATACCCCCTCAGACGAAGGGGAACTGTTCTCTGACTTAGGGTCATATGACGACGAGTCTAGGGGTCAGGAAGAGTCTGGTTCCGAGCATTGGTCCTCTGATGATATTGATAGACTGCTGGTTCAGATCTTTGAGGTCTTGTCCCTTTCTCCCCCCTGCTGCGGCTCCCCGGCAAAGGGGTGATCTTTTTCATACTGCTAAAGCTCGTTTGGAATTTCCCGAGCAAACCCATTTCAGTAGCCTCGTGCTTAAAGAATGGGAACATCCCAGCAGACTTCATGGGGTCCCTAAGAGTGTGGATAGGAAATATCCCTTCCCTGCTGACTTGGTGAAGTGCTGGTAATCGCCACCTGAGGTCGATGCTCCTATTCTAGGGTTGTCCAACACCTCTATTATGCACTCCCCTGACACTACTATGCTGCGGGACTCTGAGGACCGGCGTGTTGACCAATTGGCATGCCATGCCTTTGCATTTGGGGGAGCGACTCTGCGCCCGGTTTTTGCCTTAGCCATTACGGCAGTAGCGCTCAGGACTGTGGTTAGGAGTGCTCTCGATGGCACAGATGAGTTGCCTTCTGATACTGTGAATGCACTGTCCAGCTGTGATGTGTTTGTGAACTTTATCCTGTCTGCATCGGACGATGCTATTAAGATGTGTGCCAGGTCATCTGCCCTGGTGGTAGCTATACGCCGAGCGGTCTGGTTGCACCAGTGGGCCGCCGACAATGCCGCCAAGAAAGCCCTTACGGGGCTTCCATTTAAGGAGCTGCGCCTGTTTGGGAATCGTTTAGACCTCTTCGCCAAGGGAGGCAAGTTACCCCAACACAGGCGACAGATTCGGCCCTTTCGTGGCCAAGGCTCCCTATCGACCCCCTACCGTGGGGCTAAACAAGGCAGAGGGGTGTCCTTGGCTGGGTCCCGCACAGATTCCTGGCACAGGAACAGAGGACGCCGTCCCTGTTCCTCCTGGGGACCCAAGTCTAAAGCCCCTCCCAAGACCCCCCAGGCATGAAGGGGCGCCCTCGCCCGTCAGGATGGGGGGACATCTGCAGCACTTCGAGCATGTCTGGAGGCGCCACGTCTCAGACCAGTGGATTCAGGAGGTAGTGTCCTCTGGCTACAAGATAGAATTTGCTTTACTGCCCCCCACCAGATTTGTTGGGTCCCGGATTCCACAGGATCCTGCCTCAGCTCAGGTCTTGTTGCTGGACGTGCAGGGCCTCCTGGATCTAGGGGTCATTTGCAAGGTCCCCTTAGGAGACAGGGGCATGGGGTTCTATTCTAACCTTTTCACAGTACCCAAGAAGGATGGGTCAGTCAGGCCCATTCTGGATTTAAAAATCCTCAACAAATTTGTCAAAAACAGACACTTTGGTATGGAAACTCTGCGCTCGGCCATCGGCTCTCTGCGCCCAGGGGACTTTATGACGTCCGTAGACATAAAGGACGCTTACCTTCACGTCCTGGGGTTTCCAGGACACCAAAGATTTCTCAGATTTGCACTGAAAGATCAGCATTACCAATTTGTGGCCTTGCCATTTGGCCTCACTTTGGCTCCCAGGGTGTTTACCAAGGTGCTGGCAGGGGTGATGTCCCTGTTAAAGCTAAGGGGCATACGTGTGCTGCCCTACCTGGACGATATACTCATCACCTCTCGTTCTCTGCGGCAGGCAGAGTTGGACACTCGGCTGGTAGTGTCCACCCTGGAGTCCTTCGGCTGGGTGATCAATTACCCCAAGTCCTCTCTGTCCCCCTCCTCGGTGACTCCGTTCCTGGGAATGATTCTGGATACGGTTCAGTCAAGGATATTCCTTCCTCAACAGAAGGTGGAAGCTCTGACAGCGCAGGCGAGGTTCCAGCTCTCGAGCCCACAGCCCTCCATCGGGCAGGGAATGCAGTTGGTGGGCCTGATGGTGGCGAGTTTCGAGGCGGTGCCCTTTGCCCAGTTCCATTTGAGACCTGCAGCTTCACCTTCTGTCAGTGTGGGACAAGAACCCAGCATCCTTGGACGAGGTCTGTGTGCTCCCCCCCCCCCCCCCCCCCCCCCGGTCAGACAATCCCTTGCGTGGTGGCTGGACCACAGGAACTTAATAGGGGGCAGGTCTTTTCTGGCCCCCTCCTGGGAGACGGTCACAACGGATGCCAGTCTGTCAGGTTGGGGGGGATTCTGGAAGTCCATGCGTTTCCAGGGGAGGTGGGGCCCTCAGGAGGCCCATCTACCCATCAACATTCTGGAATTGAGGGCAGTCAGGTTGGTACTGGAGCGGTTGACCCAACACCTGAGGGGTCTGTCGGTCCAGGTACGCTCGGACAACAGAACGGCGGTTGCCTACATCAACCATCAGGGAGGGACCCAGAGCAAGGGTGCCCTCCAGGAGGTGTCTCAGATTCTGACATGGGCGGAGGCCAATGTCCAATGCATTTCGGCTGTCTACATTCTGGGGGCGGAGAATCTGCTAGCGGACGCCCTGAGCAGGGGGACAGCCCGTCAGGGGGAGTGGTCCCTCTGCAACAGGGTATTCCAGTCCCTGTGTCACTGTTGGGGTCTACCGGATGTGGATCTGTTTGCATCCCGTCACAATCACAAGCTCCCGGCCTTCGTATCCCTGTCTCAGGATCCTCTGGCCTTGGCCACGGAGGCCCTGTCCATGTCTTGGAGGGAGTTTCGACTCCTGTATGTGTTTCCACCATTCCCCCTTCTGGGCAGTGTTCTGCGCAAGATTGCTCTGGAAGGGGTACCTGTGATTCTAGTGGCCCCCAGGTGGCCAAGCAGAGTGTGGTTCGCAGACGTGATTCAAATGGCACCAGTATGATCTGCCAGGGGTGCCAGATCTGCTAACTCAAGGATCCTTACGCCATCCCAATTTACAAACTCTGGCTTTGACGGCCTGGCTGCTGAAACCTCCATCTTGATGGAGAAGGGTTTGTCTGCCTCTGTGGTGGCTACTATGGTGTAGGCCAGGAAGAAGACGTCTTCTGCTATCTATTATAGAGTATGGCATTCCTACATTGATTGGTGTGAGTCCAGGTCTCTTCCCTTCCGGAAATTCTCTGTCCCTAGGGTTCTGGAGTTTTTACAGCATGGTCTGGACTTAGGTCTCAAACTTAGTACTCTGAAGGGTCAGGTTTCTGCCCTGTCTATCTTCTTTCTGAAGACCTTTGCCCAACATCACATGATTAAGACCTTCTTTCAGGGGGTCACTCATGTGCATCCCCCTCGAAAATCTATGGTCCCTGTCTGGGATTTAAACTTGGTTTTGTCTGCCTTGCAGGGTGCTCCCTTTGAGCCTATTCAGGATGCTGCTCTTCCTGTTCTCACTCTCAAGGTTGTCTTCTTGGTGGCTATCATTTTGGTTAGGCGTGTGTCTGAGCTGGCTGTACTATGAGAGGCACCAAGACAAGGTGGTGTTCCTCTTCAAAATGGATTTTCTGCCTAAGGTTGTGCATTTCATTTGAACCAGGACATTGTTCTTCCTTCGTTGTGTCCCAATCCTAGCAACGACAAGGAGAGGGTTTTGCATTCCTTGGACGTAGTCAGGTGCTTGAAGTATTATCTGGTTGTCACTGCGGCCTTCAGGAAAATTGATGCTCTCTTCGTTGTGCCTTCTGGGCCTAGGAAGGGTTTGTCTCCTGCCAAGTCCACCATCAGTAAATGGATTCGTCAGGCTGTGATTCAGGCCTATTCTGTTAAGGGGAAGACTTCCCCTTTTCGTCTTACTGCCCATTCTACTCGTGCTATTGGGGCTTCTTGGGCTTTCCAGCACCAGGCTTCTGTTGAACAAATTTACAAGGCCGCTACTTGGTCTTCCGTTCATACCTTTTCAAAGTTTTAAAAGGTTGATGTTAGGGCCTCAGCTGATGCTGATGTTTGGCTGCAAGGTTTTGCAGGCGGCAGTAGTTTAAACTGCTTGCTGTTGCCTTTTTTGTTGGGGATCCCACCCTACTTTATGGACACTGCTATTGGATGTCCCACGTGTAAGTATTATATATGGAGCAGGACGTACTGTATGCTTAGAATAATACAATTCTGTGAAATACTCACCTGTAGAATTGGTATTATACACATACAGTACGTCCTGGTCCACCCCACCCTGGTTTTACATTATTCTGGATCCCCTGTATGGTGCTCGTTATCATTGTTATTATTACCAGTTTTTGTGGTTGGTCTCTCCTGGCTCTCCTGGCTTCTTTTTCTCACTGCTTTTCAATGCTGGGGATTTGTGGGAGGTCCCTGGGTATATGAGGGGCCGGGAGGAGCCTGTTTTTGCATGTCTGCAGTGCACAGCGCCATCTGGCGGAGGATAACCCCACGTGTAAGTATTATATATGGAGCAGGATGTACTCTATGCGTATAATACCAATTCTACAGGTGAGTATATCACGGAATTGTATTTTTTGTGGTGCCCTCTGGGCCCAAGAAGGGTTTGGCGCCCGTCAAGTCTACCATTAGTAAATGGGCTCGTCAGGCCGTTATTTGGGCCTATTCTGCTAAGGGGAGGGATCCCCCTTTCTAGATCACTGCTCACTCTACTCGTGCTGTTGGGGCTTCCTGGGCCTTTCAGCACCAAGCCTCTGTTGAACAAGTTTGCTTAACAACTTCTTTGCTTCTATATTCACAAAAGAATTTGACATGCCGAGTGAAATGCAGGGGAATAACCAAAACCCTCCATTAAATGTCACTGGTCTAACCAAGGAAGAAGTCCAGCACCGTCTCAAGCAGATTAAAATCGATAAATCAGCGGGACCAGATGACATACATCCTCGCGTTTTAAGGGAGTTATGTACAGTAATAGACAAGACGTCTAATTAGTTCTGTAATGATCGGAAGCAGAGGGTGGTTATCAATGGTACACACTCAATTGGGTCACTGTTACTAGTGGAGTACCACAAGGGTCAGTTCTGGGACCAATTCTCTTCAATATATATATAAATGACATTGGGTATGGATTAAACAGTAAAGTCTCAATCTTTGCAGATGATACTGCGCTGAGTAAAGTAATTAAAACAAAAGAGGACAGCGGGCAGCTACAAACAGATTTAGATAAATTGGAAGCATAGGCAGTTAAATGGCAAATGAAGTTTAACACAGATAAATGTAAGGTTTATGCACATGGGAAGGAGAAATCTGCGTCATGATTACACATTAAATAAAGAAACACTTGGTAAAACAACAATGGAAAAGGACCTAGGGGTTTTAGTTGACAATAAGCTCAACTGTAGTAATCAATGCCAGGCAGCTGCTGCAAAGGCAAATAGGATCATGGGGTGCATCAGGAGGGGCATAGGTGCTTATGACCAGAGCATCATTTTACCCCTGTACAAGTCACTGGTCAGACCCCATATGGAATACAGTGTACAGTTCTGGGCACCTGTGCTTAAGAAGGACATATCAGAACTGGAGCACGTTCAAAGAAGGGCAACAAAGTTAATAAAGGAGTACGGGGACTAGAGTACCCTGAAAGATTGTCCAAGTTAGGTTTATTTAGTCTAGAAAAAAGACGGTTGAGGGGTGATCTAATAACTATGTATAAATATATTCGGGGTCAATACAAAGATCTGTCCCACAATCTATTTATACCCCGGAGTGTAACCATAACCCGGGGGCATCCACTAAGGTTAGAGGAAAGGTGCTTTCTCCTCCAGAGGAGGTAGTAATGATGGATACTGTAAAAACGTTCAAAAGTGGCCTTGATGCCTTCCTGGCATGTAATAACATTTCCAGCTATGGCTACTAGACCACTGGAAGGAATTAAACAGGCTGAACTGGATGGACTAAAGTCTTTATTCAGCCTTACATACTATGTTACTATGTAAGGCTGCTACTTGGTCTTCTGTTAATACTTTTTTCCAAGTTTTATAAGGTTGATGTGCGGGCCTCAGCGGATGCTGTTTTTGGCCGCAAAGTTCTGCAAGCTGCAGTGGTTTAATTTGTGCACTATTGCCTGTTGGGATCCCCACCCTTTTTGGACACTGCTATTGGATGTCCCACATGTAATTAATCTTTCCGAAGCAGGGTGTGAGACATACTTGGAATAATACCATTTTGTGATTACTCTTACACTTACTTAAGTAGGTCTCACACCCTGCCTGGTCCCACCGTGAGTTGTATCTTGGATCCTCTATATGGTGAAACTTTTTTCTCATGGATTTTATTTGCTCTTCCTGGTCTCCTTACTGCTTTCTTATACTGGGGAATGTGTGGGAGGTCCCAGGTATTTATGGACCGGGAGGGGCTTCTTTTTTCTAGTCATCTCTGCAGAAGTTCGCCCACTACTGGGCCATAACCCACGTCTAATTAATCTTTCCGAAGCAGGGTGTGAGACATGCTTATAATACCCATTTTACAGGTGAGTAATCACAAAATGGTATATTCTAAGCATACAGCACGTCCTGCTCTGTCTATAATACTTACACATGGGTAATCCTCCGCCTGAGGGCGCTGTTCACTGCAGACATGCAACAACAGGCTCCTCCCAAGCCCTACATATACCGAGGGACCTCCCACAAATCCCCAGATTTCTCTGCAGTGCTGAACTGCGAAGACATGAAGTATCACGCTCTCGCAGGCGAGCGGGGCTTTACAGCCCGTGGCCCTGTGGGACTATTTCCACCCGTCCTCATTGTAAAGTAATGCCTCCCAGCCTGGGCTGCGTTGGTCGGGTGAAGGTAGGCAGCACCGTGTGTGCTTACGGAGCTATGCTCCACCGCAATCCCCCACCATGGGGTAGGTGGTTAAGGCTAATGGTGAGCCTTCAGAGGATGCCCCTCCCGCATCAGTGCCCCACGCCCCGTGTAGCGGTGAACCCCATGTATTGGGTCACCTTACTCCCTAGTTCCCCCCTTTATTGGGGGGAAATAAGAGAGGGGGGGGGGTTGTGTGTACGATGGCCTAACCTTGCCCTATTGCACTAGTAAGCTTTTTAGCCCTTAACGGTTTTACGGGTGTCAGAGCCACACCTTACATTGGTGGTAATGTTAGCCGCAGCGCCTTCAATGTATTTTATTTGGCGCGTACGGCGGCTCTGTTCGCGGACGCTACGACGTTTATTCCTGTATTCTATCCTGTCATAGTCAGTCTCTGAGGTAATTCACTCGGTCTGGTTTCAGGCGTTACTAACTACTGTTTCTGATTGGCTACGCGCTTTCGAGCTTCGCGCTCTCCGGAGGGAAGGGCGTGGTCTGGTTTGGCGCATTCCGCGTCGCCTTCAGCTCTGGCCCGCCCTTCGAGGTTTTCTTTCTCACGCGCGTGGTGAAGACTGTCCCTTCCTTAGCTTTCGCTCCTTCTCGCTTGGCTCTGACATCCTTGTTCCCCTTGTGTCTTTCAGACCGTGAACTTCGGTGGCTTCTCCCGACCCGGTGTAGCGCCCGGTCCTGACCATTAAAAAATTACTCCCACTTCCCCGCGGGTCATTGGGGCATCCAGGGTTGCTTTATAGCGTCAATCCCTACTGGCATATTGTACCTAATATGGAGGCATCTCAGGATATTGTGAACGGGGTTCCTTCGGGACAAGCCCGTCTGTGTGTAGCTTGTGGGGTCTTACCTAGCAGCGGTGACAATGCACGGGTCTGCGTTCCTTGTGCACAGCAGGCGCTAGCCGGTCTTCCCACCTCTTCTGAGGCTGGGCCCGCACCTCGCCTCACTTCACCTACTCCCCCAAGTCTGAGTCTAACCCCCAATACCAGTGGGGATTCTCATACTGATTTTGCCACTAGACTGGCTAGTGTTGAAAACTTGATTGCTGGCTCCTTAGCGCGCAAGGCCACTGCCAAGAGGCGGCATTTGAATCCTGAATCGACTATATTTCCTATAGAATCTGACGATTTACTGCTTTCTTATGCACATCCCCCCTCAGACGAAGGGGAGCTGTTCTCTGACTAGGGTCATATGACGACGAGTCTAGGGGACAGGAGGAATCTGGTTCTGAACATTGGTCCTCGGATGACATTGATAGGCTGTTGGCCCAGATCTTTGATGTGTTGTCCCTCTCTCCCCCTGCCACGGCCCCCCCGGCAAAGGGGTGATCTGTTTCACATCGCTAGGGTGCGGTTGGAATTTCCTGAACAAACCCATTTTAATAGCCTCGTGCTGAAAGAATGGGAACACCCCAGCAAACTTCATGGGGTTCCTAAAAGTGTGGATAAGAAATATCCCTTCCCTGCTGACCTGGTTAAGTGCTGGACATCGCCACCCGAGGTCGATGCCCCAATTTTAAGTTTGTCCAACACCTCTATTATGCACTAACCCGACACTACTACGCTGCAGGATTCTGAGGACCGGCGTGTTGACCAACTGGCATGTCATGCCTTTGCATTTGGGGGAGCGTCGCTCCGCCCGGTTTGCGCCTTAGCCATTACGGAGGTGGCACTCAGGACTGTGGTTAGGAATGCTTTTGAAGGTGTGGATGACTTGCCCTCTGATGCTGCCAATGCTCTGTCCACCTGTGAAACTTTTGTTAACTTTATCCTTTCTGCATCGGCCGATGCTATTAAGCTGAGCGCTAGATCTTCTGCTCTGGTGGTAGCCATACGCAGAGCGGTCTGGTTGCGCCAGTGGGCCGCCGATAACGCCGCCAAGAAGGCCCTTACGGGGCTTCCATTTAAGGGACTGCGCCTGTTTGGAGAAAGGTTGCCAAGGGTGGCAAGTTGCCCCAGTGCAAGCATCAGACTCGGCCCTTTCGTGGCCCAAGCTCCCAATCGACCCCCTACCGTGGGGCTAAGCAAGGCAGAGGAGTGTCCTTCTCTGGGTCTCGCGCAGATTCCTGGAACAAGAACAGAGGACGCCGTCCTGGTTCCTCCTGGGGGCCCAAGCCCAAAGCCCCCCCCAAGACCCCCCAGGCATGAGGGGGCGCCCTCGCCCGTCAGGGTGGGGGGACGTCTACAGTACTTCGTACATGTTTGGAGACGCCATGTCTCAGACCGGTGGATTCAGGAGGTAGTGTCCTCCGGTTACAAGATAGAATTTGCTGTACGGCCCCCTACCAGGTTCGTTGGGTCCCGGATCCCACAGGACCCTGCCTCAGCTCGGGTCTTGATGCTGGCTGTGCAGGACCTTCTGGATCTAGGGGTCATTTGCAAGGTCCCCCTAAGAGACAGGGGGATGGGATTCTATTCCAACCTTTTCACAGTAACCAAAAAGGACGGGTCAGTCAGACCCATTCTGGATTTAAAAATTCTAAACAGATTTGTCAGAAACAAACATTTTCGTATGGAAACTTTGCGCTCGGCCATCGCCTCGCTGCGCCCAGGGGACTTTATGACATCTGTGGACGTCAAGGATGCTTACCTTCACGTTCCGGTGTTTCCAGGACACCAAAGGTCTCTCAGATTTGCGCTGCTGGATCAGCATTACCAATTTGTAGCCTTGCCATTCGGCCTCACGTCGACTCCCAGGGTATTCACCAAGGTGCTGGTAGGGGTGATGTCCCTGTTAAGGCTAAGGGTTCATACGTGTATTGCCCTACCTGGACGATATACTCATCACCTCCCGGTCTCTGCGGCAGGCAGAGCTGGACACTCTGTTGGTAGTGTCCACCCTAGAGTCCTTCGGCTGGGTGATCAATTACCCCAAGTCTTCTCTGTCCCCCTCTTCAGTGACCCCGTTCCTGGGGATGATTCTGGATACAGTTCAGTCAAGGATATTCCTTCCTCCACAGAGGGTTGAAGCTCTGACAATGCTGGCGAGGTCCCTGCTTTCGAGCCCTCATCCCTCCATCCGGCAGGGAATGCGGTTGGTGGGCTCGATGGTGGCAAGCTTCGAGACGGTGCCCTTTGCCCAGTTCCATTTGAGAACTCTGCAGCTTCACCTTCTGTCAGTCTAGAACAAGAGCCCAGCGTCCTTGGACGAGGTCTGGGTGCTCCCCCCCCTCGGTCAGACAATCCCTTGCGTGGTGGCTGGACCACAGGAATTTGACAAGGGGCAGATCCTTCCTGGCCCCCTCCTGGGAGACGGTCACAACGGATGCCAGTTTGTCGGGTTGGGGGGGATTCTGGAAGTCCCTGCATTTCCAGGGGAGGTGGGGCCCTCAGGAGGCCCATCTGCCCATCAATGTCTTGGAACTCAGGGCAGTCAGGTTGTTGCTGGAACAATTGACCCATCACCTGAAGGGTCTGGTGGTTCAGGTACGCTCGAACAACAGAATGGCGGTTGCCTACATCAACCATCAGGGAGGGACCCGGAGCAAGGGTGCCCTCCAGGAAGTATCTCTGATTCTAACATGGGTGGAGGCCAATGTCCAATGCGTCTCGGCTGTCTACATTCCGGGGGCGGAGAACCTGCTGGCAGATGCTCTGAGCAGGGGGTCGTCCTGTCAGGGGGAGTGGTCCCTCTGCAGCAGGGTATTCCAGTCCCTGTGTCACCGTTGGGGTGTGCCAGATGTGGATCTGTTTGCGTCCCGTCACAATCACAAGCTCCCGAGCTTTGTATCCCTGTCTCAGGATCCTCTGGCTCTGGCCACGGATGCCCTGTCCATGTCTTGGAGGGAGTTTCGGCTCCTGTATGTGTTCCCACCAATTCCCCTTCTGGGCAGTGTTCTGCGCAAGATTGCTCTGGAAGGGGTACCCGGGATTCTGGTGGCCCCAAGGTGGCCAGGAAGAGTGTGGTTCGCAGACGCGGTTCAAATGGCAGTAGATCAGTACGATCTGTCTAGGTTGCCAGATCTTCTAACTCAGGGGTCTCTACGCCATCCCAATTTACTAATTCTGGCTTTGACGGCCTGGCTATTGAAACCTCCATCCTGATGGAGAAGGGTTTGTCTGCTTCTGTAGTGGCTACTATAGTGCAAGCCAGGAAAATGACTTCTTCTGCTATCTATTATAGAGTATGGCATTCTTACATTAACTGGTGCGAGTCAAGGTCTTATCTCTGCCGGGAATTTTTAGTCTCTAGGCTGCTGGAGTTTTTACAACATGGCCTAGACTTGGGTCTCAAGCTTAGTACTCTGAAGGGTCAGGTTTCGGCTCTGTCTATCTTCTTTCAGAAGACCTTTGCCCAGCATCCGCTGATCAAGACCTTCTTTCAAGGGGTCACTCATGTGCGCACCCCTCGAAAACCTATAGTACCTGTTTGGGATTTAAATTTGGTTTTATCGGCCCTGCAGAGTGCTCCCTTTGAGCCTATACAGGAGGCTGCTCTCGCTGTTCTCACGCTCAAGGTTTTCTTTCTGGTAGCTATCATATGTGTTAGGCGTGTGTCTGAATTGGCTGCTTTATCTATTCAGCCTCCCTACTATGAGAGACACCAGGATAAGGTGGTGTTCCGCTTCAAGCCAGACTTTCTGCCTAATGTGGTGTCTGCGTTTCATTTGAATCAAGATATTGTGCTTCCTTCTTTGTGCCCTAATCCTAGTAACCCCAAGGAGAGGGTTTTGCATTCCTTGGATGCGGTTAGGTGCGTCAAATATTACCTAGTTATCACTAAGGCTTTCAGGAAGACTGATGCTCTCTTCGTTGTGCCTCAGGGGCCTAGGAAGGGTTTGGCTCCTGCCAAGTCTACCATCAGTAAATGTATTCGTCAGGCTGTGGTTCAGGCCTATTCTACTAAGGGGAAGACTCCCCCCTTCCGTCTTACTGCCCATTCTACTCGGGCTGTTGGGGCTTCTTGGGCTTTTCAGCACCAGGCCTCTGTTGAACAAGTTTGCAAGGCCGCTACTTGGTCTTCTGTTAATACCTTTACAAAGTTTTACAAGGTTGATGTTAGGGCCTCAGCTGATGCTGTGTTTGGCCGCAAGGTTTTGCAGGCGGCAGTAGTTTAAACTGCTTGCTGTTGCCTTTTCTGTTGGGGATCCCACCCTACCTTACGGACACTGCTATTGGATGTCCCATGTGTAAGTAATATAGATGGAGCAGGACGTGCTGTATGCTTAGAATAATACAATTCTGTGAAATACTCACCTGTAGAATTGGTATTATATGCATACAGCACGTCCTGCTCCAACCCCCCCTGGTTTCACGTTGTTCTGGATCCCCTGTATGGTGATTGTTATCATTGTTATTATTGCCAGTTTTCTGGGTGGTTGGTTTCTCCCAGCTTCTCCTTCTCACTGCTTTTCAATGCTGGGGATTTGTGGGAGGTCCCTTGGTATATGTAGGGCCTGGGAGGAGCCTGTTTTTGCATGTCTGCAGTGAACAGCGCCCTCAGGCGGAGGATTACTCATGTGTAAGTATTATAGATGGAGCAGGACGTGCTGTATGCATAATATACCAATTCTACAGGTGAGTATTTCACAGAATTGTATTTTTTGCCTTCACCTCTTGTCTTTTTTTTCTCTAATGTATGTGCTACCATCTTTTATATTTTATAGTTTTCAACTTTGTGTTACCAATGTTTTGCTGAAATGGTTTGGGAAGAAGAATTAAAGAACAATTTACTGGTAAAGGCATGTGCTGAAAATCATATGACTATAGTGGAAAGCTTGCTTTTGTTGGGGGCGGATGTCAATAAAAAGACTAAGAACTCATCACTGATTATTCAGGTACCATTACTAAAGTTTTGTGTAATATATATAATTTACTTGTTGCGAAAGAGGCAGTAAACTCAGACTGAAAGCTTAAAGTGGTCCAACACCCAGGATTTTGACTATCCTGGGTCTTGGTCCACTTCGGTGGGGCACCCCCGATCGGGGTGCCCCGCTGTGTGAAACCCCCCCGAACCCCCCGAACAACTCGCCTCTTCCCGCTCCCAGCGCCGACGGACAAGCCACGGACAAGCGGCTCCTCCGCCGCCGCCTCCCGCGCGTCCCTCTTGACGCGCGCGCGCGCCGGCCATTCGCAGATGGTCGGCGCGGGCGCGCGCACGCCTAGAGGAGCGCGAGGGAGGGGGCGGCGGCCGGCCACCGCCGAAGATCAGGTAAGGCGTTTGGGGTGTTTGGGGGGGTTTCACCCCGCGGGACATCCCGATCTCGGATGTCCCGCGGGGAGGGAGGTGATCGGCCCGGGAATCTTATAGATTCCCGGGCCGATCACCCGTGGGTGTTGGTCCACTTTAAGTTCCTGATGTTCATTGTTACTAAATTTGCCTGCATTTTAGATTTAGTGCTTCTGGGGGTTAATCAAAGTATTGATGTTGTTTACAGTTTTGGGGGCTTAAAGAAGTTGTCCAAAATAAAAAAAAAGTCCATACTGACATTTTTCCCCTGCAGCTCTGGTGTCTTTATACTTACCGATGGGGGCACAGAGTGATTCCGTCCATTGAGCCGTGTCTACTCACCTAACCTGCTTGAATCGTTTAATGCAATGGATGGGGAATGCCAAGGTGTGTTCAGCATCCTGATGGACGTTGCCATGTTTGCCCAGCACTGGAGGCCATCAGTAAATTGGAAAACACCCGAGCTGCATGGAGAAGCTAGGAGGGACAAACGGGGAGTATCAACTTTTTTGTTTTAGTTCCTGGATAGGAGCACTATCGCAAAATTGTGTCATATTTAAATATATATAAGCACGTCTGCTAATGAGAGGAGGGGTCACTTATACGCCCGAACGTATTAAAACTCCCGCCAAGCTTGTGATTTATTTTCTCATGGTAGGAATAAAACTCAGGGGTGACAGGTTTAGTGTATCAGGGGTGGGAGAGTCTGTCACCTTGGATTCCATTAAAAGAAAGAAAAATAAGCCTGCCTGGATATTTCTTGATGCCGGGTGTATAAGTGACCCCCTCCTCCCACCATCCAGCAATTAGTTTTTTTAATCATTAAGCCATTTTTCGCCAAAGGGCTCCTTTGATGTCTATACAGAGAACAAGCTGTACTGATGATCTAGTGGTGTTATCTACATGTATGTTCTTAAAGTGGACCGTCACCCAGGGGTCATCAGCCTGGGAATCTATAAGATTCCCGGGCCGATCACCTCCCTCACCGCGGGACATCCGAGATCGGGATGTCCCGCGGTGAGGGACCCCCCCCCAAAACCCCCCAAAAACTTACCTCATCGGCGGCCACCGCCTCCCGCGCGTCCCTCTGGACGGGCGCGCGCCCTGTCAGAGTGACGTGCGGGAGGCGGCGGCGGCGGACGCGCTGTCTTGTCTGTCGCTGTCACCCGCTTGTCCGTCGGCGGGTATTGGACAGCGCGGCCACGTGGGAGCGTGGTGAGGTGAGTTTTGGGGGCTTTCTGGGGGGTTTCACACAGCGGGGCACCCCCAATCGGGGTGCCCCCCTGAAGTGGACCAAGACCCAGGATAGTCAAAATCCTGGGTGTTGGTCCACTTTAAACACGTTTTTGGTTGAGTTTATAGTCATGTCTACTACATTACTATTTATTAGTTTATTAGTTAGAAACTGTATTGTTTATGATATTAACATACTTTCATCTTACTTTCATCTTTTTAGGTTTGTGAAAAGAATTACAACCCCAAACTAGTGGAACTGCTATTAAGGCATGGAGTTTGTGAGCAGGATGCGCAGAAAGCTCTTCAAATCGGCATAAAAAATTGCAATAATGAAATAATTAGCTTATTGCTAAAAAAGCTTGGTTTAGATGTGGCCAATAACAACATTTGCCTAGGCGGTTTACACATGGGAAAACTTGAACCTTCTTGGCTTCATCCACTGTTCACAGAAAAGCAACTAACACTGAAGCAGCCTTCTGTAGATCAAGAAATTAAGCAAGGTATGTTTCATGAAATGTGGCCATACGGATGATAATGTAAACACTGTTTATCTACTTAAAATGAAGTGCATACCAGTAGTTCCAAGGCATGCTTTGCACTGGTGTATTCTTAGTATACAGTACGTCCTGCTCCAGATATAGTACTTACACTTGGGTTATCCTCCGCCAGATGGCGCTGCACTGCAGAGACATGCAAAACAGACTCCTCCCGGCCCCTCAAATACCCGGGGACCTCCCACAAATCCCCAGATTTCTCTTCAGTGCTTACTGCGAAGACATGAAGTTATCACTCTCTTGCAGGTGAGCTGGGCTTTTAAGCCTGCGGCCCTGTTGGACTATTCCCACCCGTCCTTCGTGTGATGTGCCTCCCAGCCTGGGCTGCGCTGGTCGGGTGAAGGTAGGCAGCACCATGCGTGCTTATGGAGCGTTGCTCCACCGCAGGCCCTTACCAAAGGGTAGGCGGTATAGGCTGAAGGTGAGCCTTTATGGATGCCCCTCCCGCATTATTGCCCCATGCCCCGTGTAGCGGTGGGTCCTGTACAAAGGGCTGCCTTCCTCCCTCATTCTCCCTGTAGCCTTCAGGAGGAAAGAAGGGGGGGGGGTAGCGTGTAGCATGATTCGTGCATACTGCGTTTGTCATGTCTTTTGACTAGTATATGTGGTGTCTGCTGCCGCGCTGACTTGTCTTTTTTACTATTGCAAATGCTGCCGCCGCGCGCGTCTTTTCCTTCATTTGGATGTTCCGCGCTGGTCGGCGGCATTACCTCAGACGCTTCTGCGTTATCATTGGCTGCTTGTCTGTGAGCTTCGCGCTCTTCGGTGGGGGCGGGGCCTGGCTTGTCGCGCCCAGCGTCACGGCCCGCTCTGGCCCGCCCTTCGAGGTACTCTTGGTGCCATTTTGTCAGCGCGCACGGGTGGCAGTTATACTTACCGCGGTCCTTAAGTGCCCTCGCGGGCGGTGTTATACTCATTGTAGTGTGTTTGCTTCTGACACCCCTTCTTCACACTGTGTCTTCCAGACGGGTGAAGCCATTGACTTCTTCCGGCCCGGTGTAATTGATATTTGGGCCTTGTATAATTACTCCCACTTAGCGGGTCATTGGGGCATCCAGGGTTGCTAATAGCGTAAATCCCCATTGGCATATCGTGCCTAATAATTACCATATGGAGGCATCCCAGGAACCGGGGTCCCTTTGGGACAAGCCCGGCTGTGTGTAGCGTGTGGGCAGCTTCGTGCTGACAAGGCACGGGTCTGTGTACCCTGTGCTGAGCAGGTGCTTGCAATACTAGTGGGGATTCTCGGCCTCATGTGTCTTCTAGACTGGCTACTGTTGAACAGATTATTGCGAGGTCTTTAGAGCGTAAGGGCCCTGGTAAGAAGCGGCACTTGACACCTAATGTTACTGTTTTCCCTATGGGAACTGAGGAGTTTATGAATCTGTGTGGCTATACCCCTGCTGATGAAGGGGAGCTCCTTTCTGATTCAGGCTCATCTGATGAGAGACCAAGGGGTCATGACGATTCTGGCTCTGACCCCTGGGCCCCGGATGACACTGACAGATTATTGACCCAGACCTTGAGGTTCTGTCGATCTCTCTCCCTGTTGAGGCTCCCAGGCAAAAAAGGGGGGCTTTGCCATACAGCAAAATCACGTTTGGAAATTCCAGGGCATAACCTTGTGCTCAAGGAATGGGAGCGCCCCAGTAAACTTCCCGGGGCTCCAAAGATTTGGGATAAGAAGTATCCCTTTCCTGCTGAGGTGGGTAAAGGTTGGTCGCCCCCCCCCCCCCCTCGAGGTGGATGCCCCGGTCCTAGGGCTATCTAACACCTCCTGGGACCCCAAAAGCTAAATCCTCTCCCAAGCCCCCTCAGGTGTGTTGGGGCCCCCTTACCCATCCGCGTGGGGGGGACGGCTGCAGCACTTCGTTCAGGTCTACGGGATTCATGTCTCAGACCGGTGAATTCAGGAGGTAGTGTCCTCCAGTTACAAGTTGGAGTTGCTGCCGATCCCCCTCCAAGATTCATCAGGTCCCGGATTCCTCAGGACCCTGCGTCAGCTCAGGAGCTAGTGCAACCGGTGCAAGGCCTCCTGGAGCTGGGGGTCATCTGCCAGGTGCCTTTAAGAGAAAAAAGGCAAGGGCTTTTATTCCAACCTATTCGCAGTACCCAAAAAGGATGGTTCTGTCAGGTTCATCCTGGACTTAAAGATTCTTAACAAGTTTTTGTCAAGGGTAGGCGCTTTCGCATGGAGACTCTGCGCTCGGCCATCTGTTCCCTGCGCCAAGGGGATTTCATGGCTTCTGTGGACATCAGAGATGCTTCCCTTCATATTCCTGTGTTCCCAGGTCATCAAAAGTCCCTCAGGTTCACTCTGATGGATTAACATTACCAGTTTGTCGCCTTGCCCTTCGGCCTCACTTCAGCTCCCAGGGTGTTCACCAAGGTGCTGGCTGGCTTGATGTCTCTACTCAGATGTTAGGGTGTCAGCGTGCTCCCCTATCTGGACGACATCTTCTTAACTTCCACAGTCTCTGCGTCAGGCAGAGTTGGATACTCAGCTGGTGGTGACCACTATTGAGTCATTTGGTTGGGTGATCAACCACCCCACGTCCTCACTGTCCCCTTCCTTGGTAACTCCATTACTAGGAATGAATCTCGATACAGTTCAGGCAAGGATTTTCCTTCCTCAGCAGAAGGTGGATAATCTGATTGCACAGGCTCAGTCCCTCCTTGCTTGTCCCCATCCCTCCATATGGCAGGGAATGCAGCTGGTGGGCCTGATGGCGGCGTCCTTCGAAGCGGTCCCTTATGCTCAGTTCCACTTGAGGACTCTGCAACTTCACCTATTGTCTGTATAGAACAAGGACCCAGCGTCCCTGGACAGGGTCTGTGTGCTCTCCCCCCTGGTCAGGAGGTCCCTCTTGTTTTGGATGGACTCAAGGAACCTGTTGGGGGGCAGATCCTTTCTTGCGCCTTCCTGGGAGATGGTCACCATGGATGCCAGTCTATCAGGTTGGGGGGGGGGGGGTTCTGGAAGTCCCTGCAGTTCCAGGGGAGGTGGGGCCCTCAGGAGGTCACACACCTATCAATATCTTGGAGCTGCAAGCGATCAGGTTAGTTCTGACTTGCTTGACTACTCATCTTTAGGGCCTGCCTGTTCAGTTGGCGCTCGGACAACCAGACGGCAGTTGCCTACCTAAATCGTCCGGGAGGGACCCGGAGCAAGAGGGCCCTCCAGGAAGTGTCTCTGATCCTTACCTGGGTGGAGGCCAATTTTCCCTGCATATTAGCGGTGTACATTCCGGGGGTGAAAAATCTGCTGGCAGATCCTCTGCAACAGGGGGTTCCAATCTCTGTACCACCATTGGGGCCAACCAGATGTAGATCTGTTTGCGTTCCATCACAATCACAAGCTCCCGGCCTTTGTCTCCCTATACCAGGATCCTCTGGCCTTGGCCATGGATGCCCTAGCAATGTCATGGCAGGACTTTCGGCTCCTGTATGTCTTTCCTCCATTCCCCCTGCTGGGCAGGGTTCTGCGCAAGATTGCTCTGGAAGGGGTGCCAGCAATTCTGGTGGCCCCAAGGTTGCCATGAAGAGTGTGGGTCGCAGACGTGGTGCAGATGGCAGTAGACTAGTACGTTCTGTCAAGGGTGCCAGATCTGCTCACTTAGGGCCCCTTACGCCATCCCAATTTATAAACTCTGGTCTTGACGGCCTGGCTACTGAAACCTCCATCTTGGTGGAAAAAGGCTTGTCCGCCTCGGTGGTTGATACCATGGTGAAGGCTAGGAAGAAAACTTCTTCTTCCATCCATTACAGGGTATGGCGTACCTACTTTGACTGGTGTGAGTCTAGGTCTCTTCCCTGTCGGGTGTTTTTAGTCCCCGGGGTTCTGGAGTTCTTACTGCATGGGTTGGAGTTGGGATTCCAACTCAGTGCTCTGAAGGGTCAGGTTTATGCCCTGTCTGTCTTCTTCAGAAGTCTTTTGCTCAGCATTCGTTTGTTAAGACTTTCTTTCAGGGGTTACTCAGGTGCGTCCCCCACCTAAACCTATGGTCCCTGTTTGGGATTTTAACTTGGATTTGTTTGCCTTGCAGGGTGCTCCCTTTGCTCCTATTCAGGATGCTGCTCTGGCTGTTCTTACCCTCAAGGTTGTCTTTCTGGTGGCTATTACTTCGGTCAGGCGTGTGTCTGAGCTGGCGGCTCTGTCTATCCAGCCCCCATACTTTGAGAGACACCAGGATAAGGTGGTGTTCCGCTTTAAGCCGGACTTTCTGCCTAAGGTGGTGTCTGCTTTTCATTTGAATCATAATATTGTTCTTCCTTCATTGTGCCCTAATCCTAGCAGCACTAACGTAAGGGTTCTGCATCCCTTGGATGTGGCCAGGTGACAAGTATTACCTGGTGGTCACTGCGTCCTTAAGGAAAACTGATGCTCTTTTTGTGGTCCCTTCTGGGCCCAGGAAGGGTTTGGCTACTGCCAAGTCTACTTTTAGCAAATGGATCTGTCAGGCCGTGATTCAGGCCTACTTCCGCCTTACTGTTCATTCTACTTGTGCTATTGGTGCCTCTTGGGCCTTCCAGCACCAGGCTTCTGTTGAACAAGTTTGCAAGGCCGCTACTTGGTCTTCTGTTCATCCCTTTTCAAAGTTTTACAAGGTTGATGTTAGGGCTTCAGCTGATGCTGTTTTTGGCCACAAGGTTTTGCAGGCGACAGTGGTTTAAACTGTCTGCTGTTACCCTTTTTGTTCAGGATCCCACCCTACTTATGGACACTGCTATTGGATGTCCCAAGTGTAAGTACTATATCTGGAGCAGTACTGTATACTAAGAATAATACAATTCTGTGAACTACTCACCTGTAGAATTGGTATTATTTGTATACAGTACGTCCTGCTCCACCCCACCCTGGTTTTGCATTTTTCTGGATCCCCTGTATGGTGATTGTTATCATTGTTATCATTACCAGTTGTTTTGAGTGGTTATATTCTCCCGGCTTCTTGTTTACTGCTTTTCAATGCTGGGGATTTGTGGGAGGTCCCCGGGTATTTGAGGGGCTAGGAGGAGCCTGTTTTGCATGTCTCTGCAGTGCAGCGCCATCTGGCAGAGGATAACCCAAGTGTAAGTACTATATCTGGAGCAGGATGTACTGTATACAAATAATACCAATTCTACAGGTGAGTATTTCACAGAATTGTATTTTTGGTTTCCTATAGGAAATGTGTCCCATGTTCTACTATAGAATATATTTGTATCTAGTTTTTAAAGCTTTACCATGAGTTTATGGGCTCAATGGCTCTGAATAATGTCCAGCCCCCTGAAGTGATGAAGTGAACTGCTGATTTGCATTTGCATCTTTGTATAGTGCCTCTAATAATTATAATACATGCTCATCAGACCATACAGGCAATATTACTAAAACTTTCTTAGGCTTTTCTGTTACTTTGCTGTTTCTATTCTGTCTGTGAGGTGGTGATGCTGGAACACCAAACTCTGTGTGAAGGGCTGATGTTTCTGTGACCATATTCTTAGTATACAGTACGCTCCAGATTAGATTACTTACACTTGGGAACTACTCAGCCAGATGGTGCTAGACTGCAGAGACAGCGAAATAGGCTCCTCCCGGCCCCTCAAATACCCGGGACCTCCCACAAATCCCTAGATTCTCTCTGCAGTCTGGACTGCCAAGGGCAGGAAGATGGCTCTCTCTTCTCGCAGGTGAGCGGGGATATTAGCCTGCGGCCCTGTAGGACTATTCCCACCCGTTCCATTATTAATTTGCCTTCCAGCCTTGGCTGCGCTGGTCCAGGTGTGACAGTAGGCAGCACCGCTGTTAGTTGCTTAGGAGCGCTGCTCCACCGCAATCCCCCACCAAAGGGTAGGCGGTATAGGCATATGGTGAGCCTCTATGGGATGCCCTTTACCCCTGTCCATCGGTGGGCCCTATGTTAAGTGGCCGCTGCCCTCCCTCGCTTTCCCTTGTAGCTCTCGGTGGGGGGGGGGGGGGGGGGATGTATATGCCTTGGTGCTTCACTGTATTATGTGCTTCTGGTTGGTGTCCGTCGCCGAGCTGACTTGGTTGCACTGGTTGCTTTTTAAATTTGCCGCCGTGCGCGCTTCCACTGTGCTCCGCGCTTGGTGGCGGCGTTACCTCAGGCCATGGCGCGCCGTTATTGGCTGCTTGTCACGTGTGCGGCTTCGCGTTCTTCGGGGGGGGGGCGGGGCCCGGTTGGCGCGTTCAGGCGTCACGGTCTCCGCGCCCTTCGAGGTATACCCAGTGCCATTTTCTCTGGATCAGGCTGCTGCGTGACTGGCTTCTACCTGCCGCGGTCCGTGAGTGCCCTCGTGGGCGGCTTTATTTACCCTATGTCTTTTACATGTCACTTACGGGATTCTCTTCGCTTATGTCTTTCAGACAGGCCGACCTCTATTGGTTTCTCCCGGCTCTACTCCCTCTATTTAGTTATTAAACTTGTGAGGCCTAGTGTGTAAATTACTCCTACTTCCCTAGCGGACTATTGGGGCATCCCGGGTTGCTTTTATAGCGGGAATCCCTATTGTGCCGCTATAAACACCATATGGAGGCGTCTCAGGATAATGTGCTCGGGGTTCCTTTGGGCCAAGCCCGGCTGTGTGTAGCTTGTGGGGTGTCCCCTACTAGTGTGCGGGTCTGTGTACCTTTTGCCTAGCAAGTGCTTGCGCTGCAGCCTGGTTTACCAGTAGCTGGGCCTGCGCTTCGTATGGCTTCGCCTAATCCCCCAAGCTTAAATTTGTCTCCCATTGAGTTGCATACAAGTGTGGATTCTCAGCCTGATGTGTTTTCTAGACTGGCTAGTGTTGAGAAGTTGCTTGCTAATACTTTGGCGCATAAGGCCTCTGCTAAAAAGCGGCACTTAACGCCTGATGTCACTCTTTTCCCTATGGAAGCTGATGAGTTTTTGGATCTGTCTGGCCATTCCCCCTTGGAAGAAGGGGAGTTGTTCTCTGACTCGGAGTCATCTGATGTGAGGCCCAGGGGTCATGATGATTCTGGCTCTGACCCCTGGGCCCCAGATGATACTGATAGGCTGTTGGCTCAGATTTTTGAGGTACTGTATCTCTCCCCCGGTTGCGGCCCCCAGGCAACAGAGGGAATTGTTTCATACTGCTAAGCCACGTTTAGAATTTCCTGAGCAAGCCCGTTTTAATAATCTTGTGCTCAGGGAATGGGAGTGTCCCAGCAGGCTTCCCGGTGTACCTAAGAGTTGGGATAAGAGGTATCCTTTTCCTGCTGATGTGGTGAAGCGTTGGTCATCCCCTCCTGAAGTGGATGCCCGGTCCTAGGGTTATCTAACACCTCTGTCATGCACTCCCCTGACTCTACTACGCTGCGGGATGCTGAGGACCGGCGCATTGATCGGCTGGCGTCCCATGCCTTTGCATGTGTGGGGACGGCGCTGCGCCCGGTCTGTGCCTCTTACCATTACGGCTGTGGCTATTAGGACCCTGCTTAGAAGTATCCTTGATGGTGCCCCTGATGATGTGTCTAGTGAGGAGTTTAATGCACTCTCTCTTTGTGAGGTTTTTGTGATTTACGTCCTCTCTGCCTTGGATGATACCATTAGAATGTGTGGCAGAACCTCTGCCCTTGTGGTGGCTATACGCCGCTCTGTTTGGCTGCGCCAGTGGGCAGCTGACACAGCTGCCAAGAAGGCTCTCACTGGTTTTCCCTTCAAAGGACTACGCCTGTTTTGGGACCGCCTGGACCCGTTTGCTAAGGGAGGCAGGTTACCCCAGCACAGGCGGCAGTCTCGGCCCTTTCGGGGTCAGGGCTCCTTTTCTTCCTGTGGTGCCAGACAGGGGAAGGGGACGTCCCTTACCGGGGCCCGAGGAGATTTCTGGGGTAGGGGCAGAGGACGTGGACGCCCTGGCTCCTCCTGGGGCTCCAAGCTTAAAGTGGACCAACACCCAGGATTTTGACTATCCTGGGTTTTGGTCCACTTCAGGGGGGCACCCCGATTAAGGGTGCCCCGCTGTGTGAAACCCCCCAGAAAGACCCCAAAACTCACCTCACAATGCTCCCACGTGGCCGGGTGACAGCGACGATCAAGCGGTGACAGCGACGGACAAGCCAGCGCGTCCGCCGCCTCCCGCACGTCCCTCTGACAGCGCACGCGCCGGCCATTCACAAACGGCCGGCACGGACGCGCACACGACTAGAGGGGCGCGCAGGAGGTGGGCTGATCACCCCAGGGTGACGGTCCACTTTAAGTCTTCTCCAAAGCCCCCACAGGCATGAAGGGGCGCCCTCACCCATCCGGGTGGGGGGACGGCTTCAGCACTTTGCTCACATCTGGAGGCTTTATGTCTCAGACCGGTGGATTCAGGAGGTAGTGTCCTCTGGTTACAAGATGGTTTGCTGCCTGCCCCCCCAAGATTCATCAGATCCCGGATTTCTCAGGAGCCTTCTGGAGCTGGGGGTCATCTGTCAGGTCCCCTTACAAGAAAGGGTCAAGGGCTTCTTTTCCAACCTTTTCACCGTGCCCAAAAGAGATGGGTCATTCAGGCCCATCCTGGACTTGAAGATCCTCAACAAATTTGTCAAGTGCAGGCACTTTCGCATGGAAACTCTGCCATCAGTTCCCTGCGTCCAGGGGACTTCATGACCTCTGTGGACATCAATGATGCTTTTCTTCATATTCCTGTATTTCCAGGTCATCAAAGGTTTCTCAGGTTCGCTGTGGAGGATCAGCACTACCAATTTGTGGCATTGCAATTTGGTCTCACTTCAGCTCCCAGGGTGTTCACCAAGGTGCTGGCAGGAGTGATGTCTCTGCTCAGGTCTCGGGGCATCTGCGTGCTGCCCTACCTGGACGACATTCTCATCACTTCCCAGTCCCTACATCAGGCAGAGTTGGATACTCAGCTGGTAGTGTCCACACTGGAGTCTTTTGGCTGGGCGATCAACCATCTCAAGTCTTCTCTGTCTCCCTCCTTGGTGACTCCCTTCCTGGGAATGAATCTGGATACAGTTCAGGCAAGGATTTTTCTTCCTCAGCAGAAGGTGAACAGTCTGATTGCGCAGGTTCAGTTCCTGCTATCTTGTCCTCGTCCCTCCATCAGGCAGGGAATGCAGCTGGTTGGTCTGATGGTGGTGTGCTTCGAGGCGGTCCCTTATGCTCAGTTCCACATGAGGCCTCTGCAACTCCACCTCTTGTGAGTATGGGACAAGGATCCTGCGGCCCTGGACCAGATCATTGTGCTTTCCCCCCTAGTCAGGTGGTCCCTCTCGTGGTGGCTGGACTCCAGGAACCTGTTGGGGGGGCAGATCCTTTCTGTCTCCCTCTTGGGAGACGGTCACCATGGATGCCAGTCTGACAGGTTGGGGGGGTTTCTGGAAGTCCCTGCAGTTCCAAGGACGGTGGAGCCCTCAGGAGGCCCACACACCTATCAACATTCTGGAACTGCGGGCAATCAGGTAGGTTCTGACTCAGTTGGCTCATTACCTTCGGGGCCTGCCTGTTCAGGTTCGCTCGGACAACCAGACGGCATTTGCCTACATCAATCATCAGGGAGGGACCCGTACCAAGAGGGCCCTCCAGGAAGTGTCTCTGATCCTGGCCTGGGCGGAGGACAATGTTCCCTGCATATCAGCTGTGTACATCCCGGGGGAGGAGAATCTGCAGGCAGACTCTCTGAGCAGGGGGACCTCTCGCCTGGGAGAATGGTCCATCTGCAACAGGGTGTTTCAATCTCTGTGTCACCGTTGGGGCCAACCAGATGTGGATCTGTTTGCGTCCCGTCGCAATCACAAGCTCCCGGCCTTTGTCTTCCTGTCCCAGGATCCTCTGGCCTTGGCCACGGATGCTCTAGCAATGTCATGGCAGGACTTTGAGCTCCTGTATGTCTTTCCTCCATTCCCCCTGTTGGGCAGGGTTTTGTGCAAGATAGCTCAGGCGGGGGTGCCAGAAATACTGGTGGCCCCCAGGTGACCAAAAAGAGTGTGGTTCACAGATGTGGTGCAGCTGGCAGTAGATCAGTACGTTCTGCCCAAGGTGCCAGACCTGCTCACTCAGGGTCACTTACGCCATCCCAATTTACAAACTCTGCCTTTGACGGCCTGGCTGCTGAAACCTCCATCTTGATGGAGAAGGTGCTGTCTGCCTCTGTTGTTGATACCATGATAAAGGCTAGGAAGAAGTCTTCTTCTTCCATGCACTATTGAGTTTGGCTTGCTTACGTTGACTGGTGTGAGTCTAAGGCCCTTATTTAACAAGGGATAGCGCCAGGTAGCGAATGGTGAGCGAACGGTAATGACGGTCACCGCACGAGAACGCCGGCTCCCCAACGCAATCACACATTTATCAAGCAGATCCTGCTTAGCGAACGACAGAGCGCCAGATAGCGAATCATTCATCATTATTCCAGCCTCACCACACAGCGCCAGCGAGCGAATTTGAACAGCGACAGGTCTGACCTTTCGCTACCTGGCGCTCTCCAATGCATTTCAATGGAACAATCTTTAATTATTCATAATTAATTGTTATTAATTTTTTTTTTTTTTTTTTATGTCAAAAATTCTGTGACCACTTCTGCAATGTTAGATATTTTTTTTAAGGTAAAAAAAAAAATTTGTGCAGAATTGATATTACAGGTCTGATATTAATGTATTCATATTACAAAATATTTTGAAAAACATTTTTTTTTTTTTTCAAAAAATATGGTTGGGGGTTAAAAAACTACTTTTAACCCATCGCCGCCAGTGCTCTGGGGTTTAAAGTGGACCAACACCCAGGATTTTGACTATCCTGGGTCTTGGTCCACTTAGGTGGGGCACCCCCGATCGGGGTGCCCCGCTGTGTGAAACCCCCCCAGACACCCCGAAAACTCACCTCTCCCCGCTCCCACATGGCCGCGCCGTCCAATCAGTGCGGACGGACAAGCGGACTGACAGGAGCGGACAAGCGGCTCCTCCGCCGCCGCCTCCCGCGCGTCACTCCTGACGTGCGCTGGCCATTCACGGATGGCCGGCGCGGGCGCGCGCACGTCTGGAGGGGCGCGAGGGAGGCGGTGGCGGCCGGCCGCCGCCGAAGACAAGGTAGGTGGATTTGGGGGGGTTTCACTCCGCGGGACATCCGAGATCGGGAGGGAGGTGATCGGCCCGGGAATCTTATAGATTCCCGGGCCGATCAGGCAAGGGTGATGGTCCACTTTAAACAAGCATTTCACAGCGCGAGAATTTTTTCAGCGGGATTTGTTAATGAATATGCTGGGAGCCGTTCGCTATGGCCATTCGCTGTCATGCGCTCCCATACAGCGTGGAACCTGTCAAACAGCGACTCCTAACCCCGTATTCAACATTACCGCACATCGACTGAGTCGCTATCAACAAGCGAACAACGGGCAAGCACAGCGAATACTAGCGGGCGCAGTGAAAATAACGCTACAGTCACTCATCTGTCGCTACCTGGCGCTATTACTGAATCGGCCTCCCCGTCTCCTCCCTGTCACGTGTTCTCTATTCCCAGGATCCTGGAGTTCCTGCAGCATGGGTTGGAGTTGGGGCTCCAACTCAGTACTCTGAAGAGTCACGTCTCTGTCCTGGCTGTTTTCTTCCATAGGTGCTTTGCCCAGCATTCTTCGATCAGGACTTTTTTCCAGGGGGTTACTCATGTGTTGCCCCCATGTAAGCCCATGTTGCCTGTTTGGGATTTTAACTTGGTCTTGTCTGCCTTGCAGGGTGCTCCCTTTGAACCTGTGCAGGAGGCTGCTTTGGCCATTCTTACTCTCAAGGTTGTATTTTTGGTGGCTATCACATCTGTTAGGCGTGTGTCGGAGTTGGCGGCGTTTTCTATCCAGTCCCCCTACTTTGAGAGACACCAGGACAAGGTGGTTTTTTGCTTCAAGACAGATTTTCTGCCTAAGGTCGTGTCTGCCTTTCATTTGAATCAGGACATTGTTCTCCCTTCCTTGTGCCCTAATCCTAATAATTAGGGATGAGCGAATCGATCTGGACGAACCCGGATTCGTTCCGAATTTCATGAAAAATTTGATTCTGAACGAATCAGAATTTCCCCGCAATTCGATCGATCGAAGTTTTCCTTTAAACTCCATTTATTTCAATTACAGGCATTGTAAAATGTTGGATGGACATGTCTGGACATATCCCCTGGGGCAAGTTATCATGGGAAGGTCACATGCAGCCTATCAGCAGCCAGGAGCCCCGGTGACGTCACATCGCTATATAAAGCGGCGGCCATCTTGCTTGTGCGCATTTCAGACTTGCATTCGTGAGAGAAAGGTGGCTGCTGCAGCTAGGGAGAGAGAGTTAGCGATAGGTAGGGAGATTTACAGATAGGTAGGGAGATTTACAGATAGGTAGGGAGATTTACAGATAGTTAGAGATAGATAGGGAGATTTAGAGTGGTAGACAGAGCTAGGGAAAGATGGGTTTAAAACCGGAACAATCCAGCAGCATACAAGTCACATTGACAGGGTGCCTAGTGCTGGCTATGATTCATATTTCATTATTACTGGGTTACTGTTAATATATTTGGTTTGGTTTAAATACAGCTGCACACTGTGCATGCAATGCACATGCTATTTAACCCTTTCTGCTATTTAGGCCTGAACGCTATTTTAACCCTATCTGTTAAATACAGCTGCACACTGTGCATGCAATGCACATGCTATTTAACCCTTTCTGCTATTTAGGCCTTAATGCTATTTTAACCCTATTTGTTAAACAAAAGCATTTCTCATAGTGTCAAAAGTTTCTGCTGAGTTTAAAATATACCAGGCCACACGGGCATCCCAAGGCACAAATTTCACGTGCCTGGCATTTACCCCCAACAGTTAAAAAATAGAAAAAAAAAACCCACTTACCTCCGGTATCCACGTGAAGCCTGGGGTCCCCTCTTCCTGCGGGGGGCATCCAATCCCCCCCCATCGTCCTCCGTCTTCAGGAGGGGGCCCGAAACCAGACGACCACCCCCCCCCCCCCCCCCCGGTTCCAGCGCTGACATAGCCGCTGTAAAAAACAAAAAAAACAAACATACTGTCATTTACTCACCTCCGCGCCCGAGCCTTCTATCGGGTCTCCTCTTCACCAGGGGGGGGGTCCGATCCCCCCCCTGGGCTGCGCAGTCTTCAGGTGAGGACCCTCTTCCGGGTCCTCACCTCTTATAATGGCGGCGATGGCGGCCGCCGCCGCTTAGCCCCACCCATTGGGGGAGGAGCGGGATGACACTCCTCCTATACCCCCTCCGAGCTCCGGCATCTGTCAGATGCCGGTGGTGATCGGAGCAGGGCGGGTGTCAGCCCACATAGCTGGTCCCGGGCTGGTTACTTTGGGTAAGGGGGACCCCACGTAAATTTTTTTTTTTTATTTTTAAGGGTTTTTAACCCTTAAAAAAAAAAAAAAAAATGGGGTCTCCCTCCCCTGGGAGGGGGGACCCTATGTCATTTTTTTCTCGATTTAACCCTTTGTAGTGTGGATGGTATTTGTATTTTTTTTGTGAATGTTATAAAATGCTTGTTTCAGTTAGAGGGGTCTCCTGGGCAGGAACAGGGGGCTACCGATAAATATGTGGTACCGTTCTAATCGGTAGAAATGGGGCTTTCACATGCAATATGATTTTCCTTAATAAAATACATTTTTTATTTAAAATAAAGGAGTCTATTTTCTAAAAAAAAATTTTATTTATTTATTTTTTTTACTTAATATTGTAAAAAAAAAAAAAAATTTACAAACAAGACATTTCATGTTAAAGCCTAAACTCTGCTGCAAAAAAAAATATATATATAAATTCCAGCAAAAATGGCGCAAAACATGACGCAAAATGGGGAAAAATGGCCTGTCAACAGAGGGTGACAAAATCTCAAGTAGGCTGGCAATTAATAGGGTTAATAGTACCTATGCATGTTGGGTATTGTTCTGTTCGGGGGACCTTGCGCTTTCAGACTTAGCTTGTTTTTTCTGGTGTGCATATTTATATTTTAGGAAAAGGTGTTTTTTATTCAGCTTTTTTATAAATTTTTTAGGGAAACCCTGCGCAACCAAAAAATTCTTTGAGGTAATAATTCCAGAAAGATGAGCCCACTAGAACAAGCTGGGTACCCTTAGAAAGCTTAACGTGTGTACTTTCGGGAATATATGGTTTATGGGGGATATTCCAAATGTCAAGGGTTGTTTTGGTTGAAAAATCGCAAGGTGCGCACTTTGTCTGCAGAGCTGAAATTTTCAAGTAAAATTACCGTTACGCACATGCTTTACTTTGGGGTGTTTGGCAACTCTTCCCTTGACAGAACCTATGCATGTTGGGTATTGTTCTGTTCGGGGGATGTTGCGTTTTCAGATTAAACTTGTTTTTTCTTGTTTGTATATAATTTTTTTAGGAAAATGTGGCTTTGATTCTGCTTTATCCTTTTTTTAGGGAAACTCTTTGCAACCAAAGAATCCATTGAGGGATTACTTCCAGAAAACTATGGCCACATCAACAAGCCTGGTACGCCTAGAAAGCCTAAGGTGTGTACTTCCAGAGAATATATAGTTTGTTGGGGGTATTTCAAATGTAAAGGGTTGTTTTTCTGGAAAAACTGCAAGGTAGCATAGTTGTATTTTATCTGAAAATCCCCTAAAGCGCTGTTTCAGTTTGGGGGAGTCTCCTGGACAGGAAAGGGTGTCTACCTATACATATGTGGTACCGCTGTAACCGGGAGAAATTGGGATTTCACACGCAATAAGATTTCATTGACAAACTTACATTTTTTATTACAAAAAAAAATACTTTTTTTTTTTTTTTGCACATATTTCACCCAAAAATATTAAGAATACACCTAACAAATGACAAACAAGACATTTTATGTTAAAGCCCAGACTCTGGTGAAAAAAACAATATATCATTTTCTTGGGAAATCCCTGGAAATCCCTTCACAAATCGCATTTGAACATGGGGAGCGCAAAATAGTGCAAAATGGTCTGGCAACAGAGTGTGACAAAAACTCCAGGTAGGCTGGCACTTAAAGGGTTAAGCTACTTGAGTTTGCACTTGTTTTTGACTGCTTTCAATAAACCAGGCCGCAGGGCACCCCAAAGCTGCACCTTGCACCCTATCTGGTATACAACATAAGCGTTGATCAGCATCAGCTGCTTTATTAAGCTACTTCAGTCTGCACTTGTTTTTGACTGCTTTCAATAAACCAGGCCGCAGGGCACCCCAAAGCTGCACCTTGCACCCTATCTGGTATACAACATAAGCGTTGATCAGCATCAGCTGCTTTATTAAGCTACTTCAGTGTGCTTTTCCTTTTTGACTGCTTTCAATTAACCAGGCCGCAGGGCACCCCAAAGCTGCACCTTGCACCCTATCTGTTTATACTCAATAAGCAAATACATAAAAATGTCAGGCAGACAAGTGCCAGGATGTTCAAAGAGGAGTTGCAGAGGCCAAGATTCAGCAGGCAGAGGTCGCAGCAGATTAGGGGCGAGTGGCAGCAGGAGTCACGGTGAGAGACCTGATCTGCCAGTATCTGCTAGTGGTCGTGTCTCCACCAGTAACGCATCTGCCGTGGTAGATTGGTTAACGCGCTCATCAACATCATCACAAGTTACGTCTAGGACCCCCAGTCCAGGGTCGGTAGGTTCCTCTGACACAACCCTGAGTTGGCATGCCCCGAGAGCAGTCCCTGTCCTCCCATTGCCTCTGTCCCAAGCCGTTCCCTCCCCTAGCGACGTATCCTATGCTTTGGGTTTAGCTCCACTCTTTAGTGAGGAGGACAATCAGATAGAGGACAGTCAGCAGCTACTGCCCAGCCATGAAATGGAGGTGGCTTCTTTAGCTAGGCAGACAAATAGTGATGTGGACAGTGTTGTGGGTGTTGCGAGATTTCCAGCTTCAGTGACGTACAGCCACAACTCGGCGATGATGAAGCCGATAGCACTTGGAAGCCGGGTGATGAAGGGGCTTCATCGTCATCATCAGGAGAAGAGGGGCGCAGGTTGCCCCGGAGTCAGCAGCTCAGGCAGCAAAGTGTTAGCAGCATGGTTGGCAGTAAGCATGGGGGCACAATTGTAAAGCCTGGAGCCAAACGGGGCCGGGGTAGAGCACCTGCTGCGCGGCAGGCTACCTTATCGGGAGGTAGTGGGGCAGGGGTTCCTGTAGTTGGCGACAATAGCAGCGAATCAGTGAGGCCTGTTGGTGGGAAAAGTAGCTACTCGGCAGTGTGGCAGTTTTTCCTGAAGCATCCACAGGAGGGTAACATGGCCACATGCAAGATATGTAGGCAGAAGGTGAAGCGTGGCCAGGGCCCAAATGTTGGCACCACGGCCCTGCGTCAACATATGATGCGTCACCATAAAGCGACCTGGGAGAACCGAGGCTCCCAAGGGGTGGTCCAGTCTGCTTCCTCACCAAGTGGCAAGCCGCTCCCAATTTCTGCCAGCCAAGGCTCCAGCACCTCAGCCGAAGGCAGCTGTGCGTCATACCCATCCTCTGTCGCTCCTGCTCCTCCTCCTCGTCATGCATACCGCCAGTAATCCATTAGCGAAGCCATGTCCAAGAGACAGCAGTATGCGCCCACTCATCCTACGGCGCAGAAGCTGAATGTGCTCCTGTCCAAGTTGCTGGTGCTGCAGTCGCTCCCTTTTCAGGTGGTGGACTCTGCACCTTTCAGAGAACTGATGGCTTGTGGAGAGTCCCAAGCCGTAATTTCTTTGCCAAGAAGGCAGTACCAGCGCTGCACACTTTTGTTGAACAGAAGGTGGGCCAGTCCTTGAGCCTGTCAGTGTGTAGCAAAGTGCATGGCAGCGCCGACGTCTGGAGCTGTATCTACAGTCAGGGACAGTACATGTCGTTTACGGCCCACTGGGTGAATGTGGTCCCTTTGCAGCAGCAGCAGCAACTTGGACAGGTCACGCCGCTTCGGCCTCCGTGCTCCCTGCCCGTTGGGCCTGGGACACTGTGTGACTCGGCCTCCTCATCCTCCGCCATCTCCTCACCCTCCACTGTAGGCTCAAGTTTCAGTGCCCCTCCAGTCAACCATGTGTGCAGGGCATGGAGGTGTCACGCAGTGCTTCACATGGTTTGTCTTGGCGAACAGAGTCACACAGGGGAGGAACTGCTTAAATTTATTCATCAGGAAATCCAAACATGGCTTACTCCAAGAAAACTTAAAATGGGAATCATGGTTACTGACAATGGGAAGAACATTTTGTCTGCGCTGCGCCAAGGAAGGCTGACCCATGCCCCCTGCATGGCTCACGTCTTCAATCTGGTTGTCAAGCGGTTTCTGAAGTGTTCCCCCCATATGCAAGACATCCTAACAACTTCAAGGAAACTTTGCATGCACTTCAGCCACTCGTACACCGCCAAACACACCCTTCTTGAGCTACAGCGTCAGAACGGTATCCCCCAACATAGTCTGATTTGCGATGTTTCCACCCGTTGGAATTTTACCCTTCACATGTTGGACCGATTATATGAACAGAGAAAAGCCATCACGGATTTCCTGATGAACCAAGTGGATAGGGGGACTCCCCTGTGTAACTTTAATGTCAACCAGTGGAAGCTCATACGTGACACCTGCCGTTTGCTCAGGCCCTTTGAGGAAGCCACTTTATTTGTCAGTCGGCAGGATTACGGGATGGACGACGTGATTCCACTTCTTCATGTACTACAGAACATGTTGGATACCATGGCTGGTCAGGGCACTGGAGACATGGCATCTACATCTTACGGCCACATGAACCCCGGGGCACAGTGAAGCACAGTTTAGGCTTGGCGAAATGGCTGGTTTATCTAGTCAGCGGACAGGAGAGGAGGAGCAGGAGCAGCCAGAGGAGCTAGAGGGTTTCGAGGAAGGCGAGACAGAGGACCCGGACACACCGTGGCAGTATGCAGTGGAGAAGGAGACAGGTAGTCCATCCGAGTCACTTGCGCAAATGGCAGGACTCGGAAGCATGCTCACGTGCTTGCGTAGTGACCCCAGAATTGTTTCCATTTGTCAGCGGGATGACTTCTGGCTGTCCACCTTATTGGACCCTCGCTTCCAGCACAAAATGGGGGCATTTTTTAAACCCGCCGAGAGGGAGGACAAACTGAACTACTACAAAGACATTCTACGTAGGCAGTTGGCCAATGCCTATCTGCGCCATGGTCCATACTCTCGCAGGTCTGACTCGAGGGGACCTCTGCACTCACCTTCCACTGCATGTCTGCTGGGGGGGTTGGCAGGAGCAGCAGCAGCAGCTCCATCAGCAGCAGCCTCAGTCTTCAGTCGCTAATGAGTAGCTTTCTACACCCGCATAGTGAGGCTGCTCATGAGCAGCAGGAAGACCTGGAGCAGGACCTCAACCAGCAGGTCATGTTATACCTTGACATTACCATGCCAACACACCTTGAGGATCCGCTGGACTTCTAGGCAGCCAAACTAATGTGGCCGCAACTAGTTTGCCCTGGAAATGCTGTCCTGCCCGGCAAGTAGCGTGCCATCTGAGCGGGTGTTTAGTGCGGCGGGGGCCATAGTTACGGCGAGGAGAACTCGTCTGTCAACTAAAAATGTGGAGAGACCCACCTTTGTCAAAATGAATCAGGGATGGATCAGCCAGGATTTCCACCCACCAATGCCTGATGCATGTGACTAGTTTCAGCATGCTGCCACGTTTTACACTTTCCAAATGGTGCAAAACATATTTATGTCTTTAGGCCGGCCAATTTTTGGCTGATGCCAACTTCAGGGTGTGCCTTCCAACCAATTTTGGCCTCCTGCTGCTTGCAACTCCAGGGTATGATTCATCCAATTTTAGGGCTCCTGAAGCCAACTACAGTGTGTCTTTCAAGCTAGGTTTGGGCTGCTGCTGCAGCTTGCAACTCCAGGGTGTGATTCATCCAATTTTTGGGCTCCTGCTGCCAACTCCAGTGTCTCTTTTAGCCAATGTTGGGCTCCTGCTGCTGCTGCTTGCAACTCCAGGGTGTGATTCATCCAATTTTTGGCCTCCTGAAGCCAACTCCATTGTCTTTTTCAAGCTATGTTTGGGCTGCTGCTGCTTGCAACTCCAGGGTGTGATTCATCCAATTTTTGGGCTCCTGAAGCCAACTCCAGTGTCTCTCTCAGCCAATGTTGAGCTCCTGCTGCTTGCAACTCCAGGGTGGGATTCATCCAATTTTTGGGCTCCTGAAGCCAACTCCAGTGTCTCTTTCAGCCAATGTTTGGGCTCTTGCTGCTGCTTGCAACTCCAGGGTGTGATTCATCCAATTTTTGGGCTCCTGCTGCCAACTCCAGTGTCTCTTTAAAGCAATGTTTGAGCTCCTGCTGCTTGCAACTCCAGGGTGTGATTCAGCCAATTTTTGGGCTCCTGCTGCCAAATCCAGTGTCTCTTTCAGCCAATGTTGGGCTCCTGCTACTGCTGCTGCTTGTAACTCCAGTGTGTGATTCATCCAATTTTTGGCCTCCTGCAGCCAACTCCAGTGTGTCTTTCATGCAATGTTTGGGCTCCTGCTTATGCTGCTGCCAACTCCAGGGTGGGCCTCCCAGCTAATGTATGTGCTCCTGCTGCTGCCAACTTCAGGGTGCCTTCCAGCCAATTTCTAGGTTCCTGCTGCTGCTGCCAACTTCAGGGTGTGTCAGTCAATTTTTGGGCTCCTTCTGCTGCCAACGCCAATGTCTCTTTAAAGCAATGTTTGGGCTCCTGCTGCTGCTTGCAACTCCAGGGTGTGATTCATCCAATTTTTGGGCTCCTGAAGCCAACTACAGTGTGTCTTTCAAGCTATGTTTGGGCTGCTGCTGCTTGCAACTCCAGGGTGTGATTCATCCAATTTTTGGGCTCCTGCTGCCAACTCCAGTGTCTTTCAGCCAATGTTTGGGCTCCTGCTGCTGCTGCTGCTTGCAACTTCAGGGTGTGATTCATCCAATTTTTTGGCTCCTGAAGCCAACTCCAGTGTCTCTTTCAAGCTATGTTTGGGCTGCTGCTTGCAACTCCAGGGTGTGATTCATCCAATTTTTGGGCTCCTGCAGCCAACTCCAGTGTGTCTTTCAAGCTATGTTTGGGCTCCTGCTGCTTGCAACTCCAGGGTGTCTTTCAAGCAATGTTTGGGCTCCTGCTTTTGCTGCTGCCAACTCCAGGGTGGGCCTCCCAGCTAATGTATGTGCTCCTGCTGCTGCCAACTTCAGGGTGCCTTCCAGCCAATTTCTAGGTTCCTGCTGCTGCTGCCAACTCCAGGCTGTGTCAGTCAATTTTTGGGCTCCTGCTGCTGCCAACTCCAGTGTTTCTGTAAAGCAATGTTTGGGCTCCTGCTGCTGCTGCTTGCAACTCCAGGGTGTGATTCAGCCAATTTTTGGGCTCCTGCTGCCAACTCCAGTGTCTCCTTCAGCCAATGTTGGGCTCCTGCTGCTGCTTGCAACTCCAGGGTGTGATTCATCCAACTTTTGGGCTCCTGCTGCCAACTCCAGTGTCTCTTTAAAGCAATGTTTGGGCTCCTGCTGCTTGCAACTCTAGGTTGTGATTCATCCAATTTTTGGGCTCCTGCTGCCAACTCCAGTGTCTTTCGGCCAATGTTTGGGCTCCTGCTGCTGCTGCTTGCAACTCCAGGGTGTGATTCATCCAATTTTTGGGCTCCTGCAGCCAACTCCAGTGTCTTTCAGCCAATGTTTGGGCTCCTGCTGCTGCTGCTGCTTGCAACTTCAGGGTGTGATTCATCCAATTATTGGGCTCCTGAAGCCAACTCCAGTGTCTCTTTCATGCTATGTTTGGGCTGCTGCTGCTACTTGCAACTCAAGGGTGTGATTCATCCAATTTTTGGGCTCTTGCTGCCAACTCCAGTGTCTCTTTCAGCCAATTTTTGGCCTCCTGCTGCTGCTGCCAACTCCAGGGTGTCTTTCAAGCAATGTTTGGGCTCCTGCTTATGCTGCTGCCAACTCCAGGGTGTGCCTCCCAGCTAATGTATGTGCTCCTGCTGCTGCCAACTTCAGGGTGCCTTCCAGCCAATTTCTAGGTTCCTGCTGCTGCTGCTGCCAACTCCAGGGTGTGTCAGTCAATTTTTGGGCTCCTGCTGCTGCCAACTCCAGTGTCTCTTTAAAGCAATGTTTGGGCTCCTGCTGCTGCTGCTTGCAAATCCAGGGTGTGATTCATCCAATTTTTGGGCTCCTGAAGCCAACTCCAGTGTGTCTTTCAAGCTATGTTTGGGTTCCTGCTGCTTGCAACTTCAGGGTGTGATTTATTCAATTTTTGGGCTCCTGAAGCCAACTCCAGTGTCTCTTTCAGCCAATGTTTGGGCTCCTGCTGCTGCTGCTTGCAACTCCAGGGTGTGATATATCCAATTTTTGGGCTCCTGAAGCCAACTCCAGTGTGTCTTTCAAGCTATGTTTGGGCTGCTGCTGCTTGCAACTCCAGGGTGTGATTTATCCAATTTTTGGGCTCCTGCTGCCAACTCCAGTGTCTCTTTCAGCCAATGTTTGGGCTCCTGCTGCTGCTGCTTGCAACTCCAGGGTGTGATTCATCCAATTTTTGGGCTCCTGCTGCCAACTCCAGTGTCTCTTTCAAGCTATGTTTGGGCTGCTGCTGCTTGCAACTCCAGGGTGTGATTCAGCCAATTTTTTGGCTCCTGCTGCCAACTCCAATGTCTCTTTGAGCCAAATCCAATGTTTGGGCTCCTGCCGCTGCCAGCTCCACGGTGTGTTTTTCAGTCAATATAGGGGCCCCTCATAGTGATGCCACCTCAACTCTCTGTAATTGTGCCGCTCTGCGATTCTAATAGCGATGCCTCTGATCTGCATGTCCTAATTATTTACAGTATTATTTCACTAACCCAGCACGCATCCTATGCGTGTTACAGCAAGGCAGAATGGTTTACAACCCTATTGAGGCTCTAGGAAGCTCAGAAATAGCCATTTTTAATAGAGATTCGCCGCGAATAAATTCGGGTCGAAACGATTTTTGTCGGTTTTGTCAGTCGAATTGAATTTTTCAAAAGTTCGCTCATCTCTACTAATAATGCTAAGGAGAGGGTCTTGCATTCTTTGGATGTGGTTAGGTGTCTGAAGAACTATCTGGTGGCTACTGCACCTTTCAGAAAAACTGATGCTCTTTTTGTGGTCCCTTCTGGTCCTAGGAAGGATTTGGCACCTGCCAAATCTACTATCAGCAAATGGATCCATCAGGCTGTGATTCAGGCCTACTCTGCTAAGGGGAAGAATCCTCCCTATTGCCTTACTACTCATTCCACTCGTGCTATTGGTGGCTCTTGGGCCTTTCAGCACCAGGCTTCTGTTGAACAAGTTTACAAGGCCGCTACTTGGTCTTCTGTTCATACTTTTCAAAGTTTTACTTGGTTGATGTTAGGGCCTCAGCTGATGCTGCTTTCTCTGTAGAAAGTAATCTAATCTGGAGCAGGACGTACTGTATACTAAGAATAATACAATTCTGTGATTACTCACCTGTAGAATTGGTATTATGAGTATACAGTACATCCTGCTCCACCCCACCCTTGGTTTTGCATTATCCTGGATACCCTGTATGGTGATTGTTATCATTGTTATAGTTGCTAGTTTGGTTGTGTTTAATTCTCCCGGCTTCTCGTTAGCTGCTTTTCAATGCTGGGGATTTGTGGGAGGTCCCCGGTATTTGAGGGTCCGGGAGGAGCCTATTTCGCTGTCTCTGCAGTCCAGCGCCATCTGGCGGAGTAGTCCCCAAGTGTAAGTAATCTAATCTGGAGCAGGACGTACTGTATACTCATAATACCAATTCTACAGGTGAGTAATCACAGAATTGTTTTTTTAGCTGCCCAGCATAATGATAGGGAGCTGACTTGAGTCTGCTTAAAGTGGTCCTTTACCCAGTGCCCCAAAACAGCCTGCATTTCTTTTTTAAAGTACATTTTCAGGCAAAGAAACTATACTCACCTTTTCTCCCATGCAGGCTATCTGTTCTAGTCACCTGAATGGCTGGATGCCGATCACTCGCCACCTGGCACCTCGCGCAGCGCTGCTCTCTTGTCGGGCTTCTCTTCCTGTCTCACTCTGACGTGGCAACGGCCCCGCTATCAGTCATGGTGATGTGCCACGCCCCCTCCATTTCAGTGAATGGAGGGGGCCGTAGTAGCTCACAGTGACTTATGGCGCGGGCGTCACCACGGAGGAGTGAGACGGGAAGAAAAGCCCGACCAAAGCAGTGCTACAACAGTTGCGGCATGGATCCAGTCTTTCAATGAAGCACTGCTGCCCCAGACTAGGAGCGATGGTCTGTATTGGAGAAAATCGTTTTTTTCCTATTTGCCTGAAAATTGTCTTTAACTAAAATCTTTGCTTAATACTGATAAAAACACAGGATGCAGTATGATATCTAAATGGCGGCCATATGTGAACACATTCAGTTACAAGCTAAACACATTATGACTGTTTAGCTTGCAGTGCTTTCCGATTTATTGCAGTTATTATAACTGATAAGGCTGACCCTCAATGCTGAGTTTTGTTTACCTGAATTAATCTACGCTGGAGAGCACCAGGGGGCAATGCTGCATGCCCAGGGAGCAATATGGTCAATCGTTTAAGCAGCAGACTTCAATATTTCCCCCACTTCCCCACCGTCCCTCCTGATGCTGGTGGCAGCAGCTGCTATTGCAGCCAGAATAGTACTGAAAGTCCACTTTTGATTTAATTTTTTGAAGTGCCCATTTTTGTGTGTCACAATGATCTCTTAAAGGTGCTGAGCTGATCTAGTATTTTTTAAATTTTGTGTTTTATGGAAACAATTTTCACTATGCTGCAATTGCCGACATACACCAACCAAGTGCAGACTTGGTGTATATTCCCAATAGCAACAGATTGCAGATGGTTGCACAGAACACTGCTGCTGGGCATGTGTAAGGATGAGTGAGCTCTCTCACCTCAGCAGTGGTCATAGCAGAAGTGTTCTGTGTGTACAGGGCTTACTTCTCTCTCTTTGGTGTACAGATGTTTGTATTTTACCAATAGCAACCGATTGCAGATAGTGAAAACTGCTTCCATAAAACATACATTTGCTAACATAAGAAAACAATTTTTTTTTTTTTTTTGCAATTAAATGTTTTTATTGAAGGAAGCAAAAAGTACAGTGCCCAGCAACGCAGTGCCGCTTGGATACAGATATTGCAACCACTGTAAAAAACATAAAGACATTGTAACAAGCTGCCTGAAAGGCAGGGGTAACCGCACATCTTCAATTTCCCTGAATCTAAACACGAGGTATTGTGCAGGACGACAATGAGTCCCGGTCTGTATGTTTTAGGCTGCAGTCCTGTTTGTTGATGTGCTGTAGCAGCTGCAACCCATGCCCCCAACCTTCTTTTCGTTAGGTTAAACAACAGGGTATATCAAAACTTATATAAGGGCAAGTAAACAAAAGGGGATAAGGGAAGGGAAGACAAGACAGAGACATCCAGGGAAAGACAGGAAGGGAAGGGCAAAGAGGGGTGAAAAGGGGGATCAAAGAGAGAACCATCCCCCCAAGAAGCCAAGCAAGGCTAAATTATGTATAACGGGAAAAATCGGAAGAGAAAGTGAACCGATCCCATTCCTGCCAGGTTCTCCTATGTTTTTCCAGGGTCCCCCTGAGCGAGGCAGTGAGTTTCTCCATCCTGCAAATATCCTGAACGACTGCCAGCCACTGCGCTGTCGTGGGGGGCTCAGAGGACTTCCATTTAGCTGGAATGCACATTCTGGCAGCATTCAGGAGGGGAGCGAGAAGGGACTTGCGCCTGGATTTTATGGAGGCCGGGGCCAGGTTAAGCAGGTAACAGGCGGGGTCCTCACCCAGGTCGACATCCGTCAATTTCCTAATAACTTCTCTCACCCCTTCCCAAAACCCAGACAGCTTCTCGCACTCCCAAAAGACGTGTATCATAGTCCCCCTAGCACGTGAGCACCTCCAACAGAGGGGGGAGAAAGAGGGAAACATATTTGCCAATAATGCCGGGACCCGGTACCAACGGGAAATAATTTTGAACGTAGTCTCCTGGTACTTACAGGAGATAGAGCTCTTATGCGCCAACTGAATCATAGCTAGCCTTTGCTCATCAGTGCTCATCCCCTCACGTAGGAGGGAACAAAGTCACCCGGAGGCTCAATCAGTAACGAGTATGAGTATGCCAAAGCCCCCCTAAAGTGGCCAGACCCCAAACAGGTTTGTTCGAATTGTGTTAGCGGCCTAGATGTATCAGCTATGCATTCAACTGATCGCTGATAGTGCAGAAGTTGGAGGGTCTGCAACTGCGTGATAGGCCTGAGGGCAAGGTCACCAACCAGGGTTTCCGGCCTCCTCCAGCCACTGCCATCCTGCATGTGGAGTCTCCTAAAGCAGTTCTGCCTAATCCAGGCCCTGAAGGGACCGCCAGCTATCTCCACCCGAAAGTCAGGGTGCCCCAAGACAGGTGTTAGGGGGGATGTAGATGGGGAGAGGCCTGGCCTAGGAAAAAATTTGTCCACCACTCTCCTGGTCGGGCCAATTGTGGGGTGCCTGTTCAGCTGCGTAAGCCTATTCAACGAGACCCATGGTAAACCCGGGAGAGGGCAAGCTGAGGCATCTTGCTCCACCCGAACCCACTGCTTCAGAGAGGAGTGGCGGCACCAATCAATAACCCGGCTAAGATGAGCCGCTGCATGATAGCACCTCCAGTCTGGCAGGCCCAGTCCCCCCCTGGATTTAGAAATCGTCAAAAGAGAAGCTGCCAACCGATGAGAACGACCAGCCCAGACAAACCTAGTGCACAATCCTGTAAGCCGCTTAAAGAAGGCAGTGGGTACGTCTATTGGGAGAGCTTGGAATAGGTATAGCACCCTGGGGAGGACGTTCATCTTGACGACACTAACCCTTCCGAACCAAGAGAAAACTCCCTTGTTCCATTTCGAGAGGTCATCCTCCAACTTCTTTAACAGAGGAGGGAAATTTAAGGCATACGTTTCTTGCAGTTTGGAAGGGATACGTGTGCCCAGATAGGTAACAGCCTCCCGCTCCCACTTAAAACGAAAGTTTTCAGCGACATGGCACAGTCTTTCTGCAGGGACATTAATGTTTAAGGCAGAGGGCTTCTGATAATTGATCTTATAATTGGAGACCTCCTGAAAACTCCTAAGCTCGGAGAGAAGGGTAGGCAAGGTGATCTCTGGTTTCGAGATGAAGAACATCAAGTCGTCGGCATGAGCCGCGACCTTGTGCTCAGTCCCGCCCACCCTCACCCCCGAGACATCCACGTTTTGTCTAACCGAACGCAAGAATGGTTCCAATGAGAGAATAAAGATAAGCGGGGAAAGTGGGCAGCCCTGACGCGTCCCATTAAATAAATGGAAAGCCTGGGAAGGCAGGCCATTCACCACCACGGACGCCGAGGGGCAGGTGTACGAGGCCAGGATCCTACGAAGCATCCTATCACCTAGCCCGATATGTCTAAGGGCTTCCTCTAGGAAAACCCAGCTCACCCTGTCAAAAGCCTTCTCGGCGTCCGTGGAGAGAAGCAGCGCAGCCTCCCCCGTCCGTTGCGCGTGATGGATCACGCTCATAACTCTAATAGTGTTATCTCTCCCCTCGCGATTTGGAACAAAACCCACCTGATCCCAGTGTATGAGGTCCGGGAGGAGGGGGGCAATTCTGTCTGCCAGAATTGTATTGAATATCTTGAGGTCACAGTTCAACAGGGAGATGGGCCTGTAGCTACCACACTGCGCTGGGTCTTTACCCGGCTTAGGGACAATGGCAATGCTTGCTCGAAGAGTGTCTCGAGGGGGGGGGAAGGCCATCGCTCAGGGAACCGAAAGACGAAATAAAGTGGGGGCCTAGAGTGCCCGCCAATTCCTTATAATACTCCAGGCTATAGCCATCTGGGCCAGGGGCCTTTCCGGGTTTCATGTTCTTGATGGCTTTTAAGAACTCCCCCATGTCGATCTCCTCCTCGAGAGCCTCCGCCACCCTCTGCTGGAGCCGGGGCAGGCCCGAACCCTGGATGTAGGCCCTTACTTTTTGCTGATGAGCAAGAGACTTATTTTGCGGCAGATTGTACAAGCCATCATAAAAGCTCCTAAAAGTTTTGGCTATATCCCCTATTTTATAGTGCCTGTTACCATCTGAGTCAAGTATGCTGGGAATAAAGTTTCTGGACCGCTGCCCCCGCAGAGCTCTAGCAAGAGCCCTTCCACTTTTATTGCTGAATTCGTAGAAATACCTACGACACCTAGCAATCTGGCCCCTCACCTTCACAAAGCTTATATCCCGGAGGGTTTCCCGTAATTTAGTCAATTTCGCATTCAGTGCAGGATCTAGGGATTGCTTGTGTCGAGTCTCCAAACTCTGAATCTCCTGCAACAGGTGAGCTGTTTGTTTTTCCCTCTCCTTTTTAAGATAGGCCCCCCGTCTAATCAGAAGGCCCCGAACCACACACTTGTGAGCCTCCCATTGGGACATTGGTGAAACGTCTGGAGTGTTGTTTACAGAAAAGAATTCGGTGATTGCCGACCGGATTTCTGCCTTGAACAGGGGGTCCTGAAGGAGGGAGCTGTTGATCTTCTAGTGCCCCGAGGGGGAGGGGGAGTCAGGAATCGACAGGGTAACAGAGATGGGAGCATGGTCAGAGACTGAGATCGTGCCTATAGAAGGCCGCGATATGAGATGCACGTGCCTATGGGGGATCAAGAACCAATCGATACGTGAATAAGAATTATGAGGGGGGGAAAAGTAGGTATAGTCCCTCCCACTGGGATTCATAAGCCGCCACACATCCAAGAGTTGGTGCTCGAACAGGAGGGTTTTAATCCTTCTTAGGGCTGAAAATGGTATGGTAGAATTCCCCTTAGAGGTGTCAATCTGAGGGTCCAGGGCACAATTAAAATCGCCTCCCAAAAGGAGAATGCCAGTAGCGAATTCAGCCAGCCTCTCCAGGGTAGACCTCAAGAATTTAGTTTGGTTCGAGCTCGGACAGTAACAAGTCGCCAGCGTTACCTTCTGAGTGTAAAGAGTACCTCTTACAAAAAGGTATCTGCCCTCGGCGTCATGGACCGACTCCTCCAGTATCCAAGGGAGGTAACCGGCCAGGGCGATGGCCACCCCCCTTGACTTAGAGTCGGGGGACAGGCCATGGTACTGGTGACGGAAGTAACGGCTGGTCAAATTGTGCACTCTCCCCTCTTTGAGGTGAGTCTCCTGAAGGAAGGCGATTCCCGCTCCCAGGCGCTTTAACTCACCCAAAACAGAAGTACGCTTGATGGGGGAGTTCAGGCCTTTAACATTCAAGGAAGTACATTGGACTCTGGACATGGCAGGATAGAACGACCAGCCCACAATCTAGGGAGAGGGGCGACCGGGGAGAAGGGAGCCCAAGGCCGGAGAGGAGAGAGAAGAAATAAAGAAAAAAGAAGGGAAGGGAAGGAGGGAGAGGGGCAAGATTACACTGGGAAACAGGGACAGATAACCACTAGAAACAAGAGGAAACACGCAGAGGAGAGATACACACCTTGCGAAAGTGTGTAAAGCGAACACTAATGTAAAAGGGAAATTCAAGGGGATCCAAGTGGGGAACGATTCTGTCCCTCCCAAAAATTGAGCCCCCGGGACACGAGGTGGGCACAACGCCAACCCAATGAACCGCAGGGCCCAAAAGGGACAGGACGGGACCGCTAACAAACTAAGATATCCTACACGGATACAAAAAGACCAAAACAGTCGGGCAACCAGTCCCGCCGAGGTCAACCTATTGGGGGTATTGTGTCCCTACTTGAGCTAGGGCCAACCAAAAGCCGAGATTATCCACCCCCAAACCCCATGAAAACCTAAATCGTCATAAGCAGTGACTTAGACAAGAAAAAAAAACATAGCAGACTAGCTTGATTCAAAGCCCCTGGGCCCAGAACACATTAACCAATAGCAGTGCTGATAGAACATTTCTAAAAATGAGAAACATTGTAGACTATGTCAAAGGAGACTACACGCTCCCAAAAAGAAAAAAAAAAAAAAACCCCAAGAGCAACTGATGAGATACAAAAAGTGCCGCTCGACTACGTCCTCCACCTCCTCCCCAGACGGTTAAACCAGAGAGAGGCCGAGGAGGGATTGCCGAGGGCACACGTGTACCTTAAGAGTCCAGGGCTACATCGCTCAGAGCCACAGTAGAGCTCAACGATCTGTCATAGGTGGGCGCCCGGGCCTCCCAACGCGTTTCAAGTCACGATAGCTCCTCCGGCCCTGACGCCCGACATCTTCTTCGCGCTGGGCCAGCATGTGCACATTAACCGCCAGCCAGTCCGGGACATGAACCGGATCGCACCGGAGGAAAGCAAAGAGGTTTGGGAGGTCACGCCTGGATCTCAGCATCCCAGGTGGAAAGGAAACCCCCACCGGTAAACTGCTCCTGCCGCAACTATGGCAGCAAGCAAGGGTTTCAATGCTCTCCTCATTTGTAGGGTTCGTCTTGAAAGGTCCGGCAAAATTTTGACCTGCGAACCGCTGAAATCGATCGGGCCATGATCCCAGCACTTCCGCGCGATCTCCTCCTTCAAGGTATAAAAATGTATCCTACATATTACATCTCTGGGGTTCGACGTGTCTTGACTTCTCGGGCCCAGTGACCTGTGCACTCTATCAAGCTCGATTGGAGTGGATGGATCTCTGTCCAACACTTTATTGAAAATGGACATGACGATCTGTCTCAGATCCTCCCCCGGTGAGCCCTCCGGGATGCCCCTAAGCCTCAAATTGTTTCTCCGATTACGATTCTCAATATCGTCCATTTGGAGCTGGAGCGTTTGCAGCAGGGCTTCCTGTCGGTCACATCTTTGCTCTAGGGCCTGGAAGCGGCATGACGTTTCAACCTTCCCGGATTCAAGAGAAGCGACTCTGGCGTCCACCGCTGCAACTTGCTTCTTGACCACCGCCAATTCTTTCTTATGCGCCTCCTCATACTTTGCAATCCGCTTTGGTCGGCAGACCCTTCAACAGCGAGATAGTTTCTTGATGGATGCTATTGCCGGTAGCCGATGAAGTGACTGGGGCTACAGGTATTTGACTGCGAGTCGGGCCAGGGTTAGCGCCAGGAACCGGGTCCCAATCTTCCGACCAGACCAGGGGAACCACAGGGATCAGGCTGGGCTCAGGGGAAGACATGAGGGTGGGACTAACTTGCGGCATGCCTCCCTGTCTGACTGGTGAAGGAGGCAGTGGTGATGGCGGGGAGCCAGCTCCCATGGTCAGTCCCCTCGAACGAGCAGGAGCCCCATGCTGACCCCTCCTCTCCTTCGGCGGCATCTGTAGCAGGGGGGGGAAATTCACAGGAAAAGCACCGGGGTCTGTTGCAGGAGTAGGCGAGCTGCTGCGGCTAGCCCTTGGGACAAAGGCGTATCTGCCCAGCACACCACCTCCGGGAGGCTTATTACAAGCCCGAGACAATTTGTGCTGGGCATCCCGAGCCAGGATGCCCTCATTGCATTTACTTGAGGGCTGCTTCCCCATCTCCAGCCCAGTGCCAGGCTCAACGTCCACCCAGCATTTATTTGGGGTACCTATAATGTCCTGCTCCTCCCCCCCTGTGGTGCTTGGTGCGACTGGTATACGGGCGTACTGCTCAGTGCGCTTGCTGTCACGGCCAGTGCTATTAACAGCCCCCAGCCCCTCCTCTCCTTTCTTCTGTGCTGCGAGTGCAGCCTCCAACGCGTCCGCTACGTCATTTCCGGAGGGCGGCGGCCTGCCTACACCCTCAGCGCAGGCCGCCATTTTGGCACACCCACCTTCTCCCGGCGGCAGCGGGCGCTCCTCTCCCGGGGTCCGCCGGCGCTACAGCTACCTCGGGGGGGCTCCTCCGCTCCCCGTTCATCCTCCGTCGACCGTCCAGATGAGGAGGTAGGTTGGTCTTCTCGCCGCCAAACGCCGTCGGCGGCCGCCGCCATCTTGCCTGACAGAGCCGCCTCTCTCTCCAAGCTCCACGACAATGCTCTGGCCTTAGGGGATCTCTTTTTTCGGTCCCCCATAGCTCCTCTTCCACTCTTCTTCTTCCCCATCTGGTAGGGGGGTCGCTGGCACTGCTTTCGCTGGCGTAATAGGTCCAGGGGTCAGGAGCTCAGCTAAGCATGTCCTCCCACCACCATCGCAAGGACACGCCCCAAGAAAACTATTTTTAAAACTCTAGCTCAGTACAGCGCCTTGAGCACAGTGTTTTTGGCTCAAACTAAATGCACAAATTTCCATTGAAAGTGGACTTAGTATACAGTACGTACTGCTCCAGATATAGTACTTACACTTGGGTTAGACTCCGCCAGAAGGCGCTGCACTGCAGAGACATGCAAAACAGGCTCCTTCCGGCCCCTCAAATACCTAGGGACCTACCACAAATCCCCCGATTTCTCTGCAGTGCTTACTGCGAAGACATGAAGTATCACTCTCTCGCAGGTGAGCGGGGCTTTGAGCCTGCGGCCCTGTTGGACTATTCCCACCCGTCCTTTTGCGTGATGTGCCTCCCAGCTTGGGCTGCGTGGGTTGGGTGAAGGTAGGCGGCACCGTGTGTGCTTATGGAGTGCTGCTCCACCGCAGTCCCCCACCAAAGGGTAGGCGGTTTAGGCTGATGGTGAGCCTTATAGGATGCCCCTCCCACATTATTACCACATGCCCCGTTGTAGCGGTGGGTCCTGTACAAAGAGCTGCCATCCTCCCTCATTCTCCCCATAGCCTTCGGGGGGGAAAGAAGGGGGGGGGGGTGGGTCAGTGCGTATAGTGATTACGTGTATGACTAGATAAGTGGTGTCAGCCGCCGCGCTGACTTGTCTGTTTTACTATTACTTGGCCGCCGCCACACGCGTCTTTTCCCTCATTTGGATGTCCGTGCCGAACGGTGGTGTTGCCTCAGATGCTGCAGCGTTATCATTGGCTGCTATCTATGGTTTTGCGCTTTTCGTGGGGGCGGGGCCTGGCATGGCGCGCTCCGCGTCACGGCCCGCCCTTCGAGGTTCATTTGGCGCCATTTGGTTGTACAGTCGCGCGCGTGTGTAACGGTCCCCCCTTCCGCGGTCTGTAAGTGCCCTCGCGGGCGACCTTTATGCTTATTGCTTACAGTGCATGGTTTTGATGCCCCTTTTTCTCATTGTGTCTTTCAGACGGGGGAATCCAGTGGCTTCTCCCGGCCCGATGTAATTGATAGTTGGGCCTAGTATAATTAATCCCACTTCCCTGCGGGTCATTGGGGCATCCAGGGTAGCTTACAGCGTCAATCCCTATTGTGCCTATTAAATCACCATATGGAGGCATCCCAGGATTATGTGACCGGGGTTCCTTCGGGACAAGCCCGGCTGTGTGTAGCTTGTGGGGTCTCGCCTATCAGCGGTGACAATACACAGGTCTGTGTTCCTTGCGCACAGCAGGCGCTAATGTTGCAACCCGTCCCTCCGGTGGCTGGGCCTGCACCTCTTCTCACTTCACCTACTCCCCCCCCCCCCCCCCCCCCCCCAATACCAGCAGGGATTCTCATCCTGATGTGTCTGCTAGACTGGCCAGTGTTGAAAAATTGATTGCTAATACCTTAGTGCGCAAGGCCACTGCTAAGAAGCATCACTTAAACCCTGATGCCACTCTTTTCCCTAAGGAGTCTGACAAGTTGTTGCATCTATATGGCTATACCCCCTCGGACGAAGGGGAGCTGTTCTCTCACTCAGGCTCATCTGGCGAGAGACCCAGGGGTCATGACGAGTCTGGCTCTGACCCCTGGACCCCAGAAGATACTGACAGACTGCTGGTTCAGATTTTTGAGGTTTTGTCCATCTCTCCCCCTGTTGCTGCTCCCAGGCAAAGGGGTGAGCAGGGGGACCTCCCGTCAGGGGGAGTGGTCCCTCTGCAACAGGGTATTCCAGTCCCTTGTCACCGTTGGGGTCTCCCGGATGTGGATCTGTTTGCATCCCGTCACAATCACAAGCTCCCGGCCTTTGTATCCCTGTCTCAGGATCCTCTGGCCTTGGCCACAGATGCTCTATCCATGTCATGGCAGGAATTTCGGCTCCTGTATGTCTTTCCTCCATTCCCCCTGCTGGGCAGGGTCCTGCGCAAGATTGCTCTGGAAGGGGTGCCAGTGATTCTGGTGGCCCCCAGGTGGCCAAGAAGAGTGTGGTTTGGCCTTACTTCAGCTCCCAGGGTGTTCACCAAGGTGCTGGCGGGGGTGATGTCTCTGGTAAGGTCAAGGGGCATACGCGTGCTGCCCTACCTGGACGACATACTCATCACCTCTCGGTCTCTGCAGCAGGCAGAGTTGGACACTCTGAGCAGGGGGACCTCCCGTCAGGGGGAGTGGTCCCTCTGCAACAGGGTATTCCAGTCCCTTGTCACCGTTGGGGTCTCCCGGATGTGGATCTGTTTGCATCCCGTCACAATCACAAGCTCCCGGCCTTTGTATCCCTGTCTCAGGATCCTCTGGCCTTGGCCACAGATGCTCTATCCATGTCATGGCAGGAATTTCGGCTCCTGTATGTCTTTCCTCCATTCCCCCTGCTGGGCAGGGTCCTGCGCAAGATTGCTCTGGAAGGGGTGCCAGTGATTCTGGTGGCCCCCAGGTGGCCAAGAAGAGTGTGGTTTGGCCTTACTTCAGCTCCCAGGGTGTTCACCAAGGTGCTGGCGGGGGTGATGTCTCTGGTAAGGTCAAGGGGCATACGCGTGCTGCCCTACCTGGACGACATACTCATCACCTCTCGGTCTCTGCAGCAGGCAGAGTTGGACACTCAGCTGGTGGTGTCCACCCTGGAGTCGTTCGGCTGGGTGATCAATCACCCCAAGTCCTCTCTGTCCCCTTCCTCTGTGAATCCGTTCCTGGGAATGATTCTGGATACGGTTCAGTCAAGGATATTCCTTCCTCAACAGAAGGTGGAAGCTCTAACAGCGCAGGTTCAGTCCCTGCTGCCGTGCCCCCAGCCATCCCTCAGGCAGGAAATGCAGTTGGTGGGCCTGATGGTGGTGTGCTTCGAGGCGGTGCCCTTTGCTCAGTTCCATTTGAGGCCTCTACAACTTCACCTTCTGTCAGTTTGGGACAAGGACCCAACGTCCTTGGACGGGGTCTGTGTGCTCCCCCCCCCTCGGTTGCCTACATCAACCATCAGGGAGGGACCCGGAGCAGGGGTGCCCTCCAGGAGGTGTCGCAGATTCTGACATGGGCGGAGGCCAGTGTTCAGTGCATTTCGGCTGTGTACATTCCGGGGGCAGAGAATCTACTGGCGGACTCTCTGAGCAGGGGGACCTCCCGTCAGGGGGAGTGGTCCCTCTGCAACAGGGTATTCCAGTCCCTTGTCACCGTTGGGGTCTCCCGGATGTGGATCTGTTTGCATCCCGTCACAATCACAAGCTCCCGGCCTTTGTATCCCTGTCTCAGGATCCTCTGGCCTTGGCCACAGATGCTCTATCCATGTCATGGCAGGAATTTCGGCTCCTGTATGTCTTTCCTCCATTCCCCCTGCTGGGCAGGGTCCTGCGCAAGATTGCTCTGGAAGGGGTGCCAGTGATTCTGGTGGCCCCCAGGTGGCCAAGAAGAGTGTGGTTCGCAGACGTGGTGCAGATGGCAGTAGACCAGTACGTTCTGCCAGGAGTGCCAGATCTGCTCACTCAGGGCCCCTTACGCCATCCCAATTTACAAACTCTGGCTTTGACGGCCTGGCTGCTGAAACCTCCATCTTGATGGAGAAAGGCTTGTCTGCTTCGGTGGTTGAGACCATGGTGAAGGCTAGGAAGAAAACTTCTTCTTCCATCTATTATAGGGTATGGCATACCTAGATTGATTGGTGTGAGTCTAGGTCTCTTCCCTGTAGGGTTTTTTCAATCCCAGGGGTTCTGGAGTTTTTACAGCATGGGTTGGAGTCAGGTCTAAAACGTCTTTTGCTCAGAATTCCTTGGTCAAGACTTTTTCAGGGGGTCACTCATGTGCGTCCCCCATGAAAACCTATGGTCCCTGTTTGGGATTTGAACTTGGTCTTGTCTGCTTTGCAGGGTGCTCCCTTTGAGCCTATTCAGGATGCTGCTCTGGCTGTTCTTACCCTCAAGGTTGTCTTTCTGGTGGCTATTACTTCGGTCAGGCGTGTGTCTGAGTTGGTGGCTCTTTCCATTCAGCCCCCATACTATGAGAGACACCAGGACAAGGTGGTATTCCGCTTCAAGCCAGACTTTGTGCCTTTCATTTGAATCAAGATATTGTTCTTCCTTCATTGTGCCCTAATCCTAGCAATGCTAAGGAAATTGTTTTGGATGTGGTCAGGTGTCTGAAGTATTACCTGGTTGTCACTGCGTCCTTCAGGAAACTGATGCTCTTTTTGTGGTCCCTTCTGGTCCTAGGAAGGGTTTGGCTCCTGCCAAGTCTACTATCAGCAAATGGATCCGACAGGCTGTGATTCAGGCCTATTCTGCTAAGGGGAAGGAACCCCCCTTCTGCCTTACTGCTCATTCTACTCGTGCTATTGGTGCCTCTTGGGCTTTCCAGCACCAGGCTTCTGTTGAACAAGTTTGCAAGGCCGCTACTTGGTCTTCTGTTCATACCTTTTCAAAGTTTTACAAGGTTGATGTTAGGGCCTCAGCTGATGCTGTTTTTGGCTGCAAGGTTTTGCAGGCGGCAGTGGTTTAAACTGTCTGCTGTTACCTTTTTTCTTGGGGATCCCACCCTACTTTATGGACAGTGCTATTGGATGTCCCAAGTGTAAGTACTATATCTGGAGCAGGACATACTGTATACTAAGAATAATACAATTCTGTGAAATACTCACCTGTAGAATTGGTATTATAAGTATGCAGTACGTCATGCTCCACCCCACCCTTGTTTTTGCATTATTCTGGATCCCCTGTATGGTGATTATCAGTTACCAGTTTTGGTGGTTAAATTCTCCCGGCTTCTTGTTCACTGCTTTTCAATGGTGGGGATTTGTGGAAGTTCCCAGGGTATTTGAGGGGCCGGGAGGAGCCTGTTTTGCATGTCTCTGCAGTGCAGTGCCATCTGGCGGAGGATAACCCAAGTGTAAGTACTATATCTGGAGCAGGACGTACTGTATACTTATAATACTAATTCTACAGGTGAGTATTTCACAGAATTGTATTTTTTCTGTTCAATTAAAGATGTTCTATTGGATGGTAGGTGTTATTTTGGGGTACCATTGTTGTCAGCCGCTTGGTACCATAATATTGTATTCATCAATCAATTAAAGTTATACTAAAGGCAAGCACAATTGTCTTTTCATTGTTTTCCGGGCTACATGTTGCACTGCCCAAAACCTCAATCCATTTTCAAAAAGACCCCGTAGTTCCTAAGCTATTTGTAAAAGTATTAGAACATTGGAGATGCAGAGACGAAAATGAGGAGAAACAGTGGGTGTGGCAACAGCGATGGGATGTAAGTACAGTGAGAGGAAGGATGAGGGCAGGTTTTCAGAGTTGCAGAGAGAGGCAGCCGCTCAGAACGTCTGGGCAGGGAGTGGGGGTGTGTTTTCCATTTTTAGTCCCCCGACAGTTGATTGGTGGACCATATTGGCTGGTGACGATGGAAACCAAAATGAGGTTGTGATTTTTCTCACTATGGAGGCAGACAGGAGAGGAAGGTCAGGGCTGGAGCCACTCTTTGAAAGGTAAGCTACTGATTATTTTTTGGGGAATTTTGACTTGCCAATCATTTTAATTATGCAGTAATATCTCAAGCTTCAAACAAGTCTGCCTTGTTTTTAGTCCGAAAGGTGACTAATGATTAATGCCTTTTCCCAGTGGCGGACTGGGGCCAAATATCAGCCCTGGATTTTGCCAGCCCGACACATCCCTGCTGAGCCCCCCACTCCCCACAACCATGATGCTGGGGATATATCATTGAGGCTGACGTTCCTTGGCTTGTGGGTACAGTGGCGCTGGGTACAGGGGGGGCTGAAAGGGATAGTTGTGGGTGTTAAAAGTAGCAGTGCGGCCCATCGGGCATTGTCCCAGGTCTCCTTATGGCCAGTCCGCCCCTGCTTATATCATGTAGTTAAAAATAATGACACAGACCGTGCAACCAAACTTTTTTTTTTTTTTTTGTATCACTTGCATGTTGCAATATTGGTATGTAGTTAATGAGCTCCCTCTAGTGGCTATATATAAATATATATTTGTATGTATGTTCTTTAATAGAAATATTTATTAAAACATTCTCTCCTTTCCTTAATTTACTAATATGTATTCTGTGGGTTGAGGTCCTTTGCACTATTGCAGCTAAATGCATAAATATATCTCATTTTTTAAATTTACAGCTACATAAAACTTAATAATATATAGAGTGATAATATATAGGGGGAAGATAAGAGCAACGGGCTAGGGTCCCTTGTAGATAGAAATATAAAGTGTGTCTTTTGGGGGCTAAAGCCAGGAGGAAGACACCTATAGTGTTAAAGCAGTAGACTTACACGTCCCCACCCCCCCATATAATCCCATTAGGCGCGAGGCTTTCACTGTTTAGGTTGGTCGGACATGCAGTTAAAACAGAACAAAACCCACCAGCGTCCTGCCTGAAATCTAAATGATTCGTCTGCTGCCGTTTCTGGGGAGCATCCTGAATGTTTTTTGTGTTTTGCCCACAGGCAGGGAGATGGGTGGGGATACAGGGAAGGTGGTTCAGGGTAAGGTTTTGCTATTGTCTGCAAGGACTGGCACCTCTGGAATAAACCAGAGAGTTATGCATAGGCTGAGGGGGTAGAGAGGTTGAGAGTCGCTGCCCACTGGGTGGATATAGAATATAGTCCTTCTAGTGGGTTTCAGTCAGGGGCTCCCAAGCGCCAGTTCACTCACAGATATTAATCTTTGATGTGTTCTTACAATGTCTGATTTAATGTGCATAGCATAAATTTACATACAGTGATAAAGTGATAAAGCTCATATACCGGTATACAGTTTAACCATTTCCAGGTATAGGATTCCATCCAAATATCTGGTATACCGTAAAGTACTTTTCTTTACTGATGCTGTTTGTGAGATTTTAGTTCCCAAGATTGAACGTCAGATTAAATATTGTGCTCAAATTGTAGCGTGAGTAAAAACCCTCAATTGTAGCAAGTGTTCATTGCATGATTGTGGCATGGGTGAAGACCCTTAGTTGTAGCATGTATTTGGCGCACGAAAGCGTTTCGCCTGTTGGCTTCTTCAGCCTGCTTAGTACCTGTTTCGGGGTGCAGGGTGACATGGTATATTGTCACTATTATTGTCACTATTATTGCAAAAAGGTTGCTGTCAAAGTGAGGCGGACATACAAAAAAGTATAGTACTTACAGTTTGTATGGATTTGAGGTGCCTGTTGTAGCAAGATGCGGAGTGCTGCTTCAGTATGGTGTGATCTGTGATCAGAGGTATTTGGTTAGGACTCTGATATCTTATTTCTGTGAATTGGTAGGGGCTCAATAGTTGGTCTGCACCCCAAAACAGGTACTAAGCATGCTGAAGAAGCCGACAGGCGAAACGTGTTTGTGCACCAAATACTTGCTGCAGCTGAGGGTCTTCACCCCTGCCACAATCATGCAATGAACTCTTGCTACAATTGAGGGTTTTTACTCACGCTACAATCTGAGCACAATATTTAATCTGACGCTCAATCTTGGGAACTAAAATCCCATTTTCCTTGCTCCAGCTCTATGGCATGTGTGGCTCATTGTGGTCATATGGAAAGACACTCCAGTTCTTGCTTGGAAACTCTGCAGTTCCTTTATAGCTTTCTTTGGTCTCTGTTCTGCCTTTGTGATTAATGCCCTCTTTGGCTGGTCTGAGAGTTTTGGTGGGCGTACTTCTCTTGGCAGGTTTGTTGTAGTTCTTTCAATTGGGTGATAATAGTTTTGGTAATGCTCCAGATGATCATCAGAGGTTTGTATTAATTTTAACCCAACCCTGACTTGTACTATTCAACAACTTTGTCCCTGACTTGTTTGGAGTGCTCATTGGTCTTTGTGGTGTTGTTTGGTTAGTGGTGTCCCTTGCTTAATGGCTTTGAAGCCTCTGGGGCCTTTCAGAGGTTTATTTATACTGGCAGACCATGTGGCACCTATATTGCACAGAAGTGGACTTCACTAAGCATGTGACTTCTGAAGGTAACTGGTTGAACCAAAACTTTTTAGGGACTTCATAGCAAAGGGGTGAATTCATATGCACATAGCAATTTTCATTTTTTTTTTTTTTATTCCAACATTTGTTAATGCATATATTTATATTTCTCATTTCAAATTAGACTAGTGTGTGCAAATGCATCACACACAATTCAGATAAAAAAACATTTGAATACAGGTTGTAATCTAATAAAATTTGAAAAAAGCTAGGAAAAGTGAATATTTCCGAAAGGCCCCGGTATGCTGGACCATACACTTGTCTGGGTACATCTCAGTGCACTTCACTACATAACTAATGTTTCTTTTCTTGTGTCTTAGTGCTGGGTCTTTTGAGCATCTATTGTCTATTGCAAAGAACGCTAATTTAAATCCTCTGCAAGGCATCTTAATAATCCCTCATTACTCCAGTCATGCAAATGCTTCATGAGGTTACTGACCACATAATGTGTATTGAAGGTCCAAACACGCCTGCACATGGGCAAGCATCAGAATGCGCTGTGGGCAATCTGGAAAAGGTTTCACACAACGAAGCATCCCAAATCTGGATGTGGACAATCACAGGGAAAAAATCATGGTGATTGGTCCCTCTTCAAGAACAGAATTCCATCTTGCTTCCTCTGTCTCTCCTCACCCTCCTCCCCTCCCTTCTCCCAACAGCTTTTATCCCTTAGTTATTTAGAGTATTTCATGTAGATACCTAACTTGTAAATAATATTCTCAAAATATATAATTATTTTAATTCAAATTTCAAACATTTTTTTTTAGATTTGGGGTCAGCTTTGGCAAGGATGGTTTTGCGCTATCAGGTCAAACATTATAGCTGTAAATCGTCAGAAGATTTAAGTTCTGTAGAGGACTTGCTTGATAAAAATAATGACTCTTTCCTCCATGATGGACCGGAAGATGTGTTTTCCTGCAGTGATGACATGGACAGTGAAGGTACTAATAGAGTTTTTTTCATACTGTATGTATATATGTATTTATCAGCAACAATGTTCTGTGGATTTATATTGTGTTTCTTTAATCAAATTATTTTTTAAATACTTTAGTGATAAAAATCAAAATGAAAAGCTTTCTTCAGCATAGACAATAGCAGATCATTGTAAAAGTCAATTTTCAAAGAAACAGCCTCCTGGCTTACCCACAGTTAGCCCTAACACTCCAGGACAGGGGTGGGCAATTATTTTTTCCATAGGGCCACATGAGAAACTAAAAATATTGTGGAGGGCTGTGCCAAACGGCTGAACTCAATTCAGTCTTCTTGTGACAGGGATCATATGCACCTAGCTGACAACTGGAGGGGAGGTTGATACCGGTTGGTAGGATCCACAGAAAGGGGGGATATCGGCCCACAGATGTCAGCAGCTCACTCTTCCACCACACTGGGCAGAGCAAATGCAGCCCCACTTCCCTTACTCTCCTTCCCCTTAAGCTTAGCAGCAGCCCGAGGGTGGTTTCCAGTCAGGGCACTTATGAGTCCCGCCCCTCCACCCAGGCAAGATGGCGCCAGAGCCTATCTCCTTCTTCTCCCCTGGTTGGGCTCTTCTTCACTGTCTATCACTTCAGCAGCAGCCGATTGTCTCGTCGGCTCCTCGGGTCTGGCACGTTCTCCCTCAGTGAGGAAGGGAGAACACGCCAGACCTGAGGAGCCGAGTGGCCAATCGGCTGCTGCTTAAGTGATCGCCTGTGTACAGTGCGGGATACGGGAGGCGCCGACCTGCTGCGAAGAGGGACTCCACCAGCCAGCTCAGCTGGGCCAGTCAGAGCCCATCAAAGGACCGTATATAGCCCCCGGGGCCGTACAATGCCCAGGTCTGCTCTAGGATAAGCCTCTCAGGTTTCCTGCACCTGGTCAGCCCATACAGCAATCCCTGTCTGATGCTCATCAGCCTCTTTATAGAACCCCCATGAGAGCTGGACTGGGCTACCTGGCTGTCAGGACCTACCCAGCATCCCTTACTGGCCAGAATCTAGGGCCCTGTATAACAATTTACTGGCAGCCCCCTACAGAGGAGTAACGCCCAAGCAAATGACTTTCTGGTGGGGCATCCCATGGTCTCGACTGAGCTGGGAAGAGCAAGTCATTTTGACTCATAAAGCTGCACCAGGACTTCCCCTTTCCAGCTCAGCCACGACCACAGGAGCCACGGGATTCTCTGCTGTGGTCAGAGACAGCCGTGGGACCACCGTTCTGTGTCGTTCTCATTAAGGATCAGAGAACCAAGGGGCTTGAGCAGAAAATTGAGGAGACATATGGTACAAGTATCAGGTCTGTTTGCTGCCTTATTATTTCCCTTGAAATACAAAGCTGCTTCCCCCGCTCTCTGCAGCAGGAGCGCGTACAAAACGAACACACACGCATACCCTTTTCTCTCCACAGTGCTTCCATTTCTCTCCAGTTCAATAGATTTACTGGCTCCCGAGATAAAGTCCCATAACATCACTGGCGACATCCATGGCCATCCATGCACCATCGGTTACACTTGATTGACCTTGGCCACTCCATTCACTGCAATAATGGTACGCACAATGGAGGAGGGCACACCTCCTCCATTGAAGTGAGTGGACTTGACAAGTTACTGTGATTGATGCTGTGCAGTGCCTTACAGTGGAAGGGAATTAAGTACCTGCATGCTACTTAAAGTACCAGTCCAGTCACACTGCCTGATCTTAATCCACCCCCTACCCTGCCTTCCATAACAAGCGCTAAAGCAGAGCTAATGTTCGAAAGAACAAACCAACAATTACCTTGGTCACACTCCAGCGGTGACCGCCGCTTGGTCACCATGCCAGGCACTGTCTTCTTCCTGGGGCTGCACAGTGCTTCCAATCTGACAGCGCTGTACAGCCCTGGGACAATCCTGACATGTTATTGAGCGATGGTCACAGCTGGAAAACAGCCAAGGTAAGTGTCTGTTTGTTATTTAGAACATTAGTGCTTGTTAAGGAAGGCAAGATGGGGTGGATTAAGGTCAGGCAGTCTGGCTGGACTGGCCCTTTAACTCAGGAACTGTGAATTTATTTTTATACATTCTTTATTTATTAAAGTTTAGATGCAGACAACCGTGCACCCAGACTACGAGCCAAGTGGCCTAGCTGTGTGCGGGTGCGTTCGCACCCGCTAATATTTTTCAAGCCAGCGGTTTACCCGACCGCCTCCATGCGACAGGGGCAGGAGGCCCACCACAGGGCCGCAAGGCTGCCGGGAGGATACCCACGACCCCCAGGCCCCGCGAGGACCATCGCCCACAAGTGAGTGACACAGCAAGCCAGGGCGCCTCATCCGCAAGGATCAGTCCAACGCATGCTGGCTGCACGGCCATCAACCATTGCAAGGTGAAAACAAACAAAAGAACAAGGGACATAACAGAGAAGTATGTTGAGGGGGACAAGGGGGTAAGGGGAACACCTAGCCACTAGGGTCTTCCAAGCAGTTTACCCTCTGGGGATTCCGTGAACACCATCCATCTGTACCATGTAGCTGTAAATTTCTCAAATTTGTTGTCCCTAGAGAGCATAACATTTTCGAATCTCATTATTTCATTAACTCTTTGATTCCACATAGCTATAGGGGGAGGCTCCGTACTTTTCCACACCTGCGTTATGCATGCCCTGGCTGCGTTCAACAGATGACACAGCAGAGAGTTGCGGTATCTCTTTAGCAGAGAATCTGAGACGCGCAAAAGGCAAAGTGCTGGATCCGCAGATACAGCCAAGCCCGAGACCCTCTCTGCCACCTCCTGCAGCAGATCTCCCCTCTCCTCCTCACACCTCCAACACGTCTCTGATACGCCCGGAAACCACTTATGAAGGTACCCTATACCACCAAATCAGCAGCTTAAAGCTGCACTCCTGGTACCTTGTACAGATTGAGGTCTTGTGTGGAAGAGATAGGATCCCCCTGCATTGTTTGGGCGTCCAGGTGACATTCAGGTCCCTTTCCCACTTAACCAGGATCATCTAAACCCGGGAGGGGGGGGGGGGGGGCGACAGCATCTTGTACATCCTCAAAAGAGTGTGTCTCTCTGGGTGCCCACCTAGACACAGCCTCTTGTACTCCGTGAGATCTCGCTCCTCCTCTCTATGTGCCCGTCGGGAGGAAAGGAAGTGAGTCAGCTGCAGGCGTTGCCATGTGGACTACCCGTGGAGACCCCTAGCCTGCGCTACCTCTGTGAGATCCACCCACTCACCCCCCGACAAGAAGCTTCTAATTCTGTACAGACCAGCTTCCCTCCATCTCCTTGCGGTCTGACCCACGGTGCCCGGCGGGAACCGTGGATTCCCCAGAACACAGGGTACATGGGGGATGGGGAAGGTGAAATTCACGCCTTCTGAAACAGGGACCTGCATATACTGAGTGTGGGAGCAATTGTGGGGTGCTGCCTTGCCTGTAGGACCCCTTCTCCCGCCAGCCAGGGGGCAGCCGACACCGGGGACTCTAGGAAGCCCTGCTCTATCCCAACCCACTGTTTGTGTTTACCATGGGGACACCAGTCTATTGTCCTGTTGAGATGCACCGCCGCGTGGTACCGGACTGGATCTGGAAGGCCCAGGCCTCCATCCTCCTTTGCTCTCGTGAGCAAACTCCCACTCAGCCTTGGCTTCTTTCCTGCCCACAGAAATGTTGTGAAGATGGACCGAACCCTGACTAAGAAGGATCTGGGCACTGAAACCGGCAGTGCCTGAAGAAGATGGAGCAGGCGGGGGAGGAGCGTCATCTTGACTGCATTACATCGTCCGAACCACGAAAGCCTGCACCTCGCCCACCTGTCGGTCTCCTCCACAAGCCGTTTAATCAGGGGCGGGAAGTTCAGGGCAAACAGTTTCAGGAGATTGCTGCTTATATTCTAAGTATGTCACACACCCCGCTTCAAAATATTAATTACCCATGGGTTTTACTCACCTGGAGAGGGCGAATCTGCAGAGATGATGGGAAAAAAGAAAGCCCCTCACAGTCCTATAAATACCTGGGACCTCCCACTCATTACCCAGTCTTCATCTCTGCAGAGGGCAAGCAAGTCAGAAGATGATGTCTCCTCCTTGCATGGGGGAGTTTCAGGTAGCCGGGTGAACCCCCGGCCAGTTATTTAGCTATTTCTGTCAGACCTATTTTTTATTAACAAGATAATTGCCTCCTCAGCTGTGGCTGCTGGTCTGGACGATGGTATTTTAGCACCTTTGGTGCCCAGGAGCAAGGCTCCTCCGTGAGACCCTATACAGAGGGTAGACGGCGTACCGGGTTGGTGACTCCGGTTTGGGATGCCCTGTCCCTTAGTTTAAGGGTGGCCACTTTAAATTTTCCCTTAGTCTTTGGGGATAGAAATCCTTCAGGACGGCCACATGAGAGATTATATCTTTATCTTTATCTTTCCTTTTATTACTCTTTACATTGAATGTTGGCAATGCAGATATTGTTGCACTTTGTTTGTGGCACAGCGCCGCGGCTGTGTAGCTGGCCGCGGCGCTGGGTTATGGCGGTTCTTGTCTCCTATACTGTGAGGTAATTTACCTCACGCGCTGGGGGGGCGGGGCCGGACTTCAACGCGAGACCGAGGTCCGCCCCTCATGATTTTTTGAGGGGATATTAACAGGTGACAAAGCTTGTGTGTGTGCGTGTGTGTGTACGTTTTTATTTTTAAGCGCCGCGGTCACTTGTTTTACCGCGGCGCTGACTGTGGGTATTTTTTATTACTGGAGGGAGTCTGCTCCCTAATGATATTCAAGAAGGGGGGCGGAGCCGCTTGTGCGGCGCGTCGCAGCGCCCGCCCCCTTCTGATCCTGGCGCCGCTGAGGAGTTTATTCTCCTCAGGCAGAGGATGACTGAAACTGCGCGCGCGCACGACCCGTGCTGACCACGCCCCCTTCTCCTCACACAGCTGTCTCTCCTGCGTGCTTCGAGCGGCGGCGTTCTTTGGCAGTCTGGTGAGTGGCCTGTTGGCTCTTTCTCTTTCTCTTTACTTGAGCTGTGTATAGTGTGCACAGCAGTCATGCTGTATTATTACTCCATGGTTTTTCTGTGTCTTTCAGGTGGACCCACAGTGGCAATTAAGGGGTCTCTTCCTAGTCCTATAGTTCCTGGGTCTTTTTAGGTTTTTTTAGTATTAAAATCCTCCCACTTGGGACATTGAAAAGGGCATCCCGGGTTGCTTACTAGCGTAATTCCCTTGGGCACAGTAAAATTGCTACAAGTTCACCGTATGGAGGCATCCCAGGATACCGGGCTCTCCTCGGGACAATCCCGGAAGTGCATGGGCTGTGGGGTATCCCTAACAGGGGATGACTTATTTCTCTGTGTATCATGTGCACAGCAGACTATTACTCGGCAAACCGAACCTCAGGCTTCTGGTTCAGCGCCGCCGCATTCTTCCCCCCCCCCTCCCATTTTGACCCGTGCCCCATGTGACGTGTTCATGGGTGGGCAGTTGCAATCTGATATGTGTGCCAGATTGGCCAGTATTGAAAAATGTATTACTACTACGGTTGCCAAGAAGGCACCGGCTAAGAGAAAGCATCTGTCTCCGGTCACTCCGGCATTTGAATATGATGCGTGGGATGGTCTGGATTGGTCGGATTACTCTCCACTAGAGGATGGGGAGTTGTTTGAGGATTCAGATCATTCAGATGATCAGCAATTTGTGGACATTTATTACGAGCGGGGGTCAGGGAGTTCTTCTGATACTCCCAATGTCCTCACTCAGATGTTTGAGGTCCTGGCTATTTCCACTCCAGAGGGTACTCCTCATCCACAGGGGGAGTTTTATGAAGAATCCAAGCCGCGTTTGGAATTTCCTAATCAGATGCATTTTGAAAAGATTATTTCTAAGGAATGGGAAAGGCCGGCTCGGCTTCCCGGCATTCCTTAGAGTTGGGATAAAAGATATCCTTTTCCCGCGGACACGGTTAAGCGTTGGGCGTCCCCTCCTGAGGTGGATGCACCAATTTTAGGTTTATCCAATTCAGCCGTCTTAAATAACCCTGATTGTTCTTCTCTTAAAGATGGCGAGGATAAACGCATTGACCAGATGGCTTGTCATGGTTTTGCCAGTATTGGGGCAGCCATACGGCCTGTTTGCGCCTCATCGCTGTTGGCGGTGGCTGCTAGGAAGGTGGTCAAAGACTTGTTATCCTCCTCCGGTTTGAATCCGGACAGTGAGGAATTTCTTGGACTTAAGCATTGTGAATTGTTCTTGTCCTTTATAGTGGCCGCCTTGGATGATTCCTTAATGATGAGTAGGAGAGCTTCTGCTCTGATGGTGACTATTAGGCGTTCGCTTTGGCTGCGTCAGTGGGCGGCTGATTTTGGGTCAAAGAAGTCGCTGACGTCTCTCCCTTTCATGGGGTTAAGACTTTTTGGAGAAAAATTGGATTCAATGGCCAAGGGCGGTAAGTTGCCCCAGCGCAAGAGGCAACGACGTCCTTTTCGGGGAGCGGCTTCTTTCACTCCCTCCTTTCGAGGTTCTAGAGTGGGAAGAGGATTCGCCTTCCCTACTACAAGAGGAGATTACTGGAACAGGGGCAGAGGTCGTGCCCGTTCAGGATTCAATTGGGGCTCTAAGCCCAAACCCGCTGCCAAGCCAGCTCAGCAATGAGGGGGCGCCCTCACCCATGCGGGTGGGGGGACGGCTGAGACACTTTTCCCCGATCTGGAATCGGGAGGTCTCGGACAAATGGATCCGGGAAGTGGTGTCTTCCGGCTACAAGCTGGAGTTCGCATCCCGCCCCCCTCTGCGTTTCTTCAGATCTCGGATGCCCCTGGATGCACTGGCCGCACAGGGGCTCCGGGCGTCGGTTTTGAGTCTTCTGGAAATGATGGTCATTTCTCCAGTGCCCCCAGCAGATCGGGGTCGGGGTTTTTACTCAAACCTGTTCACGGTCCCCAAAAGGGATGGCTCTATTCGGCCCATCCTGGATCTGAAGATTCTCAACAGGTTTATCAGGCTGCGAAAATTTCGCATGGAAACGCTGCGTTCAGCTATTCTATCCCTTCGACAGGGGGACTTTATGACGTCTATAGACATCAAGGACGCTTACCTTCATGTCCCAATCTTTCCTGCACATCAGAGATTTCACAGGTTTGTGGTGGAAGATCTGCAATTTCAGTTCGTAGCTCTTCCTTTTGGTCTCACCACTGCTCCAAGGGTTTTCACCAAGGTGCTTGCTGGGGTCATGGCTCTCCTCAGAGCACAGGGAATTCGCATTGTGCCATCTCTGGACGATCTCCTCATCATGGCAGTGTCATTCAGCCAAGCGGAATTGGACACCAGGACGGTAATATCCACTCTGGAGAGGTTCGGTTGGGTAATCAATTACCCCACATCCCGGGAGTGGAGAACACGGAGGCGGACTCTCTGAGCAGGATGTCAGTCCGCAAGGGAGAATGGTCTCTCAGTCCCAAGGTTTTTCAGTCAATCGGTCTCAGGTGGGGGTCACCGGGAGTGGACCTCTTTGCCTCCCGTCACAATCACAAACTTCCATCATTCGTGTCTCTGGCGAAGGACCCTCTGGCTCTCGCAACGGATGCCATGTCTCTGAACTGGAGGGATCTGGGGTTTCTGTACTTGTTCCCTCCGTTTCCCATGGTGGCCAGAGTGGTGCGCAAGCTGACTATGGAAGGAGTGTCAGCAATTCTGGTGGCCCCAAGGTGGCCAAGACAGGTTTGGTTCACAGACGTGGTAAGGTTGGCAGAGGATCAGTTCGTTCTGCCCCTGCTGCCAGACCTGCTCACACAGGGTCATCTACGTTACCCCAATTTACCAACGCTGGCTTTGACGGCGTGGCTGCTGAAACCTCCATCTTAAAGGATGAAGGTCTTTCTGATGCTGTTATTCGGACTTTTATTAGTGCTAGGAAGAAGTCCTCTTCTTCCGTTTACTATAGGACTTGGAGGTCTTATATTGATTGGTGTGAGACTAGGGCTTTTCCTTGCAGGGAATTCTCTATTTCTAGAATTTTGGAATTCCTTCAGCACGGTTTGGATCTGGGACTCCAACTCAGTACGCTGAAGGGGCAGGTGTCTGCCCTGGCGGTGTTTTTCCAAAGATCTTTTGCGCTTAATCCACTGGTTAAAACGTTTTTCCAGGGGGTTTCGCATGTGCGGCCTCCTAGGAAGGCTCTAATTCCGGTTTGGGATTTGAACCTGGTTCTTTCCGCTCTTCAGGGTCCTCCCTTTGAGCCCTTGCATGATATTGCCTTGTCTTCCCTTACGCAGAAGGTGGCCTTTTTGGTTGCCATCACCTCTGTTCGGCGTGTCTCTGAGTTGGCGGCACTGTCTATTCAAGCTCCGTATTTTGAAAGACATCAGGACAAGGTGGTTTTCCGTTTCAAGACGGATTTTCTTCCTAAGGTGGTCTCTGCTTTTCATTTGATTTAGGATATTGTTCTGCCCTCTCTGTGTCCTAATCCTAGCAATGACAAGGAGAGGGCTCTGCATTCTTTGGATGTAGTTCGTGTTGTGAAGTACTATCTGGTGGTAACATCTGCTTTTCGCAAGACTGATGCTTTCTTTGTGGTGCCATCTGGGCCCAACAAGGGTTTGGCACCCGCCAAATCCTCGATCAGTAAGTGGATTCGTCAGGCCATTGTTGGGGCCTATTCTGCCAAGGGGAGGAATCCCCCTTTTCGTGTTACTGCTCATTCTACTCGTGCGGTTGGTGCCTCCTGGGCTTTCCAGCACCAGGCCTCTGTTTAGCAAGTTTGTAAGGCTGCTACTTGGTCTTCTGTTCATACCTTTTCAAAAATGGTATTTTTGGTCCCCAGGTACCTTACCCCCTCCCTCGCCCACCGGAAGGGGAAAGAGCTTTGGATCACACTAAATCTGGCTGCTGGTTTATTCACGTTCAGAGCCTCCGACTTCTGATAGTTTATCTTGTAGCCAGAAATGCTTTTGTAGCGACTTAGTTCCCCTATTAGGTTTGGCAGGGAAGTCTCCGGCCAAGACAGAAAAAAGATTAGGTCGTCTGCGTAGGCAGCAACCTTGTAGAGCCCCGAGGGCCCTTGCTGACCTCTTATGTCAGGGTTTCCCCTCACGCTACAGAGAAAGGGTTCGATTGTGAGGCTGAAAATCAAGGGTGACAGGGGAAATCCCTGCCTTGTCCCGTTGGAAATCCTAAGAGACCCAGATGTCAGGCCGTTTACTCGGACCAGCGCAGAGGGAGTGCTGTAGAGGCTGTCAGTCCAGCCCATCATATTAGGGCCGAGCTCCACATGCCGGAGCGTGGACCGCATGAACCTCCAGTCAACTCTGTCGAAGGCTTTCTCTGCGTTGGTCGCGAGCAGGAGGGTCGGGACTCCGCTAGTCTGCGCCAGATGTACTAAGTTCAACACCTTAATGGTGTTGTCTCTGGCCTCTCAACCTGATCAGACCCTATTACCCGATGAAGGTGTGGGGCGAGTCTAGACGCTAGTATTTTTGCAAACAACTTAACGTCTGCATTCAGGAGGGAAATGGGCCTGTAGCTGGGGCAGAGAGTAGGGTCTTTGCCCTCCTTTGGGATCACAGCAATGTGGGCTCTAAGGGAATCCTCCGGGAGGGGGTCTCCATCCTTGATTGAGTGTAACAAAGCCAAGAGTCTAGGTGCCAGTAGGGGAAAGAACTTTTTATAGTATTGCAGATGAAGGCCATCTGGGCCCGGGGACCTACCCAAGGCCGAGTTTGCCACAGCACCCTGGAGCTCTTCCATGGAGATCGGGGCCTCCAGCTCATTTACTATCTCCTCTGGTAATTTGGGCATCCCAGATTCCAAGATATAATGTGAAGCCCGCTGCCCCTGGGGATCAGCTTGCGGCCCCGGGAGGTTGTATAGGCCCTCGTAGAATTTGCGAAAGGCTTCCACGATGTCCTCTGTAAGATGGGACAACCGCCCCCCGGGACCCACAACCTTAGGGATATATGTTTTAGCCCTTTCGGTCTGCAGCGCCCTGGCCAGCAGCCTCCCGCACTTGTCCCCGGACTATCCTGCGACACCTAAATATTTGGTCTTTAAATTTATCGCAACTAATTGTTTTCAGCTTTTCCCTTAGCGAAGTCCGGGTCGCCAGGTGAGCGGCTGACAATGACTTTTTATGGAGGGTCTCCAATTTGCCAATCTCTCCCAAGAGCTCCAGGGTGGGCTTCACCCTCTCTCTCTTAATTCTGGCTCTCTGCTTAATGAACGAGTCCCTGATGTAGCACTTATGCGCCTCCCACAGCACCCGAGGGGAATTCCCGGGCATAGCGTTCAGCTCAAAAAAGTTCCTGAGCTCCTTCTGCGTGTCCGCCACTACTCCCTGGTCCTCGAGAAGCGAGTTGTTGAGCCTCCAAGACCAGCTCTTCGGAGCGAGAGTTGGGCCAATGGACGAGTCACGGACCCGGGACAGGGAGGAGTGTGGGACCAAGAAGAGATCAATCCTAGAGTAGGACCCATGGGGGCAGAGAAGAAGGTATAGTCTCGCTCACTAGGGTGCTGGATCCTCCAGGGGTCCACCAGCTGACTTAGCAAAATGACCTTCCTCAGGCACCTCAATTTGGCGTATGCCATGTGTGGGCCTCCTCTAGATGTATCCAGGAGAGGCTCCAGTGCTAAGTTAAAATCCCCTCAAATCACCAACTCTCCCTCCCGAAAGGCCGCAAGTGACTCCACTACCTTCTCTAAGAAGGAGACTTGTCCCACGTTCGGGGCTTAGATGTTCACCAAAGTGTATACCTGGGAGAGGATTTTCCCCTTTACAAATATCCACCTCCCCTTGTCAACTGACTTACAGTCAACCAGTTCCCATGGTAGATCCCTTCCTATCATTACACTCACCCCTCTGGAGCGTGAGTTCGGAGAGTAGCTATGATAGGACCAGGGGAAGGGCCTACCACCAAACGAGGGGGGGTTAGCTGCTCTGAAGTGTGTCTCCTGCAGGTAGCCTATTTGTGCATTGAGCCCCTTTAGGTGTCTCAAAACTAAAGACCGTTTCTCAGGGCTGTTCATGCCCTTGACATTTAAAGATATGTATATATCTTGATTGCAGACATCTTTAAACTTGCCCGAGGGGGCTATAGTGGACCCACAGAACTTAAACCCTGCCTCCCTGAGGCCTTATTCGGAGAGGGTAGGCTGCAAGGCCTACAAGTAGACTGGCGGCTAAGGCGGGGTATTGGGAAGGGGAAGACACAAGACAGGGGAAACTTAACGAAGTCATTCCTAAGCGGAAAGGAAAAGGCCCCGTAGGTCACTAAGACCCACAGAGCAGCCCTATTGGGGGTAGAGTGTCTTTCAATGCGGAGCCACAACGCAGCCTGGTTCAGGCCCCAACTAAAACACATCAAATGAAGCAGCGTCATAAAACATTTGAACCACAATTACACTAGAAAGGTAAAGCAAGCAAAACATAGGCAACTTTTAACTAAGCAATCAATGTGTGGCGAGAGCAATATAGGTAATGGACACCCTGAGGTTGATGTCTTCGCAGCATTTTCAGCCACTATCGCCCTGGGTGGGCGGGGAAGGGCTGACTCGGCGCCCCAGGATTCGTTCAAGATTCAGCGTCATATGGTCTAGGCGCCCTTCGATTGCGGCCTTGACCTCTCGGGCCCCTGGGCCACGCCTTCCCGTACTGGCTACTCGCACTGGGGGGCTGCGGCAGGTTCGCTGCCAGCCAGTTCGGCACATCGATGGGGTCACAACGAAGAAAGGTAAACAAAGCTGGGAGATCTCACGGGGCCTTCAACAGAAAAACACTGCGGTTCTTTCTCACGACCAGGTGAAAGGGAAATCCCCATCTGTACGAAGCTCCCTTACTGAGGACCAGATCCAAAAGGGGCCTCAAAACCCTACGCATCTGAAGGGTCCTTCTCGAAAAGTCCGGCAGGATATGAACAGATGCCCCATCAAACTCAATGCTGCCCTTGAGCCAGGCCCTGCGCGCGATGTCTTCCTTCAGGGTGAAGAAGTGTACCCTGCAGACCACATCTCTCGGGGCTGCGGGGTCTGGGTTACGGGGGCCAAGTGCCCTGTGCACCCTGTCCAGCTCAATTGGGGTGGTTGGCTCCCTTTCGAGCAGCGTGTTGAATATTGTTGTCACGATGCGTTTTAAATCTTCTTCCGCCGAAGCCTCCGGAATGCCCCTCAGGCGCAAGTTATTCCGCCAACTGCGATTCTCGATATCGTCCATATGGAGTTGCTGAGCCACCAACAGGGTCTCTTGTGCTTGGCATCGTTCTTCCAGCACCCGAAGGAGGCTTGCCGTTGTTGCATCTGAAGACTCTAGCGTGGTAACCCTCGCTTCTATCGCCGATACTTGTTGTTTAACCCCTGCCAGTTCCTTCTTGTGCACCGCTTCGTATCTCGCTATCAGCTCTTCAATATCCGATCTGGAGGGTAGACCCTTCAAAAGTGAGATAGTTTCTAGGTGGATGTCGGGAACACAAGCTCTTCCAGTGTCGCTTGATCTTTTGGGTGCAGAGGGTGAAGGGGATGGCCCCGGTTCCCAGCTGACGGCAGCCACCCCAGGGCAGCCAGACTCCCAGTCGCTCCATAGGCCATGCGTCGGTTCTGGAGAAAAGCAGGGTGGGGAGGGGGGCAAGGGCCCTGGACTTTCCGCCCTTGGGGGCCCCCCGGCCCCGCGGGGACGCCATGTCCAGAAGGGCCGAGGGCGCTGGACCGCCTCTTACGACTACCACCTCCGGTTCCAGTGGAGGGGCCTGCCTGGTGCTCAACTGTCTCTGCGGGAAGGCCTCCAGCCATGTCGCCTCCACGGGGCGCCCATCAGGGCGCATGCGGCCCCGGGTTTCGCTCTGGGCTCTGCGAGGAGAGTAAGCGAACCTGCTCAGTCTCTGGGCTCCGGGAGGGGGAGTGGCCCTCCCCACGGATAGGGAACCAGGGGCATCCGGAACTTCCCTGCTGCTCTGTGCGGGATTTTGCACTGTGTATATCTTGGGGCCGACTGTTCCCAGACCGCCCCCGCCAGGCACTGTGTGTGGCTCTCCAGAGCCTCTCGTCAGCAGGTCATGCCCAGAGGCTGCAGGGTATCCCATCTCATCAGCCTGGGAAGCCGTCTCAGCAGCTTGATCCTCACTCCTCAGCCCATCCGGGGCCTCTTGGGTTGTGAGGCACCCAGTTTCCAGTAGGCTGGCTCCCCGTGCCCAGGGTACTCCCCCCCCCCCCCCCCCCCAGTTCTCCGGGCAGCAGGCTACGGGTGCAGGCACGGGCGGCCGCTATCTTGCTACATTCACCTGCGGTATCTGACGGCGCCTCTCCTCCGCTCTGCCCTCCGGGTCCACTGCAAGGTGAGTAGCCGGGGCTCTGTGGTGGCTGGCCCTCTTCACTGCTGGACCCCTCAAATGCAGAGGGGTCCCGCCATTCCACTGATCCCACGGCCGTACTATTTGCGGCTACCGCCGCCGTCTTGCCGGCACCTGAGCTCCTCCGGCTTTCTTCCTCCGCGGTCCTCTTCATAGGGGTCGGGGACCCCTGCAGATGGTCTCCCTTGCCTCCCCTCTTGCTCTTTCTCTTAGCCATGCCAGATCGGTGACAAATCGCTGCCAGGAAATGTCGCGTAGGGTCTCAGAACACAGGAGCTGTTGACGCTGCAACCTCACTCCTCCATATCCAGGACACGCCCCCTGAGGAACTGTTATTTATTTAACCGGAGTTGGACAGATGCTATAAGGTAATTGTTAATATTTTTTTTTGCCTGGGCTGTCCATTTGAAAAAGACATAAAAACAGCATGGGGGCCTCCAAGCATCGGGGCATCTTTATTTGATTTGCCTTGTTTCACATCCCCCTCGCCCACAGCCAGAAACCCAGCAGCTCCATACTTAGCACTTGCCTGTGACCTCCACCAGCCTAGTAGGTTTGTCCAACAAGTTTGCACATTAGTGTACACCTGCTTCTCCAGGGAACTAGTTTGGTTGCCAAGTGAACAGCAGGAGGGAGCGTGAAAGGGGTCGGTATGATGGGTATCAGGCTTCTTCAATAAAACGCAATCAATGCATCATATGTACATGGGGGCTTTGCACTAACTGAAAGGGCAATCCACCAGTGTTGGATCGCTGTTATCTCACCTTGTAAGTTAAGCCGCACACACACTATAATAGATTGTTAATTAAATTTTATTATGATAATAAATCATGGACACATCATATAACAAAACAAACAATGACCACATTTAAACATGATAAAATGTGTATATATACATATACACAAGACCAAAGAACGGGCCCTGTAGGTGAACCATATAGGACTACCAAATGCTATACCAATTTAATATGGAAATAGATTCAAAGTATGCCAGGTATATGAAGTTCAACTGTCTGAAAGTGAGAAGTGCATATAAGCATACACCTTTAAGTATATGCAGATAAAAACCGTGACCACATAGATTGTGGATATAAAGACTAAAGAAAGCTGCAGATAATAAGTGGGTGAAAGAAACCCCAGAGAGATGCTGGGGCACAAAGTGCAAGTGCAAAGAGTGACTAGACAGTGATTTTAACAGTCAGACCAATATACCATGGCATATGCAATAAAAAATGACCTCACACAAGGTAAGGGAAAATAAGCAAGATACTGTCACCAGTTAATGGGTCCCGGTCCCCTGTAGATGCCCGTTCATCAACACCGACGCGTTGCGTGAGAGATCACTTCCTCAGGGTGCTGTTACCAGGTAATCTCCAAGCCTAGATTGGAGTTCCCAAATCAGAAGCATTTTGACAATTTCATTCTTAAGGAATGGGAAAAGCCTAGCCGGCTTCCCGGTGCTCCTCAGGGATGGGATAGGAATTATCCTTTTCCTGTGGACGCGGTGAAGCGCTGGTCTTCCCCTCCCGAAGTCGATGCACCCGTTCTGGGTTTGTCCAACACATCCGTTGTGCATTCACCAGACGCCTCCACGCTGAAGGATAGTGAGAACGGACGTATTGATCAATTGGCATGTCATGCCTTCGCCAGCGTGGGTTCGGCTTTGCGGCCTGTTCGTGCTTCTGCGCTCCTGGCTGTGGCTACCAGGTCTGTAGTTAGGGGCCTGTTGAGTGGTTCCCAGCTTAATCCGGCCAGGGATGAATTTGCAGCTCTTACGAGGTGTGATTTGTTCTTGACCTTTGTCTTATCTGCTTTGGATGACACAATTTGTATGTGTAGCAGAACCTCTGCGTTGCTTGTGGCTATATGCCGATCGGTCTGGTTGCGCCAGTCAGCAGCTGACATTGCGGCTAAGAAGTCACTTACAGGGCTACCCTTTTTGGGTATGTGGCTGCTTGGAGATAAATTGGACTCTGTAGCGAAAGAAGGAAAGCTACCACAACGCAAGAAGCAGCGTCGCTCCTTTCGGGGGGCAGGCTCCTTTTAATCCTTCCTTTCGTTGCCCCAGAGCAGGCAGAGGAGCTTCCTACTCTGCCTTCAGAGGTGTCTCCTGAGGCAGGGGCAGAGGACGTGCCCGTCCAGGACCTGCCTGGGGTTCCAAGCCCAAGGCCGCTGCCAAGACAGCTCAGCAATGGGGGGGGGGGGGGGTGCTCTCACCCTTGCGGGTGGGGGGACGGCTAAGGCACTTCGTCCAGGTCTAATCCTGGGAGGTCACAGACAAGTGGTCTCTTCCCCTGGTTCGGCAGTCTCTTCAGTGGTGGCTGGAACCACTGAGGGGCAGTTCCCTTCTGGCCCCTTGTTGGGAGACAGTCACCACGGATGCCAGCCTGTCGGGCTGGGGGGTTTCTGGAAGGATCATTAGTTCCAGGGACTGTGGGGTCATCAGGTGGTTTCACCCCCAGCAATGTCTTAGAGCTCAGAGCCATTCGGTTGGTGCTGTCACGTTTGACACATCGCCTCTATGGTTACCGGTTCAGGTTCGATCAGATAATCGGACGGCAGACCCTCTTGCTGAGGGAAATGGCCCCTCGACAACAAGCTATTTCGGTCTCTTTGTCACAAGTGGGGGTTCCCGGAGGTAGATCTTTTTGCCTCTCGTCACAATCAGAAGCTTCCTGCATTTGTGTCTTTGTCTCAGGATCCTCTGGCCCTGGCAGTGGACGCCATGTCCCTTGCCTGGAGGGATCTGGGGTTCCTGTACCTGTTTCTCCCCTTCTCCATGGCAGGCAAGGTGGTGCGCTAGCTGGCTCAAGAGGGTGTGCCAGCAATTCTGGTGGCCCCAAGTTGGCCAAGACAATTTTGGTTTGCAGATGTCGTGCGGCTGGCGGTCGATCAGTACAGGTTGCCCCTGTATTCCAAGTATGTCACACACCCCGCTTCCACTATTCATGACATATGGGTTATGGTCCAGTAGAAGGCGAACTTCTGCAGAGATGAAAGCAAAAAAGAAGCCCCTCCCGGTCCATAAAATAAAATAAATACCTGGGACCTCCCACACATTCCCCAGTTCCTTCTCTGCAGGACGGCGAGCAAGTCAGAAGATGTGGGCTGCTCTTCCTTGCAGGTAAGCCGGGCCATGCGATGCCTTATTTCTGCCCGGACCTTTATTTTTTAATTCCAGTAGCCTCCCAGCCTTGGCTGCAGGTCCAGGTGATGGTAGGCTTCACCTTATAGGTGTTAGGGAGCCATACTCCCCCGTGAGACCCCATACAAGGGGGTAGGCGGCTTCTGGGTTGGTGATCCCGGTTTGGGATGCCCTGTCCCCATTCACTTCCCTGGCACTTTACGGTGAAGGGCTCTCCCCCTTCCGTGTCCCCTCGGATACCCTCCAGTGGGGGGGGGGGGGGCATTGTGCTTATATTTGTCACCTTGTTATGTGTGTGTGTGCGCGCGCGTCTGTGCGTTTTTGCTGCATGTTTCGCGCTTTGCGCTCTGCTGCCGGCCAGAGAGCCTCTCCCCCTCAGGCTGAGTTGTGAGGGGGCGGGCGCTCGCGCGTTGCCGCGGCCCGGCCTCCCTTCTGTTTGGCGCCTTTGCGGGCCCATCCCATTAATGGGATCCGCATTGCTAGACTAGGAGGGAAGGGGGCGGGGCCTGGCGTGGCGCGCGATCCGTGCTGGCCCGCCCCTTCTTCTTCTCCCTCTCTCTCTCTGTCACGGAGGCTGCTGCTGCTGCACTGGACACCATTTTGCGGTGTGTGTGTGTGAGTGCCCTGCCGGGCTTCCCCTTCTAATTGCTTGGCCAGTATGTCCCAGTCACGCTTGGGACAGCGCTGGCCCCCCTCTGCCTCTGTGTTTCGTTACATGTATATTATTATTCTGTGGTGTGCATGTGCTTATGACCGTATTTTGTGTCTTTCAGGAGGACTCCCTGTGTATTGGTTAAAAGGGGGTTCTCCCGGTCCTAGGGTCCCTAGCAGTATTTTGGGGCACTTATAAATCCTCCCACGCGGGACAAAAAAGGGGCATCCCGGGTTGCTTACTAGCGTAATTCCCTCTGGTCATTGCGACTGCCTTAAAAAATCACCACAGGATTCCGGGCTCGGGCTCCTTTCGGGACAATCCTGGATGTGTGTGGGTTGTGGGGTACCCCTTATGGGGGAAAATTTACTGATTTGCAGACCTTGTGCGCAACAGGCCAAAACGCGGTAGTCTGGTTCCCAGGCTTCTGGGTCAGGGCCGTCCGCCTCATCGCCTACCCCACCCCGCATTATCTGTACCCTGTTATTAGTGGGGAGTCGCACTCGGAGGTCTGTGCTAGGCTGGCCAACCTCGAGAAAATGATTTCTAGCTCAGTGGGCAAAAAGGCCCCTGCTAATAGAAGGCATCTGTCACCGGCTACGCCAGTAATTGATTTTGATGATTATGACTCCCCTGTTTGAGGAATCAGAGACTGAGGAACTGCGGTTCTTTGATTCGGATGCCGGGCAGGCGCTGGGGGATGCTGTTGATACCCCCAAGGTCCTAGCCCATCTCTTAGAGGTTCTGGATATTTCCCCTCCAGCGGAGGCCCCTCCTAAGAAGGGGGAATTCTTTGGGTTCTCTAAGCCCCGCTTGGAGTTTCCAAATCAGAATCATTTTGACTGCATGATTCTTAGAGAATGGGAGAGGCCGAGTTGGCTTCACGGTGTTCCTCAGGGATGGTATAAAAAGTATCCCTTTCCGGTGGATGCGGTGAAGCGCTGGTCTTCCCCTCCCAAGGTTGATGTGCCCGTTTTAGGATTGGCCAACTCCTCCGTTGTTCATACTCCTGATGCCACTACCCTTAAGAATGGCAAGGACAAGCACATTGATCAGATGGCATGTCATGCCTTTGCCAGTGTGGGTTCAGCCTTGCCTTGTGGCCTGTGTGTGCATCTGCACTCGTGGCTGTGGCTACCAGGTCTGAGATTAGGGACATGTTAAATGGGTCCCAGCTCAACCCGGACAGCGTTGAATTCACAACTATTAAGAGGTGTGAACTGTTCATGAATATTCTAAGTATACAGTACGTCCTGCTCCAGATATAATACTTACACTTGGGTAATCCTCTGCCAGATGGCGCTGTGCACTGCAGACATGCAAAAAACAGGCTCCTCCCGGCCCTTCATATACCCAGGGACCTCCCACAAATCCCTAGATTTCTCTGCAGTGCTGACTGCGAAGACATGAAGTATCACTCTCTCGCAGGTGAGCGGGGCTATTACAGCCTGCGGCCCTGTTGGACTACTCCCACTCGTCCTTCTTGTGATGTGCCTCCCAGCCCAGCCTGGGCTGCGCTGGTCGGGTGAAGGTAGGCAGCACCACGCGTGCTTAACAGAGCCATGCTCCACCGCAGTCCCCCACCAAAGGGTAGGCAGTTTAGGCTGATGGTGAGCCTTTAGGGCATGCCCCTCCCGCATCATTGCCCCACGCCCTGTGTAGCGGTGGACCCTGCGTAAAGGGTCGCCATCTTCCCTCGTTCCCCCCTTAGCCCGGGGGGAAAGAAAGGGGGGGAGAGGGGTTTGTGTGTATGGCGGCCTCAGTGTACCCTATTACATGCTTATGGCCTTAGTATCGTGTTTTACTGGAAATGGGTGTCAGAGCCGCGCTTTTACTTCTATCCTTGTATTGGTAGCCGCCGCGTCTTTCCTATATGGTTGTATCGCATGGACGGCCGCGGCTTTGCAGATGCTGCGGCGTCTCTTTTTTAGCTTATAGTGGCTTTCTGAGGTAATCTACTCGATCAATTCCCTTCAGGCTTCACTGCCCTGCTTTCTATATTGGCTACGCTTTTTTGGAGCTTCGCGCTCTCCCGGGGCGGTCCCTGGTTTTAGCGTGCTCCGTCACGGTCAGATCTGGTCCGCCCCTCGAGGTTCGCTTGGCTCCATTTTATTTTACTCGGTGAAGACCGTCCTCCCCCCGCTGTCTGTAAGTGCCCTCGCGGGCAGCTTTATAATACCTTTTATACTCCCTTGCGCATGGCTCTGACATCCTTTTTCCCTTTATGTCTTTCAGACCGTGGATTCCGGTGGCTTCTCCTGGCACGGTGTAGCTCCCGGTTGAGACTATTAACTTTACTCCCACTTCCCCGCAGGTTATTGGGGCACCCAGGGTAGCTTACAGCGTCAATCCCTACTGGCTTATTGTGCCGATTAAATCACCATATGGAGGCATCTCAGGATATTGTGAACGGGGTTCCTTCGGGACAAGCCCGGCTGTGTGTAGCTTGTGGGGTATTAGCTGGCAGCGGTGACAATGCACGGGTCTGTGTTCCTTGTGCACAGCAGGCGCTATCGGTCCTTCCCGCCCTTCCGTGGCTGGGCCTGCACCTCGCCTCACTTCACCTACTCCCCCAAGCCTGAGTCTAACCCCCAATACAAGCTGGGATTCTCATCCTGATATGGCTGCTAGACTGGCCAGTGTTGAAAACTTGCTTGCTAATTCCTTAGCGCGTAAGGCCACCACAAAGAGGCGGCATTTAACCCCTGACTCTGATGAGTTGTCGCATCCTTACGCCCATACCCCCTCGGACGAAGGGGAGCTGTTCTCTGACTCTGGGTCATATGACGAGGAGTCCAGGGGTCATGACGAGTCTGGTGCCGAGCACTGGACCTCGGATGATATTGACAGACTGCTGGTTCAGATCTTTGAGGTTTTGTCCCTCTCTCCCCCTGCTGCGGCTCCCAGGCAAAGGGGTGACCTTTTTCATACTGCTAAGGCTCGTCTGGAATTTCCTGAGCAAACCCATTTCAATAGCCTCGTGCTTAAAGATGGGGACATCCCAGTAGACTTCCTGGGATCCCTAAGTGTGGATAGAAAGTATCCCTTCCCTACTAACTTGGTTAAGTGCTGGTCATCGCCCCCGAGGTCGATGCTCCTATTCTAGGGTTGTCTAACACCTCTATTATGCAATCCCCTGACACTACTACGCTGAGGGACTCTGAGGACCAGCGTATTGATCAATTGGCTTGTCATGCCTTCGCATTTGAGGGAGCGACTTTGCGCCCGGTTTGCGCCCTAGCTATCATGGCAGTAGCGCTCAGGGCCATGGTCAGGAATGCACTCGATGGCACAGAAGAGTTGCCACCTGATACTGTCAATGCACTGTCTAACTGTGATGTGTTTGTGAACTTTATCCTGTCTGCATCAGACGATGCGATTAGGATGTGTGCCAGATCTTCTGCCTTGGTGGTAGCTATATGCCGCATGGTTTGGTTGCGCCAGTGGGCTGCTGACAATGCCGCTAAGAAAGCCCTTACTGGGCTTCCATTTAAGGGGCTGCGCCTGTTTGGGGAACGTCTAGATCTCTTTGCCAAAGGAGGCGAGTTACCCCAGCGCAGGCGGCAGATTCGGCCCTTTCGAGGCCAGGGCACCCTTTCAATCCCCTACCGTGGGGCTAAACAGGGAAAAGGGGTGTCCTTCACTGGGTCCCACGCAGATTCCTGGCACAGGAACAGAGGAGCCATCCTGGTTCCTCCTGGGGGTCCAAGCCCAAAGCCCCTCCCAAGACCCCTCAGGCATGAAGGGGCGCCCTCGCCCGTCAGGGTGGGGGGACGTTTGCAGCACTTCGAGCATGTCTGGAGGCGCCATGTCTCGGACCTGTGGATTCAGGAGGTAGTGTCCTCCAGCTACAAGATAGATTTTGCTGTATGGCCCCCCACCAGGTTCATTGGGTCCCGAATTCCACAGGACCTTGCCTCAGCTCAGGTCTTGTTGCTGGCCGTGCAGGGTCTACTGGATCTAGGGGTCATTTGCTCCCCTTAGGAGACAGGGGCATGGGGTTCTATTCCAACCTTTTCACAGTACCCAAGAAGGATGGGTCAGTCAGGCCCATTCTGGATTTAAAAATCCTCAACCAATTTGTCAAGAACAGACACTTTCGCATGGAAACACTGCGCTCGGCCATCGTCTCTCTTGGCCCAGGGGACTTTATGACGTCCGTAGACATCAAGGATTCTTACCTTCACGTTCTGGTGTTTCCAGGACACCAAAGGTTTCTCAGATTTGCACTGAAAGATTTGCATTACCAATTTGTGGCCTTGCCATTCGGTCTCACGTCGGCTCCCAGGGTGTTCACCAAGCTGCTGGCAGGGGTGATGTCCCTGATAAGGCTAAGGGTCATGCGCGTGCTTCCCTACCTGGACGATATACTCATCACCTCTCGCTCTCTGCGGCAGGCAGACTTGGACACTCAGCTGGTAGTGTCCACCCTGGAGTCCTTCGGCTGGGTGATCAATTACCCCAAGTGCTCTCTGTCCCCCTCCTCGGTGATTCCGTTCCTGGGAATGATTCTGGATACGGTTCAGTCAAGGATATTCCTTCCTCAACAGAAGGTGGAAGCTCTGACTGCGCAGGCGAGGTTCCTGCTATCGTGCCCGCAGCCCTCCATCAGGCAGGGAATGCAGTTGGTGGGCCTGATGGTGGCGAGCTTCGAGGCGGTGCCCTTTTCCCAGTTCCACTTGAGACCTCTGCAGCTTCACCTTCTGTCAGTGTGGGACAAGAACCCGGCGTCCTTGGACGGGGTCTGTGTGCTTCCCCCCTCGGTCAGACAGTCCCTTGCGTGGTGGCTGGACCACAGGAACTTGATAGGGGGCAGGTCTTTTCTGGCCCCCTCCTGGGAGGCGGTTACAACGGATGCCAGTCTGTCCGGATGGGGGGGGGATTCTGGAAGTCCCTGCGTTTCCAGGGGAGGTGGGGCCCTCAGGAGGCCCATTTACCCATCAACATTCTGGAATTGCGGGCGGTCAGGTTGGTACTGGAACGGTTGACCCCACACCTGAGGGGTCTGTCGGTCCAGGTACACTCGGACAACAGAACGGCGGTTGCCTACATCAACCATCAGGGAGGGACCTGGAGCAAGGGTGCCCTCCAGGAGGTGTCTCAGATTCTGACATGGGTGGAGGCCAATGTCCAATGCATTTCGGCTGTGTACATTCCGGGGGCGGAGAATCTGCTAGCAGATGCTCTGAGCAGGGGGTCGTCCCGTCAGAGGGAGTGGTCCCTCTGCAACAGGGTATTCCAGTCCCTGTGTCACCATTGGGGTCTACCGGATGTGGACCTGTTTGCATCCCATCACAATCGCAAGCTCCCGGCCTTGGTATCCCTGTCTCAGGATCCTCTGGCCTTGGCCACGGATGCCCTGTCCATGTCATGGAAGGAGTTTCGGCTCCTGTATGTATTTTCACCATTCCCCCTTCTGGGCAGGGTGCTGCGCAAGATTGCTCTGGAAGGGGTACCTGTGATTCTAGTGGCCCCAGGTGGCCAAGAAGAGTGTGGTTCGCAGACGTGGTTCAAATGGCAGTAGACCAGTACGACCTGCCAGGGGTGCCAGATCTGCTAACTCAAGGATCCTTACGCCATCCCAATTTACAAACGCTGGCTTTGATGGCATGGCTGCTGAAACCTCCATCTTGATGGAGAAAGGTTTGTCTGCCTCTGTGGTAGGTACTATGGTGCAGACTAGGAAGAAGACTTCTTCTGCTATCTATTATAGAGTATGGCATACCTACATTGACTGGTGTGAGTCTAGGTCTCTTCCCTGTAGGGAATTCTCAGTCCCTAGGGTTCTGGAGTTCTTACAGCATGGTTTGGAGTTAGGTCTAAAACTCAGTAATCTGAAGGGTCAGGTTTCTGCCCTGTCTGTCTTCTTTCAGAAGTCTTTTGCTCAGCATCACTTGATTTAGACCTTCTTTCAGGGGGTCACTCATGTGCATCCCCCTCGTAAACCTATGGTCCCCGTCTGGGATTTAAATTTGGTTTTATCTGCCTTGCAGGGTGCTCCCTTTGAGCCTATTCATGATTCTGCTCTCGCTGTTCTTACTCTCAAGGTTGTCTTTTTGGTGGCTATTACTTCGGTTAGGCGTGTGTCTGAGCTGGCTGCTCTATCTATTAAGCCTCCGTACTACGAGAGGCACCAGGACAAGGTGGTGTTCTGCTTCAAATCGGATTTCCTGCCTAAGGTTGTGTCTGCTTTTCATTTGAATCAAGACATTGTTCTTCCTTCATTGTGTCCCAATCCTAGCAACGACAAGGAGAGGGTTCTGCATTCCTTGGACGTAGTCAGGTGCTTGAAGTATTACCTGGTAGTCACTGCGGCTTTCAGGAAAACTGATGCTCTCTTTGTTGTGCCTTCCGGGCCTAGGAAGGGTTTGGCTCCTGCCAAGTCTACTATCAGCAAATGGATCTGTCAGGCGGTGATTCAGGCCTATTCTGCTAAGGGGAAGAGTCCTCCTTTCCGTCTTACTGCTTATTCCACTCGTGCTATTGGGGCCTCCTGGGCTTTCCAGCACAAGTTTGCAAGGCCGCTACTTGGTCTTCTGTTCATACCTTTTCAAAGTTTTACAAGGTTGATGTTAGGGCCTCAGCTGATGCTGCTTTTGGCCGCAAGGTTTTGCAGGTGGCAGTAGTTTAAACTGCCTGCTGTTGCCTTTTTTGTTGGGGATCCCACCCTACTATTCTAAGCATACAGTACGTCCTGCTCCATATATAATACTTACACGTGGGTAATCCTCCCCCAGATGGCGCTGTGCACTGCAGACATGCAAAAACAGGCTTCTCCCGGCCCTTCATATACCCAGGGACCTCCCACAAATCCCCAGATTTCTCTGCAGTGCTGACTGCAAAGACATGAATTATCACTCTCTCGCAGGTGAGCGGGGCTATTACAACCTGCGGCCCTGTGGGACTATTTCCACCCGTCCTCCTTGTGATGTGCCTCCCAGCCTGGGCTGCCCTGGTCAGGTGAAGGTAGGCAGCACCATGTGTGCTTTTGGAGCCATGCTCTACCGCAGTCCCCCACCATAGGGTAAGCGGTTAGGCTGATGGTGAGCCTCTAGTGGATGCCCCTCCCGCATTATTGCCCCATGTAGCGGTGGACCCTGCGTAAAGGGTCGCCATCCTCCCTCGTTTCCCCCAGTAGTTAGGGGGAAAAGAAAGGGGGAGGGGGGTATGTGTGTGGCGGTCCCAGTGTACTCTGTCACGCTTATGGCCATAGTATTGCCTTTGATTTACATCTGGGTGTCATAGCCGCACTTCTTGCTCCTTATTATTATTTGGCTGCCGCCGTACGTGTGTCCCTCCTTTTCTGTATAGTGTGCCGCGCGGGCGGCGGCTTCGTATAGACGCTGCGGCGTCTTCCTTTTGCAAGGATTATATTAAGTAATTTTATCCTTGCGTGTTTGACGACTACCTCAGAGCTTCGCGCTCTTCGGAGCCAAAGATTGGGCCCACACTTCGAGGTTCGCTGGGCGCGATTCTGATGATCTTCGCGCGCGCGTGGTGGCGGTTCCCCTCCTCCTTGGTCTGTAAGTGCCCTCGCGGGCGATAATTTATTAAATATTTTACCAGCTGCGCATGGCCCTGTCACCTCTTATTACCTTTATGTCTTTCAGACGTCAAGTCTCCGGTGGCTTCTCCCGGATATATATATATATATATATATATATATATATATATATATATTTAACGGGCTTCCCTACTATTCTCCCACATTAATCAGCGGGTCTTGGGGTATCCAGGGTTGCCTATTGGGTAAATCCCTACGGACATATTGTGTTTAGATAATCACCATTTGGAGGCATCTCAGAATTATGTGACCGGGGTCCCTCGGGGACAACCCCATGCTGATGCTGACAGAGCACGGGTCTGCGGACCCTGTGCTGAACAAGTACTGGCCCTGCAATCAGGGTTGCCAGTGGCTGCCCCTCGGTTTAATACACCTATCTCTCGTGCTTAAATCTCATGCTTGATGAGTCGCACTCGAGCGGGGATGACCAGCAAGTCGTGCTGCGCATTCTGCCTACGGCTGATCAGGTTATCTCGAGGTTGGCAGAGCGCTTGGGCCCTGGAAAGAAGCGGTCCCTGACGCCTCTGGTTTCATCCCTTCCTACTGAAACTGAGGAGTTCGCTGCTCCGCTGGGTTTTGCTCCTTCTGATGAAGGTGAGCTGTTCTCCGACTCGGACTCCCCTGACGAGGGGCCGAGGAGTCATGAAGATACTGGTCCTGGTTCCTGGGGCCTGTGTGACACTGATGAATTGCTGATAAAAATGTTTGAGGTATTGTCTATCTCTCCCTCTGGTGAGGTTCCCAGGCCTCGAGGAGAGAGTTTCCATACAGCGACATCGTGCTTGGAATTTCTGGAGCAGGATTATTTCCAGGCTCTCTTACTCCCCTAGTAAACTTCCAGGGGACTGGGATTGGAAATACCCTTTTGCCCCTGATGTGGTTAACTGTTGGTAATCACCTCCCGTGGTGGATGCACCAATCATAGGGGTTCTTAACCCCCCCTTCATTGCATCTCCTTCTTATCGTACCCTTTGGGATGCTGAGGACCGGCGCATTGATAGGCTGGCTTCCCATGCCTTTTCTTGTGCAGGGACGGCGCTGCGCCCGGTCTGTGCCGCGACCATCACTGCAGTGGCCGCTAGAACCCTCATCAGAAAGATGATTGACCATCAACCTGAGGATCTTCCCTGGGAGGTGTTTAACGTACTCTCCAGTTGCGATGTATTTGTAAGGTTTATCCTTTTAGCGCTGGATGACACCATTAGGATGTGTGCAAGAACTTCTGCCCTTGTGGTAGCTATACGTCGCTTGCTCTGGCTGCGACAATGGGGTGTTGACAATGCTACAAAAAAGACTCTTACTGGGCTCCCCTTTAAAGGGCGACGCCTATTTGGGGCCCGTCTGGACCTTTTTGGAGAAAAGGGCAAAACACCCCTACGCAGAAGGCTGTCTCGGCCTCCTCGGGGCAGGGGCACCCCTCCTCCCCCCTATGTTAGTGTCAAACAGGAACCATGGGTGTGCTTCCAGCTATTTGGTGTAGATTCCTGTCCCAGGAGTGGCAGACAATGCCCTGGCCCCTCCGGCAGGACTAAGTCCAAATCTTTCACCAAAACTCCCCAAGCATGATGGGACGCCCTCGCCCTTCTGGGTGAGGGGATGGCCGCAGCACCTTGCTCCTATCAGGAGGCATCATGCCTCTTTCTGGTGGATTCAGGAGGTAGTTTCCTCTGGATGCAGGATAGAGTTGCTGGGCGGTCCCTTCCCGTGATTGTCAGGGTGCCTTTGGTCCATTGGATTTTGAAACAGTGAACTTTCGGGGTGGCTCTATATGCTTGGCCTATCTCTCTTCTGGACCTCCTCCTTGAGGGCTCTTGGTCTGTCTGCTGATGGTGACCTGTATTAATTGTCTGTGTGGGACTCAGAGCAGGTTGATTCTCCTGGAAGGTATCTATTCCTGATCTGGGCGAAGGGTGTGCTAATCTGTCTCTTTGAGATCCAACTTGTGTGGTTCTGTTGGGGGCCCGTCACTATCACTAGTTCTCGGCATTCTTTTCTCTGTCCGAGTATTCCTGACTGTGGTCGTGAGGCTTACTTGAGTTGTGCCTGGACATGCTATGCTTATGTCTTATCTTCATTCACCCTGCTAGGCGGGGATCTGCGCAAGTTACTCTGGAAGGGGGGACCAGTGATTCTGGTCCTCGTTTATTGACATATACACCATATATACACCATGATGAGGTAGTGTTCCACTTTACACCGGTCCTTCTGCCTAAGGTGGTGTCTTAGACTTATGTATTCAGGACATTGTCTTTCTTCCGGGCATTATCCCTTGTAATGCTGCAAGGAAGGGGGTCTACATTCCCTCAACAGGTGTTGGAAGCTTTTCCTGGATGGTCTCTTGTCCTTTACGGGGACTGATGCCCTTTGGGGTTTGCGGGCGTTTCCATCCGTATGTGCCTGATCTCATCTGCTTTCAGGGGTTACGAGGCTTTTTGGCCTGGTCTTTACTTTGATGGGTTGTCCCTTCTGGTCCTAAGAAAGGTTTCGGTCTCTGCCAAGACTACTGTTAGCGTTTGGACTGGTCGGGCTGTTTCTCAGGCCTGTTCTTTTACAGGGAAAAATCTTCTCCTTTCTTTATTCTGATTCTATTGGTGCCTTGGTTCTTTGGGCCTTTCAGCTCCAGGCTTTGGTTGAACGAGTTGCTGGACCGCTATTTGTTTTCTGTTTATACCTTCTCCAAGGTTTTTATGAGGTTGACGTTGGAGCCTTTGCTCACGTAGCTCTTGGTAGAAAAGTTGCAGGTGACAGTGCTTTTAACTGTCTGCTGTGCCTTTTTTGTTGGGAATCCCACCCTTCTTTATGGACACTATTGGATGTCCCACGTGTAAGTATTATATATGGAGCAGGACGTACTGTATGCTTAGAATAATACAATTCTGTGAAATACTCAACTGTAGAATTGGTATTATACGCATACAGTACGTGCTGCTCCACCCCACCCTGGTTTTACATTATTCTGGATCCTCTGTATGGTGATTGTTATCATGGTTATTATTACCAGTTTTTGGTGGTTGGTTTCTCCCGGCTTCTTTTTCTCACTGCTTTTCAATGCTGGGGATTTGTGGGAGGTCCCTGGGTATATGAAGGGCCGGGAGGAGCCTGTTTTTGCATGTCTGCAGTGCACAGCGCCATCTGGCGGAGGATTACCCACGTGTACCCACGTGTAAGTATTATATATGGAGCAGGACGTACTGTATGCGTATAATACCAATTCTACAGGTGAGTATTTCACAGAATTGTATTTTTATGGACACTGCTATTGGATGTCCCAAGTATAAGTATTATATCTGGAGCAGGACGTACTGTATACTTAGAATAATACAATTCTGTGAAATACTCACCTGTAGAATTGGTATTATACGTATACATTACGTCCTGCTCCACCCCACCCTGGTTTTTGCATTATTCTGGATCCCCTGTATGGTGATTGTTATCATTGTTGTTATACCAGTTTTTGGTGGTTAGTTTCTCCCGGCTTCTTTCTCACTGCTTTTCAATGCTATGGTTTTGTGGGAGGTCCCTGGGTATGTGAAGGGCCGAGAGGAGCCTGTTTTTTGCATGTCTGCAGTGCACAGCGCCATCTGGCGGAGGATTACCCAAGTGTAAGTATTATATCTGGGGCAGGACGTACTGTATACGTATAATACCAATTCTACAGGTGAGTATTTCACAGAATTGTATTTTTGTTTTGTCGGCTATGGATGACACTATTACCATGTGTAGCAGAACCTCGGCTCTTCTTGTGGCCATGCGCCGATCTGTCTGGCTACGCCAGTGGGTGGCTGACATTGCGGCATAGTTATTGCCTTGTCCTTCCTGGGTACGTGGCTGTTTGGAGACAAATTAGATTCTGTGCGAAAGGTGGAAGGCTACCTCAGCGTAAGAGGCAGCGTCGCTCCTTTCGGGGGGCAAGCTCCTTCAATCCTTCCTTTCACGGTGCCAGAGGGGGCAGAGGTCTTGCCTACTCTGGCTTCAGAGGTGATTCCTGGAACAGGGGCAGAGGACATGCCCGTCCAGCCTCTACCTGGGGTTCCAAGCCCGCTGCCAAGCCAGCTCAGCAATGAGGAGGCGCCCTCACCCTTACGGGTGGGGGGACGGCTGCGGCTCTTCTTCCAGGTCTGGGCCCGGGAGGTTAGGGACAAGTGGATATTGGAAGTGGTCTCGTCTGGGTACAAACTGTTCAAGTACCGGCCCCCTCCCAGATTCCTAAGGTCTCGGGTGCCTTCGGATCCTCGGGCGGTGCAGGGGCTCCTGACGGCTGTAAAGAACCTCCTGGACATGGCGGTCATATGCCCGGTGCCTCTATCAGAGAGAGGCCTGGGCTATTATATCAACCTTTTCACGGTTCCCAAAAGGGATGGCTCCATAAGACCCATTCTGGATTTGAAGCTTCTCAACAGGTTCATCAGAACCAAGAGGTTCCGCATGGAGACGCTCAGCCATCAGTTCCCTTCGTCAGGGGGATTTCATGACGTCCATAGACATCAAGGATGCTTACCTTCATGTACCAATTTTCCCAGCACACCAGAGATTTCTCAGGTTTGTGGACAGAGATCAGCATTTTCAGTTTGTGGCCCTCCCGTTCGTGCTGACCTCGGCACCGAGGGTGTTTACCAAGGTTCTGGCGGGCATTAGGGCCCTGCTCAGAGTCCAGGGCATTCACATTGTGCCATATCTGGACGACCTGCTCATTACAGCTTCCTCCCTCTGCCAGGCGGAGTTGGACACCAGGACGGTGGTGACGACGCTGGAGAGGTTCGGATGGGTGATCAACCACCCCAAATCTTCTCTCTCCCCATCAAGGGAGATTTCCTTTCTGGGCATGAATCTGGATACCAGTTAGGCCAGAGTGTTCCTATCTCAGCCAAAGGTGCAGAGGGTTCAGGATCTGATACGTGTTCTTGCCCTTCCATTCGGGTAGGGATGACTCTAGTGGGTTTGATGGTGGCCTCCTTCGAGGCAGTCCCCTTTGCTAAATTCCACATGAGGTCGCTACAGCTCCATCTATTGCTGAAATGGGATGGATGTCCACAGTCCTTGGATCAGTCATTACTGATGTCTCCCAGGGTTCGGCAGTCCCTTCAGTAGTGGCTGGAATCAAGCAATCGGATGAGGGGCAGATTGTTCCTGGCCCCTCATTGGGAGACGGTTAGCACGAATGCCAGCCTGCCGGGCTGGGGAGGTATCTGAAAAGATCATCAGTTCCAGAGGTTGTGCCGTCCTCAGGAGGCTCACAACCCCATCAATGTCTTGGAGCTCAGAGCTATCTGCTTGGTTCTGTCGCATCTGACACTTCACCTATAGGGTTTACCGGTTCAGGTTCGATCAGATAATCGTACTGCGGTAGCTTACATGAATCAACAAGTAGGGACTCGTAGCAGCAGTGCCCTCAGGGAAGTCTCTCTGATTCTGACACGGGCGGAGAGCAATGTGCCTTGCATCTCGGAAGTATACATTCCGGGAGTGGAGAACACTGAGGCGGACTTCCTGAGCAGGGGATTCTCTCGCCGAGGGGAATAGTCTCTCAACCGCAGGGTGTTGGGGGCCCTGTGTCACAAGTGGGTGACTCCGGAGGTGGATCTCTTTGCCTCTCGGCACAATCACAAGCTCCCGACCTTTGTATCTCTGTCTCAGGATCTTCTGGCCCTGGCAGTGGATGCCTTGTCCCTTTACTGGAGCGATCTGGGGTTTCTGTACCTGTTTCCCCCCTTCTCCATGGTGGGCAAGGTAGTGTGCAAGATGGCTCTAGAGGGGGCACCAGCAATTCTGGTGGCTCCAAGGTGGCCAAGACAGGTTGGGTTCGCAGATGTCGTAAGATTGGCGGTAGATCAGTACAGGCTGCCCCTGTCTCCGAATCTAAACTCTCAGGGTCAACTACGTTACCCCAATTTACAAATGCTTGCTTTGACGGCATTGCTGCTGAAACCTTAATCCTGAGGGAGGAAGGTTTGTCTGAGGTGGTTATTCAAACCTTGATTAGAGCTAGGAAGAGGTCTTCATCTACCATTTACTATAGGACTTGTCGGTCCTATATTGACTGGTGTGAGGCTAGGGCCTTACCTTGCAGGGTGTTTTCGATTCCTAGGATTTTGGAGTTTCTACAACACGGTCTGGATCTGGGGTTCCAGCTCAGTACTTTATAGGGTGAGGTTTCTGCCCTGGCTGTCTTTTTTCAAAGGTCTTTTGCTTTGCATCATCTGCCTCCAGGGGCTCCCTTTGAACCGAAGCAGGATATGGCTCTTTCTGTGCTCACTCAAAAGGTTGCCTTTTTGGTGGCTATTACCTCTGTTCAGCATGTTTCTGAGTTGGCGGCTCTGTCTATTCAGGCCCTTACTTTGAAAGACACCAGGACAAGGTGGTCTTTTGCTTTAAGCTAGATTTCCTACCTAAGGTGGTCTTTGCCTTCCTAGCAATGACAAGGAGAGGGCCCTGCACTCTTTGGATGTGGGTCGTTGTGTGAAGTACTATTTGGTTGCTACTGTAGCGATAACCTTTATCGCCGGAGGGCTTCCCCGCCAGAGACGTCCTTTTCCCAATGGTGAGAGGTGCTGCAGGAATCCCAGAGTCATCCGTGAGGAACCAGGAACAGCCCTTACAAGGGCTAGTGAATTGTAATGTAGCGTTTCCCCCAATAAGAGACAAAACTCAGTATTGAGGGTGAAGATGAACTTCCTTTATTAGTGCCACCCTGTGCCTTATATGCAAGTCCCCATGCAAGGGGACCTCCCCCGTGGACCTGATTGAGAACTGCATGACAAAACCACAGACCAATGGGAGCAGGCCACACAATCCCTCAACTCTGCCAGTAACACAATCAGTAGAACAATAGCAGTCTGTAACACAATCATCAATACAATGACAGTCTGTAACGTAATCAATAGCACAATGACAATAGCAGTCTGTAACACAATCATCAATACAATGACAGTCTGTAACGTAATCAATAGCACAATGACATTGTCTGTGACATGCTCAAGAAAGTGAAAGTAATGAGTCTATGCAAAAGTCCAAGGGCAGAAACAGGGCCTTTAAAATCCAAAAGGCATAGAGTCTGTCACAATGCCCCCTTTTTGTGGAACACCCGGCAGACCCGGATTGACCCTGTTCGGGTTAACGTGGGGCTGTCCGGACTCTTGTTATGGGCAGAGTTCTGTGTAAGGACAAGTCTGCAAATAGTGAGTAACAGGACTAAACATTGGCGTGGGCTGTACATAGGAATCGGTCATGGGTGTGGTCCAAACAATGGGATATTGTGGCGTTGGTGAGTTCAGCACCAAAGTCCTTGGTTGGATGTGTGCACAGGTGCTTTTCTTTCTTATAGCTGGTCCAAGTTTCAATCTCTTTCCATGGAAGCTGATCGGAGAATCCACAATCTTCTGCACATCTACATCATCGTAAAAGGAGACAAAACCATAACCCTTAGAAACGCCAGAGGCATCCCTAATAATTTTGACATTCTTTACAGCGCCATACTTTGAAAAAAAATCCTTAATTTCAGGCTGATCAATCCGACGATCAATGCCCCCAACAAAAATAGTGTTTGGCATAAGTTTCCCTTCTGGAAGGAAGTAACATGATGGCTGATCCTCTTCTTGGCTTCTTGTAACAGACATGACGTGATGCAGACGAAACCCCGACCAGTGGACTGGAGTCAGCAGCTCGGGCTGGAGCCCGGGTTGTAACAGGGTTGATGCTGGCTGGCCCAGAGGTAGCGTAGGCAGAAGTCATTGCTCCTAGATCATTTCCCAATAGTACTTCTGCGGGTAAGTTGTCCATAAGTCCCACATGTACCCTGCTGGATCCAGCGCCCCAGTCAAGATGTACTCGGGCGGTGGGGAGTCGAAACACAGCTCCTCCCGCCACCCTTACTGCAACGGTGTGTCCGGTGCGGTCTTTGTTCTTGACCAAATGAGGTTGGAGCAAGGTAAGTGTGGCTCCGGTGTCGCGTTATCCTTGCGCGGTGCGCCCATTGACTCGTACCTCCTGGCGATGGGGCTGTCGGTTGTCTTGGATGGCCGCTTGTACGGGATCAGCTTTATACAGTACCCCCAGATACTCTTTTCGAACTGCTCTCCGCTTCCAAACAGTGTGCCGTAGGAGTACGGGAGGTGGCAGGTTGTGGTTGCCTCCACGGGTTTCGGGGAGGCTCTAGGGCGCAATCCCTGCGATAATGTCCCCATTGTTTGCAACAATGGCACAAAACTGTGGAGAGGTTCGGTTGCTGCGCTGGCCTATGTGGCCCAGAGTAACGAGTTGGCGCTGAAGCCACAGGTACTTGAAATTTGATGGGAGGTGGTGGCTTTGGAGCGGACTGTTCTGTCCGGTGAGCATCGGTGTACTCGTCGGCTAGACGAGCAGCCTCAGGTAGCGTTAGAGGCCTCCGGTCACGTACCCACTCTCTTAGCTCTGGTTGCAGGGCATTGAGAAAATGTTCTAGTAAAATCAACTGTAGTACATCCTCAGCGGTCATGGCTTGGCATCCAGTGACCCAGTGTGATGCTGTAGGATGGAGGCAACATGCCCATTCCGTGTAAGAATCCCCTCCCTTCTTTTGGGATTCCCGAAATCGTCGCCTGTAGGCTTCCGGGGTGACAGCGTACCGGGGTGACAGCGTACCGGGCTAACAAAGCCTCCTTTACCAGATGGTAGTGTGGTAAGTCCGCATCAGTGATGGCCCGGAAAACATCGGAAGCTTTCCCAGATAGTTTTCCTGATAATATGGTGACCCATTCCTCCGTGGGTACCCGGTGTAAAGCGCACTGCCATTCGAAATCGGCCAAAAATCCGTCAATCTCGTCGTCAGGACTTAAATGCTGCAAATGGAATCTTTCTCCCCCCAGTGTAACTGAGGCTGAGAGGCTGCTGGGTTAAAAGTCGGCAATCTTCCCTTCGCTTACTGGCCTCTGCCTCCGCTGTGGCGAAGACTCGGTCGATCAGTTCCTGTGATGGATTCGGGCCATAGACCGACAATCTGTTCCGAACCGCTTGAACGAGAGCAGCGTCTTCATTGGCCTCTATATTGGTTTCGGTCCTCACTGCTGCACTATCCATTTCGATCAGCTTGACTATCAGTTCCTGACGTGGGCGGTTGCTAGCTGACCTTCCCCGGCTCTCGAGTAGATCCCTCAGGGTCAGCCTTTTCAACTTGTCATACTGACTCTCCATCAGGGTAGCACTCTCTCTGGGTAGAAAGGACTGTCCCACCGCTTGCCACCAATTGTAGCGATAACCTTTATCGCCGGAGGGCTTCCCCGCCAGAGACGTCCTTTTCCCAATGGTGAGAGGTGCTGCAGGAATCCCAGAGTCATCCGTGAGGAACCAGGAACAGCCCTTACAAGGGCTAGTGAATTGTAATATAGCGTTTCCCCCAATAAGAGACAGAACTCAGTATTGAGGGTGAAGATGAACTTCCTTTATTAGTGCCACCCTGTGCCTTATATGCAAGTCCCCATGCAAGGGGACCTCCCCCGTGGACCTGATGGAAAACTGCATGACAAACGCACAGACCAATGGGAGCAGGCCACACAATCCCTCAACTCTGCCGGTAACACAATCAGTAGAACAATAGCAGTCTGTAACACAATCATCAATACAATGACAGTCTGTAACGTAATCAATAGCACAATGACAATAGCAGTCTGTAACACAATCATCAATACAATAACAGTCTGTAACGTATTCAATAGCACAATGACATTGTCTGTGACATGCTCAAGAAAGTGAAAGTAATGAGTAATAGAGTCTGTCACAGCTACTTCTCCCTTTTGTATAACGGACGCCTTGTTTGTGGTGCCCTCTGGGCCCAGGAAAGGTTTGGCGCCATTGTTGGGGCCTATTCTGCAAAGGGAAGGGTTCCCCCTTTTCAGATCACTGCTTATTCTACTTGTGCTGTTGGAGCTTCCTGGGCTTTTCAGCACCAGGCTTCTGTTGAACAAGTTTATAAGGCTGCTCATTGGTCTTCTGTTCATACTTTTTCCAAGTTTTATAAGGTTGATGTGCGGGCCTTAGCGGATGCTGTTTTTGGCTGCAAAGTTCTGCAAGCTGCAGTGGTTTAATTTGTGCACTATTGCCTGTTGGGATCCCCACCCTTCTTATTCTAAGTATGTCACACACCCCGCTTCAGGATAGTCATTACACTTGGGTTATACTGACCTGTAGAGGGCGATCTTGCAGAGATGTAATGAAAAAAAGGGAGCCCCTCCCGGTCCATAAATACCTGGGACCTCCCACTCATTCCCCAGTCTTTCATCTCTGCAGTCGGCGAGCTAGTCAGAAGATGGATGTCTCCTCCTTGCAGGTAGCCGGGGTAACTCCTGGCCCCCCTCTTTGGGTCCCTTTCTGCCTGGATCTACTGTTATCCTCCTTTTTTAAAAGAGCCTCCCAGCCTAGGCTGCCGGTCCGGCAAGGGTAGACGGCACCTTATGGTGTTTAGGAGCTATGCTCCACCGTGAGACCCCATACTAAGGGGTAGGCAGTATTACGGGTTGGTGATCCTAGTTGGGATGCCCTGTCCTTGCCCTTACACCTCTGGTGGTGTTTTTTCCCCTCTCCCGGTCACCCATTGTTCCCTGCAGCTAGGGGGGGGGGGGGGGGGGGTTGGGGGGCTCTTATTCCCGTTTATTTTATTAGTTCGGATGCATGGTTTATTTTATTAGTTTGAATGCATGGTTTATGTGCAACATAATGTGTGTGTATGTGTGTGTTTTACTTTGGCCTTTGGCCGGCGCTGGCCGTTGCTGGCAGCCTTCGGGGGAGCTTCTTCCCCTCAGGTGCGGTTTCAGGGGGTGCAGGGCGCGATCCTGCCGTCCGCCTCCTCCCTCCCCTCGTGCTGCTGGCGCCGCTGCGGAGCCCGGCCGTGGACCGCGCTGACCCGCCCCTCCTCATCTTGGCTGCCTTCCCTTCGCCTCGTGCTGGCTTATGCGGACGCCATTACAGTAAGCGCCCAGTGGGCTCCATTCTTTTATTGGCTGTACTTTCTGCTGGTTAGTTTTACAAGATTGAGATATATGCTCGTTTGGCCCTTTTCTGTTTATTTTCGCAGCATATTGTGTGTTATGTGTGTGATAGTCCCTCTTTTTGTATTCCAGGCGGACCCTTGTTGGATCTTAAAGAGTCCTCCCGGTCCTAGGGGCCCTGGTTTAGTTTTGGGCTCCCTGTAAATCCTTCCACTCAGGACAAAGAAGGGGCATCTCGGGTTGCTTATATTGCGTAATTCCCTTGGGTATTGCGACTACCAATAAAATCACCATATGAAGGCTTCCCAGGATACCATGCTCGGGCTCCCCTCGGGGCAATCCCGGCAGTGTTTGAGGTGTGGGGTATCCCTAACTGGGGATGATGTATTCCTTTGCATACCATGTGCGCAGCAGACTATTACGCGCAGTCCGGATCCCATGCATCTGGTTCTGTGCCGCCGGTCTCTTCTCCTACCCCTCCCCGCCTGATCCGTACCCCAGGTCACATTGTCATGGGTGGGGCGTTGCAATCTGAGGTGTGTGGCAGATTGTCCAATCTTGAAAAATTATTTTCTCTAAGAGAAAGCACTTGTCTCCAGCCACGCCGGCTTTTGATTTGGATGAGTTTGATTCACTGGACTAGTCTGATTACCCCCCGCTAGAGGAAGGGGAGCTATTTGAGTAGTCAGATGGTTCTGACGATCAGCAGTTTGTTGGCACTGATGCCGAGCAGGGTCAGGGGGATTCCTTGGATACCCCTAAGGTCCTGGCTCATATGTTTGAGGTTCTGGGAATTTCTCCTCCTAAAGTGGCTCTTCCGCAGAAGGGGGAGTTCTTTGAAGCGTCTAAGTCGCACTTGGAATTTCCTAATCAAAAGCATTTCGATGGCATTATTTTTAAGGAAGGAGAGGCCTACTTGGCTTCCAGGTGTTCCTCCGGGTTGGGATAAGAAATATCCCTTTCTGGTGGATGCGGTAAACACTGGTCGTCCCCTCCCGAGGTGGATGCCCCTGTTTTGGGGTTGTCTAGCACCTCTGTTTTGCATTCTCCTGACTGTTCTACTCTCAAGGATGGTGAGGATAGACAGATGGCTTGTTACTGTTTTGTCAGTGTCGGGCCTGTTTGTGCTTCAGCGCTTTTAGTAGTGGCTACTAAGTCGGTTGTTAGGGACCTGTTGTCTACTTCCAGGCTTGACCCGGCTAGTGATGAGTTCACCGCCCTTAAGTGGTGCGAATTATTTTTGTCATTTGTGCTAGCCGCCCTGGATGACACCATGGTGATGTGTAGTAGAACTTCGGCCTTGCTTGTGGCTATTCGGCAGTCAGTTTGGTTGCGCCAGTGGGCGGCTGATTTTGTGTCCAAAAAGTCGCTTATGGTTCTTCCCTTTTTGGGGTTGCGGCTCTTTGGAGAAAAATTGGATTCGGTCGCAGAAGGAGGTAAGTTACCCCAGCGAAAGAAGCAACGTCGTTCCTTTCGGGGGGCGGCTTCCTTTACCCCTTTCGTGGGGCCAGAGCTGGCAGGGAATTGGCTGTCTTCTCCTCCAGAGGTGATTCCTGGAACAGGGGCAGAGGCACGTGCCCGTCCAGGACACAGCTGGGGCTCTAAGCCCAAAGCCACTGCCAAGATGGCTCAACAATGAGGGGGCGCCCTCACCCTTGCGGGTGGGGGGATGGCTGCGACACTTCTCCCAGGTCTGGGACCAGGAGGTCTCGGACAGATGGATTCGGGAAGTGGTGTCTTCCGGTTACAAGCTGGAGTTCGAGATCTGGCCTCCTCCCAGATTTTTCAGGTCTCGGGTGCCCTTGGATCCTCTGGCCGCGCAGGGGCTCCGGGCGGCAGTAAAAAATCTCCTGGACATGGCTGTCATTTGCCCAGTGCTTTCCTCGGACCGGGGCCTGGGATACTATTCCAATCTGTTCAAGGTGCCCAAGAAGGATGGCTCCGTTTGTCCCATCCTGGATCTGAAGCTCCTCAACAGGTTCATCCGCCCCGGGAAGTTCTGCATGGAAACTCTGCGTTCAGCCATAAATTCGCTTCGTCAGGAGGACTTCATGACGTCCATAGTAATCAAGGATGCTTATCTGCATGTTCCAATCTTCCCGGCACACCAGAGATTTCTCAGGTTTGTGGTGGAAGATAGGCATTTTCAGTTTGTGGCTCTTCTGTTTGGCCTTACCTCGGCTTCAAGGGTTTTCACCAAGGTGCTGGCAGGGGTGATGGCCCTCCTCAGAGCCCAGGGTATCCGCATGGTGCCTTATCTGGATGATCTTCTCATTATGGAGTCCTTTCTCAGCCATGCGGAGTTAGATACCAGGACTGTGGTATCTACTCTGGAGAGATTTGGCTGGGTGATCAACTACCCCAAGTCCTCCCTCTCTCCGTCCAGGGTGGTATCGTTTCTGGGAATGTCTCTGGTTACTTCTCAGACCAGGGTGTTTCTTCCTCGGCCCAAGGTTCTTTTGATTCAGGAACTGACTCTGTCCATCCCTCGTCCGTCCCTCCGGCTGGGGATGAGACTGGTGGGATTGATGGTGGCTTCTTTTGAGGCGGTTCCCTTTGCTCAGTTTCACACAAGGACGCTCCAGCTCCATCTTTTGGCGGCCTGGGACAGGTCTCCGCTGTCATTGGATCAGTCTTTTCTGATGTCTCCCCGGGTTCGGCATTCCCTTCGGTGTTGGCTGGAACCAAGCAATCTGTTGAGGAGCAGATCTTTTCTGACCCCTCGTTGGGAGACGGTCACCACGGATGCCAGCCTGTCAGGTTGGGGGGGGGGGGGGGGGGTTTGGAAGGATCTTCAGTTTCAGGGGCTGTCGGTCACTTTTCCACAGGTGGGGGACTCTGGAGGTGGACCTCTTTGCCTCTCGTCACAATCACAAGCTTCCGCCATTTGTGTCTCTCTCGCGGGATCCTCTGGCTCTGGCAGTGGATGCCATGTCTCTGAGCTGGAGGGATCTGGGGTTTCTGTACCTGTTCCCTCCGTTCCCTATGGTGGGCAAGGTGGTGCGCAAGCTGGCTCTAGAGGGTGTGCCAGCAATCTTGGTGGCTCCAAGATGTCCAAGGCAGGTTTGGTTCGCAGACGTCATGCAGTTGGCTGCGGATCAGTTCGCTCTGCCCCTTCTGCCGGATCTGCTCATTTAGGGTCAACTACTCTACCCCAATTTATCAACGCTGGCTTTGACGGCGTGGCTGCTGAAACCTCCATCTTAAAAGAGGAAGGTATTTCTGATGCTTTGATTCAGACTCTTGTTAGTGCTAGGAAGAGGTCTTCCTCTACCATCTACTTTAGGATTTGGAGGTCTTATATTGATTGGTGTGAGGTCAGGACCTTGCCTTGCAGGGTGTTTTCTATCCCTAGGGTTTTAAAATTTCTGCAACAGGGTCTGGACTCGGGTTTGCAGCTTAGTACGTTGAAAGGGCACGTTTCTGCCCTGGCGGTTTTCCTTCAAAGGTCTTTTGCTCTTCATCCTCTGGTTAAGACTTTTTTCCAGGGGGTTACCCATGTGCGGCCTCCTAGGAAGCCTTTGCTCCCAGTTTGGGATTTGAATTTGATTCTTTCTGCTTTTCAGGGTCCTTCTTTTGAGCCTTTGCAGGATATTGCTCTTTCTATGATTACTCAGAAGGTAGCATTTTTGGTTGCCATCACTTCCGTTCGGCGTGTATCGGAGTTGGCGGCTTTGTCCATTCAGGCCCCGTACTTTGAGAGGCATCAGGACAAGGTTGTTTTCCTCTTCAAGCCAGATTTCTATCCTAAAGTGGTTTCTGCCTTTCATCTTAATCAGGACATTGTTCTACCCTCCTTGTGTCCTAAGCCCAGTAATAACAAGGAGAGGGTCTTGCATTCTTTGGATGTGGTTCGCTGTGTGAAGTACTATTTGGTGGCTACTTTCGTAAGATTGACGCCTTTTACGTGGTGCCCTCCGGGCCTAGGAATGGTTTGGCGCCCGCCAAGTCTTCCATTAGTAAATAGATTCGCCAGGCTATTGTTGGGGCCTATTCTGCCAAGGGCAAGATCCCCCCCTTTTCATGTTACTGCTCATTCTACTCGAGCTGTTGGGGCTTCTTGGGCTTTCCAGCACCAGGCCTCTGTTGAACAAGTTTGTAAGGCTGCTACTTGGTCTTCCGTTCACACTTTTTCCAAGTTTTACAAGGTTGATGTGCGGGCCTCAGTGGATGCTGTTTTTGGCCGCAAAGTTCTGCAAGCTGCAGTGGTTAAAGTTTGTGCATTATTGCCTTGTTTTGGATCCCCGCCCTTTATGGACACTGCTATTGGATGTCCCAAGTGTAATGACTATTCTGAAGCGGGGTATGTGACATACTTATAATACCCATTTTACAGGTGAGTAATCACAAAATGGTATTTTTTGGACACTGCTATTGGATGTCCCACATGTAATTAATCATACGAAGCAGTATGCAATAATACCATTTTGTGATTACTCACCTGTAAAATGGGTATTATAAGTATGTCACACACCCCGCTTCACCCCGCCCTTTGGTATTCTGGATCCTTTATATGGTGAACCTTTTTTTCTGTTACTGGTTATATTGGCTCTTCCTGGTCCCTTTTTCCTTACTGCTGTCTTAATACTGGGGAATGAGTGGGAGATCCCAGGTATTTATGGACCGGGAGGGGGCTCCCTTTTTTTTCATGACATCTCTGCAAGATCGCCCTCTACAGGTCAGTATAACCCAAGTGTAATGACTATTCTGAAGCGGGGTGTGTGACATACTTATAATACCCATTTTACAGGTGAGTAATCACAAAATGGTATTTTTTGGACACTGCTATTGGATGTCCCACATGTAATTAATCATACGAAGCAGGGTGTGAGACATACTTGGAATAATTCCATTTTGTGATTACTCTTACACTTAAGTAGGTCTCACACCCTGCCTGGTCCCACCCTGAGTTTTATTTTGGATCCTCTATATGGTGTAACTTTTTTCTCTTAGATTTTATTGGCTCTTCCTGGTCCCCTTACTGCTTTCCTATACTGGGGAATGTGTGGGACTGGGAGGGGCTCCTTTTTTTCTTGTGATTTCTGCAGAAGTTCGCCCTCTACTGGTTATAACCCACGTGTAATTAATCTTCCGAAGCAGGGTGTGAGACATACTTATAATACCCATTTTACAGGTGAGTAATCACAAAATGGTATTTTTTTTCCTGGAAATTCCTGCAAAATTCACAGTTAAAACATAGCAAAATGATGTAAAAAATGACCTGTCAATAGAGGGTGACAATTAAAAGTACCTATGCATTTTGAATATTGTTCTGCTTGGGCGACCTTGCTCTTTCAGATTTAGCTTGTTTTCTTCTTGTTTGCATATTGATTTTTTAAGAAATTGTGTTTTTTATTGTGTTTTTTTAGGGCAACCCTGTGTAATCTAAGAATTCTTCGAGGGATTATTAAGGAAAATTTGTTTGATTCTTCCTTTTTATTCTTTTTAGGGAAACTCTGTGCAACCAAATAATTCATTGAGAGATTACTTCCAGAAAACTGTGCCCACATCAACAAGCCTGGTACGCCTAGAAAGCTTGAGATGTGTACTTCCAGAGAATATTTTCCAAGTGTACAGCACAGCCTGTTTCAATTCAATCATTACTTCTGGGTATTCCGCCACAAGGTGGCGCAGTTGACTGCAGAAGATTTGTGGCTCCTCCCGGCCCTATAAAAAGCCAGGAATCACCCATAGACCCCCAGTGTTTCTCTGCAGTCATACTGCGAAGACCAGAAGATGGCTCTCTATGTTGTTTGCAGGGGAGCGGGGCAACCAAGCCTGCGGCCCTGCAAGCCTATTTCCACCCGCTTCCGAACCTTTTTCTCTCCCAGCCTTGGCTGACAGATCGGATGATGGTAGGGGAGCACCTGGGACGTGTGCTTGGTGAGCTTTGCCCAGGCAGCAGACCCTGTGCACTGAAGGGTAGCTGGCCATAGGCATATGGTGAGCCTATAGAGGGATGGGAGAAACCACTGCTGACTGTGTGTCCATGCGTTTTGGGGGTGAGTTTGTGTTTTATTTTTGGGGGTCGTTATTGTCCCAGGCTCCTCTCCCCTTTTTTTCCGCTCTTCTTTCCTTCCTCCCCCCTCTTTGCTCCGCTGATGCCGTCTCTATCGCCTTTCCCCTCTCTTCTTCCTCCTTCTCCTCTGGCTGTTGGCGGGGGAGGGGGGGGGGGGTGGCGGTCGGGTGACGGCGTGCACTGTTCCTGGCCTCCTGGCTTCTCGCTCATGGTGCTGGGCACCTTTACTGCTGCGAGGGCTCTTCGTGCTGGGGCCCATTCTGCGCTGTCCGCTGGACGCGTGGGCCCTTACCGTGGTTCTTCATCCTGTGCATGCCTGTCGCTTCTGCGCGCACGGCACTTGCCTTCACATTGGTCTGTGAGTTCTCTACGGGGGGGGTTACTTGCTGTTGCATGTGCTGTGGGATACTCATGGTTTTCATGCCGATGTCCTTCAGGGGATAGCAGTGTTGTGGTTTCTCCCGGTTCAATACTCACTCCCCCCCGTCCTTTCTCCGCTGGGCATCCTTTGGGGGTATCCCGGGTGGCTTTTCTTAGCCCACACCCTTTGCTGGCCTATTGTGCCTTTGATAATCACCATATGGAGGCTTCTGGGGATAGCGAGCTTGGGGGCCCCTCGGGGCAGGCTCGGCTGTCTGTCATGTGCTGTGCATCCTCTTTGAGTGGTGGCGGCGCGGTTTGTGTTCCGTGCGCCCAAAATATTATTGCGGAACAGGTTGTTATGAGTGCCTATCACGCACTGGGTCCTCTAATGATCCGCTCAGGTAACTCCAGTCCTCCGGGTAAGTCCTCAACCCCCAATCTCCACAGCCAGCTTCACCTGTAGGGGCCCCCAATTGCCGGGACGCAGAATACGCCTGCCCGGGATCGGTTGCCCCCAGGACTTCAATGGCTCAAAGGATGGAGGCTTACTGTTCAGAGGTCTGAAGAACCAGTGGCTGGGAGCGGTATAGAGAGAGCCCAATGGCTAGAGCGTATAGCGGAAGTCCAGACAGGCTAAGGGTCGGCACCGGGTGTTCAGAGATGGCTGTAGTACAAATGGAGGAGGCAAATCGTGGTCAAGGTTTTAAGCAGAGGTCGGCAACGGAAGTTCAGATCAAGGTTGGTCGGCTCAGGTAAAGGTCGGCAGCGGGGTTGTAGATCAAGAATGGTCGGTTCAGGCAAAGGTCGGCAACAGGGTTTTAGATCAAGGATGGTCGGTTCAGGCAAAGGTCGACAACGGGGTTTTAGATCAAGTATGGTCGGTTCAGGCAAAGGTCGGCAACTAGATCAATAACGATACACAGAAACGAAAGGCTAGGTTCAAGGCGCTATCACGGGCACTGAGCAACTGGTGGGGAAAACCTTTATAGGAAACGGATATGATTAGGGCTGGCTGTGGGATTGGTGCTACTAATAACCAGCATCTGATTGGACATAGGGCGTACAGCCCAGCAACTCCTATTGGGCTCATTGGCCCAATTTCCTACAGAGGGCGTGCTGCCCAGCTGGGCTCATAGGCCCTTTAACTGAAAGGGGGCGTGCCCCTCGATTTCTAATTTATTCACCTCCTCCGGGCATAGAAGGAACATGCTCGCGCACCCGCAGCTGCGCGAGCAGCCGCCCGGCGCTTGAGCGATGAGGCGACTGGGACACCGCTGGAACGCGGCACAGGTAAGCAGATTGTGACACTACCCCCCCCCCTTCAAGAGGGGCCTCCAGACCCTTACCAGGTTTCCCCGGATTGTTACGATGGAATTTCTTAATAAGAACTTTAGCATGCACATCTTTTGCCGCAACCCAACATCTCTTCTCAGGACTGTAACCAACCCAGTCAATTAAATATTGTAAAGAATTATGGAGTCAAGAATCTTGTTCACTTCATATTCTGGTTCGTTATCTACTAGAATAGGCAACGATGATGGACGCGGCACATTCTTGGCTGGTTTTAGCAGTGACACGTGAAAAGAATTTGGGATTCTCATGGTTTGCAGGAGTTGAACCTTAAAGGACACGTTGCTTAATTTCTGAATAATGGGGAAAGGGCAGATAAACTTAGGCCCTAACTTGCCGGAGAGAAATATTTTTTGTAGAAACCCAAACAAAGTCCCTAATCTTAAGCGCGGGTTCTTGAGACCTTTGGCGATCGGCGACCCTTTTATATCTAAGAATAGTTTCTTTCAAAGTCTCCTGAACGCGGGTCCAGATGTTCTTCCGCTCTTGGAGCCACTCTTCCAATGCCGGTAAATTGGAAGGGGGCCCAGAGAGAGAGGAAGCCCTGGGATTCTTCCCAAAATTGCATAAAAACAGAGAAATTTTGGTACTCTCACTCGGCGCATTATTGTATGCAAATTCCGCGAAGTCAATGTATTCCGACCACTGTTCTTGAGCGTCAGAAATGTAACACCGCAAATACTGTTCAAGACTTTGATTGGTTCTCTCCGTCTGTCCATTGGTTTGAGGATGGTACGCAGAAGACAAAGATATCTGAATCCCCAAGCGAGAACAGACGTTCTTCCAAAAACGCGAAGTAAATTGAACACCCCGATCGTAAACTGTATTAGATGGTATGCCATGGATACGGAAAATATGCGAGATAAATAATCGCGAAAGCTCAGGAGCTGACGGTAGCTTAGATAAAGGAATAAAATGTGCCATCTTACTGAAACGCCGACGACCACCCAAATCACAGTATTCCCATGTGAGAGAGGCAAATCTACAATAAAATCCATAGAGATATGAGTCCATGGTTCTTTAGGAATCTCAAGTGGGACTAAACACCCACTAGGGGCCTTGTGAACCCCCTTACTTCGCGCACAAACAGAACATGCGTCGATAAAGGTAGTAATATCGCGTCGCATAGTAGGCCACCATACAAGGCGTCGGGCTAAAATGAAAGTCTTACGATTTCCTAGATGACCAGCAGTTTTGGCATCATGAAACTCGCGAATTACATCAGAACGCAGATGCGGCGGTACAAACTGACACCCTAAAGGTACATCTAAATGGGATTCATTTTGAAATGGCGCCAAGGCATTAGAAAGATCAAAAAGCAAAGCCCAATCACACAACCCACAGGCAAAATAGGTTCACCCATATCACCCCGATCCTTGCAATCCCCAAACAAGCGGGACAGAGCATCCGCTTTAGAATTTTTTACTCCTGGCTTAAATGTAATTATAAAATTAAAGCGCGAGAAAAATAATGCCCAACGAGCCTGACGAGAGTTCAGTCTCTTAGCTGAGCTAATGTACTCAAGGTTTTTGTGATCAGTATAGACCGTGATCGGATACAATGAACCCTCCAACCAGTGACGCCATTCATCAAAAGCCAGTTTAATCGCCAATAACTCCCTGTTTCCAACATCATAGTTCTGTTCCGCGGCACTAAATTTCTGTGAGAAGTAGGCGCAAGGATGCAAACGTTCAGGATGCCCAGAGTATTGCGACAACACCGCCCCCACTCCCAACTCGGATGCATCTACTTCAATGGTAAAAGGTTTATTAACGTGAGGGTGAACTAAAACTGGCGCCGAAGTAAAAGCCTGTTTTATAGTCAGGAAGGCTTCATTGACCGAAGATGACCAGTTTACAGTGAAGGCGCCCTTGCGAGTAAGGTTGGTGAGAGGAGCAACAATATTGGAAAAACCCTTAATAAAGCGTCGATAGAAATTAGCGAAACCTAAAAAACGCTGTAATTCTTTTAAAGATTTGGGTTGTACCCAATCCCGCACCGCCAAAACTTTCCCCGCATCCATCTCTAACCCCTGGCTAGAGATTACATAACCCAAAAAGGGAACGGTGGTGACCTCAAACATACATTTAGAAATTTTTGCATACAAGTTATTCTCTCAGTTTTTGAAGAACCATTTTCACATGTTGTCTATGTTCGGACAAAGACTTAGAGAAAATGAGGATATCATCCAAATAAATTACCATGAATCTGCCCAAATAGTCTCTGAAGACATCGTTAACAAAGTCTTGAAAGACGGCAGGAGCATTACAAAGGCCAAAGGGCATGACTAGATATTCGTAATGACCATCTTAAACATTGAATGCCGTTTTCCACTCATCCCCTTGCCGAATACGAATCAGGTTGTAGGCCCCCTTTAGGTCTAACTTGGAGAAAACCCGAGCACCTACTACTTGATTAAATAAATCCTGAATCAAGGGAAGGGGATACCGTTTTTTTACAGTAATCTTATTCAGGGCTCTGTAATCTATGCAAGGCCTTAAACCACCATCTTTTTTCTCCACAAAAAAGAAGCTAGCCCCCGCAGGTGATGTTGAAGGACGGATGAACCCCTTGCTTAGATTCTCGGAGATGTACTCCTTCATTGCCTGCTCTTCCGGCCGGGTAAGATTATAAATCTTCCCTCTAGGAGGGATGGTCCCGGGGAGCAGGTCAATGGGGCAGTCATAGGGCCTATGTGGGGGAAGGGAATCTGCAGAACGTTCAGAAAAAACATCAGCCCAATCTGCATAAGGCTGAGGCAATCCCTGTGGCAGCATCTGAAAACTTTTGAGGGCAGTGGAAAAACAATGTGTCTTGCAGTAATTACTCCACCTGACTAAATCCCCAGTCTGCCAGTCTAAAATGGGGTTGTGAAGTTTTAACCAGGGATATCCCAGTACTACCGGGGTTTCCGGACAATCAAAAACTCGATGTATTCAGAGTGGGAAGAGCCAACAATTAAATTGAGAGGAGGGGTCTTGGTACTAACCAGACCTCCCTGGATGGCCTTCCCATTTATGGCCAGAACCTGTAGAGATCTCCCAAGGGGTACCAGAGGAATCCCCAGGACGGAGATCATGCTCGGATCCAGGAAATTACCCGCAGCTCCACTATCGATAAAGGCGGATACTGCCTGTTTGGAAGGGCCCCAAGAAAGCTCTATGGGGATTAACATTTTGTTCAAGTGAGAGTAATTAACGGACTCACCTAGATCAGTATTCTCCTCCTGATCTAGGCGAGGAAGTTTCCTGCCAGGTATCCCTTGTTCGGACAGGACCTAGCAAAATGTCCCGGATTCCCACAATATAAGCATAGACCCATGGAGCGTCTACGCTGCTTCTCGTCCTGGGTAAGGCGAGCTCTACCGACCTGCATGGGTTCTTCCAGTGAGGAAGAAGGTGTGTTTACCCCAGGGGAAGTGGGTGGGTTGGGGTTCTGAGGTGGCTTAAAGGACGAGGAAGTCCTATCCCTTTCCCTGGCTCTTTCCCTAAGACGCCGATCTATTTTGATGGAGACCTGCATTAGCTGGTCTAGATCTGGTGTAGGGAAATTAACCAATTCTTCCTTGATACCCTCTGATAGACCCATACGGAACTGGCTACACAGGGCTGGGTCATTCCATCTGGAGTCTACTGCCCACCGCCGGAATTCAGAACTGTAATCTTCGGCAGTATTCAGACGTTGCATTAAGGCCCGAAGCCTGTTTTCGGCTGTGGACTGCTGGTCTGGGTCGGCATATAACACACCCATAGCCTGAAAAAAGGATGTAACGGAATGCAGGGCAGCATCATCGGGAGGCAGGCTAAAAGCCCATGATTGGGGATCTCCTTGCAAAAGGGAGATAATTAATCCCACCCGTTGGGTCTCGGTGCCCAAGGATACGGGCCTCAATCTGAAGTACAGCTCGCAGGAATTTTTAAAATTAGAGAATTTGGCTCGGTCTCCAAAAAATTTCTCCGGTAACGGGACCTTCGGCTCCGACACGTGAGGTGGTACAGCGGATGCAGGAATCTGCCTGGTTTCTTGATTGGCCACCCTCTGGGCAAGTTTATTTATAGCTGTGGCCATAGCCTGTACTTGCTGTACCAGGTCATCCATGGTGGCCTGTGATAATATCACGCTCTGGGTCCTCTAATGATCCGCTCAGGTAACTCCAGTCCTCCGGGTAAGCCCTCAACCCCCAATCTCCGCAGCCAGCTTCACCTGTAGGGGCCCCCGCTTGCCGGGACGCAGAATACGCCTGCCCGGGATCGGTTGCCCCCAGGACTTCAATGGCTCAAAGGATGGAGGCTTACTGTTCGGAGGTCTGAAGAACCAGTGGCTGGAAGCGGTATAGAGAGAGCCCAATGGCTAGAGCGTATAGCGGAAGTCCAGACAGGCTAAGGGTCGGCACCGGGTGTTCAGAGATGGCTGCAGTACAAATGGAGGAGGCAAATCGTGGTCAAGATTCTAAGCAGAGGTCGGCAACGGAAGTTCAGATCAAGGTTGGTCAGCTCAGGCAAAGGTCGGCAACAGGGTTTAAGATCAAGAATGGTCGGTTCAGGCAAAGGTCGGCAACTAGATCAATAACGATACACAGAAACGAAAGGCTAGGTTCAAGGCGCTATCACAGGCACTGAGCAACTGGTGGGGAAAACCTTTATAGGAAACGGATATGATTAGGGCTGGATGTGGGATTAGTGCTACTAAAAACCAGCACCTGATCAGACATAGGGCGTACAGCCCAGCAACTCCTATTGGGCTCATTGGCCTAATTCCCTACAGAGGGCGTGCTGCCCAGCTGGGCTCATAGGCCCTTCAACTGAAAGGGGGCGTGCCTGCAGAGAAGGAACGCAGGCAATGCTTGGAGTTCCCGTAACAGGGCCATTTCTCAAATTCTTAAGGAGTGGGAACGCCCTAATAGGTTACCCTCGGTGCCCAAGGGGCTGGATAGAAGGTGTCCCTTCTCGGACGATTTGGTTAAGCGCTGGTCGTGCTCTCCTGAGATGAATGCCCCGGTCCTGATCATCTCGTCTCCTGACACCACTACCTTGCGTGATATCACTGACCAGCGTATGGATCAGCTGGCTTGTCATGCCTTCACCTTTGTAGGGGCCGGTTTGCGCCCAGTCTGCACTGCGGCTATCGTGGCCATTGCCATTAAAAAGATCAGGCGTCTCGCTGAGGCTGCCCATTCTGGTAAGAAAAGGGAGGATTATAAGGATCTTTTGCTTTGCTCTGACTTTATTGCCTTTGTGTTGGCTGCCATGGACAATGCCGTCCGGCTTGGCGGTAGAGCCTCGGCCCTGTTGGTGGCTGTGCGCATGTCCGTCGGGTTGCGCCAGTGGGCGGCTGACACCGCCGCTAAGAAGTCTCTTACTGGACTTCCTTCACGGGACTCCATCTATTCTAAGCAGACAGCACGTCCTGCTCCAGACATAGTCCTTACATGTGGGTATACCTCCGCCTTCAGCGCCGTGCACTGCAGAACATGAAGAAAACAAGCTCCTCCCGGCCCTACATATACCGAGGGACCTCCCACAAATCCCCAGATTTCTCTGCAGTGCTGAACTACAAAGACATGAAGTATCACGCTCTCGCAGGCAAGCGGGGCTTTACAGCCCGAGGCCCTGCGGGACTATTTCCACCCGTCCTCTCTGTGAAGAATATGCCTCCCAGCCTGGGCTGCGTTGGTCAGGTGAAGGTAGGCAGCACCGTGTGTGCTTAACGGAGCTAGACTCCACCGCAATCCCCCACCATAGGGTAGGCGGTTTAGGCTGATGGTGAGCCTCTAGTGGATGCCCCTCCCGCATTATTGCCCCGTACCCCGGGTAGTGCTGGACCCTGTGTAATGGGTCGCCATCCTCCCTCATTCCCCAACTAGTTAGTGGGAAAAGAAAGGGGGGGGAGGTATTTGTGGTGGTCCCAGTGTACCAGTATATCACGCTTATGGCCTTATTTCTGCCCTTCATTAACATTGAGATGTCAGAGCCACGCTGCTTGCTCTTTATTTGGTTTTCAGATACCGCCATATGTCTTATGCACAGTTTGCTGCGTTGTCTAGATGCTGTGGCGCCTTTTCTTTACAAGACATAACATTTTTTTCTACAAATCCTTAAGCGTGTGATTGTATCCTTGCTTTGCCGTTACCTCAGAGCTTCGCGCTCTTCGGGGTGGGCGGGGACTTGAATTGGCGCGCTCCGCGTCACGGCCGAGCATCGAGCCCGCCCTTTGAGGTTCGCTGGGCGCCATTTTGCTGATTTTCGCACGCGCGCGCGTGGTGGCGGTTCCCCTCCTCCCTTGGTCTGTAAGTGCCCTCGCGGGTGACTCCTTTTTTTATATGTTTTTTTCAGCTGCGCATGGCTCTGACACCCATTCTTCTCCTTATGTCTTTCAGATGCTAAGATTCCGGTGACATCCCCCAGCCTGATAATATATCTTAAACGGGTTCACTTTTATATTCTCCCACATTCCTAGCGGGTCTTGGGGCATCCAGGGTCGCTTATAGCATAAATCCCTGCTGGCATATTGCTTTGATAATCACCATATGGAGGCATCTCAGAATTATGTGTCCGGGGTCCCGCAGGGACAAGATGGGCTGTGTACTGCGTGGGGACCACCCCATGCTGATGCTGACAGCACAGGTCTGCGGACCGTGTGCTGAACAAGCACTGGCCTGCAATCAGGTTTACCAGTGGCTGCACCTTGCTTCAATACACCTGTCTCCCCGTGTTTAAATCTCACTCCTGATGAGTCGCACTTGAGCGGGGATGACCAGCAGGTGGTGCCGCGCAGGCTACCTACGGCTGAGCAGGTGATGCCTGGTTTGGCGGAGCGCTTGGGCCCTGGAAAGAAGCGGTCCCTGACGCTTCCTGGTTCTATGTTTCCCAATAAAACTGAAGAGTCTGCTGCTATGCAGGTCCTTGATCCTTCTGATGAAGGTGGACTGTTCTCAGGTTCCGGTTCCTCAGACGAGATACCTTGGACCCGTGATAATTCTGGCCCTGGTTCCTGGGGCCGGTGTGACTTTGATGAATTACTTATAAAGATCTTTGAAGTACTGTCCATCTCTCCTCCGGGAGAGTCTCCCACGCCCAAGAGGGAGAGTTTCCACACGGCGATGCCGCGCTTGGAATTTCTGGAGCAGGATCATTTCCAGGCTCTTATATCTAAGGAATGGGAATCACCTTGTGAACTTACAGGAGTTCCGGGGGTATGGAATTGGAAGTACCCTTTTCCCCCTGATGTGGTTGGCTGCTAGTCAGTCCCCCCCGAGGTGGATGCACCTATTATTGGGGTTGCTAACCCTCCCTTCATGACAGCCTCTACTCATCGTACCCTTCGGGATGCTGAGGACTGGCGCATTGACAGTCTGGCTTCCCACGCCTTTTTGTGTGCAGGGACTGCTCTGCGCCCGGTCTGTGCCGCGGCCGTCACTGCGGTGACCGCCAGGACCCTTCTTAGGAAGAAACTTAACCACCAACCTGGAGGATCTCCCTTGGGAGGTCTTTAAGGCACTGTCTGATTGTGATGTTTTTTGTGAGTTTATTCTCTCAGCGATGGATGGCACTGTTAAAATGTGCATAGAACCTCGGCTCTTGTGATGGCTTTTCGCCGCCTGCTTTGCTGCGACAGTAGGGGGCTGACAATGATACTAAAAAGGCTCTTACTGGCCTTCCCTTTAGAGACGACACTTATTGGGGCCCGGTTGGACCTTTTGGAAAATAGAAGTAAGGCACCCTCGAGCAGAAGGCCGTCTCGGCCTCCCAGGGGCAGGGACACCCCTTCACTTCCCTACGTTAGAGCCAAGCGTGAACCAGAAGTGTGCTTCCAACTTTTTGGAGTGGAGACCCGCCCCAGGGGGGGCAGGCAATGCCCTGGGTCCTCCGGCTGGGCGAAGTCCAAATCTGCCGAAACTGCACAAGCGTGAAGGGACGCCCTCGCCTTGTTGGGCGAGTGGACTGCCGCAGCGCTGGGCTCCTATCGCAGGGCGCCATGCTTCTTTCAGGTTGTTACAGGAGGTAGTCCCCCCGGATGCAGAATGGGCGGTCCTTTTTCTAAGGTTATCAGGGTTCTTCTAGTCCCTGTTTTCCCTTCGGGAGTTGAGGCAGGCCGAGTTTGGCGTGTGGGGTCTGGGCTCTCTTACAGGTTGGCCCTTGACCTGTGATTGCATCCACATTACCCTTCCCCTCCGGGATGAAGCAGTCTGACCCAGGTTGGCATTCTTATACATTCACAGGCAGTTTCTACATGGTATCTACCTGTTGGGCCGCAGGCGCTCTTGTCCAGTAGATCTCTTGATGCATGTGAGGATTTATAATCCCTTTTTTAGTCCCCTTTGCCTTCAGGACACCTAGGCCACTTCCAGCCAGTGTTGAAGGTCCAACTCTGCGCATTGGGGTATTGTTTTTGGTTCCTCTCCTGCTCCCAGATGACTCACCAAGGCGAGTATGGGAGTGGTGTCTTGGACATGTCCGTGTGGCGTCCGCGCTAGGTTCTACTTTATCGTCCTTCTTTGCTTCCTATTTTTGCATCAGGCCGTGTTGGCTATTGACTTGTGGCTCCTTTGGGAGTCCTGTGGATTGGTGCTCAGGCACATCACTTACTTAGTGTTCCCCGGTTCGGTATCCCCCTACGGGTTGGCATTTAGATTGGTTCACGTTAGAACCTTCCTTCTGCTAAATGTGGACTGGTTATGGAAAAGGGCCTTGCCCTCTTTGATGTCACACTACCTTTACCTTGCAGCTGGTGAGCCTGTTGGTGGCGGCCCAGATGCTGTTCCTTTTTCTCAGGAGCCCTTGGGCCCTGCAACACCTTAGGTTACTTATCCTGGACAGGGTTCCAGCACCCCTGGAACTAGGTCAGTATGCTCCCCCTTGTTACGGGGGTTCCTTTTGAGGTTGTAAATTCAAGGAAGATATCTGGGACCATTCCTTCCTTCTCTCTTCTCCCTGTAGATGGTCATCATGGGTACCAAGTCTTGCAGGTGGACTGGGGGGTCTTATTTCTTCTGAAATCCCCCGTGGTTCCTAAAGGGGTCCCCTTAGGGGATCCATCTTCATACGGTTTTTTGGTTGACACATTGAGCCTTTGGTGGGCTCTAATTTGCTGGACTACTCCTCTTCAGGACTTGTCCTTTTTGGGGACTCTCGGTCAGTCTGAGGACAGTGGCTTGTCCCTTTTTATCTGTGAAAGTCTCGGGACAGGTTGACCCTTCCATAAGGTTCCGGCTCGGTTCTAAGTGGGGGTTTACATCCCTTGCACTTCATTGGTATTAGCTTGGCTGGCTGCCCTAACGTGGCAGGAGGTTCTATTCTAGTATCTCACTGAGTCCCTACTGGTTTGGCCCTGTGGGGCCCCTTTGCTATTACATTACTCTGTCCTGGGTTATTGTCCCAGGACTCTCTGGCCTTGGTCATGAGTGCCTAGTATTGCTTCTGTCAGGACATTATATTCTATATGTCTTAACTTCTTTCACCCTGCCAGGCGGGGTTCTGCATAAGATTGCAGTAGAAAGGGAGAACCGTTATGCTGGGGGCCCTGGGTGGCCCAGCGGTGCGTGGTTCGCAGAGTTTCTGCTGAAGACAGTCGTACTGTATGCCCTCTCAAGAGGGCTGTTCTGCCTATTCGTCGCCCTTACCTACAGGCCTTTTAGGCGATTGGTCGGTTGGCTTTTCACCCTATTGGAGATGGGTATCTCTGGGTGTCCTTTCTCTATTGGAGGGCTAGGCCTGGTTCCCTCCTCTTCTTCTCCCTTTTCTGCCGGCTATGGTGGAGTATGCTGTTCTAGTCTGCTTTGCTTGGACTAGCTCTCTTTCCTGCGGGATGTTCCCTATCCCTGGGTCCTAGAATTATTATTGCACTGTTGAAGTTGGCTCCCCAACTCAGTGCTCTGAAGGTTTCAGGGCTCGCCCTGTCCACCTACTGCAGAAGTCTAGTTCAATCTTCTGTGTTGCGCATTCCTCAGGGGTTGCTCAGGTGCATTCCCCAGGGAATTCTATGCTCCCTTTTTGGGTTACTTATCCGGCTGCCCTGCTAAGGGTTCCCTTGGGTCTTATTCAGGTTCTTGTCTGAACTGTTCCTTCCCTCATATCGCTCTTCTGGGGCGGTTGCTTCAGTCAGAAATGTGCCATAAAGGATGGCTCTGTTAGCGGTCCTAGTCATTATATATATATATATATATATATATATATATATATATATATGTTATATATCTGTACACCATGAGATGAGGGTGTTCCGCCTTACGCTGAATTGGGTCCATTCTCCTTTAGTCCAGACCCTACGGTCTCGGGGCTATTGTCTTGATTACTCTGAGCGAAAGGGATCTGTATCCCTCATCAGGTGTTGGAGATTCCTGGTCTGTCTCTTGTCCCTGGTAGGGATTATGCCCCTTGGGGCTTATAGGTTTCTCCATCCTTATGTACCGGATCTGATTGCTAACACGGGTGTAGGTGCCCTTTGGCTTGGTCCCGCTCGGTTGCTTTTGTTCTTCTGAGCCTAAAGTAAACGTCTCAGCTCTTGCTGAGCCTTGTTAGCGTTGCTTTTCAGTATTCCTGCTGGTCTCGCCTGAGACCTGGGTTCATATTCCCAGATGGGGAGAGCTCTAAGGTTGCCATTGCTGCCCTTTTTTCTCCAGTAGCATGTTTAGGCTGTTACTCTGGCCTACTCGTTAGGGGAAGATTCTTCTTCCCTCTTGCTTTTTGCTCTCTTACTACTTGTGCTTGGCTTGGGCCTTTCAGCACTAGGTTCTGTTGAGCAAGCTGTCTAGTCCGCTGCTTGTGTTCAGTTCTGCCTTTACAAGAATTCAAAGGCTGTGGTTAGAGCATTGCTCCGTTGCTGTTGGTAGCATGGTTAAGGTGACAGCACTTTTATGGTTGTCTGTGCCTTTTTTCACGGGGATCCCACCCTACTTATGGACACTGCTATTGGATGTCCCACATGGACTATGTCTGGAGCAGGACGTGCTGTCTGCTTAGATCAATGCAACTCTGTGAAGTACTCACCTGTAGAGTTGGTATTATATGCAGACAGCACGTCCTGCTCCACCCCACCCTGATTCACCTTGTTCTGGATCCCCTGTGTGGTGATTATTATCTTGGATATTATTGCCAGTTTCTGGGTGGTTGTTTTCCTCCTGGCTTCTTCTCTCACTGCTTGTTAATGCTGGGGATTTGTGGGAGGTCCCTCGGTATATGTAGGGCCGGGAGGAGCTTGTTTTCTTCATGTTCTGCAGTGCACGGCGCTGAAGGCGGAGGTATACCCACATGTAAAGACTATGTCTGGAGCAGGACGTGCTGTCTGCATATAATACCAACTCTAAAAGTGAGTACTTAACAGAGTTGTATTTTTCGGTTAGCGTCTCGATGTTCTGACCAAGTATGGTAGTCTCCCCCAGCGTAGAAAGCAGGCTCGGCCCTTTTGGGGATCCTCTTTCTTTCGTCCTTCAAGGGGAGGTCGGGGGCCCTCATTCTCAGGTAGTCGCAGAGACTCTTGCGGTCGAGGGAGATCCCGCGGTCACCCTGGTCTCTCCTGGGGAACCAAGCCCAAATCCTCTCCCGAGGCCCCTCAGGCATGAGGAGGTGCCCTCACCCGAACGGTTGCCTACATCAATCATCAGGGAGGCACCCGGAGCAAGCAAGCTCTCAAGGAGGTGTCCCTGATCTTGTCTTGGGCGGAGGAGACTGTTCCCTGCATCTTGGCGGTCTACATTCTGGGGGTGGAGAACCAGGAGGCGGATTCCCTGAGCAGGGGGACGTCTCAGCTGGGGGAATAATCTCTCAGCCTCAAGGTATTTCACGCCCTGTGTCGCCGCTGGGGTCTGCCTGATGTGGACCTGTTTGCGTCCCGTCACAATCACAAGCTTCCAAGGTTTGTCTCCCTGTCAAAGGACCCTCTGGCCTTCGCCACGGATTCGCTAGCAATTTCCTGGACAGAGTTTCGGCTTCTCTATGTATTTCCTCCCTTTCCTCTGCTGGGTCGGGTGCTGCGCAAGATAGCCCAGGAGGGGGTACCGGCCATTCTGTTGGCCCCCCCGCTGGCCGAGGAGGGTATGGTTCGCGGATGTCGTACAGATGGCAGTAGATCGGTTCGTCCTGCCCGACGATCCATAGCTTCTAACGCAGGGACACCTATGCCATCCCAATTTACAAACGCTGGCTTTAACGGCTTGGCTGTTGAAACCCCCATCTTGATGGGCAAGGGTTTACTCAGTTGTTACCTTGATTCAGGCTCGGAAGAAATCTTCGTCTTTTATCTACTACAGGGTTTGGCATGCTTACATTGCTTGGTGCGAGTCCGAAGCTCTATCTTGTCGGGATTTTTCCATTCCTAGGATTCTGGGGTTTTTACAGCAAGGTCTGGTTTCGGGCCTGCAACTTGGTACTCTCAAAGGACAGGTTTCGGCTTTGGCAATTTTTTTCACAGGCTTGTTAAGACCTTCTTCCAGGGAGTTACCCATGTGCGTCTGCCGCGCAAGCCTCTGGTACTGGTTTGGGACTTAAACTTAGTGTTGTCTGCTCTACAGGGTCCTCCTTTCAAGCCTGCATGCGAGGCTTCATTGCCCATTCTGACACCTAAGGTAGCCTTTTTGTTCGCTATTACTTTGGTGCGTCGAGTCTCTGAGCTGGCGACGCTTTCCATTAAACCTCCTTATTTTGAGCCGCATCAGGATAAGGTAGTGTTCCGGCTCAAGCCGGATTTCTTGCCCAAAGTTGTGTCTGCTTTTCATCTCAATCAGGACATTGTCTTACCTTCCTTGTGTCCTACCCCTTTTAAATCTAAGGAACGGACCCTTCATTCTCTGGATGTGGTAAGGGCACAAAAATTTTATTTGGTCGCCACTGAGTCGTTTTGGACATCTGATGCTCTGTTTGTTCTTCCTGCTGGACCTAGGAAGGGCTTGCCTCCAGCCAAATCTACTATCAGTAAGTGGATCCGTCAGGTGGTGGTGGTGGTCTGCTAAAGGGAAGGAACCTCCCTTTCGTGTTACTGCTCACTCTACTAGAGCTATTGGTGCCTCTTGGGCTTTTCAGCACCAGGCTTCTGTTGAACAAGTTTGTAAGGCCACTACTTGGTCTTCTGTTCATACTGTTTCTAAGTTTTACAAGGTTGATGTTAGGGCCTCAGCTGATTTTGGCCGCAAGGTGCTTCAGGCGGTAGTGGCTTGAACTGCCTGCCGTTTCTCATTGGGGATCCCACCCTACTTTTAGGGACACTGCTATTGGATGTCCCAGAAGTAATGATTGAAATGAAACAGGCTGTGCTGTACACTTGGAAGAATACAATTCTGTGATTACTTACCTGTAGAATTGTTTTTACTGTGTACAGCACGGCCTGTTTCATCCCTCCCTTGTTATCGTTATCCTTGGTTGCCTCTTTATGGTGATTTGTTCAAAAGTTTATTTTTTGTGAGGCTGTGTATTTTTAATCATGTTTTTCTCCCAGCTTCTTGCATAACTGCTTTTCAACCCTGGGGGTCTATGGGTGATTCCTGGCTTTTTATAGGGCCTGGAGGAGCCACAAATCTTCAGCAGTCAACTGCGCCACCTTGTGGCGGAAAACCCAGAAGTAATGATTGAAATGAAACAGGCCGTGCTGTACACAGTAAAAACAATTCTACAGGTGAGTAATCACAGAATTGTATTTTTGTGGTTATAGATTATGGGGGGTATTTCAAATGTAAAGGGTTGTTTTTCCAAAAAAACTGCAAGGTGCGCATACCGCCAGTTGTATTTTATCTGAAAATCTCCTAAAGCTCTGTTTCAGTTTGAGGAGTCTCCTGGACTGGAAAGGGTGTCTACCAATACATATGAGCTACCGCTGTAACCAGCAGTAATTGGGATTTCACACGCAATAAGATTTTATTGACAAACATTTTTTTATTACAAAAAAACACTACAAATTGTAAAAAATAAAATAATAAAATATTTTTTTTTATTCACATATTTCACCCCAAATTTTGAGAATACACTTAAAAATGACAAACAAGACATTTCATGTTAAAGCCCCGACTCAATATATATAATATTCCTGGGAAATCCCTTCAAAAATCACAGTTGAACATGTGTAGCGCAAAATAGTGAAAATCATCATGACAACAAAGGGTCACTTAAAGGGTTAATGTGCAAAAGCTCAGGGTCTCCTGGGTGGGAGTGTGCCATGGGGCATCCCAAATCAGGATTTGAGGAAGTGATTTTGTGGGGTGAGGGAGCTATGACATATTAATGATGATGTGCTCATCTGACCAATGCATGCTTGCGCATAACAAAGGAATTTGTGAGCAATTATGTAGCAAAATTCTAGCCATGGATGCCCCATGGAGACAAAACATGTGTGTGGAGGGAGCAGGCTGGACATGAAGGGCAGCATGATGTGGGTGCTGTGACATGATGGGACAACATTGGGGGGGGGGGGGGGGGGGGCAGGTCATTCATAGGCAGCATGAGAGTCCTAGAGTGGTCACTTGTTAGTTCCGGCTCTGCATGGAACCCAGTTAGTCATAAAAAATGCACAGTGACCGCTGAGTGGCCGGAACTGTACAGAGGGAGAGCATGGGGAACTGTGCGACAACGGGCAGCAGCATGGGTGTGCACCCTTGTTTTAAAGGTAAAGATTAAATGTTTGTGGCCCTGTACCACCCCCTACCCCGCAGTCCAGCACTGCCCTAGGACTGAGTCTAGGTGTGCTTTGTTACAAATACATACCAGATATAATTTTGATGCAGGCAAGTCTGCAGGGGTGTTGTAGCGTTTTTGTTTCAAAGTTTCATCCTGTTTAGGTTCTGCTGTGGTTGTTATTAAATGTTTTCTGCCTTTGCACATAATGCTTTTGCATGTTGCATCTGATTAATCACTGCTTGTACCAGAAGAGGTAAAACATATAATCTCTGCTTTACACAATCAGATGATTAGCAAGCAAAAGTCAGAAATTTATTAAATGTATTGCATTGTTAACATATTGTTAACATACACACATTGTTGCTAGGGAGAACTATTTCCTTTCAACATAGAGTTGCAAACAAATAGAAAAGAGGAAAAAGATAAGCTCGGCCTTGAGCACATCATTTTGGCACACGATAATGGAAACCTTTAAAAATGCCATTGAAAGTGGAATTACCATTTTAAATAACGCACTGGCGTAGGTTCATAGACTAGAAATATTCAAGAAACAGATTTTACAATGTGTAAAACACATTTTACAAGGTATGTTTCTCATTTTTTACAATCCTTTTTTTTAAGGCAGTGATGGAGTATTTCCATTAAAGAAGTATCATTCATTTGGAAGTCTTGAGGTTCATAAAGAATATTTAAAGTTAAATCATGTTACATCTGGACAAAGACAGACTAACTCAGTGGTAGGCACTATTTCTCTTATTATGAAAATTGAATGACACAAAACTTAGAGAGCATGTACTTTAAAATGGCTTGTCATTTTCTAAGATACGTCTTATCTCCTACAGGCAGTTTATTAAAGTGGACCAAAACCCATTTCAGCTGGGTGATTCCCTGTCCCTGGGGCATCCTAATGTCTGTGAAATCCCCTGGGACTGCTGTAGCAGATCTCCAAACAGGGTTGCAAGGTTGTCCCTTAGTGCTCTATGTGATTTTGGATGCCTGAGAGAAATAAAAATGCTTTGAGCTGTTCTGATTTTAGGTCCTCTTTAATGTTTATAATTACAGCATGCTACCATATTGTTTTTCGGGTCCCTAGGTTGTATGGCATAAAAATAGTTCAACCTTGAAGTAATTTTATAGCCAATAAAGATCCCGAGCAAACTCAGCATCCGCATCCCCGACTACTCTTTAACAAGGAGCACTTGCGCCGGCCATTCACAAATGCCTGGCCAGGGCATGCACCCTGCTAAAGGGAGAGTGGGGAAGCTGCTTGCGCATGCACTGGTGGACCGGGAACAAGGGAGTTTTCGTGCGACCTGGGGGGTTTTACACAGCGGGTCACCCCCGATAGAGGTGCCCCGGGGGAGCGAGTATGTCTGCCCTGGAGTCTCATATACTCCAAGGTGTATTTTGGTCCTCCTTTAAATACCACTTGGAGCACAGCTGCTAGACTGGGGTGCAGGGCTTACCCCATTGTTAAATCCACATCCAGCACTGCTCAGCCGATCACCAAAATCATCTCACTCGTTGTGCATTTTTTTCCTGGGTCTGTCGGACGGTCACGGTGAGCTGCCATGCCCCCCCCCCCCATTGCAATAAATGGAGGGGGCGTGGCAGCTCAGTGACTGACAGCGGGGGTGTCGCTGCGCCTGAGGAACCCAGGACGAGACCGCACAACGAGTGAGGGGAGCGCAGTGATTGGCTGAGCGGTGCTGGATGTGAAGCTAACAATGAGGCAAGCCGTGCAGCACCAGACTACCAGCTATGGTCTACGTGGTACTTAAATTGAGAGTATTGGTTGGAAATGGTCTTTGATAATTTTTAAAACCGATAAGAAAGGTAGCAGTATTTTCCTTTTTTGTGCACTTTTTATGTCCATTATGTTTTCTTGAACTTCTTTCACGTTGGACTCCCAAGTAAACTAAAACTGGTAGTTGTGGAAATCTCACCAAACATTACAGATGCAATTAGTACTTAATGCATGCATGGATTAATGCACATATTTTATATTGGTATACACATGGTTGCTTGGTTGATTATGGGCCAAATTAATATCTTATTTAACTTTTTGTACAAAGGGTGCGTTTGGAGATGAACCTATTTTACGTCACAAAAAAGATTTTTCTAACATTGACTGTCCAAGTAAGTGTGGCTTTAATGGAAAGTACCATTGCAGTTATCCTTAATATTACTTATGTGTATTGTTTAATAGTTTTGCACATTTATATTTTGAATCCTTATGTGAATAAAAGTACTTTATATTTTCAATCCAAATAATTGCTTTCATAATATATTACCTGCTTGCTACTGTTATTATATGGTGTCCCAGAAACAATTAGTCGTCACAAATGGGTATTATAAAGCTGATGGGTAAACAAGCATCCTAAAGGATTAGTAGCATATCTTTGTGTTAAAGCAAGAAAAGATCTGGGTATTTTGTGTGTCTATTTTCTCATTGGCTATAACAAAATCAAAGAAAGACGAACAACCCAGATCTGAGATGCAAAAATAGTGTAGAGAATTTAATAGGGGATAATATACTTGAGTGCTCAATACATATAATACAGTATAGATGTACATAGCAATGTGGAATACATAATGATTTAAGGTATAATGACCGCTAGATGGCGCTTGATTTGTTGCCAGCACCCAATGAGTATATATATATATATATATATATATATATATATATATATATACAATATAAAGGGGGGCATGAATTTTGGAGTAAAGTTATAAGCAACACAGCATGATAACTCATAAACAGGAAATGTGTATGTGCCCCTATTCCTCAAGTGCTATCAATCAGGCATATCAAATCATTTTAGCAGTTCCAAAAGAGGCAAAGAAGACCAGAAAAAATCTTACAAGCAGCGGCAGGTGCAAGTAACCCCTCGACGTTTCGGCTATGTAGGCCTTTCTCAAGAGGGAGCGGTACCAGCTTTAGGGAAGCAGACTGTTTATATATCCTAAGATGATCTCCAACATGTAGGATGCAGGGGGCAGGCGCCCGTTGCCCGCGTCATCCGTGACGTCCCCACCCATTCCAGCCAATCAGGAGCGGTGTTGAAAGACACACCAATCAGTGACCGGCACGCAGGACAGGCTGCAGCATCACAAGGGTGGCTGTACCAATGAGGTAAGTGGGGCGGCTGCTAACGTAACTAACAGCAGCTGAATCTAGCCAAAAAGATGGCCACTGGCGTGGTGGCGACAGGAAGTTGGAGTAGCGACGTCACCAGGCCCACCGAGAGTGGGGCGGCGGCTTACATTGTTCCTAGACACTGAGTCCAACCAAATAGATGCCCGCTCTCATAGCGGCAACAGAGGGCGTTGAACGCTATGAAGAGGTGGCAGCTTCTATCCGTTGTCAAGCCCGGGCCTTGGCTGTCAGTATGACAGCATCAAAGTTGCAGTTCTTAGTTAATAGTGATGTAAAATCAGCATGCCATGGAATTCAGGTTCTTGAGGCGGGACCCAGTTCCCTGCAGCGTTGTAGATAGTAGATAGGGAGTAGAGTGGCCATGGCTTCTTTCATAATGGGGACTCAATCAATTCACAGTCGAGAAACCGGAAGAATCCGTGTATGGATGGAGACCAAAGAGCAGGCTTGTAGCAAGCGAAATAGGAACACACCAGAGATCGTTTGTAGCAAGTAGCAGTACACACATCTGGAGATTGTTTGTAGCAAGCAGCAATATGATCGATATCCAGTAAACCTCGCGTTGTAATAGTTTCCGATTCAAGTTACCGCCCGCACTGCTTTTCTGACAAACTCTATAATCGTGAACCGTAATTGTGTGATTTGGTGTCCCTCTTCCAGGAAATGTCTTGCTATAGGGGACTCCAACTTGTTATTCCTGATGTCAGACCGATGTTCACTCACCCTTTGCCTTATTGCCCTAGTCGTTTTGCCAACATATCCCTTGCCACATGGGCACTTGAGCAGATAGATGACATCCAAGGACCCACCCATGATGGCCTATAAAAGGGCAGGGAGTATTAGGGATTTACTTGTAAAAACCCACTATACTACCCCACATATCACTATTGGTAATTGACTGTCCGAATTACAGACCCTGATAGGCATGTTCCCATGTGGGCACTGTGCACAGTGCAGTTATACCACCAAGAGCACCACCTTCACTCACCCTCTGACCGGCAAATGTTATCCTCTTAATTCTTTTGCCAACTGCAGCAGTACTAATGTCTTCTATCTGCTCAAGTGCCCATGCGGCAAGGGATATGTTGGCAAAACGACTAGGGCAATAAGGCAAGGGAGGAGTGAACATCGGTCCGACATCAGGAATAACAAGTTGGACTCCCCTGAGGCACACCAAATCACACAATTATGGTTCACAGTTATAGAGGTTGTCAGAAAAGCAGTGTGGGCGGTAAATAATACAAGCGACAAAAAGTCCCCTCGGTATGAATTAAGAAATTGACTATTCTCTTTTTTTTTTTTTTACTTATGGTAGTCCCCATGCTTAATAATAGGGACTATGAGTCTCCACAGACTTAGCTTGCCTCACCGCTCATGTTGTTGGCTTATACATACTATTCTAAGCATACAGTACGTCCTGCTCCATATATAATAATTACACGTGGGGTAATCATCCGCCAGATGGCGCTGGTCACTGCAGACATGCAAAAACAGGCTCCTCCCGGTCCTTCATATACCCAGGGACCTCCCACAAATCCCCAGATTTCTCTGCAGTGCTGACTGCGAAGACATGAAGTATCACTCTCTCGCAGGTGAGCTGGGCTTTTACAGCCTGCAGCCCTGTAGGACTATTCCCACCCATCCTCTTCGATGATGTGCCTCTCAGCCTGGGCTGCGCTGGTCGGGTGAAGGTAGGCAGCACCATGTGTGCTCACGGAGCTATGCTCCACCACAGTCCCTCACCATAAGGTAGGCGGTTTAGGCTGATGGTGAGCCTCTAGTAGATGCCCCTGCCGCATTATTGCCCCGTGTAGCGGTGGACCCTGTGTGAAGGGTCGCCTTCCTCCCTCGTTTCCCCCTGTAGCCTGGGGGAAAAGAAAGGGGGGATATGTGTGTGGCGGTCTCAGTGTAGTGTTGTACACGCTTATGGCCGTTGTTTTTGTCTTTGACCGAAAACTGGGTGTCAGAGCCGCGCTGCTTGCACCACATAATCTTTGGCAGGTGGCGTGCATGTGTATTTTTCCTTACTGAAGTGTGCTGCCCCGGGCGATAGTGTCCTTCAGAAATTAGGGCGTTTCCCTTAGCTAAGTTCGGACTAGTGTGTCTTATCCACTGCTTGTCATGTACATTACTGCTGGGTCAGAACTTCGGGCTCTTTGGGGAAGGCGGGGACCTGGCTTGATGCGCTCAGCGTCACGGCCAGATTGGGCCCGCCCCTCGAGGTTCGCTTGGCGCCATTTTGATAGTCTTTGTGCGCGCGTGGTTGTGATCCTCCTCCTCCTCCCTTGATCATGTAAGTGGCCTCGCGGGTGGTTTCTTATGCTCTTTCGTTCTGCTGCGCATGGCTCTGACACCCCTTCTTCTCCTTATGTCTTTCAGACGCCAAGATTCCGGTGGCTTCTCCCAGGCCTGACATATATTATAGCGGGTTCACATAAAAATTCTCCCACATTCCTAGCAGGTCTTGGGGCATCCAGCGTTGCCTATTGCATAAATCCCTGCTGGCATATTGCTTAGATAAATCACCATATGGAGGCGTCTCAGAATTATGTGTCTGGGGTCCCTCGGGGACAAGACCGGCTGTGTACAGCGTGTGGACAGCCCCATGCTGATGCTGACAGAACACGGGTCTGCGGACCGTGTGCTGAACAAGTATTGGCCCTGCAATCAGGTTTACCAGTGGCTGCACCTCGCTTCAATACACCTGTCTCCCCATGCTTAAATCTCACTCCCGATGAGTCGCACTCGAGCGGGGATGACCAGCAAGTCGTGCCGCGCAGGCTGCCTACGGCTGATCAGGTGATGTCTAGTTTGGCGGAGTGCTTGGGCCCTGGAAAGAAGCGGTCCCTGACGCCTCCTGGTTCTCTGTTTCCCTACTGAAACTGAAGGGTCGGCTGCTATGCAGGACCTTGCTCCTTCTTATGAAGGTGAGCTGTTCTCCGATTCGAGCTCCTCAGACGAGATGCCTTGGAGCCGTGATGATTCTGGCCCTGGTTCCTGGGGTCTGTGTGACACTGATGAATTACTTGTTAAGATCTTTGAGGTTTTGTCTATCTCTCCTACTGGAGAGGCTCCCAAGCCCAAAAGGGAGAGTTTCCACACAGCACTTGGAATTTCTGGAGCAGGATCATTTCCAGGCTCTTATATCCAAAGAATGGGAATCGCCTTGCAAACTTGCAGGGGACTGGGATTGGAAGTACCCTTTTCCCCCTGATGTGGTTAACTGTTGGTCAGCACCTCCCGTGGTGGATGCACCGATCATCCCTTCGGGATGCTGAGGACCGGCGCATTGATAGACTGGTTTCCCACGCCTTTTCTTGTGCAGGTACGGCGCTGCGCCCGGTCTGTGCCGCGGCCATCACTGCGGTGGCCGCCAGGACCCTCATTAGAAAGATACTTGATCACCAGCCTGAGGATCTCCCCTGGGAGGTCTTATATGCACTCTCCAATTGTGATGTGTTTGTGAGGTTTATCCTCTTAGCGCTGGATGACACCATTAAGATGTGTGCAAGAACTTCTGCCCTTGTGGTAGGTATTTGCCGCCTGGTCTGGCTGCGACAGTGGGGTGCTGACGATGATACAAAAAAGGCTCTCACTGGCCTTCCCTTCAGAGGACGACGTCTATTTGGGGCCCGTTTGGACCTTTTTGGAAAAAAGGGCAAATCACCCCTACGCAGAAGGCCATCTCACACCCCTCCCCCTCCCTACGTTAGTGTCAAACACGAACCAGGGGTGTGCTTCCAGCTATTCGGCGTAGATTCCTGCCCCAGGGTTGGCAGACAATGCCCTGGCTCCTGCGGCAGGACTAAGCCCAAATCTGCCAAAGCCTCCAAAGCATGAAGGGACCCCTCGCCCTTCTGGGTAAGGGGACTGACGCAGCACCTTGCTCCTACCAAGGGGGGTTATGCCTCCTTCTGGTGGATCCAGGAGGTAGTTTCCCCTGGATGCAGGATAGAGTTTGCTGGGCGGTCCCTTTCCGAGGTTGTCAGGGTGCTTCTAGTCCCTGTCTCTCTTCAGGAGTTGGTGCAGGTCGTGTTCGGCCTGCAGGGTCTGAGCTCACTTGCGGGTTACCCTTAATGTGCAGGGGCGAAGGCCTCTATATTAACCTTTCCTCATTCCCTCATAGGGATGAGACAGTCTGGCCCATGCTGGCATTTTGTAGGCTCGGCAATTTTTACATTCACAGGCAGTTCCTGCATAGTATCTTTGTGTTGGGCCGCCGGCGCTCGGCGCACAGTGGGCCTCTTGCCGCCTGTGGAGATCTAAGATGCTTTTTTAGTTCCCCTGTGTCTTCTGGACACCGAGGCCCTTACAGGTCAGTGTTGAAGGGCCAACACTGCGGATTGTGGCTTTGTTTTTGGCCTCTCTTCTGCTCCCAGACTGCTCGCCAAGGAGCGGACGGGGGTGATGTCTCTGACGTGACTGTGGGGAGTCCGCACTAGGACCTACCTGATCGTCTTTCTTTACTTCCCAATCCCTACGTCAAGCCGAGTTGCTTATTCGGCTGGTGGTGTTTTTTGGGAGTCATTTGGATGGGTGCTCAGTCACCTCAATTTCTCATTGTCCCCTTATTCGGTATCTCCATTCCTAGGGTTGCATTTGGATTCGGTTCATGCTAGAACCTTCTTCCTTGGCAATAAGTGGACATTCTGGTTACATGGGCTCTGTCCCTCATTGCTGTCCCCGTACCTTCACCAGGCAGGATTGCAGCTGGTGGGACCGTTGGTGGCTGCTCAGATGATGTCCCTTATACTCAGTGCCCTTGGGCTCTCCGGCAACTTATATTGTCAATTCTGGACAGAGTTCCAGCACCCCTGGAGCTGGGTCTGTTCACCTTCCCCCTTGGTACGGTGGTTCCACTTGAAATGGTTAAATTCAAGGAACCCGTCAGGGGGCACCCCCCCTTTTTTCTTGCATCTTCCTGTAGATGGTCACCATGGGTACCAAATCTAGCAGGTTGACCGGGGGGGGGTTCTTCTAAAATCCCCTGTGGTTCCGAGGTGGGGCCCTTAGGGGGTCCATATACCTACTGATTTTTGAAACAGTGAGCCTTCAGTTTGGCTCTATCTTGCGGGACTACTCCTCTTCAGGACCTGTCTTTTTGGGGGCTCTTGGTCTCTCTGTTGACAGTGGCCTCTATTAATTATCTGTGTGGGACTGGGAGCAGGATGATCCTCCTGATCCTGATCTGGGTGGGGGTCAACGTTCCCTGCATTTCAGTGGTATTTGCTCCGGTGGATGCCCTTCAGTGTCAGGATGTGCTATCCTGGTGTCCCTCTGAGATCCAACTAGTGTGGCTCTGTTTGGGCCGCTTCACTATCACAGGGGCTCGGCCCTTGTTTTACTGTCCCAGAATATTCTGACTTTGGTCATGGGGCTTAGTTATGTTATGGCTGGACATTCTATTCTATATGTCTTATCTTCATTCACCTTGCTCGGTGGGGTTCTGCGCAAGACTACTCTGGTCCTAGTGGAGTGTGGTTCGCAGACGTTTTGCTGAAGACAGCAGACCTGTACGTTCTATCAGGAGGGCTGTTCTGACCACTCAGGCCCCCTTCTTATGTCGCCCCAATCTACAGCCTCTAGTCTGGACGGCCTGACGGTTGATTCATCAACCCTGAAGGAGATGGGTTTATTTTCTGGGTGACTGTGTCTGTTGGGAGTCTAGGAGCAAGCTTCGTCTTCCTCTTCCGCCTATTATAAGGTACGGCGTACCCACATTGATTGGTGTGAGCCTAGGTCTCTCCCCTGTTGGACGTTCTTGTTCCTCGGGGTTCTACAGTTGTTACAGCATGGGTTGGAGTTGGCTCCCCAACTCGGTACTCTGAGGGTTCAGGTTCTTCCCTGTCCGCCTTGCTGTAGAAATCTTTGTTTAGTCTTCATTGCTTAAGCATTCTTTCGGGGACTGCTCTGGTGCATCCCCCACGAAACTCTATGGTCCCTGTTGGGATTTGTTTCTATTCTGTTTACCTTGCGGGATGTTCCCTTTGGACCTATTCCAGATGCTGTCTGATCTGTTCTTACCCTCAAGTTGTCCTTCTGAGGGCTGTTGCTTCAGTCAGACGTTTGCCTGAGCGAGCGGCTCTGTTTAGCTAGCCCTCGTTCATTATATTTATACACCATGATGTGGTGGTGTTTCGCTTTACGCCGGACCTTAGGCCTAAGGTAGTATCGTATGTTCATGTATTCAAGACCTTTGTTTTTCTTCTGAGCCTTATTCCTCGTAACGCTGAGGAAAGGGGGTCTACATTCCCTCAACAGGTGTTGGCAGTCTTTTTCCTGGATTGTCGCTTGTCCCTTAGGGGGACTGTTGCCCCTTGGGGTTTGCGGGCGTCTCCATCTGTATGTGCCTGATCTCGTCTGCTTCCAGGGGTTTTGTGCCCTTTGGCCTGGTCTTTACTTGGGTGGATTGTCCCTTCTGGTCCTAAGCAAGGTTTCGGCTGTTTACTGATCTTTGTTAGTGTAGTGGTCAGTATCCCCGTCTGTCACGTGGGAGACCAGGTTTCAATTCCCCGATGGGGAGAGCTCTAAATTTTGCCATGGCTACTGTTAGCATTTGGACTGGTCAGGCTGTTACTCTGGCCTATTCTTTTAAGGGGAAGAATTTTCTTCTCACTTTATTTTGATTCTACTTGTGCTTTGGTACCTTTGGGCCTTTCAGCACCAGGTTTCTGTTGAACAAGTTTGCTAGAACGCTGTTTGTTTACTGTTCATACCTTTTCAAAGGTTTTTATGAGGTTGACGTTGGAGCTTTTGCTCATACCTTTTCAAAGGTTTTTATGAGGTTGACGGAGCTTTTGCTCATGTCGCTCTTGGTAGCAAGGTTGCAGGTGATTTTGCAGGTGAGGTGCTTTTACTGTCTGCTGTGCCTTTTTTGTTGGAGATCCCACCCTACTTTATGGACACTGCTATTGGATGTCCCACGTGTAATTATTATATATGGAGCAGGACGTACTGTATGCTTAGAATAATACAATTCTGTGAAATACTCACCTGTAGAATTGGTATTATACGCAGACAGTACGTCCTGCTCCACCCCACCCTGGTTTTACATTATTCTGGATCCCCTGTATGGTAATTGTTATCATTGTTATTATTACAGTTTTGGTGGTTGGTTTCTCCCGGCTTCTTTTTCTCACTGCTTTTCAATGCTGGGGATTTGTGGGAGGTCCCTGGGTATATGAAGGGCCGGGAGGAGCCTGTTTTTGCATGTCTGCAGTGCACAGCCCCATCTGGCGGAGGATTACCCCACGTGTAATTATTATATATGGAGCAGGACTTGCTGTATGCGTATAATACCAATTCTACAGGTGAGTATTTCACAGAATTGTATTTTACCTCCTACTGTTTCATGATAGTCCCTCTTGCTTCACAATAAGGACAATGTGATCCCACTTGTCCCTCTCTTCTCCCTTTACTATATGCATTTAGTTAGCCCATCTGCCAGGAAATATAGTCCCACTTACATATATCTATTGTTGACTCACAGGGGCTAACGCATTTCCCTCTTCTTTCCCTTTTCTGCTCACCACTTGGGGCATTAATTTGCATGTTCTGATTATACATGATTTTACATACTTTTTAACTGTCCCTATGTTTGACAATAGGGACAACGTTATCCCTCTTTGTCTCTTGCACTCCACGGATACAGATCTCCTCTTTCCATCCAGATATTGCGCTATTATGTTTTTTTTTTTTTTTTTATGATTCTTCTGATTTCTCGACTGTGAATTGATTGAGTCCCCATTATGAAAGAAGCCATGGCCACTCTACTCCCTATCTACTATCTACAACGCTGCAGGGAACTGGGTCCCACCTCAAGAACCTGAATTCCATGGCATGCTGAGTATACATCACTATTAACTAAGAACTGCAACGTTGACGCTGTCATACTGACAGCCAAGGCCTGGGCTTGACAACGGATAGAAGCTTCATAGCGTTTAACGCCCTCTGTCGCCATTATGAGAATGGCCATCTTTTTGATTGGACTCAGAGTCAAGGAACAATGTAAGCCGCCGCCCCACATCTGGCGGGCCTGGTGATGTCGCTACGCCAACTTCCTGTCGCCGCTACGCCGGCGGCCATCTTTTTGGCTAGATTCAGCTGCTGTTAGTTACCTGAGCAGCCGCCCACCTAACCCCATTGGTACAGCCACCCTGGAGACCCTGTGAAGCCGCAGCCCGGCCCGCGCGCCGGTCACTGATTGGTGTGTCTTTCAACACCTTACTGTGATTGGCCGGGACGGGTGGGGACGTCACGGATGACGCGGGCAACGGGCACCCGAGTGTGCGCTCCTGCCCCCTGCATCCTACACGCTGGAGATCATCTTAGGATATTTAGTCTGCTTCCCTAAAGCTGGTACTACTCCCTCTTGAGAAAGGCCTACATAGCCGAAACTTTAAGGGGTAACCTGCACCTGGCGCTGCTTGTAAGATTTTTTTCTGGTCTTTTTTGCCTCTTTTTGAACTGCTAAAATGATTTGATATGCCTGATTGATAGCACTTGAGGAATAGGGGCACATACACATTTCCTGTTTATGAGTTATCATGCTGTGTTGCTTATAACTTTACTCCAAAATTTATGCCCCCCTTTATATTGTATATAAATAAATATATATATATATATATATATATATATATATATATTATTATTTTTTTTTTTTCATTGGGTGCTGGCAACAAATCAAGAACTATCTAGCGGTCATTATACCTTACGGCATTATGTATTCCACATTTCTATGTACATCTATACTGTATTATATGTATTGAGTACTCAAGTGTATTATCCCCTTTTAAATTCTCTACACTATTTTTGCATCACAGATCTGGGTTGTTAGTCTTTCTTTTATTATGTTATTGCTCTGTGGTTTCCTCTGTGGTAGAGCACATGAGAGTAAGACTGAACACCACCCTTGTATATCTTACCCCTTCTTAGAATTTCTTTTGGTGTGCTTCAACCATAATAATTTTTTTGTTTAAACTCCTAAATTTCCTCATTGGCTATCAAGGGTTCTGGTTTCTTCTAATTCCTTACTGTTGGTCTTCAGAAATTGACAACCAGGAGATCTCACTATATACACAACAAGGCGCAGAAATGTTAGTTTTGAATAGTGACTCACAAAGAAAATAGACACACTGCAGTATTTGGCTAATCATGTGCTTTACCTTATTCTTTATCTTAAACTAGACCAACACCTATTTTACAGAATATAGATGTCGGTCTGCCTCTGGGATATCCCGATTGCCTGGGCCCCCCTCTATCAACCACCTGCAAACCCCTTAAATGTTACCTGTCACCAGGTTCCCCCTGTGGAAAGGCTGTCTTCTTGGGCCTGCAGCATATTATATTCCAGGGCGAGCCCCAGTGGGATTTGTTCCTAAAATAGACCAAAACTGGACCTCGCACTTACAAGACTATAGGTCCAGTTAATTACCCACCCTCTGGGCATCAGTCACCCATTATACATACCTCCCACTGGGCATGTGCGACCAGTTGCATCTCCTGCATCAATCTATTATGGTCATGCCTGCCATAACTCAATGCTTGGCACATGGCTATAGAAAAATATCGGGGATATGCCACCTATTGTGAATACCAAGTTCCCATTGAGCTTTTTTAGCCGTTTATATGCACAACCAAAAAAGCTGATTGGAGGAGAGATATCCCTGCACTGTGGGATCGCTGGCGAGGCATGTATATTAAGCCACTGTTGGGGGTTTCACATAGCGAGGCATTCTGAATCAAAGACCAAAACCTGTGATGGTTAAAATCCAGGGTTTTGGTCCACTTTAAAGCAGAAAAGTCAAGTCAGCCGAATTCCTCGTTCAGTGTATTGCTGCCATGTGTGAGCTTTCAAATTAAACCTGAATAGTTGCCATTGGTCACATGACTGGACTTCATTTGTTGCCAAATATGTGAATGAGTAAGTGATGCCTTTCAGACCATCTCCCACCAGTCAGCACTCCCCTTTATCACTTCCAGACTCTCTCTTGGAAGGGGTTATGTGAATGAGGTGGTGTGATATTCTAAGTATGTCACACACCCCGCTTCAGAATAGTCATTACACTTGGGTTATACTGACCTGTAGAGGGCGATCTTGCAGAGATGTCATGAAAAAAAGGGAGCCCCTCCCGGTCCATAAATACCTGGGACCTTCCACTCATTCCCCAGTCTTTCATCTCTGCAGTCGGCGAGCAAGTCAGAAGATGGATGTCTCCTCCTTGCAGGTAGCCGGGGTAGCTCCCGGCCCCCCTCTTTGGGTCTATTTCTGCCTGAATCTCCTGTTATCCCCCTTTTTAAAAGAGCCTCCCAGCCTAGGCTGCGGATCCGGGCAAGGGTAGACGGCACCTTACGGTGCTTAGGAGCTATGCTCCACCGTGAGACCTCATACTAAGGGGTAGGCGGTATTCCGGGTTGGAGATCCCGGTTGGGATGCCCTGTCCTTGCCCTTACGCCTCTGGTGGTGTTTTCCCCCCTCTCTCGGTCACCCATTGTTCCCTACAGCTGGGGGGGGGGGGGGGGGGGGCGCTTATTCCTGGTTATTTTATTAGTTTGACAGCATATTGTTCCCTATGTGTGTGTATGTGTGTGTTTTACTTGATCTTTGGCTGGCGCCGGCGGTTTGCTGCGGCGCTGGCCGTTGCGGGCAGCCTTCGGGGGAGCTTCTTCCCCTCAGGTGCGGTTTAGAGGGGGGCGGGGCGCGATCCTGCGGCCCGCCCCCCTTCCTCTCCTCGTGCTGCTGGCGCTGCTGCGGAGCCCGGCCACTGGCCGGGAGCCGCGTTGTGTCAGGGGAGAGGCGCGGAGTCGGGCGCAACTCGCGGACCGCGCCGACCCGCCCTTCTTCGTCATTGCTGCCTTCCCTTCGTCTCGTGCTGGCTAGTTGCGAATGCCATTACAGTAAGCGCCCAGTGGGCTCCATTATTTTATTGGCTGTACCTTCCGCTAGTTATTTTTACAGATTTATATATATAAATATATATATGTACTGTTTGGCCCTTTTCTGTTTATGTGCGCAGCATATTGTGTGATATGTGTGTGATAGTCCCTCTTTTTGTATTCCAGGCGGACCCTTGTTGGATCTTAAAGGGTCCTCCCGGTCCTAGGGTCCCTGGTTTAGTTTAGGGCTCCCTATAAATCCTCCCACTCGGGACATAAAAGGGGAGTCCCGGGTCGCTTATATTGTGTAATTCCCTTGGTCATTGCGACTACCAATAAAATCACCATATGGAGGCTTCCCAGGATACCGGGCTCTGGCTCCCCTCGGGGCATTCCCGGCATTGTTTGGGGTGTGGGGTATCTCTTACTAGGGATGATGTATTCCTTTGCATACCATGTGCGCAGCAGTCTATTACGCGGCAGTCCGGATCCCATGCGTCTGGTTCTGCGCCGCCGGTCTCTTCTCCTACCCCTCCCCGCCTGATCCGTACTCCATGTGACATTGTCATGGGTGGGGAGTCGCAATCTGAGGTGTGTGCCAGATTGGCCAATTTCGAAAAAAGCCATAAAGGCCCCGGCTAAGAGAAAGCACTTGTCTCCAGCCACGCCGGCTTTTGATTTGGATGAGTTTAATTCACTGGACTGGTCTGATTACTCCCCGTTAGAGGAAGGGGAGCTATTTGAGGAGTCGGATGGTTCTAACGATCAGCAGTTTGTTGGCACTGATGCCGAGCGGGGTCAGAGGGATTCCTTGGATACCCCTAAGGTCCTGGCTCATATGTTTGAGGTTCTGGCAATTTCTCCTCCTGAAGTGGCTCTTCCGCAGAAGGGGGAGTTATTTGAGGCAGCTAAGCCGCGCTTGAAATTTCCTAATCAAAAGCATTTCGATGGCATTATTCTTAAGGAATGGGAGAGGCCTACTCGGCTTCCAGGTGTTCCTCCAGGTTGGGATAAGAAATATCCCTTTCCAGTGGATGCGGTGAAGCGCTGGTCGTCCCCTCCCGAGGTGGATGCCCCTGTTTTGGGGTTGTCTAGCACCTCTGTTTTGCATTCTCTTGACTGTTCTGCTCTCAAGGATGGTGAGGATAAAGGCATTGACCAGATGGCTTGTCACGGTTTTGCCAGTGTCGGGTCTGCCTTGCGGCCTGTTTGTGCTTCGGCGCTTTTAGTGGTGGCTACTAGGTCGGTTGTTAGGGACCTGTTGTCTACTTCCAGGCTTGACCCGGCTAGTGATGAGTTCACCGCCCTTAAGCGGTGCGAATTGTTCATGTCCTTTGTGCTAGCCGCCCTGGATGACACCATGGTGATGTGTAGTAGAACTATGGCCTTGCTTGTGGCTATTCGGCGATCGGTTTGGTTGCGCCAGTGGGCGGTTGATTTTTTGTCCAAGAAGTCGCTTACGGCTCTTCCCTTTTTGGGGTTGCGGCTCTTTGGAGAAAAATTGGATTCGGTCTCAAAAGGAGGTAAGTTACCTCAGCGAAAGAGGCAACGTCGTCCCTTTCGGGGGGTGGCTTCCTTTACCCCTTCCTTTCGTGGGGCCAGAGCTGGCAAGGGATTGGCTTTCTTCTCCTCCAGAGGTGATTCCTGGAACAGGAGCAGAGGACGTGCCCGTCCAGGACACAGCTGGGGCTCTAAACCCAAAGCCACTGCCAAGCCGGCTCAGCAATGAGGGGGCGCCCTCACCCTTGCGGGTGGGGGGACGGCTGCGACACTTCTCCCAGGTCTGGGACCCGGAGGTCTCGGACAGATGGATTCGGGAAGTGGTGTCTTCCGGTTACAAGCTGGAGTTCGAGATCCGGCCTCCTCCCAGATTTTTCAGGACTCGGGTGCCCTTGGATCCTCTGGCTGCGCAGGGGCTCCGGGCGGCAGTAAAAAAAATCTCCTGGACATAGCTGTCATTTGCCTGGTGCCTCCCTCGGACCGGGGCCTGGGATACTATTCCAATCTGTTCACGGTGCCCAAGAAGGATGGCTCCGTTCGTCCTATCCTCGATCTGAAGCTCCTCAACAGGTTTATCCATCCCAGGAAGTTCTGCATGAAAACTCTGCGTCCAGCCATAAATTCGCTTTGTCAGGGGGACTTCATGATGTCCATAGACATCAAGGATGCTTATCTGCATGTTCCAATCTTCCCGGCACACCAGAGATTTCTCAGGTTCATGGTGGAAATTCAACATTTTCAGTTTGTGGCTCCTCCGTTTGGCCTTACCTCGGCTCCAAGGGTTTTCACCAAGGTGCTCGCAGGGGTGATGACCCTCCTCAGAACCCGGGGTATCCGCATCGTGCCTTATCTGGACGATCTTCTCATTATGGCGTTTTCTCTCAGCCAGGCGGAGCTTGACACCAGGAGAGATTCGGCTGGGTGATCAACTATCCCAAGTCCTCCCTCTCTCCGTCCAGGGTGGTGTCGTTTCTGGGAAAGTCTCTGGATACTTCTCAGACCAGGGTGTTCCTTCCTCGGCCCAAGGTTCTTTTTATTCAGGAATTGACTCTGCTTCTTCTGTCCATCCCTCGTCCGTCCATCCGGCTGGGGATGAGACTGATGGGATTGATGGTGGCTTCTTTCGAGGCGGTTCCCTTTGCTCAGTTTCACACAAGGACGCTCCAGCTCCATCTCTTGGCGGCCTGGGACAGGTCTCCGCGGTCATTGGATCAGTCTTTTCTGATGTCCCCCCGGTTCGGCATTCCCTTCGGTGGTGGCTGGGACCAAGCAATCTGATGAGGGGCAGATCTTTTCTGACCCCTCGTTGGGAGACAGTCACCACGGATGCCAGCCTGTCAGGTTGGGGGGGGGGTTTGGAAGGATCTTCAGTTTTAGGGACTGTGGTGCCCTCAGGAGGCTCACGATCCTATCAATGTTCTGGAGCTGAGAGCCATCAGGTTGGTTCTGGTTCACTTGACTCATCAGTTACAGGGTTTACCGGTTCAAGTTCGGTCGGACAATCGGACGGCGGTTGCCTACGTCAATCACCAGGGAGGGACTCGCAGCAGGCGTGCCCTCAGGGAAGTGTCTTTGATCCTTGGCGGTTTACATCCCGGGAGTGGAGAGCACGGAGGCGGACTCCCTGAGCAGGTGCTCATCTCGCCGGGGGGAATGGTCTCTCAGCCCCAAGGTGTTTCGGTCACTTTGCCACAGGTGGGGGACTCCGGAGGTGGACCTCTTTGCCTCTCGTCACAATCACAAGCTTCCGGCATTTGTGTCTCTCTCGCGGGATCCTCTGGCTCTGGCAGTGGATGCCATGTCTCTGAGCTGGCGGGATCTGTACCTGTTCCCTCGTTCCCTATGGTGGGCAAGGTGGTGCGCAAGCTGGCTCTAGAGGGTGTGTCAGCAATCCTGGTGGCTCCAAGATGGCCAAGGCAGGTTTGGTTCGCAGACGTTGTGCGGTTGGCAGCGGATCAGTTCGCTCTGCCCCTTCTGCCGGATCTGCTCACTCAGGGTCAACTGCTCTACCTCAATTTACCAACACTGGCTTTGACGGCGTGGCTGCTGAAACCTCCATCTTAGAAGAAGGTCTTTCTGATGCTGTGATTCAGACTCTTGTTAGTGCTAGGAAGAGATCTTCCTCTGCCATCTGCTATAGGATTTGGAGGTCTTGTGAGGTCAGGGCCTTGCCTTGCAGGGTGTTTTCTATCCCTAGGGTTTTGGAATTTCTGCAACATGGTCTTGACTTGGGTTTGCAGGTTAGTACGTTGAAAGGGCACGTTTCTGCCCTGGCGGTTTTCTTTCAAAGGTCTTTTGCTCTTCATCCTCTGGTTAAGACCTTTTTCCAGGGGGTTACGCATGTGCGGCCTCCTAGGAAGCCTTTGCTCCCAGTTTGGGATTTGAATTTGGTTCATTCTGCTTTTCAGGGTCCTCCTTTTGAGCCTTTGCAGGATATTGCTCTTTCTATGCTTACTCAGAAGGTTGCATTTTTGGTTGCCATCACTTCCGTTCAGCGTGTATCGGAGTTGGTGGCTTTGTCCATTCAGGCCCCATACTTTGAGAGGCATCAGGACTTCAAGCCTGATTTCCTTCCTAAAGTGGTTTCTGCCTTTCATTTTAATCAGGACATTGTTCTACCCTCCTTGTGTCCTAAGCCCAGCAATAACAAGGAGAGGGTCTTGCATTCTTTGGATGTGGTTCGCTGTGTGAAGTACTATTTGGTGGCTACTTCTTCCTTTCATAAGACTGATGCCTTTTTCGTGGTGCCCTCCGGGCCTAAGAAAGGTTTGGCTCCCGCCAGGCCATTGTTGGGGCCTATTCTGCCAAGGAAGGGGAAGATTCCCCCTTTTCGTGTTACTGCTCATTCTACTCGTGCTGTTGGGGCTTCCTGGGCTTTTCAGCACCAGGCCTCTGTTGAACAAGTTTGTAAGGCTGCTACTTAGTCTTCTGTTCACACTTTTTCCAAGTTTTATAAGGTTGATGTGCGGGCCTCAGCAGTTGCTGTTTTTGGCTGCAAAGTTCTGCAAGCTGCAGTGGTTAAAGTTTGCATTATTGCCTTGTTTTGGATCCCCGCCCTTTATGGACACTGCTATTGGATGTCCCAAGTGTAATGACTATTCTGAAGTGGGGTGTGTGACATACTTAGAATAATACCATTTTGTGATTACTCACCTGTAAAATGGGTATTATAAGTATGTCACACACCCCGCTTCACCCCGCCCTTTGGTATTCTGGATCCTTTATATGGTGAACCTTTTTTACTGTTGCTGGTTATAATTGGCTCTTCCTGGTCCCTTTTTCCTTACTGCTGTCTTAATACTGGGGAATGAGTGGGAGGTCCCAGGTATTTATGGACCAGGAGGGGCTCCCTTTTTTTCATGACATCTCTGCAAGATCGCCCTCTACAGGTCTGTATAACCCAAGTGTAATGACTATTCTGAAGCGGGGTGTGTGACATACTTATAATACCCATTTTACAGGTGAGTAATCACAAAATGGTATTTTTGCTTTCTATTCTCCTTCAGTGGTACGGTTGCTACAATCTGAAGGATGCTTCCACTCAGCCTGCTGTAGAAAATGGGAAGGCGCCTGTTTCCTGGTTTGGCAACATTAAGGAATAAGAAGATGCTGGAACCCCTGCTATCCACAAAGAAAATGATTTTTTATATGCACTAAACCTCAAATGTCTAGTAAACTATCTTGAAATGTTTTCTTCTCTACAGATATAGCTCTGAGGTTTCCATCACACATGAGGCGAACTGATAGCTCCTCGTCACTGACTGAAAAAGAATACATCCGATCTCTTGATCTATCTGCAAATAACCTGGAAAACATAGACTTAATAAAAAAAAAGTCTATTCTTCTAAATCACTTGGAGCGACTAGAGAAAATGGAGCTTCAGCAGAACAACTTAACATCCATTCCCAAGTCACTTTGTGAGGTATTTAAAAGTCAAGCAATTCTAGTACAGCACATCTGTGGCTCATGTAGATGTTGGTGGATTTAAATGTCCAGTGATGTTTCAAACTCTTCTTCTAAGCATACAGCACGTCCTGCTCCAGACATAGTCATAACTTGTGGGTAGTCCTCCGCCTCGGGTGCCGTGCACTGCAGAACATGAAGAAAACAAGCTCCTCCCGGCCCTACATATACCGGAGGACCTCCCACAAATCCCCAGATTTCTCTGCAGTGCTGAACTGCGAAGACATGAAGTATCACGCTCTCGCAGGCAAGCTGGGCTTTACAGCCCAAGGCCCTGCGGGACTATTTCCACCCGTCCTCTCTGTGAAGAATATGCCTCCCAGCCTGGGCTGCGCTGGTCGGGTGAAGGTAGGCAGCACCTGGTGTGCTTAACGGAGCCATGCTCCACCGCAATCCCCCACCATAGGGTAGGCGGTTAAGGCTAATGGTGAGCCTCATAGTGGATGCCCCTCCCGCATCATTGCCCCACGCCCCGTGTAGCGGTGAACCCCGAGTGCTGGGTCACCTTCTCCCTTAGTTCCCCCAGTTAGTGGGGGGAAAAAGAGAGGGGGGGGGGGGGTTGTGTACGTTGGCCTAATCTTGTCCTATTACACTGTATGCTTATTGCCTTTATCGGTTACCGGGGGTCAGAGCCGCACTTTGAACACTATTTTAACTTTGACCGCAGCGCCTTTAATGTATTTGACTCGGCGCGTAAGGCGGCTCTGTCTCGCGACGCCATGGCGTTTTATTACTGTCTCCTTCTCTATCTTGTTCTGCGCTTAGAGCTTCGCGCTCTCTGGAAAGGGGGGGCGTGGTCTGGTTGGCGTGTTCCGCGTCACCTACTGCTCGTGTCGCCCTTCAAGGTTCACTTGGCACCATTTTGTCGGACTTCCCGCGCGTGCGTGGTCACGCTCCTCCTTCTCCCTTCGGTTATTTTTCTTCTTGTGTGGCGCATGGCTCTGACACCATCTCTTCTCCTTATGTCTTTCAGACTCTAAGATTCCAGTGGCTTCTCCCGGCCTGATATATATATATATATATATATATATATATCCTATGGGCCTATATTAAATTCTCCCACATTCCCAGCGGGCATTGGGGCATCCAGGGTTGCTTACAGCATAAATCCCTACTGGCATATTTCTAGATTTATCACCATATGAAGGCATCTCAGAATTATGTGTCCGGGGTCCCGCGGGGACAAGACCGGCTTTGTACCATGTGTTGACAAGGCCACGCTGACGCTGACAGAGCACGGGTCTGCGGACCCTGTGCTGAACAAGCGCTGGCCCTGCAATCAGGTTTACCAGTAGCTGCACCTCGCTTCAATACTCCTGTCTCCCCATGCTTAAATCTTAGTCCTGATTAGTCGCACTGGAGCGGGGATGACCAGCAGGTGGTGCCGCGCAGACTCCCCACGGCGGAGCAAGTGATGTCTGGGTTGGCGGAGCGCTTGAGCGCTGGGAAGAAGCGGTCCCTGATGCCTCCTAGTTATAGGTTTTCCACTGAAACTGAGGAACCTGCTGTTATACAGGACCTTGATCCTTCTGATGATGGTACAGGACCTTGATCCTTCTGATGATGGTGAACAGTTCTCAGGTTCCAGTTCCTCAGATGAGTTGTCTTGGAGCCGTGTCTGCTCTGGCCCGGGTTCTTGGGGCCTGTGCGACACTGATGAGTTACTCATAAAGATCTTTGAAGTGCTGTCCATTTCTCCTCCGGGAGAGTCTCCCAAGCCCAAGAGGGAGAGTTTCCACACGGCGACACCGCGCCTGGAATTTTTCGATCCGGATCATTTCCAGTATATTATATCTAAAGAATGGGAATCACCTTGTAAACTTACAGGGGTTCCGGGGGTTTGGGACTGGAAGTACCCCTTTTCCCATGATTTGGTTGAACGATGGTCAGTTTCTCCATAGGTGGATGCGCCAATTATTGGGGTTGCTAACCCTCCCTTCATGGCGGCCTCCTCTTCTCGTACCCTTCGGGATGCTGAGGACCGGCGCATGGACAGATTGGCTTCCCATGCCTTCTCTAGTGTAGAGACGGCTCTGCGCCCGGTCTGTGCTGCGGCTGTTACCGCGGTGGCCACCAGGACACTGTTCAGGAGGATAATTGACCAACAACCGGAGGATCTTCCTTGTGAGGTTTTCAATGCACTGTCCGATTGTGACGTTTTTGTGAGGTTTATCTTCTCAGCTATGGATGACACTATTAAAATGTGCGCTAGAACTTCGGCTCTTGTGGTGGCTATTCGTCGCCTGCTTTGGCTGCGACAGTGGGGAGCCGACAATGATACTAAAAAGGCTCTTACTGGTCTTCCTTTTAGAGGACGATTCTTATTTGCCAGGTTGGACCTTTTTGGCAAAAAAGGTAAGGCGCCCTCACGCAGAAGGCTGGTTTGGCAGACCAGGGGCAGGGACTCTCCACCCCCTCCTTACATTAGTGTTAAGCGAGAACCAGAAGTGTGCTTCCAACTTTTTGGAGTGGAAGGTCATTCCAGGGGAGGCAGGCAACGCCCTGGGACTTCCGGCAGGGAGAAACCAAAGTCTGCCAAAACCACACAAGCATGAAGGGACGCCCTCGCCCTGTGGGCGAGGGAACTGCCACAGCTCTTGGCTCTTATGGCAGGATGCCATGCTTCGTCCAGGCGATTACAGGTGATGGGTCCCCTGGACGCGGTCCGTGAAGGAATGGAGTTTTCTGGGCAGTTCCCTTCAGAAGTAGTCAGGGGTATTCTAGTCCCCGTTGTTTCCCTTAGTGAATTGACACAGGCCGAGTTTGGCATGGAGGGTCTGGGCTGTCCTACAGGTTGGCCCTTGGCGAGTAATTGCATCCACACTGCTATTCCTCCGGGATGACGCAGTCTGCCCAGGCCCGGCATTCTGGACCTAGCGTTTGTATTTCACAGGCTGTGCCTACATGGTATCCATCTGTTGGGCCGCAGGCGCCCTTGTCCAGTGAGCCTCTTGATGCCTGCGAGGATCCTTATTCCCCTTCGGTCCCTTGTTCCTTCTGGACACCCAGTCTTTTTTTCCAACTGGTGTTACAGGACCATTCTTCAGATTAGGGTCTTGTCTGGGGTCCCTCCCCAGTTCCCAGGAGGCTCGCCAAGGCGAGTATGGGAGTGCTTTCATGATCATTCACCAGTGCTGTCCACGCTAGTTTCTACCTGACTTGGGGCTCCCTTGGAGTCCTTTGGATTGGTGCTTAGGCACATAACTCACTTGGTGTAACCTAGTTCATAATCTCCCTACGGGGTGGCATTTAGATAGGTTCAGGTCCAACCTTCCCCTCTGATTTGGGTGTCTTGGTATGGAAGGGGCCTTGCCCTCTGTGTAGTCACACTACATTCACCTTGCAGCTGCTGGGCCTATTGCTGGCGGCCCGATGCTGTTCTTTTTCTCAGATGCCCTTGGGGCCTGCGGCACCTTGGGTTACTTATCCTGGATGGGGTTCCAACACCCCTGGAAATAGATCAGTACGTTCCCCCTGTTTTATGAGGGTTTCCTTCTGGTTGGTCTACTCCTGGAAGTTGTTGATCGACATCACTTCCTTCTTGCTATCCCTGTAGATGGTAGTCATGGGGACTAAGTCTGGCGGGGTCACTAAAGGGGTTCTATTCCTTATGGAATTCCCCGTGGTACCTAAGGGGGACCCCTTTAGGGGGGTCCATTTTCATACTGTTGGTAGGTCATCACATTGTGCCCTTTTGGGCCCTAACTTGCTGGCCTGTTCCCCTTAGGTCTGGGCTCTTGGGGAATCTTGATCTGTCTGGTCAGTGGCCTGTCCCTGCTTTTATCCGAGAAGGTCTCGGAACAGGTTGACCCTTCTTGTAGGGTCTGGTTCTGAATTAGTGGAGGTTTTTACACTCCTTGCGCTTTCTTGATATTGGCTCGTTGGCTGTCTTCTGTGCTGGGAGGGCCTTCCCTAGTGCCTCAATGAGCCTACTGGTTGGGGCCGTGGCCCAGTGACTGTTACAGAGACTCTGTCCTAGTTATGGTCCTATTTCATTGCCCTGGGTGATTGTCCCAAGGGTTCTAATTCAGGTTCTTGTTTGAACTGTTCTTTGCCTCAGGTGACCCTTTAGGGGCGGGTGCCTCAGTCAGAGGAGACGGCTTCCTTAGCTTAGTCCTTTTTTATATTTTACAGCTCTATATATCTGTAACCCGTTAGAGGAGGATGTTTCGGCCTTGCACCAAGCTTGGGTCCAGGCGGAGTGTTGTATTCTTCTCTATTCCAGATCCTATGGTCTCTGGACTGGTGTTCTGCTTACTCCGAGCTTTAAAGGGTTTGGTATCCCTCAATAGGCGTTGGGAACTTCTGGACTGTTCCCTGTCTAGGGTTGGGACTATGCCCCTTGGGCTTATAGGCGTCCCCATCCTTCCTGCTACAGGATCTGGTTACTTCCATGGGTATAGGAGCCCGTTGGACTGGTCTTGCTCGGCTGGTTGCCCTTCTGAGCTTATGGTTAACGTTTTTGGCTCTTTGGAGCCTTGTTAGCGTTGTTTTCAGTATTCCGCTGGTCTCGCTGAGACCAGGGTTCGTATTCCCTGACGGGAAAGGCTCTATGGTTGCCATGGCTACCCCGATGTCGTTAGTAGCGTGGTTAGGCTGTTACTCTGGCCTGTTTGTTAAGGGAGATTCATTCTTCTCTCTTGGTTTGGTTTTCTTCTACCTGTGCTTGGCTTGGGCCTTTTGCACTCGGTTGTTGAGCAGGCTGACTAGTTCCTGCTTGTTTTTCATTAGTAAGTCTTCATAAGTTGAGTTAGAGCTTTGCTCAAGTTGCTCCTGGTACCAAGGTTACAGGTGACAGCGCTGTTATGGTTGGCTGTTCCTTTTTTCATGGGGATCCCACCCTACTTATGGACACTGCTATTGGATGTCCCACACATTATGACTATGTCTGCAGCAGGACGTGCTGTATGCTTAGAATAATACAACTCTGTGAAGTACTCACCTGTAGAGTTGGTATTATATGCATACATCACTTCCTGCTCCACCCCACCCTGATTCACCTTGTTCTGGATCCCTTGTATGGTGATTATTATCTTGGATATTATTGCCAGTCTCTGGGTGGTTGTTTTCCTCCTGGCTTCTCTTCTCACTGCTTGTCAATGCTGGGGATTTGTGGGAGGTCCTCCGGTATATGTAGGGCCGGGAGGAGCTTGTTTTCTTCATGTTCTGCAGTGCACAGCGCCCGAGGCGGAGGACTACCCACACGTTATGACTATGTCTGGAGCAGGACGTGCTGTATGCATATAATACCAACTCTACAGGTGAGTACTTCACAGAGTTGTATTTTTCCTTTTCTTTATTATATACTATTAACTATACATCAATGAATAAAGTTTGCATGAAGCACATCTTAATGCAGGGATTTCCAGTCCTCCTCACAAGGCCCACCAGCAGCTTATGCTTTGTGGATCTCCAAATAGCTGATTCTAAAGCTCTGCTGCTGCTCTAATGACTTCAGCTGTGCATCTGTGTGAAGATCCTGTTTGTGAGTGTTTGGGACCCCTGCCTTAGTAGATTAATCACAAAAAAACTAAATACAGTAATGACTAGCATTTGATGGTTACTGTATTTTTCGCACAATAAAATGAACCTGCCCATAAGACGCACCTAGGATTTGGAGAAGGAAAATGAGAAAACAAATGTGTGGCATTCTTCCCTCCCATTCCCATAGGTGGTGTGACATTCCCCCCCCCCCCCCTCCCATTCCCATAGGCAGTGTGGCATTCCCCCTTCCCATGTTATTCCCATAGGCATTGTGGCGCCCCCCCCCCCCCCCATTTCATTCCCATAGATGATATGGCATTCCGCCATCCCATTCAGCATAAACAGTGTGGCACCCCCATCCCATTCCCTGTATAGGCAGTGTGGCGTTCCCCCCCCTCCCATTCTAATAAGCTATGTGGCAGAATCACCCCAACCCCCCCAGACAAAAAGGTATACTTACATGAGCCTCACATCAGTGCCGCGGCCATCGGGATGCCAGCCGGGTAAATGAACGCTGTCCACTATCCCCACTCTGTCTTCCGGAGCGCACTTACTCCCTAGTGTTTGTGTCCGCATGTGCTGGCCCCAAGAGGCAATGCTGGTGCTGGAAGCCAGAGCGGGGACAGCGTTCATTTACCCTGCTTGCGCTGCCCCGAGAAGTAGTGGCGGTTGTCAGAACGGGGTTTATTTACCCTGCCCAATCTGCCCACTGGTGGCTGGCCTCCTGGTGGCAGGTGCGAGACTTATGTAGGTATAACTTTTTTTCAGGTTTTTCTTTACATTTGCCCAATAAGACACATTGACATTTCCACCCCCTCACTTTTGGGCAAAATAGTGCGTCTTAAAGGGCGAAAAATACTGCAATTTTTTATAAATACTTGCACTTTTTGAAACATTTCTAAGAGGCCAGATGTACGTTAGGAAGATACTTTGTGTAGGAATAGATAGGTAGTGCTAAGCTAGCATAAGAAAGTAAGTAAAGGATATTTTCATGATATAAATAATGATGCAGATTATTACATCTCCATGGCTTCATTTTCCTTCAGGCTTAATAGATTTCAATACTTAGTAGGTGTACCAAGTGTAATAGATAGCAATACTTAGCAGGGACGACAACCTGACCCATTTTTGCAGGGTAATTTTCTTCCAGTCCTACACTTCACAATGACCTCAACACACCTGGACTTTGATAATTAGAACTCCTATTTAAGCCTATTAATTGACTTAGGACTTGTGTGTTAAGGAACATGGTCCATGCTAAGTGCGGGGATGGGGAAAAAACACGCTGCAGGAATGGGTCAGGTTGGCGTCTCTGACTTAGTATGTCCTTAAGTGTCCTAGTCTACCTATATAATGTTGCCTGAATGAAACTTGGGCAGTTTTAAAACCAAAAATCAAGTAAAAGATTTTTGTATTTAAGTAAATCACTTTAGTGCAGGGGACCCTGACCCCCTCACCAAGCCCCACCAACAGGCCAGGTTTTGCAGACCTCCCCACAGATGCACAGGTGAAATACTTGTGCAGCGATAGAGCTATGTGGAGATCTAAAAAAAAAGAGCTTTTGGTGGGCTTTGTAAGAAAGTGTTGGGGACCACTGCTTTGGTGGACTGCAGCTTGTTTATGAAATGTGAATATCCTATACCTAAAATTATATTGGGATCAGCATGCCAATGTATTTCCTCTCTTTTGACTAATACTGTTTTTTTTTTTTTAAACTAGGCTTTAAAGTCTTTGACTTACTTGGATTTGCGAAGTAATGGCTTTAAATCGTTCCCAACTTGTGTTTTGGAGATGACCAGCATTGTATTTATTGACTTATCAAGAAATGAAATAGGACCAACCCTGATCTTGAACACTAGTGCTATATGTTTGACCTTAAAACATCTTAACCTTTCATACAACCAGTTAAAATGTTTCCCAGAGTGTTTGCTGAATATAACACAAAGGCTTGAAGAGTTGATTCTTGAAGGGTAAGGTTTTTTTATCAGCTGAATTATGAATGATAATGTATGTGTTTTAGCTTAAAGTAACTGTTTAGCAAGAAAAAGGTCCCCATAGAATCCGCCCCCCCTCCCCCCCAGCAACTTGATTTTTTAAAATTTCCCCCACCAAGCTTACTGCCGCCTTCACACTGAGCCTGCACACTGCGGCGACATCCTAAATGCTGCAGACAAAGCATTTGCCTCCCTGAATGTGCCCATAGCCTAACCTAGGCAATGTTTCCAAGATGATTGCGGCGCTTGCAGTGAGTAAGAGCCTCAATGTGAATGGTCCCTTGGTGCTATTTTGCCTGTATATCTGCATTAAAGCTGAACTCCAGTAATAATATGGCACCCTGCAGGGGCATAGTAATTACACCCCTGCCACTGATGATAAAAAAGAAAATGGTGCGCCGCGCAGTGGGAGATGACAGAGTCGGGGGGGGGGGGGGGGGGCAGGGGAAAGACTGACTTTGGCACAGGTGGGCCTTATTTCTTCTAAGTGGCTCTGGGCTTTAATGTCTTATGGAGGAAAAAGCCCATCCCTGTCTGATTGGATTTCCGGTTTAAACCATAGTTTTTGCTCTTCCTTTACAGGGTATTAACAAGTTGAATATTTTTTCTTCCTATAGAAACTGCATTTCAGACGTCTGTGCACCAATCTGCTTACCTGAACTGCATACCCTGAATTTGAACAAGAACAGAATATCTTTCCTTTTTCCAGACTTCCTGAATAATTGTACTAAGTTGGAAGTGTTTTGTGCAATGACAAACCAGCTAGGTAACAAATTCTTATGTGTTAATATGCAGACTGATTTGCAAAATTTCAGCAGAGATTCATATCCTCATAAAAGCCAGCTGGTTTATGCAGCTATAACACTCAGTGCCCGACGTGTCTAGTGCTTTAACCCTAGCAGAAAAAACATACCATTTCAAAGTAACTTTGCAGGCAAAAGTGTAATTTAGCCTGCTTTCTGTTCTCCCCACGCTGGCTATGTGGGGCTGCATAATTCTGCTTTATATTTCTTGATAAGCTTTAGTGAACTCTTTTGCTGGGCCTCCTCTTGCATGCATGAGTCATCCCTCTGCTGCTGTCCTACTGTGAAGGTCCCTGAGAAGTTTAATTGATTGCGCATCACTTTTTCAATATTTTTGGGTGAAATATTTACAAAAATGTTATTTTCTTCCGATTTTGTGTCTTTTTTCAAATTAAAAAAAAAAGTTTCTAAGAAGCTCATATTGCGTGTAAAAGTCCAATTCCTTCTGGTTACAATGGTACCACATATGTACTGACAGTCCCTCGTTCCCGCCCATGAGACCCTGCCCCCCCCCCCCCCCCAGCCTGGGTCCTCATGGCCTTTGGGGCTGCAGGTAATGGGGCAGAGGGTTAATGGCAAGTCAACCACTTGCCGCAGGTGACCTTCCAGACCCTTGAGCTTTGTGGAATAGCTAGGGATCCAAAAGACCCCGTGCCGGGAGGTTCCCCTTTATACCAGGAAAGGTATGTTGTCAACCCACTCTTCCTATAAAGGCCTCTCCATGCTGCCACCGGCTGAGCTGTCAGAAAGGGGGCTTTGAATGGCCTTTATTATGCCTACTGAAAACCCCTGGGGGTGGTGGGGGAGAAATCAATGACCCTCTAGGAGAAGAGGAAACCACTGTCGCTGGATCCCGCACAAAGGTAAGCGTTTTGTTTTTCCGTTAAACAGCAGAAATGACAGCTATGTGAATTTGACGTAGCTTTCACTTAACTGATGGAGGGGCAGCTAAGTGAAATTCATGTATCTGCCACTAAAAGGGGTCTATGTCCCTGTCCTGGCAATAAATAAACAAACCTAAATGTTCACCTTTTCTCCCCTGCGGCTAATCTGTCCTAATTCAGATTAATAAAACAGGTTGAGTCTGACAGCATCCCTTTTCCATCATTCACAGTGACTGGTTACATCCACTTAATTCACGTCAATGGAGAAGCATGTTGAGGCCTGGCGCGTTCTGTTGCATTGAATAGACTGAGCTTGGCCAATCAATGTGACTTATGTGAGGGGCAGACTTCGTCACCATTATTGCCTTTGAACTGCAGGCATGCATGATCTCAGGATCCGGTAGGTTAAATTTAATTAGGATAGGCTGAATCAGCATAGGAAACATTTAGACCAGGAACTGCAGCAGTGTAAGAGACTGAATCCCGAGGTTAACTCCAGTAGCCCCCTCCTGTTGAGATAGGAGTACCATGTTGCCTCCCACACATTCATTCATTCTTCACCCCACATATCCTATGTTTTCCTCTTAATCATTCATTCTGCCTAAGGTTTTTCATGCTGCCCCCCCATTCATTAATATTCTTAGTATACAGTACGTCCTGCTCCAAATATAATACTTACAAGTGGGATATACTCTGGACTGCAGAGACATCGAAAATAGGCTCCTCCCGGCCCCTCAAATACCCGGGGACCTCCCACAAATCCCCAGAATTTCTCTGCAGTCTGGCTGCGTAGGACGAGAAATTGGCTCTCTACTCGCAGGTGAGCGGGGTTATTAACCTGTGGCCCTGTAGGACTTTTCCCACTCGTTCCACTAGTAATATGCCTCCCAGCCTTGGCTGCGCTGGTCAGGTGAGGGTAGGCAGCACCACTGTTAGGTGCTTAGGAGCACTGCTCCACCGCAATCCCCCACCAAAGGGTAGGCGGTTCAGGATTATGGTGAGCCTCTTTGGGATGCCCCTCCCGCACTATTGCCCCTTGCCCCTACCTATCGGTGGGTCCTATATTCTCAGTGTGTCACACACCCCACTTCCCCTTTAATTCTTACGATAGGGGTTATCCTCCAGCAGGAGGTGACGTTGCAGAGAGAAGTCTTGAAAACGAGCCCCTCCCGGCCTACATATACCTGGGACCTCCCACTCAACACCCAGTGTTTTCTCTCTGCAGATGCGACAAGTCAGAAGAAATAAGTCTCCTGCTTACAGGTAGCCGGGGCCAGTCCCTGGCACCCCCCTCTTGGTCTATTTCTGCCCAGGCAATTGTTTATATGCCTAGATAGATAACGGAAGCTTCCCAGCCTAGGCTGCTGGCTGGGTAACGGTAGATGGCACTATATGGTGCCTAGGAGCTTATCTCCTCCGCTCGACCCCACGTGTGGGGCAATGCGATTATCCAGAATGGTGATCCGGATTTGGGATGCCCCTGTCCCGGTGTTCCCCGTGGCCACCTTCGCCTGCTTGGTCCCTTCTCCCTTCGCGTTGGGGGGGGGGTGGCTTGTGTGGGGTGCTATACTGACATTATCCATTAGTATAATCTCCCTATATTAGGAGTGGTGCTCTACTTATAATGAAATCTGTCTCCTTTTTCCTCCCCAACTTCTTCCGCTGTACTATATTTGTTGTGAACATAATGGTGATGGATAAAAATAAAATACATATATAAATAGGTGTGCAGGATGAGGTTTATGTGTATGTGTTTATATGCCAAGATCAGCAAGAATGTATGAGTAGACATTAGCCATAGCTTATATGTAGATACATAGTAGTTTTGTGAAATAGTAGCACAGTATAGCTCATGAAAGAGCCTAGTATTGGTGGCCCCACCTAGCGTGTTCTGTGAATAGCCTCTGGTGATTGCTGTCGCAGGGGATTGTGGCATACGGAGGGTTAAAGATGGCTGGGACCTGTAGTCCGTGTGGCCCTGCTAAGAAGACCGGTCGAGTTGGTCTGGGATGATGGCGATTGGCTTAAGGACACTAAGGGGAGTGTCTGTTCAGCATTCAAAAAACCTGTGCTTATGCCCGCCCCCCACCCTGACGACGCTCCGGTGGGCGGAGCGAAACACGTGTCTGCGGCCGGCCCACCACCTTCCCTGCTCCTCCAACTCCCGGCTCTCAATGAGCGCTGACGTTACTGGAATCCCGCCGGCTCGCGGACATGCAGGATTAACGCGGGCGGCAGGAAGGAAGTCCAGGAGCAGAGGATTGTCACTGCCCGCAGTAAGGGCTGAAGCATGGAGGCTCATCTCTGGACAATGTGACTGCAATTGCCTGAGCACAGGACTTCACAGCGCAGCTAAGTATCTGCTATAAAGTGCATATTTAATGCCATGTTTACCACTGCGAGCGGCGGACGTTAGCTATAATTAAGGTGTTTCACCCTGGCTGATAGCTAAGCCAGATACGGGCTGAGCACTAAGCCGTATAGAGCTGCGGTGGCATCATTCGATGAGAGAGGGGGGTTTAACAGGCCTGCAACGGTGGATCTTGTACATAAGGTTAACCCCTAACAGTGTTCCGTCAATGGTGGCAGCCATAGAGGCGTTATGCATACAGCTGTGAACTACACTAAATGATGCTGGCTTACACGAGTATATGGCCAGCTTAGGAGTTGAACTCTCATAGAACTAAAACGGATATAGACAGCGCCGGGATCAACTTACTATTTATACACCCAGACGTGTTTGTTTATTTATATCCCATATGAGAATCTGGAGTTAGAGAGGAGGAGGAGTGAGTGTGAAGTGAGTGTGGCTGTTGAGGCTGCATGTATATGGGGGGGCCCCCGTGTTTTAGATTCACTTTGTGTGTCTTTTTATCTATTTTGTGTACCTATAATAGTGCCATGATTTTTTGCTACCAATAAATTTTGTCTTGTAATGGCCATGTGGCTATTTGATGTTATTGGGCCAGTTCCAGCGATTAACTGAGTTTAAGTGTGTTTTTAGTGTTATATGTGGGTTAGCTGGACGCCATCATTACTGGCAGTGCTCATTGAAGTATTAAGTGGGACTCCCCTTCCTTTTATTATTAAATTGCTTTACGCTTGTGGTGATTCTGTGTGCTTGGGGAGCGCTGGCAGCTGGCGGGGTCAGCGCCTCGGCGTGCGGGCGCGTCTCCCGAGCTGGTGGGGCTCCTTGTAGCCTGCTTGGCTGTGCATGTGACTATGCCTATGGGGCGTCTGGCATTTGCCGGGCCGCGCTGCTTGTTGTTTTGGGGGCTCCTTCGCTGCCCACGCTGTATGTGCTGGGGGGGCCGGAGCGCTTCGCGCGCTGAGACCGGCCCGCCTTCCTTTCTAATTCCTCACCCGGAGCCTCACTACTCGGGTCCCTAGCTCGGCTGAGGAGGGCGCCGTCATTCAAGCAGGGTTTGTTTGTTAGGTTGTCTGTTTGTCCTGCTCTGTTGTCTGTGCAGTGTGTGCTAATGGCAGTCGCTTGCGCAGTTACCCTGTCATTTTTTTGTATAGCTTCCCCTTCGGGAGGCACATATTAATTTTATATATATATATATATATATATATATATATATATATATATATATAATTTTTTTTTTTCATTGGCTGTATATACTTCTCTTGCTTTTGTATATATTGTTTATATATTTTTTTTACCGTTACATTCTGTTTGGTTGTGTTGGTGTACGTGTGGGACGCATGCTGGCAATCTTGCTTTGGGGGACTGATTGTGGTCTCTTTCCCTTACAGATCCTGGGATCCCCTCACTGCAGTGGGTCTCCCGGTCTGATATACCTGGCTAGTCTTATTCTCCAAATTGGAATTTTCCTAGGCTTAAAAATCCTCCCACTCCCTGGACTTTAATTATAAAAGGGGCATCCCGGGTTGCTTAATGCGTAAATCCCTGGGTTATTGCGAATGCCATAGTTTCACCATATGGAGGCTTCCGACATTACCGCAAATGGCTCTTCGGGGCTATCCAGGCTGTGTGGGGGTTGTGGGGCTCCGCTCCCAGGCGATGATGTCATAATATGTATTCCATGTGCACAGCAGAATATTGCGCGCCAGTCCGGCACTCCGGCTTCTGGCTCCTCGCAACCTCCGCCATCTCCTACCCCCACCCCCCCACCTATTCTGGACCCCGTGTGACGTTGTCAAAGGTGGGGATTCGCAGAAGGCTACGGCTAAGTGGAAGCACCTTTCTCCGGCATCGCCTGCTCTGGAGGATGAGGTGTTTGAAGTATTGGATTGGTCCGATTGTCCCCCTGCTGAGGAGGGGGAGCTCCTTGAGGAGTTGGATGAGCCTGCAGACCAGCAATTGGTTGGTACTGCTGGCGATCAGGCTGCGGGGGTGGCCCTTGACACTCCTTCCATTTTGGCTCAAATGTTTGAGATTTTGGCTTTGGATCCGCCTGAGGCGGTCCCCCCGCCAAAGGGTGAGTTGTTTGATGTGCCCCAGCCGCGTTTGGTGTTTCCCAGGCAACAACACTTTGTGAGGGTTGTCCTTAAGGAATGGGAACAACCCACGCGCCTTGTTGGAATTCCTCCTAGTTGGGGTAAGCGTTATCCCTTTCCGGAGGATTTGGTGAAGCTTTGGTCTGTTCCCCCCGACGTCGATGCCCCTGTGTTGGGGCTGTCTAACACGGCTGTGTTGCACTCCCCTGACACTACTACCATTAAGGATGGTGAGGATCGTCGGATTGATCAATTGGCTCGCCATGGTTTTATCAGTGCTGGATCGGCACTGCGGCCGGTGTGTGCTTCGGCGCTTCTTCTGATGGCTGTTAGGTCCATTGTTAGAGATTTGTACGCAGAGTCGTTTATTTCCTTTGTCATGTCCGCCCAGGACGATGCGCTTGCGATGTGTAGCAGGACCTCGGCCCTGTTGGTTGCTATCCGTCGGTCGGTGTGGCTGCGCCAGTGGATGGCGGACTTTAACTCTAAGAAGTTACTTACAGCTCTTCCATTTGTAGGTTTGCGCCTGTTTGGTGACAAATTGGATTCAGTTACCAAGGGTGGTATGTTGCCTCAATGCAAGAGGCCGCGTCGTTCCTTTCGGGGAGCGGCTTCCTTTAGTCCCTCCTTTCGGGGAGTCAGAGCGGGCAGAGGGGCCTCCTTTCCCGCTACCAGGGGTGCAGGTTGGACCCGGGGGAGGGGCCATGGCCGTCCCGGTCAGTCCTGGGGCGCCAAGCCCAAGCCTGCTGGTAAGCCCGCTCAGCAATGAGGGGGTGCCCTCACCCGTGTGGGTGGGGGGACGATTGTGACACTTCTCCCTGGTTTGGGACCAGGAGGTTCCGGAGAGATGGATCCGGGAGGTGGTGTCATCCGGTTACAAGCTGGAGTTCGAGTCTCGCCCTCCTTCACGGTTTTTCCGGTCTCGGGTGCCCACCGATCCTTTGGCCGCGCAGGGGCTCCTGGCGTCGGTGAAGAATCTTCTGGAAATGGCGGTCATCCGGCCGGTGCCGCACTTGGAGGTGGGTCTCGGGTTTTACTCCAATCTTTTCACAGTCCCCAAGAAAGATGGGTTGGTTCGCCCCGTTCTGGATCTGAAGTTCCTCAACAGGTTCATCCGTACTCGGAAGTTTTGCATGGAAACTCTGCGATCGGCCATCGGTTCTCTTCGGCAGGGGGACTTCATGACATCCATAGACATCAAGGATGCTTACATTCATGTTCCCATCTGCCAGGCTCATCAACGTTTTCTTCCGTTCGTGATGAAGGATCGGCATTTTCAATTCGGGGCACTTCCGTTTGGCCTTACCTCGGATCCAAGAGTGTTCACCAAGGTGCTGGCAGGGGTGATGGCCATTCTCAGATCTCAAGGCATTCGCGTCGTACCTTATCTGGACGACCTTCTCATCATGGCTCCTTCTCTCAATCAATCAGAGACGGACACCAGGATGGTGGTCTCCACGCTGGAAAGCTTCGGTTGGGTGATCAACTTTCCCAAGTCCTCCCTCGCCCCGGCCAGGGTGGTGTCCTTTCTGGGAATGCGTTTGGATTCTTGTCAACACAGGGTGTTTCTGCCTCAATCCAAGATTTGTCTGATTCAGGAATTGGCTCGGTTCCTTCTTTCCAATCCTTGACCGTCCATCCCTCTGGGGATGACACTGGTAGGGCTGATGGTTGCCTGTTTCAAGGCAGTTCCTTTTGCTCAATTTCACACAAGGACGCTTAAGCTTCATATGTTGGCGTCTTGGGACCGCCGACCACAGTCATTGGATCGGCCCTTCCAGTTGTCCTCCCGGGTCCGGTAGTCCCTTCAATGGTGGTTGGTCTCGACCAATCTCTTGAGGGGCAGGTCTTTCCTGACTCCTCTCTGGGAAATTGTCACCACGGACGCCAGTCTTTCGGGATGGGGGGGATTCTGGAAGGATTTTCAGTTTCGGGGGCAGTGGGGACCTTGAGAGGCCCACTTGCCCATCAATGTTCTGGAACTGAGAGCCATCTGTCTGGTTCTTGTTCTTTTGACTCAGCATGTTCTGGGACTTCCGGTTTAGGTTCGTTCGGACAATCGAACAGCAGTTGCTTACATCAATCATCAGGGAGGGACTCGCAGTCTGGGTGCCCTCAGAGAGGTGTCCCTGATCCTGACCTGGGCGGAGGCCCATGTTCCTTGTCTCTCGGCAGTTTACATTCCGGGTGTGGAAAACAGGGAAGCGGATCTGTTGAGCAGGTGCTATTCCCATCTAGGAGAATGGGCTCTCCATCCTTAAGTTTTTCGGTCGCTGTGTCTCTCGTCACAATTGCAGGCTCCCGACCTTCGTGTCGTTCTCCCAGGATCCTCGGGCTCTCGCGGTGGACGCCATGTCCCTGAGCTGGGGGGATCTGGGGTTTCTGTACCTTTTTCCTCCGATACCCATGCTAGGCAGGGTGGTACGGAAGCTGGCTCTGGAAAGGGTGTCCGCCATTCTCGTGGCTCCAAGGTGGCCAAGGCGAGTATGGTTCGCAGACATCGTTCGGCTGGCGGTGGATCAGATCGTTCTGCCTCTTCGGCACGATCTGCTCACTCAGGGTCGGCTGTGTTACCCCAATTTACCAACGCTGGGTTTGACGGCTTGGCTGCTGAAACCTTCATCTTGGAGGAGGGTCTTTCTGACTCGTTGTTAAGACTTTGATCTGTGCCTGGAAGAGGTCTTCTTCTACCATCTACTATAGGACATGGAGAGCCTTTATCGCTTGTTGTGATTTTAGATCTTTGCCTTGTAGGGTCTTTTCGGTTTCCAGGATTTTGGATTTTTTGCAATCAGGGCTGGACTCTGGTCTTCAGCTGAGTACTTAGAAAAGGGGAGGTTTCTGCCTTGTCTATCTTTTTTCAGAAGCCTTTTGCGCTTCATCCTTTAGTTAAAACTTTTTCCAGGGGGTTACGCATGTGCGGCCTCCCAGGAAGCCATTGCTCCCTGTTTGGGATTTGAACTTGGTTCTTTCTGCTCTTCAGGCTCCTCCCTTTGAGCCCTTGCAGGATATTGCTCTGTCTACCTTGACTCAGAAGATTGCCTTCTTGGTGGCTATCACTTCGGTTCGGCGTGTCTCGGAGTTGGCGGCCTTGTCGATTCAGGCGCCCTACTTTGAGAGGCATCAGGACAAGGTGGTCTTTCGTTTCAAACCGGACTTTTTTCCTAAGGTTGTTTCTGTCTTTCATTTGAATCAGGATATTGTTCTTCCCTCCTTGTGTCCTAAGCCTAAGAATGACAAGGAGAGGGTTTAGCATTTTTGGATGTAGTACGCTGTGTTAACTACTATTTGATTACAACTTCTCCTTTTCGTAAGACTGATGCCTTTTTTGTTGTGCCCTGTGGGCCTAGGAAGGGTTTGGCTCCGGCCAAGACTTCCATTAGCAAATGGATTAGTCAGGCGATTGTTGGGGCCTATTCGGCCAAGGGGAAGGTTCCCCTTTTTCATATCACTGCTCATTCTACTTGTGCTGTTGGAGCGTCTTGTGCTTTTCAGCACCAAGCTTCTGTTGAACAAGTTTGTAAGGCGGGCCTCAGCGGATGCTGTGTTTTGCCGCAAGGTTCTGCAGACCGCAGTCATTTAGGTTATGCTTCATTTTGCTGTTGGATACCCACCCCTTGTGGACACTGCTTTTGGATGTCCATATCGTAAGAATTAAAGGGGAAGTGGTGTGTGTGACACACTGAGAATAATACCATTTTGTGAGTACTCACCTGTAAAATGGATATTATCAGTGTGTCACACACCCCGCTTCCCCCGCCCTTTTTTGGTATCCTGGTATCCTCTATATGGTGAAGCTTTCCTTTATTTTTCTTTGCGGTTACCTTTGGAATTCCTGGTACCTTGTCTTACTGCTGTTTTGAATTTACTGGGTGTTGAGTGGGAGGTCCCAGGTATATGTAGGCTGGGAGGGGATCGTTTTCAAGACTTCTCTCTGCAACGTCTCCTCCTGCTGGAGGATAACCCCTATCATAAGAATTAAAGGGGAAGCTGGGTGTGCGACACACTGATAATATCCATTTTACAGGTGAGTACTCACAAAATGGTATTTTAAGTGGCCGCCGTCCTCCCTCATTCTCCTTGTAGTCTTTGGGGGAAAAGAGGGGGGGTGTATGTGTATAGATAGGTATATATTGCATTTTTGCCAGTTACACTGTCTTTTCACATGCCTTTATTCTTGTGTCAGCCGCCGCGCTGACCTGTCTTTACTGTATTTTAAATTTGCTGCCGCCACGCACTAACTTTGCTCCGCGCCTGGCTGCGGCATTACCTCAGGCGCTGGCACGCCTTTTTTGGCTGCTTGCCGTGCTGGCTTTGCGCTCTTGGTGGGGGGGGCTCGTCTTTGGCACGTTCAGCGTCATCACTGTTACTGGCCCGCCCCTCGAGGTATACCAACGCCATCTTCCCTGTCTGGTTGGCCTATGCGCGACGGACTCCTACCTACCACGGTCCGTAAGTGCCCTCGCAGGCGGCTTTATTTACTTCACTTGGGTTACGATGTACTTAAGGTCTTGTCTGCTTATGTCTTTCAGGCGGGACGAACCTTTCCTGGCTTCTCCTGGCCCTTTTGTAGTATATTACTTATAGGCCTTGTAAAAACTTTACTCCAACATCCCTAGCGGGTTAGGGGCATCCAGGGTTGCTATATAAGGTTATTCCCTAACGGTGTATAGCGCCGCTAAAAAAATCACCATATGTAGGCATCCCTAGAGAATGTGACCGGGGTTCCTTCGGGACAAGACCGGCTGTGTGTAGCGTGTGGGCAGCCCCATGCTGACGCTGACAAGGCGCGGGTCTGCGTACCCTGTGCTGAGCAGGTGCTTGCATTGCAATGTTGCCTGCCAGTGGCTGCACCTCGTTTCACTTCGCCTACTCCCCCAAGCTTAAACCTCACTCCTACTAAGTTGCATACTAGTGGGGACTTTCAGCCTGATGTGTCTTCTAGACTGGCTACTGTTGAACAGATTATTGCCAAGTCCTTAGCGCGTAAGGCCCCTGCTAAGAAGCGGCATTTAGAAGCTCCCTATGGGAACTGAGGAGTTTGTGAATCTGTGTGGCTATACCCCGTCTGACGAAGGGGAGCTCTTTTCTGATTCAGGCTCATCTGATGAGAGACTAAGGGGTCATGACGATTCTGGCTCTGACCCCTGGGCCCCAGATGACACTGACAGATTATTGACCCAGATTTTTGAGGTTCTGTCTATCTCTCTCCCTGTTGAGGCCCCCCAATCTCGGCCCTTTCGGGGTCAGGGTTCCTTCTCCTCCCCTTTCCGTGGTGCAAAACAGGGAAGGGGGGTTTCTTTCCCTGGGGCCCGGGGAGATTTCTGGGGCAGAGGCAGAGGACGTGGACGTCCTGGCGCCTCCTGGGGTCCCACAGCGAAATCCTCTCCCAAGCCCCCTCAAGCATGATAGGGCGCCCTCACCCATCCGGGTGGGCGGAGGGCTGCAGCACTTTGCTCATGTCTGGAGGCTTCATGTCTCAGACCGGTGGATTCAGGAGGTAGTGTCCTCCGGTTACAAGTTGGAGTCTGCTGCGATCCCCCTTCAAGATTCATCAGATCCCGGATTCCTCAGGATCCTGTGTCAGCTCAGGAGCTAGTGCAAGCAGTGCAAGGCCTCCTGGAGCTGGGGGTCATCTGCCAGGTCCCTTTAAGGGAAATAGGCAAGGGTTTTTATTCCAACCTATTCACAGTACCCAAAAAAGATGGTTCTGTCAGGCCCATCTTGGATCTTTTTTCCAGGGGGGTCACTTATGTGCATCCTCCACGTAAGCCTATGCTGCCTGTTTGGGATCTGAACTTGGTCCTGTCAGCCTTGCAGGGTGCTCCCTTTGAACCTGTGCAGGATGCTGCCTTGGCCATTGTTACGCTCAAGGTTGTGTTTCTGGTGGCTATCACTTCTGTTAGGCGTGTGTCTGAGTTGGCGGCGCTGTCCATTCAGCCCCCCTACTATGAGAGACACCAGGACAAGGTGGTGTTTCGTTGAAACCTGACTTTCTGCCTAAGGTAGTGTCTGCTTTTCATTTAAATCAGGACATTGTCCTTCCTTCTTTGTGCCCTAATCCTAGCAGTGCTAAGGAGAGAGTTTTGCACTCTTTGGATGTGGTTAGGTGTCTGAAGTACTATCTGGTGGCTACTACACCTTTCAGGAAAACTGATGCTCTTTTTGGGGTACCTTCTGGTCCCAGGAAGGGTTTGGCTCCGGCCAAGTCTACTATCAGCAAGTGGATTCATCAGGCTGTGATTAAGGCCTACTCGGCTAAGGGGAAGAATCCTCCCTTCCGCCTTACTGCTCATTCCACTCGTGCTATTGGTGCCTCTTGGGCTTTTCAGTACCAGGCTTCTGTTGAACAAGTTTACAAGGCGCTACTTGGTCTTCTGTTCATACCTTTTCAAAGTTTTACAAGGTTGATGTTAGGGCCTCAGCTGATGCTGTTTTGGGCCGAAAAGTTCTGCAGGCGGCAGTGGTTTAAACTGTCTGCTGCTGCCTTTTTCTTGGTGATCCCACCCTACTTTTTGGACACTGCTATTGGATGTCCCACTTGTAAGTATTATATTTGGAGCAGGACGTACTGTATACTAAGAATAATACAATTCTGTGATTACTCACCTGTAGAATTGGTATTATGAGTATACAGTACGTCCTGCTCCAACCCACCCTTGGTTTTGCATTATCTTGAATCCCCTGTATGGTGATTGTTATCATTGTTATAGTTGATAGTTGGGTTGTTTAATTCTCCCGGCTTCTTGTTAACTGCTTTTTAATGCTGGGGATTTGTGGGAGGTCCCCGGGTATTTGAGGGGCCGGGAGGAGCCTATTTTCTATGTCTCTGCAGTCCAGCGCCATCTGGCCGAGTATATCACACTTGTAAGTATTATATTTGGAGCAGGATGTACTGTATACTCATAATACCAATTCTACAGGTGGGTAATCACAGAATTGTATTTTTACCCCTTATGTGCCACATTATCCACCCCCCACACCATGCATTACCCCATATGCACCATGCTTCCCATGCCCCGCATCCATTCTTATTCACAGTCCCTTTGCTGCCCACATGCCCCCTCCCAATCAGTCATTTATCCCCCCCCCCCACACTGCATCTATATGCCTCCACCTACATATCCCAGAATCCCTCCCATGTAATCGATGAGCACACTAGCAGCTTTGGCTAAGTCAAGCAGAAGTAATGACCCTTCCAAGCTGGGGAGGCCAGTTATATACTGGATTACAAGACTGTGATCTTCCCTTTCTGAATATGTTGAATTAGAGAAGATTGTTTAAACCTGTCACCTGTGCCATAGCCAATCAGATGATTAGCATGCTAGAGTTAGGTAGTCTCTGTTGTGCAGGGGCGGGCTGGCCATCGAGAGAACCGGGCAAAATCCAGGTGGGCTGTGCCTGCCCCACACTTCCACAATGTGAAGTCATGCTGATGCAGCAGTCAGTATGCCGGCTGCTTAAGTTCAGCGTTTTTTGAGCAGCCAGGCAGCAACATGCAGGGTAGTCAGGGGCCGCACGTTTTGGCAAACATCAGTAAAATGTCTCTCTAAATTTCTAAATCGCGCCTTGGGCTGCGTCTTGGCGGCCTGTACCTTTTATCCTTCATAGAAAGTCAACAGCTGGCGGCCCAGCTATTCAGTGCCTGACAGCAGTGCAGGGGTGGCTGGGAGAAAATGACGTTGTTCCCAGCAGTGCTGCTCATCGAGAATGTGAATGGAGGGGCCGACGGCTTCTTGTTTACCATGAAAGAGAAAGATAATGGCTGCTGGGACATAGCACGAGGTGGGAGTCAGGGAGAGCGAGAGAGAGAGAGATTTATTAACCATTTAGCTACTGATGTCTTCCTAAATGTGTGCTTTACTGAAGCTCCCTGATTTTGGATCGCCCTTTTGTGAAGCACCCAGTTCTGCCAGATTTGTTTTACCTTATACCGCATTTCCATGGAACATGTGTCATCCAGGCTGACATCCCATTGGCTGCTCACCTCTGGTTGTTTACAGCCCTGCTACCCATTTAGATAGGCCATGCTGGTGAGGGGCAGCCAGGGATGCCAGTTTCTCTCTGTGCATGCGTCATGGGATCACCAGAAAATTGTAAGTTGTCTTGGTTTGGGATGCCCAGCTGTGTGAAACCCATCCTGCCTACGCATAGCCATTCAGTTGTGGCAGGCATGGCCGCACACTGCAAAAGAGGATGTAAGTGATGCTGCCACCAGCCGTGGATGATTTGAGGGCTTGTTGGACGAGTAAGAATTCCAGGTGAATGGCAGAGTTTTACACAACAGGGCCCCCCAGTTCATATGGGTCAGGGAGAGGAAATCAGCCAGCCCAGGAGTCTCTTAGACGCCATGGTCAGTTTTGGTCCACTTTAAGGTAGGCGTGTGGTCACAAATGCAGCATCCACTGCCGGGCGGTCCCGCAAACGCCTACGGCCCGACCCCGTGCTGCGTGCGCCGCTGTTCAGGTCCCAGCTTCTGGCCGGGAGCTACAGGGGAGGGGCGGGGCCAGGCACGACACGCGAACTGCGCCGGCCCGCCCTCCCGCTTCCTCTGCCTGCGCACCTTTTCCTTCCCTGCCAAGCATGCGTGTGTGACGGTTGGTGAGTGGCCTATGGCCCATTAGTTTTTCTTTACTGATCATGACCCTCCTTGGGGTTGCTGGGCAACGCTTCTGTTATTAAAGTGGACCAACACCCAGGATTTTGACTATCCTGGGTCTTGGTCCACTTCGGTGGGGAACCCCCGATCGGGGTGCCCCGCTGTGTGAAACCCCCGAAAAACTCACCTCTCCCCGCTCCCAGCGCCGACGGACAAGCCACGGACAAGCGGCTCCTCCGCCGCCGCCTCCCGCGCGTCCTTTTTGACGCGCCCGCGCCGGCCATTCGCAGACGGCAGGCGCGGGCGCACGCCTAGAGGGGCGCGAGGGAGGCGGCCGGCCGCCGCCGAAGATAGGGTAAGGAGTTTGGAGTGTTTGGGGGGGTTTCACCCCGCGGGACATCCCGATCTCGGATGTCCCGCGTGGAGGGAGGTGATCATTCCCGGGCCGATCACCCGTGGGTGTTGGTCCACTTTAACCCCTTTGGACAATTGCTATGTGGTCTGATTGCTGTGTTTGTTTGTGTGTTACAGGTGGACCATTGTTCCTATTAAAGGGGGGGTTCTCCTGGTCCTATGGTCCCTGATTAAATTTAAGGGTCTGTAAATTCCTCCCACGCGGGACTTAAAGGGGCATCCCGGGTTGCATTACTGCGTAATTCCCTTGGGGCATTGTGTGTATATATATATATATATATATATATATATATATATATATATATATATAATCACCATATGGAGGCTTCCCCGGATACAGGGCGTGTGCCCCCCTCGGGGCAATCCAGGCTGTGTTTGGGGTATCCCTTTTGGGTGATGATGTATTTCTTTGTGTACCCTGTGCACAACGGTCTATTACCCGGCAGTCCGGATCTCAGGCGTCTGGTTCTGCTCCGCCAGTCTCCTCTCCGTCTCCCCCTCGCTTGACATGTACCCCATGTGATGCGGTCATTGGCGGGGAGTCGCAATCTGAGGTGTGTGCCAGATTGGCCAATCTTGAAAAATTGTTTTCCAGTTCTGTTGCCAAAAAGGCCACGGCAAAGCGAAAACATTTGTATACAGCCACGCAGGCCTTTGATATGGAAGAGTTTGACTCCCTGGATTCTGATTGTTCCCCGCTTGAGGAAGGGGAGCTGTTTGAGGAGTCTGAGGACGCCGATGACCAGCAGTTTGTGGGTGCTGATACCGAGCAGGGCCCGGGGGATTCCTTGGATACCTCTAAGGTCCTGGCTCATATGTTTGAGGTCCTGGCTATTTCTCCCCCTGAGGCGGCTCCTCCGCTGAAGGGGGGAGTTCTTTGAGGTGACCAAGCCGCGCTTGAGATTTCATTATCAAAAGCATTTTGATGGTATCATTCTTAAGGAATGGGAGAGGCCAACTCTGCTTCTGGGTGTCCCTCCGGTTTGGGACAAAAATTATCCCTTTCCGGTGGACACGGTGAAGCACTGGTCGTCCCCCCCGAGGTGGATGCTTCTGTTTTGGGGTTGTCCAGCTCCTCAATCCTGCATTCTCCGGAGTGCACTACTCTCAAGGTTGGTGAGGATAAACGGATTGACCAGATGGCTTGTCATGGTTTTGCCAGTGTTGGGTTGGCCTTGCGCCCGGAGTTTGCCGCTCTTAAGCGATGTGAGTTATTTTTGTCCTTTGTGCTGACCGCCCGTGGAGGGGGGGGGGGGGGTGTATCCACGGCTATTGTATTTTATATGTATGCATGCTTTTACTTGTGTGTGTATGTGTGATTGTCTTACGCGCGCTGGCACGCTCTCCTCCTCTCCTCCGTCGGCTCCTTCATTTTGATCGGCCCGCGTGCGAGCTCTGCGGCGGGCCGGTGACGTCATGGCCGGCTCCCAGCCTATTGGCTGGGGAGCGCGGCCTGTTAGCTGTCCCCGCTCTGGAGGGGGCGGGGCCTAGCGCTCGGCGCGCTCAGCAGTGGCCATCCCCCATCCACCTTCTCTTCCTGCTCTCTGTCCGGATGCCATCTTGCAATCCCTGTCGATTCCGTGAGTGACCATGCGGGCTTACCTTCTTCAGTGATTGCTTACTATTTCATGTGATGGCTGCTTCGGGACTCTGCGGGCAGTGTATGTGTGTATATATATATATATATATATATATATTACTATTATGGGTATGCACGCGGGGTTTTTTTACTCATGTGAGTTTTCCCATTATGTTTTCCAGGGGGACAACCCTAATTTAGAGTTTTCTCCCGGTCCTGTGGCCCATCCCAAAAACATTAAGGGGGATCTTTAATTTTATCCTATAAAATCCTCCCACTAACGGACATTTAAGGGGCATCCCGGGTAGCTGATTAGCGTAATTCCCGTTGGTCATTGGGACTACCTAATATCACCATATGGAGGCTCCCCAGAATACTGTGCTTGGGGTCCCCTCGGGGCAATCCCTGCTGTGTGCGGGGCATCCCTTGTGGGTGATAATGTGCAGATTTGTGTACCATGTGCGCAGCAGGCGATTGCGCGGCAATCTGGGCCCCGTGCGGCTGGGTAAGCTCTGCTGGCATCCGCCACACCGCATCCGCCTGGTTATGAACCCTAGTGACATAAACACTGGCGGGGAGTCGCAATCCGATTTTTGCGCTAGATTGGCCAACATTGAGAGAATGATTGCTAGTTCTGCAGGAAGGCTCCAGCTAAAATACGGCATATTGTGCCCACTGCGCCGGCCTTTGCCTCTGATTATGATGATTTTCTTGATTTGTCTGACTATACCCTGCTTGAGGAGGGAGAATTATTCTCGGACTTCGATTTCTCTGATGATCAGCAGTACCTTGGCGCAGATGCCGGTACAAAGCGTGGGGACGTGGACAACACCCATAGGCTGCTTACCCAAATATTTGAGGTACTTGCCATTTTCCCCCTGCGGCGGCGCCTAAGCAGCAGGGGAAATTGTTTGGTACCGTTAAGCCACAGTTGGAATTCCCAGATCAGACACATTTTAACAAGCTGATTCTTAAGGAATGGGAGAAGCCTAGCAGGCTTCCCGGTATCCGTAAGGGATGGGATAAGAGGTATCCCTTTCCCGCTGACACGGTCAAACGTTGGTCAACTCCCCTTGAGGTGGATGCCACTGTCCTGGGGTTGTCCAATACGTCCGCCGTGCATTCTCCTGATTCCACTACCTTGAAGGATAGTGAGGACCGACGTATTGACCAACTGGCCTCCTATGCTTTTGCTTGTACGGGTTCGGCCTTGCGCCCGGTGTGTGCTTCTGCTATCACAGCCGTGGCTATTAGGACCTTGATCAGGGGCATTCTGGATGGCTCCCATGAGGATCTTTCTAGTGCTTTGGGAGCCCTGTCGCAATGTGAGTTCTTCATCACTTACGTCTTATCTTCCTTAGATGACATCATTCAGATGTGTTGCAGGACCTTGGCATTGGTAGTCTCTATCTGCCGTTCCGTCTGGTTGCGCCAGTGGGCAGCTGACAATGCTGCTAAAAAGGCACTCACGGGGCTTCCCTTTCAGGGTTTGCGCCTGTTTGGGGATCGTTTGGACCTTTTTGCTAAGGGAGGTAAGTTGACCCAACACAAAAAGCAGCCGCGACCTTTTCGGGGTTCAGGCTCTTTCGCTCCCTCCTTTCGTGGGCCTAGGACAGGCAAGGAGGTATCCTTTGCTGGACAAAGGGGAGATTTCTGGGGCAAAGGCAGAGTCCGTTTCCGACCCGGATCCTCCTGGAGTGCCAAACCCAAATCCACTGCCAAGCCTGCTCAGCAATGAGGGGGCACCCTCACCCTTGCGGGTGGGGGGACGACTGTGGCTCTTCGCTCGGGTCTGGGCCAAACAGGTTTCAGACAAATGGATCCTGGAGGTTGTCTCCTCCGGGAGCAAGCTGGAGTTCGCGGACTGGCCTCCTCACAGATTCGTCAGATCTCGGGTTCCTACGGACTATCGGGCTGCGCAGGGACTGTTGTTGGCGGTGCAAAACCTTCGGGCCATGGGGGTCATTTGTCAGGTTCCCCCCAGAGAGAGAGGTCAGTGTTACAATTCCAATCTGCGCTGCGCTGTCAGCTCCCTGCGCCCGGGGGACTTTATGACCTCAATAGACATCAAAGACGCTTACCTTCATGTGCCGGTCTTTCCAGGACACCAGCGGTTCCTCAGGTTTGCAGGGGAACATCGCTACCAATTTGTGGCTCTACATTTCGGACTCACCTCTGCACCCAGGGTGTTCACCAAGGTACTGGCGGGTGTGATGGCACTTCTCAGAGCCCAGGGCATTCGCATTCTTCCTTATCTGGACGACCTTCTCATTACGTCTCCTTCACTCCATCAGGCGGAGTTGGACACCCGGACGATGGTGGCGACACTGGAGAGGTTCGGGTGGGTGATCAATTACCCCAAGTCCTCACTCTCTCTGTCACAGGTGACTTCTTTCCTGGCGATGACGCTGGATACCATTCAGGTCAGGATCTTCTTACCTTAGCAGAAGGTGGACGCTGATTCATCTCTTACTGTCCAATCCTCATCCATCCGGCAAGGGATGAGACTGGTGGGACAGATGGTGGCCTGCTTCGAGGCAGTGCCCTTTGCTCAATTTCACATGAGGCCTCTTCAGCTCCATCTCCTGTCGGCCTGGGACAAGTGTCCTCTGTCTCTGGATCAGGCCTTTGTTCTGTCTCCTCTGGTACGGCGGTCCCTTCTGTGGTGGCTGTATCCGAAGAATCTTTTGGGGGGCAGATCATTTCTGACGCCCCACTGGGAGAAGGTCACGACAGATGCCATTCTTTCAGGCTGGGGGGGCTACTGGAGAGCCCATCAATTTCAGCTGTGGGGCCCTCAGGAGGCACACGCCCCCATCAATGTTCTGGAGCTTAGGGCGGTTAGGTTGGTGCAGGCGCAGCTGATGCCTCACCTTCAGGGCCTGCCGGTTCAGGTTCGCTCCAACGACAGGACTGCAGTCGCTTACATCAATCATCAGGGAGGGACTCGGAGCAAGAGTGCCCTCCGGGAGGCATTTCGGCAGTTTACATTCCGGGGGTGGAGAACCTGGAAGCGGACTCCCTGAGCAGGGGGGCCTCTCGCCGGGGGGAATGGTCCCTCAGCAACGAGATCTTCCTATCCCTCTGTCGCAGGTGGGGGCTGCCGGATGTGGATCTGTTTGCCTCTCGCCACAATCACAAGCTTCCAGGATCCTCTGGCTCTGGCAGTGGATGCCATGTCTCTGTCCTGGCGGGGGTTCGGTCTCCTGTACTTCTTCCCTCCGTAAGGTCTTATGCAAGCTGGTTCACGAAGGAGTGCCAGCTGTTCTGGTGGCCCCCAGGTGGCCAAGACAGTTGGCGGTCGATCAGTACTTGAATTTGGTGTTGTCGGCCCTTCAGGGTCCTCCGTTTAAGCCTGTACATAAGGCTGCAGTGTCTATTCTCACCTGGAAAGTTGCCTTTCTGGCTATCACTTCTGTCCGGTGTGTTTCTGAGTTGGCAGCTCTGTCCATTCAGGCCCCCTACTTTGAGAGACACCAGGACAAGGTGGTTTTCCACTTTAAACCAGACTTCTTGCCTAAGGTTGTCTCTGCCTTTCATCTCAATCAGGACATTGTGCTTCCTTCCTTATGTCCTAATCCTAGTAACGACAAGGAGAGGGCCCTGCAGTCTCTGGATGTCGTCAGAAACTTGAAATACTACCTGGTGGCTACTGCGCCTTTCAGGAAGACGGACGCCTTGTTTGTTGTGCCCTCTGATCATAAGAAGGGTTTGGCGCCCGCCAAGTCTACCATTAGCAGATGGATTTGTCAGTCATTGTTAGGGCCTATTCTGTCAAGGGGAAGGATCCCGCTATTCTAAGCAGACAGCACGTCCTGCTCCAGACATAATCATCACATGTGGGTATACCTCCGCCTTCAGTGCCGTGCACTGCAGTATCATGAAGAAAACAAGCTCCTCCCGGCCCTAAATATACCGAGGGACCACCCACACATCCCCAGATTTCTCTGCAGTGCTTGCACTGCGAAGACATGAAGTATCACGCTCTCGCAGGCAAGCGGGGCTTTACAGCCCGAGGCCCTGCGGGACTATTTCCACCCATCCTCTTTGTGAGTAACATACCTCCCAGCCTGGGCTGCGTTGGTCGTGTGAAGGTAGGCAGCACCTATTGTGCTTACGGAGCTAGACTCCACCGCAATCCCCATGCATGGGGTAGGCGGTTCAAGCTAATGGTGAGCCTCTTAGTGGATGCCCCCCTGCACCTTTCCCCACCCTCCATTTAGCGGTGAACCCCGATTACTAGTTCACCTTCTCCTTTAGTTCCCCCCGTTAGTGGGGGGAAAAAGAGGGGGGGGTGTTGTACGTGGCCTAATCGTGCCATATCACAGCCTTCCCTTTACCCTTATCGGTTCCCGGGGGTCAGAGCCGAGTTTTAACCTTTATTTCATGTTGCCGCTGCGCCTTTAAGGGATATGTCTTGGCGAGTCAGGCGGCTCTGTCTTCAGACGCCATGGCGTTTATTTCTGTTCTTTTTCCTGTCCTGTTCCGCGCTTAGAGCCTCGCGCTCTCCGGGGAGGGCGTGGTTTGGTTTGGTACGTTCCGCGTCACCTACAGCTCTGGCCCGCCCTTCGAGGTTCGCTGGCGCCATTTTGACGGTCTTCCCGCTTGCGCGTGGTCACGATCCTCCTTCTCCCTGGGTTACTGTAAGTGCCCTCGCGGGCGTTCCATTTTTTCTTCTCCTTTTATGCTACGCATGGTTCTGACACCCTCTTTCTCCTTATGTCTTTCAGACGCCAAGCTTCCAGTAGCTTCTCCCGGCCTGATATATATATATCTCTCGGGGTTATATTAGATTCTCCCACATTCCCTGCGGGTATTGGGGCATCCAGGGTTGCTTACAGCATAAATCCCTACTGGCATATTACCTAGATTAATCACCATATGGAGGCATCTCAGAATTTGGTGTCCGGGGTCCCGCGGGGACAAGACCGGCTGTGTACCATATGTAGACAACCCCATGCTGACGCTGCCAAAGCACGGGTCTGCGGACAGTGTGCTGAGCAATCGCTGGCCCTGCAATCAGGCCTACCAGTAGCGGCACCTCATTTCAATACACCTGCCTCCCCGGACTTAAATCTCACTCTCGATGAGTCGCACTCGAGCGGGGATGAACAGCAGGTGGTGCCGCGCAAGCTCCCCACTGCGGAGCAAATTATGTCAGGCTTGGCCGAGCGCTTGGGCACCGAGAAGAAACGATCCCTGACGTCACCTTCCTATAGGTTTTCCACCGAAACTGAAGACCCTGCCGCCATGCAGGATCTTGATCAGTCAGAGGATGGTGAACTGTTCTCGGGGTCCAGTACCCCAGACGAGTTGTCTAGGAACCGCGACGGTTCTGGCCTGGAGTCCTGGGGCCTGTGTGAAACTGATGAGTTGCTCATCAAGATCTTTGAAGTCTTATCCATCTCTCCTCCGGGAGAGTCCCCTAAGCCCAAGAGGGAAAGTTTCCACACGGCGCTGCCGCGCCTGGAATTCTTGGAGCAGGATAATTTCCAGTTATATCTAAGGAATGGGAATCACCTTGTAGACTCACAGGGGTTCCGGGGGTTTGGGACTGGAAGTACCCCTTTCCCCAGGATTTGATCGAACGATGGTCAGTCCCCCCAGAGGTGGATGCTCCGATCATTGGGGTTGTTAACCTCCCTTTCATAGCAGCTTCCCCTTCTCGCACCCTTCGGGATGCTGAGGACCGGCGCATGGACAGATTGGCCTCCCATGCCTTCTCTTGCGTAGGGACAACTCTGCGCCCGGTCTGTGCTGCGGCTGTTACCTCGGTGGCCATGAGGACGCTGTTCAGAAGGATTATTGACCAGCAGCCTGAGGACCTTCCTTGTGAGGTCTTCAATGCACTGTCAGATTGTGACGTTTTTGTGAGGTTTATCCTCTCAGCTATGGATGATACCATCAAAAAGTGTGCTAGAGCCTCTGCCCTTGTGGTGGCTATTCGTCGCCTGCTTTGGCTGCGACAGTGGGGGGCTAACAATGATACTAAAAAGGTTCTTACCGGTATTCCCTTTAGAGGACGTCGCTTATTCGGGACCAGGTTGGACCTTTTTGGCAAAAAGGGTAAGGCGCAGGGACTCCCCGCCTCCTCCTTTCGTTTCCGTTAAATGAGAACCAGAAGTGTGCTTCCAACTTTTTGGGGTGGAAGCTCGTCCCAGGGGAGGCAGGCAGCGCCCTGGGACCTCTGGCAGGTCAAAACTAAAGTCTGCCAAAACCTCACGCGCGGGCGAGGGCGAGGGAACTGCCACAGCACTCGGCTCTTATGGCAGGATGCCATGCTTCGTTCTGGCGATTTCAGTTGAGGGACCGCTTGGACGCAGTTTCTTTAGAGGTATGGAGTGTTGTAAGCAGTTCCTTTCGGAATGAGTCAGGGTTATTATAGTCCCTGTGGGTTCCCTTAGTGATTGACACCGGTGGAGTTTGGCTCTGAAGGGTCTGGGCTTTCTTTTAAGTTGGCCTTGGCTGATAATTGCATTCACTCTGCTTTTCCCTTGGGATGACGCAGTCTGCCCAGATCTGGCAGTCTAGAGCTGGCATATAGTTTCCATGGGCTTTGCCTCCTTGGTATCCATCTGTTGGGCCGTAGCCGCCCTTGCCTAGTTAACTTCTTGATGCCTGCCAGGATCTTTTTATCTTTCGGTCCCTTGTTCCCTCTGGACGCCTAGTCCCTGTTTCCAGCTGGTGTTACAGGACCATTCTTTTCTATTGGGGTCTTGTCTGGGGTCCCTCCCCTGTTCCCAGATGGCTCGCCAAGGCGAGTCTGGGAGCGCTCTCATGCTTACTCACCAGGTGCTGTCTGCACCAGTATCTACCTAACTTGGGGCTCTCTTGGAGTCCCTTTGATTGGTGCTTAGGCACATCTATTACTTGGTGTAATCTGATTCACTCTCCACCTACGGGGTGGCACTTAGATGGGTCCAGCTTTAACCTTCCCTTCTAATTGGTTCCCTTGGTATGGAAGGGGCCTGGCCCTCTGTGTAGTCTTATTACATTCACCGATGGGCCTATGGCTGGCGGCCGAGGATGTTCCTATTCCCAGATTCCTCTGGGATCTGTGGCTCCTTTGGTTACTTGGCCTGGATGGGGTTTCAACACCCCTGGAAATAGATCGGTTCACCCTGTTTTTATGGGGGTTCCCTTCTGGTTGGCCTACTCATGGAATTTGTTGATGATGTCACTTCTTCTTGTTATTTCTGTAGACGGTCGCCATGGACCAAGTCTGGCAGGGTCACTAAAGGGGTTCTTTTCTTTTTGAAATTCCCTGAGGTGCCATAAGTGGGGCCCCGTTAGGGGGGGCTCATTTTTGTTTTCATTGGTAGGTCAACACTTTGTGCCTTGTTGGGCTCTAGCTTGCTGGCTTGTTTACCTTAGGCTTTGTCTCCTGGAGACTCTTGGTCTGTCTGGTCAGTGGACTGACCCAGTTTTTTTTTTTTTTTTTTTTTTATCCGAGAAGATTTCGGAAGCAAGTTGACCCTTCTTGTATCAGAAATTCTTCTGGGGGTCTATTATTTTTGCAGGAGGAGGAGATCCCTTCCCTTTTGTATTCTTCTCCCTTTTTTACCAGCTATGTTGGGAGATGGCGCCCTTGTTGGATGGCTGGGACTAGCACTCTATTCCCTATGGAATGAGGTCTTACCTATGGGTACTAGAGTCCTTATGGCTTGGCTGGTGTTGGTTCCCCAATTCAGTTCCTTGAGAGGTTCCAGGGCTCGCCCTGTTTGGTCCTCGGTAGAGACTAGTTTCAAGCTTCGGCGTTGAGCACTCCTCTGGGGTGTCTTAGGCGCATTCCCCAGAGAAGTCTATGCCCCTTGGGGGGGGGGGATGCTTAGCTTGTTGCCCTACTAAGGGTTTCCCTGGGTCTTTTTCAGGTTTTTTGCTGAACTGTTCCCTGCTCCAGTTGACTCTTTCAGGGCGGGTGCCTCGGTCTGGGGAGTGTCATAGGAGACGGCTTTCTTAGCCTAGTCCTTTTATATTATTTATAACTCTCTATATCTATACACCGTTTGGTGAGGATGTGTCCTCCTTGCACCAAGCTGGAGTCCAGGCTGAGGGTTGTTTTTCTTCTCCATTCCAGAACCTACGGTCTTTGGACTGGTGTTCTACTTACCTTGAGCTTAAAAGGGTTCTGTATCCCTCAATAGGCATTGGGATCCCTGGACTGCTTCCTGTCCAGGGTTGGGGCCATGCCCGTTGGGCTTATAGATGTTCCCATCCTTCTTGCAGCATGTTGGACTGGTCCTGCTTGGCTGGTTGCCCTTCTGAGCTCTTAATTATCTTTTGGCTCTTGAGGAGCCTTGTTAGCTCGTCTTCAGTATTAAGTTGGTCTCGCCGAGACCAGTGTTTGTATTCCCCGACGGGAAAGGTTCTATGGTTGCCATGGCTACCCTGTTATCGTTAGTAGCTTGGTTAGGCTGTTACTCTGACCTGTTTTGTTAAGGGAGATTTTTTCTTCTCTCTTGGTTTGGATTTCTTCTATCGGTGCTTGGTTTGGGCCTTATGCATTTGGGTGTTGAGCAGGCTAACTAGTTCTCTGCTGGTGTTTCATTAGCCTTGTAGGCTTCTTAAGTTAAGTAAGAGCTTTGCTCTAGTTGCTCCTAGTAGCAAGTTTACAGGCGATAGCGCTGTTTTGGTTGGCTGTGCCTTTTTTCATGTGGATCCCACCCTATTTATGGACACTGCTATTGGATATCCCACATGTAATGATTATGTCTGGAGCAGGACGTGCTGTCTGCTTAGAATAATACAATTCTGTGAGAATCTCACCTGTAGAATTGGTATTATATGCAGACAGCACGTCCTGCTCCACCCGACCCTGATTCACCTTGTTCTGGATCCCCTGTGTGGTGATTTTTATCTGGGTTATTATTGCCAGTCTCTGGGTGGCTGTTTTCCTCCTGGCTTCTTCTTTCACTGCTTGTAAATGCTGGGGATTTGTGGGAGGTCTCTCGGTATATGTAGGGCCGGGAGGAGCTTGTTTTCTTCATGATACTGCAGTGCACGGCGCTGAAGGCGGATGTATACCCACATGTAATGATTATGTCTGGAGCAGGACGTGCTGTCTGCATATAATACAAATTCTACAGGTGAGATTCTCACAGAATTGTATTTTCCGGATCACTGGTCATTCTACTTGTGCTGTTGGGGCCTCTTGGGCTTTTCAGCACCAGGCCTCTGTTGAACAAGTTTGTAAGGCTGCTACTTGGTCTTCTGTTCATACTTTTTCCAAGTTTTACAAGGTTGATGTTACTGACTCAGCGGATGCTGTTTTTGGCCGCAAAGATCTACAAGCTGCAGTGGTTTGAACTGTGCATTGTTGCCTTTTTTTGGGATCCCCACCCGTTGTTGGACACTGCTACTGGATGTCCCAGACGATGAATCATTCTGGAGCAGGTTGTGATGCATACTTGGAATAATACCATTCTGTGTTTACTCACCTGTAGAATGGATATTATAAGTATGCATCACACCCTGCTCCATCCCGCCCTGAGTCTTATTCTTGGATCCTCTATATGGTGAATTTTTCCTGGTTAATGTTATTTTGGTTTTGGCTTCTCCTGGTTCCTTACTGCTTACTTATACTGGGAAATGAGTGGGAGGTCCCGAGTATATGTGGACCGGGAGGGGCCTCTTTTTTGCCATCTCTGCAGTAAAGCGCCCTCTTGTGGACTATAACCCAAACGTAAGGAATCATTCTGGAGCAGGGTGTGATGCATACTTATAATATCCATTCTACAGGTGAGTATTCACAGAATGGTATTTTTTACCACATTCCTTCACTCTTCTCTTTTCCATATTGCCTCCAACATTTTCTCTTTTCCACATTTCCTTAGTGTTTCTTTCAATTCACGTTGCCTCTTTCTTTTTTGTCTCTCCGTATCAAATGTCCTTTTTTGTTTTCTTTTTTACATTCCTTTCTCTCTCTCTCTCTCTTTTCCATGCTTGCGCAATTTATTTGTTTCCAATTTTCTCTACCCCCCTTCATGTCTTTCACATTAACTCTATTTCCTTCAGTTTTCCATGATACCCCTGAACTCGGCTATATATCCTACACCATTCTGGCAATACCATCTGTACCAGTCAACCACTCTTTAAGAGTGCTTTAGGCATATTTGGGATGCCTAGCTAGGTTATAAAATAACAAATAGCCCTTCTAACCAACCTTTTTTGTCAGAGTTCTGGGGGCAGCTGATTCCACAGACGAAAATTTTTGTGTGGCATTCTCAGCACCATTCAGCATGTGATTAACCTAACACACTAGAGACCCAGGAGTGAGGTAAGTTAGCTGCCCAAAAACAGACTGTTTTTTTAAACTAGCGAGGCATCCCAAATAGACATGCCAACCTGAAAGGGTACCGAAGGTTGGTACCCTTTAATCCATCTTTTCATATCTACTCTCTTTCTCTGTAGTTGTTTTGTGTAAATATGTGTGTTTTGGGTACCATCCTGAAGTTTTACACAGTGCACCTTTTAATCTGGGTAAAACAAAGGAGGGGGAATGAAAGAAAAAGAGCTGGCAGAAGAAAAGTAATGACAGGAGAAATGGGGTTAACAGAGAATTAGGGTTAGATATTTAAAGTAAAAGTGTACCCAAGTGGACCCTACTGAGCAGTCATCTGTTGATGCAGGGTACCTACTGCATCAAGTCAATTAGAGAGCCTTGCCCCCTCATGACTCCTAGACATGGCTCAGCATAATCCGCTTCCTGGTCCCCATAGTGGGGCCAGGAGGAGTTGATAGCAGCAAAATGCCAGGGCTGTGGCATATATATATATAAATAGAAAATAAAATAAATAACATATAAGCTTAGCACACTGAAGACATCATTTTGGCACACAATAATGGAAACTTTAAAAAATGGCATTACCCTTAAAGATTAAACATCTGCATCTGATAGCCTGAGGTACTTACATAATGAAAACAGTAGATGGCTACACTGGATAGCACAAGGCACCTTGGCTTGTTAAATATCAGCTGTTAAGCAACAAAACTAAATTGTTATCCCCTGCCTATTTAGGGCTGTTAGATTAAAAAATATAGCCATACCTCTATTCTTGATAGGTGATTTCCCTTAGTTTCTTGTTTTTTGTTTATGATTGTATCTTTGCCACTAGCTTTTTGGCTTGTCTGTAAATACATGTTACCTTATTCGGTGTTCTAGCTCCTGTGAAACAAATGCCCCTTGAACCATTTGGTCTAGAATTTTTTTTCCCTATTTTCCTCCTCTAAACCCCTACGTGCGCCTAATGGTCAGGTGCATCTTATATATTCTCATTACTTATATAAAGGTAATACATATCTGTGCATACATTAAAATATTCCTCCCAGAGAGCCCCATGAATGGTGTTAGTAAACACTTGGTGTAGGCTTTGACCAGCATGGTGATCTGTAGGGGATGTTTTAATGTAGGCATAGTAATAAGTCTTAAATTTACATTTTAATTTTCTTTGACAATGATAAATTAAAAAAATCTAGGGGTGTTTTTATGTACTGCAAACTGTCTGCATATGCTTGACCATATTGATCAGTCTGTTTTGGGCACTTAACTCTCAAGGAGAGCATGCATGGAAGGGAATCAGGAACAGACATGGAATTTACAAATTTAATTTTTTTGTGTGTCTCCTGGACTTCTCATGCATTGCCTGAATGTTTTTTTCCAGATACAATACCCAGTTTGCCTTCAAAAATGACTACAGTAAAGTTATCGCATAATGAATTTAAAGCTGTACCCAAAGAGATACTTCAGCTTCCCCAGTAAGTAAAAATCTAATATAGATTGTTAAAATCTGAATATAACCATTATAATATAGTGATCTATGGCTCCTTGAATAGAACACACCTGCCTAATAAATCCCAGTGGTCACTGCCATGGACTGCAAGATTTCCAGTCTGATGCCTGTGGTCATGGCATTCTAAAATTCCAGGATGGGGGTGCAGTGTTTTGCTTGTAGTACCTATTATAGATATAAAGGGAAATATATGTCGCCTCCTTCCGTCCCCAGTTCAGTGCCCCATAATGGGCTATGTTTTGTTTTTCTGTAGTATTATGGTGAATGTCATGCCATATGCTAATGCATTCAGTTACAAAGTTACACAGTAACACATGATGCAGTTAGGTTGAAATGCTCCCTAACGCTGAGCTGTGTGTACTTAATGTATCATCGCTGGAAAGCATCATGGGGCGGGGCTGTTCGGCCAGGGATCACTATGGCCTACTGCATCCAGTTTGTGTTGTTTTGAATATTGGGTAAAGGCTTTAGTAAGAAAAAGTAAAACTGGCTGTTTTGGGGCGCTGGGGATGGAAGGTGATTACATAAACTTCCCTCTGAGTTTAGGTGCACTTTAAATGTTCCTTTCGGGCCCTTATAAAATCTTGCGTTATACATTCTCTGAATCACCCATATTATTTGTTAATAACTTTGTAATTCTGTTTAATTCACTTCAGCTTTGCTGCTGCTCTTATCTACATAAACATAATAATGTACACAAGAAAGCCAGGGTTTTAAAGAGCCATGCTTGTAGTGTGTGTAGTTTCAATGAGCCTGTAGTTTCAATGAGCCTTCCTACCTCATAACTAGTACATAATGAAGAAAAGTTTGGGCTGCATTCTACATCCAACAACCTGTGTGAACCAAGCCTGAGGAAGAAACGGACATAGCATTGGCAGATAGACATAAAAGAAAATATTGACAGAATGTATAAAGTATTGTTTTTATATCAAAAAGTTATACATGTTTTTTTGGGTCTGCATTGACCACAGCAGCCTTCAGATAGTGAGTGGAAGTTAGCAGCCTTAAAGTAGACCAACCACTTTATGTCCAAATCAATTTATGTCCCTTTTTAACGCTCCTCCCTAGGGCATCCCAGTTTGGGGTGCCCCTACAGTTAAAGGTCCTTAGTAAGCCCAAACCAGGCAATTTGCGTTGAAGCGTGTCTCCTGTTGGATATACTGCAGAATCCGCACGTGTGTAGTAATAATTGTCCCCCAACGGACACAGCTCTATTAGGTAAAATTCAGCATCTCTCTAATGCAAGGCTCACTCATGGTTTAAGGAGCGTAGGGTAGGTTAGGTTAGTGTTCCTGTGAACCAGGACCCACCCTTGAACATTGTTGCAAGGGTGAAGGTAGGTCCGGTTTAACTGGCAACTTTCCCCACTGGCCCACCTTTGTTGAATTAAAGATCCTTGGAGAAAAGACAGCAGCCAATAAGTGCTGATGATATTATTAACACTAAGTTCAGGTGTTTTAGGTACTGTATGTACCTATTTACTAAAAATGTTAAGATTTTTGACCTTGAAAAGGGAACTTCCACTCTCGATGGCATATTTGAAAGTGTATATTTTTTGTCAAGAAACTGTCCTAAATGCGCTGGTCTAGATTTTTTTTTCTTATCTTATGTTAGCAAATGTACTGTGTTTTTCGCCTGCCCATAATATGCACCTAGGATTTGGGGCAGGTCTGAATCTAAAAAGTTCAGTTGCCCTCTCTAGTATCACTTTCTTTGCTATCTTGATATATGTTACCATCTTCAGTGCCATCTAAGGCCTTGCTAATGCCACATTTTTTTGAATAAGCATACAATGGTTTCAACCATGTTTTTATGCATTCTCAGACTTGAGTGATAGTGGGCCTCTTTATTCGTCTATTGGGTGTCAGATCATAATTACCAGCAGACATCCACTTGTACCACTCCTCCCACATAAAGACTTAAAGAGAACCAAAACCCTTACAACAAACAGTGCTCATATGTATCCCTCCTGAGGGCAAATCAGATTGATGCACTTAAACATAACTTTTCTAACTCTTGCTCTGGTCAATTTTACAAACAAAATGGCGTCTCCTGGAGTTCAGCCCACCTTGAAGTGGTTACTCGGTTTCCTATTAATGTGCATTGTCAGCTGAATTCAGGCAGCACCATGGCTGAGATGCTGGGAAAGTAAGCTCAATAATATGCGCTACCAGGAAAAAATCTGTTGCAAATGGCTTGTAAGACCCTCATGAATTACAGCTAGTCGAGTGTTCACTTCTTTAAATCTTTTTATTCTAAGCATACAGCACGTCCTGCTCCAGATATAATAATTACTCATGGGTAATCCTCCGCCTCAGGGTGCTGTGCACTGCAGACATGCAAAAACAGGCTCCTCCCGGCCCTACATAGAACGAGGGACCTCCAACAAATCCCCCCCAGATTTCTCTGCAGTGCTGAACTACAAAGACATGAAGTATCACTCTCTCGCAGGTGAGCGGGGCTATTACAGCCTGCGGCCCTGCAGGACTATTCCCACCCGTCCTCTTCAATGATTGTGCCTCCCAGCCTGGGCTGCTCCACCGCAGTCCCCCACCATAGGGTAGGCGGTTTAGGCTGATGGTGAGCCTCATAGTGGATGCCCCTCCCGCATTATTGCCCCGTGTAGCGGTGGGCCCTATCCAGAGGGTTGCCATCCTCCCTCGTTTCCCCCCGTAGCTTGGGGGGAAAGAAAGGGGGGGTATGTGTGTGGCGGTCTTAAGTGTACTGCGATTACATGATTATTGGCCTTAGTATTGTCCTTGACTTGTAACTTGGTGTCAAAGCCGCGCTGTTTGCCTTTTTATTGTTATCTGCTGCCGCCGCGCGCGTCTCTTTCCTAAGTGGATGTGCTGCGCCGGGTGGCGGCGGCGCCGCCCCAGATGCTACGGCGCCGCCCCAGACGCTGCGGCGTTTCCTTTGGCAAAAATCCTCTATGCTATGTGTGTCATACACTCTGCTTAAGTTACAATATTGACCCCGGACGCTGCGGCGTCTCCATTGGCAAAAATCATCTATGCTATGTGTGTCATACACTCTGCTTCTTCTTACAATATTTCCTACTGCCTTTGAGCTTCGCGCTCTTCGAGCGGGGCGGGGACCTGTTTTGGTGCGCTCCGCGTCACAGCCCACTCTGGCCCGCCCTTCAAGGTTCGCTTGGCGCCATTTTGAATGTTAGTCGCGCGCGCGGTAACGGCCCTCCTCCTACCTTGGTCTGTAAGTGCCCTCACGGGCGATTTCATGATTCTTTTTACTGCTCATGGCACTGACACCAATTTATTCACATTATGTCTTCTGACAGTTGAATCCAATGGCTTCCCCGGCCTGGGTTAAATTATAGCGGGCTTTGTACAATTCTCCCACCTTCCTAGCGGGTCTTTGGGGCATCCAGGGTTGCCTATTGCGCAAATCCCTGCTGGCATATTGTGCTTAGATAATCACCATATGGAGGCATCTCAGAATTATGTGACCGGGGTCCCTCTGGGACAAGACCGGCTGTGTATAGCGTGTGGTCAACCCCATGCTGACGCTGACAGGGCGCGGGTCTGCGGACAGCGAGCACTGGCCCTGAAATCAGGGTTGCCAGTGGCTGCACCTCGTTTCAATACACTTATTCCCTATGCTTATTTCTCACTCCTGCTGAGTCGCATACAAGTGAGGATTTGCAGCCTGCTGTGTCTTACAGACTGCCTACGGCTGATCAGATTACGGCGAGGTTGTCAGGGCGCAGGGGCCCTGGTAAGAAGTGGCCCTTGACGCCTCCTGTTTTTTCTGTGTGTCCTATGGGAACTGAGGAGTTGACTACTCCGTGTGACTAGTACCCCTTCTGATGAAGGAGAGCTGGTCTCTGTCTCAGGCTCACCTGATGTGAGGCCGACGAGTCATGAAGGTCTTTAAGGTCCTGTCTATCTCTCTCCCTGGTGAGGCCTCCAAGCCGAGAGGGTAGCGCTTGGAATTTCGAGAGCAGGCTCGTTTTCCATGCTCTTGTACTCAAGGAATGGCAGTTCCCCAGTGAATTCCAGGGGTCTGGGATAAGAAATACCCCCTTTTCCCCCTGAGGTGGTCAATTGTTAGTCTTACCCCTCCCTTTTTATTACAGCCCCTGTTTATAGTACCCTTCGGGATGCTGAGGACCGGCGCATTGATCTGTGGCCTCCCACGCCTTTTCTTGTGCAGGGACGGCGCTGCGCCCAGTCTGTGCCGCGGTCATCACTGCAGTGGCCGCTAGAACCCTTATCAGAAGGATGCTTGATCATCACCCTGAGTATCTCCCCTGGGATGCGTTAATGCACTCTCCAGTTTTGATGTATTTGAAAGAATTATCCTATTAGCACTGGATGACAGCATTAGATTGCGTGCAAGGACTTCTGCCCTTGTGGTGGCTTTACGTCGCTTGGTTTGGCTGTGACAGTGGGGTACTGGTGATGATGCTAAGATGACTCTTTCTGGGCTTCCGTTTAGAGGGCAACGCCTGTTTGGGGCCTGTCTGGACCTGTTTGGTAAATAAGGGCAATTCACCTCAACGTAGGCGGCCGTCCCGGCCCCTCGGGGCGGGATAACCCCTCCCCCTCCCTGCCATAGTGTAAAACAAGAACTAGGGGTGTCCTTCCTGGGGGCTCATGCACACTCCTGCCCCAGGAGCGGCAGACAATGACCTTGCCCCTCTGGCGGGGCTAAGCCTAAATCTTCCACCAAAATCCCCTCAAGCATGATGGGGTGCCCTCGCCCGTCTGGGCATCTTGCTCATGCCAGGAGGTATCACGCCTCAGACTGGTGGATTCAGGAGGTAGTGCCCTCCTGCTACTAGATAGAGTTTGCTGTGCGGCCTCCCCCAAGATTATCGGGTCCCGGGTGCTCCTGGTCCCTGTCTCTGCTCAGGTCCTGGGGCAGGCCATGCAAGGCCTGCGGGGTCTGGGGGTCTCTTGCGGATTGCCCTTAATAGGCAGAGGCAGGGGCCGCTACACCAACCTTTCCATGGTCCAATCTAGACTCGCAGATTTTCAGCAATTCGCCAATTACAGGCGGTTTCGGCAACAGAAACACTGCACTCGGCCATCAGCTCCTCGCGCGTCGGGGGGCTTCTTGCCGTCTGCGGAGCTCAATGCTGCTTATTTTTACTTCCCTGTGTCTTCTGGACACCGAGGTTCTTCAGATTCGCGTTGATTGACCAACACTGATAATTGTGGCCTTGTCATCTGGCCTCTCTTCAGCTCACAGAGTGCTCACCAAGGTGCTGACGTGGGTGTGGCCTCTGATGACCTACCTGGACGTCCCCATCACTTCCCAGTCTCTACGTCTGGCTACGTTGGATACTCGGCTGGAGGGTGTCCATTTGGGAGTCATTTGGAGGGGTGATCAGATACCCCAAGTCCTTATTGTCCTCTTCATTGGTAACTCCATTCCTATGAATGAATTTTATACAGTTCAAGCAAGGATCTTCCTTACTCAGCAATAAAGTGGACAATCTGGTTGTATGGGCTCAGTCCCTCATAGCTGTCCCTGTCCCTCCACCAGGCAGGGGATGCAGCTGGTGGGCCCGTTGGTGGCGTACTCCGAAGAAGCCCCTTATGCTCTGTCCACCCTGGGGCCTTCTGCAACTTCTCCTATTTGTCCTACGGGACAAGGACCCAGCATCCCTGGAGCAGGGTAGGTGTGCCTTCCTCCCGGGTGAGGAGGTCCCTCTTACGAATACGAATACTTTATTGGTTGCCAAGTATGTACAGAATACAACATGGAATACTTTTTGGAAGGGAGGTTCTCCATAGAGCTTAAACAAACACTAGACCTACGACTATATACATATATATATCAACAGTAGCTAGTTTTACATCTTTACATATTTACAGTGGAACTATGTACATGCAATGTTCCTTTAAGTGGCTGGGGATCAGAGGTTTTCCGGGCGTCTTAGAGTTGGTTGTTCAGGGCTTTGACGGCTAGCGGGAAGAAACTGTTTTTATACCGAGAGGTTCTGGTCGAGATGGCCCGGTACCTTCGTCCAGATGGTAGAAGATTGAAGAAGGGGTTGCCTGGATATGTGGGGTCGCCTACTATTCTCTTTGCCTTTGAGCGGATCCTTTCCCTAAATTGTTCATCTAGGTCAGGTAGGGGACACCCTATGATCCGCTCAGCGGTCCTGGTGATCCTCTTCAGCCTGATCTTATCCTTGGCAGTGATCCCACAATACCAGGTTGTGAAGGAGGAACTCAGGAGTGAGCCTACTGCGCCGATGTAGAAGGTCTTCAGGATCCTTTTGGACATTCAGAATTTCGCAAGTTGTCTAAGGAAATACAGTCTCTGTTGAGCCTTCTTTAGGACAACGGCGGCATGCCTACTCCACTTCAAGTCATTAGTGATCACTGTTCCGAGGAATTTTGCGCTGGTAGCGATATTAACCTCATCCTTACCCATACCGATGGGACGGTGAGCTGGGTGGAGCAGGAGGGTCCTCCGGGAAGTGCCTCTGATCCTGATCTGGATGGTGGACAATGTCCCCTGCATATCAGTGGTATTCGCTCCGGTGGAGGTCCCTCTGCGACAGGATGTGCTAATCCTTGTGTCACTATGGGGTCCAACCAGTGTGGATCTGTGTGTGCCCCGTCACTATGACAAGCTCTCGGCCCTTGTTTCCCTGTCCCAGGATTCTCTGGACGTGGTCATGATGATTTAGTAATGTTATGGCAGGACATTCTGTTCTGTATGTCTTTTCTCCATTCCCTCTGCTAGGCAGGGTTCTGCGCAAAATTGCTATGGAAGGGGGCCAGTGATTCTGGTGGCCTAGTGGCGTGTGGTTCGCAGACGTGTTGCTGGGGACAGTAGATCTGTACGTTTGCCAGGAGTGCCAGCTCTTATCATTTAGGTCCCCTTTACGTCACCTCAATCTACAGACTCTGGCCTAGACGGCCTGACTGCTGAAACATCCATCCTGATGGAGACAGACTTATCTGTCTTGGTGATTGAGACTATGGGAAGACTAGGAGCAAGCTTCTTCTTCTTTTTCCATCTATTATAGGGTATGCGTACCCATATTTATTGGTGTGAGTCTAGGTCTCTTGCCTGTTGGGCGTGCTCTGTTCCCAGGGTTCTAGAGTTATTATAGCATGGGTCGGAGTGGGCTCTCCAACTCTGTACTCTGAAGGTTCAGGTTCTGCCCTGTCTGCCTTCCTGTAGAAGTCTTTTGCTCTCTTTTTTCTTGGTTGAGCATTCATCGGGGATTGCTCATGTGCATCCCCCATGTAATTCTATGGTCTCTGTTGGGATTGAATTTTTTTCTGTTTGCCTTGCGGGGTGTTCCCTTTGGACCTATTCTGGATTCTGTCTGGTTGTTCTTACTCTCAAGTGTCCCTTCTGGGGGCTGTTGCTTCAGTCAGACTTGTGCCTGAGCGGGCGGCTCTGTTTAGCTAGCCCACGTTCATTGATATATACTCCTTGATGTGGTTGTGTTCCGCTTTACGCCGGACCTTATACCTGAGGTGGTGTCTTATGCTCATGTATTCAAGACATTTGTCTTTCTTCTGGGCCTTATTCCTAGTAACGCTGAGGTAAGGGGGTCTACATTCCCTCAACAGGTGTTGGAAAATTACCTGGATTGTCTCTTGTCCCTTAGGGGGACTGTTGCCCCTTGGGGTTTTTCGGGCGTCTCCATCCGTATGTGCCTGATCTCGTCTGCTTCCAGGGGTTATGCTCCCTTTGGCCTGGTCTTTCCTTGAATGGATTGTCCCTTCTGGTCCTAGGAAAGGTTTCGGCTTCTAGCTGATCTTGTTAGTATACTGGTCTGTATCCCCGCCTGTTCCGCGGGAGACCATTTTATTATTATGCAAGATTCTACTACTGATATACTGTGATTCAAATTTGTTAGTGAGGGTTTTGGGTCAGCGGCTGGGGGGGGGGGGGGGAGCGAGGGGTTAGGGTCATTGGCTAGCATGGAGGGGGGTTATGTGAGAGGTGACAGGTTCAGCAGCTGGGAAGGTGTTTGGGTCAAGAGCAAGGGAGATGTTGGTTGCACCAGGACTCTAATACACAGCAAAGGGGATTGGGAAGTGCAGTCTCTAGCCCCTGTTCCATTTTTCAATTTAGAAGTGTTTTCTTTTTTTTTTTTATATTTACCAGTACTTGGTTGTGGCTCCCTGGCCTTACCATGTCCCAGCCCTATGCAACGAATTATGGGTGACACACCCTGCCTGGTAAACCTCATTGACTGGTAATATGCACACATGTCTCGGGAGTCGTGCGATAGCATGGGTCATGTATTTTTCTCTCATATTCCACTCCAGGGCGTCAACAAATCAGATATGAATGGGTTAACTCTCATCCGAAGGGGTGTAGTTTCTTCCAGACTATATACTGTACTTCTGCCTGCTTTCCACAATCCAGTTTCATTCTTGCATTTGGACGGTTTTTATTTGGGAAGCCAGGACTATAACCCTGCCTGTCTTCCAAGCCCTTATGGTCCTGCTGATCCTGTGGCCCCATATATGCCTCCTGGATTCGTTTAAACTGATAGTGCAGATCAGGGTGGTACCAGGGTCCTGTGGGCGCTGTGGGGCTTCAATTTATTTTTTGAAGCTGACCCTCAAGGGTTGGTGTTCCCGCCTGAAGGGACAACCAACAGCAGGTTTTTGTCTGGTGAGCCTGCAGTGGAGACCAGGGGGAAAATTCTCCCCTTTTACCTTTCCACAGTACTTATATATAGTGTGTTTCACGTGTGTGGGATCTTTGTTTTTTGAATTTGCTCCATGGAGGGGGCCCTTCCGGGTTGCGGTTTGCTTCCAACGACAGGGGCAGAGACAGTGCAGCTCTAAGCAGAGAGAAGGCTGAAGCCTGGCTCTGCTTGCCGCTGGCATTTTGCTCACTGTATGGGCTGCACAGCTTGCCTCTGCCCGCTTCTTCTTCATGGCGCTTGCGGTGCTTAGCTGGCCTCACGGGCTGCAGTCGACATTTCCTCTGGACCAGGGAACGGCTTCATTGAGGCCACTGAGTCCAGGGCCCAAATGCAGGCTGCCTTCCTCCCCTCTTGTTGATAAGGTAGGTCCTTTAATTTATTTATTATTTATTTCATGTTCTTTTAGAGTTTGTAGGTAAGGATATTAGACTGTGGTCCACCCCTAGTGTCTCTTTCGAGATTCTTTATATACTTCGGTCTTAGGCCCTCAGGGGTATTAAACTTAATTTTCCATGACTGAGGCATCTGGGGCATCCGGACCTGGTATATTGGCAGAGAGGGTCGCTCCATGTCCTATGGGCCTACAAAGGCCTCCGGAAGAGGACAGCCCCATTTGCTCAGAATGTGCTGCTGTAGTACTACTAGAGAAATTGAAACATTTTGTTTCCATGGACTCTAATGATTCTGAAGAGGAGGATATCTATACTGCCATAGAATCTCAGTAAGAGTTTTGAGAGGGGGAACTATCATCCAGTAGAGAAGAGAGTAATTCGGATTTGGGGCCGTCTTTGTTTAACCCTTTAAGTGCCAGCCTTCCTAGAATTTTTTTCACCCTTTGTTGCCGGACCACATTTCACTATTTTGCGCTACATATGTTCAACCTTGGATTTTGAAGGGGTTTACAGGGATTTTCCACCAAAATATATATTGTTTTTTTCAGCAGAGTCTGAGTTTCAACATGCAATGTCTTGTTTGGCCTTTTTTTGTGTATTCTCTATAGATTTGGTGAAATATGTGCAAAAAAAAAAAAAATCTATTTTTGCAATTAGTAGTTTTTGTAATAAAAAATGTAAGTTTGTCAATAAAATCTTATTGCGTGTGAAACCCCAATTTCTCACGGTCGCAGCGGTACCACATATGCATTGGTAGACACCCTTTCCTGCGCTTTAGGAGATTTTCAGATAAAATACAACTATGCTATGATCTAAGCGCACCTTGCAGTTTTTCCAGAAAAACAACCCTTTACATTTGAAATACCCCCCACAAACTATATATTCTCTGGAAGTACACACCTCAAGCTTTCTAGGCAAACCAGGCTTATTGACGTGGGGGAAGTTTTCTGGAAGTAATCCCCCAATCAATTCTTTGGTTGCACAGAGTTTCCCTAAAAAAGAATAAAAAGGAAGAATCAAAGCCACATTTTCCTTAAAAAAAAGAAAACTATATGCAAACAAGAAAAAACAGGTAAAATCTGAAAAAGCAACATCCCCCGAACAGAACGGTATTCAACATGTTTAGGTAATGTCAAGGGAATAGTTGCCAAACGCCCCATAGTAAAGCATGCGCATAACGGTAATTTTACTTGAAATTTTCAGCTCTGCTGACGAAGTGCGCACCTTGCAATTTTTCAACCAAAAAAAAAACCTTTACATTTGGAATATCCCCCATAAACCATATATTCCCTGAAAGTACACATGTTAAGCTTCCTGAGCGTACTGAGCTTGTAGTAGTGGGCTCATCTTTCTGGAAGTAATCAATTGAAGAATTCTTGCACAGGGTTTCCCTAAAATATCAATATGCAAACAAGAAAAAGCAAGCTAAATCTGAAAGCGCAAGTTCCCCCGCGCAGAACAATACCCAACATGCATAGGTACTATTACCCTTTTAATTGCCAGCCTACTTGAAGTTTTGTCACCCTCTGTTGACGGGTCATTTTTCCCCATTTTGCGCCATGTTTAACCGTGATTTTTGCTAAAATTTCCCCAAAAATTATATACATATTTTTTGCAGCAGAGTTTAGGTTTTAACATGAAATGTCTTGTTTGTAATTCTTCTACTGTGTTTTAAATATTTTTGCCTAAAAAAATAAAATAAATAAAATAATATTTTTTAGACAATTGTCTCCTTTATTTTAAATAAAACATTTGTTTTATTAATGAAAACCATATTGCATCTGATAGCCCCATTTCTCCCGATTACAACGGTACCTCCCCCCATTCTTGCTCTGGAGACCCCCCAAACTGAGCACTTTATAACATATACAAATAAAATACAACTACTATCCACACTATAAACATAAGGGGTTAATTAAAAAAAAAAAAAAAAAAAAGACATAGGGTCCCCCCTCCCGTTTTTTTGGGAATTGTTAGGGTTAGGCTAACCCTTAAAAATCCCACCAAAAAATGACGTAGGGTCCCCCTACCCGTCATAACCAGCCCGGGACCAGCTATGGGGGCTTGTAGGAACAGAGTGGAGGGGCCAGCTTTTGTGGCCCCCCCCACCCTGCAGTCTACAATCCCACATACCCTGTGTGGGCCCAGGCAGGTGCTGGGGGTTAATGGCAAGTCACCTGCTAGCCGCAGATGACTTGCTAGCCCCCAGCCTTGTGAACTGGTATAGGGATCTCATGGACCCGTTACCAGTTTACAAGGGGTTAACAGAATAAATAAAAACACACACAATAGCAAAATTACATTTATTTACTTTTTTTTTTTTTTTTTTCTACTTTACCCACCTTTGATCCTCTGGGCCCCCCTCTGGGGGGGGATCACAGCCCTCTCCCCACCTCTCTCCTCCAAGCACCCAGCCAGACTGATTCTGGGGTGCGGGTCTTAAGAAGCCAGCTGCCGGTGACAGTGATGTCACCCGGCCTGCCCATAGGTGAAGAGGACGTCGGGAGACAGTAAATGTCATTTTTAATTGTTTTTTTTTTTACAGTTAGCAGGGGTTTCACTATTCCAGGGGCTCTCCTGGAGCCATCCGAGCCCCCACGGGGGCTAAAGAGGAGACCCGGGCCGGATCCAACAAGGGGTCAGGTGAGTTTTTTACTTTTATGAGTCTCACGTAGCTGGCACTTAAGTGGAGTAGAGGCTGTTATGTGAAACTCGCGTAGCTGGCACTAGAACGGTTAAGGAGCAGATGGATAGTCTGATAGTTCCTAAGAGGAAAAAGGGAGATCTGTAAGCAGAAGCACCGGTTTCCTGAGCAGTCTCATTTTACCTGACCTATCCAAAAGGAATAGGAAAGGCTGGACAAGCTCTCCACCACTTCCTGGATTCTGGATACTAAATACCCTTAGATTCCCCTAGTGTACGCTCTCAGCTGATAAAGTTTAGCTTGGAAATTTACAAGTACGCCATCTCTTCTATGGATAATATGGTCAGACTGAATGCTAGAAGTTTAGCTCTGCTAGTGGCTCTGAGACGTTCAATATGGTTTAAACAATGGTCGACAGACACAACTTCCAAGAGATTCTGATGGGTCTCCCCTTTCTGGGGGGGTCGTCTTTTTATGGAACGATTGGATGATATTGTGAAGAAGGTCACAGGGGACAAGTCTACCAGATTTTTACAAAGAAGGCGGTCTAAACCCTTTTTTCACAGGTCTACCATTACTCTGGCCTTTTTTGCAGTGGTAGGGTTTATTTCTCCTCTAGACACAGAGAGGAATTTTGGAATAAGCCTAAGACCCAGAACAGGGCCAAATCTTTCTGGTGAAATATGGCTAAGCCCCCTTGGGCATGAAGGGACACCCTCACCCTTCATGGAAGGGGGATGGCTTCTGCATTTTGCCCCCATTTGGAGGCTCCATGTAACAGATGCTTGGATACAGGAGAGAATTTCTTAAGGTTACAAGATTGGATTGGGGGCCAGACCACCTTTGCCGTTCTTTCTCTTTGAGGCATTCTGGACTCCGGGAAAGGCAGAAGCATTGATATCCGCTGTACCTCACCTGCTGCAGCTGGGAGTAGTCCTTCCCATTCCCTTCGCAGAGAGAGGTTGCGGATTACCGAAAAATGACCAGCAGGTTACCAAAAATACCACCTGTGCCGGTGAAATACCTTAAGCAGGAGTGGACCGACACCACTCAGGGCCCCCGGACCAAAAAAAGCAAGGGCCACCAGCGAGACCCCACCCCTGGTCCCACCTCTGTCTCGCCCCTGTTCCCGCCCAAACCACTCCATATGCCCTAGGCAAACTGGCTGCTTTGGCTGGCAGGATACTGTGGCTGGCTGGCAGATTGCTAAGGCTGGCTGGCAGACAGGAAGGCTGTTATGGAGTAACACAGTCAGTATGTTTAAGAATAGTTGCCATAGAAAGGAAGAGGGGATCCAGTGAAGAGGGGTTTAGTGACAGGAATAGACTGGAAATAGTTGTGGGTAGAGGGATGAGTGGGTGACAGGGGCAGGCTGGGGATGAGTGTGGATGGAGGGATGAGTGGGTGACAGGGGCAGGATGGGGATGACGCGACTTCCACATGAAATTGGACCAGAACTAGATTTTGCGTTGATTTCCAAGTTAAAGGCGGGGCATTCCGATTTGGGATGCCCTGTGTGTATCCCCCCAAGTAGCCATAAAAACGTACCTTCCTGTCACACCGAAACTGACTGACTCTCGTCCAATCAGAGCCATCTGCCATGACGCTGTTGGGTAAACTGCTCTCATTGTTGTTAATGATGAGAGCGCACTGTCCCAGCCAGTTAGATAGGCTGGGGTGCTCCCCATTCTAGTCAATGAGAGCAGTTTGCCGAATGACAGTCACGGCAGACGGCTCTC